>CM034150.1:190590357-191790357 GCA_019776745.2 Taxus chinensis | reverse complement strand
TTCCAATGATTGAATAAGAGGATTTAAAAGAAAACATCAAGAATGCAAGTTTCATCTCCCTCTCCATTGATGAGGTTACATTTTTAGAAAACACTTATTGGGATTGTATACATGTATATACTTTTTAGAACCACACAAGGACACCTCATCTACTATCTATTCATAAAATAAAAGAAAATTACAATGTTGAGAATCTTTTCAAATTGGTTATATCTTATTTGAAGGATATAAGAGGAATGGATGATTATTTTATAGCTAAAAAGCTTATTTGTGTTCGTGTTAATGGTGCATCAGTGATGTAGGGTCATAGATTATGTCTATGTGGGACACTCGAAACATCAGATTCTCCTTATATGACTCTTATTCATTGAATGGTTCACAGGACGAATCTTGCATAAAGGATAGTTAGCACATTTGAATGTGGTAAAAGGTTGAAGAGATTATCTATGAACTGCATGCCTATATGTCTATCAGTCCAAAAATATTTCTATATTTTTAGAAGTTTTCAATTGGAGTCACAGATGGTTAAACACTTCTTAAAGATGTTGATACAAGAGGGATTTCAATTTATGAGCTTACACGTAGACTTTTTGATGAATATTGTAATGCCTCCATTTTCAACGGTCGAAACCACATTAAATATTAAATAATTACTTAGGAAATCGTGGGAATAAAATTTATTTAAAGGGTTGTAAGGGTGTTAAACCCTAGAGTACATTTAATTAACTCCTACCAATAATTTTCTTCATTACATTTGGTTGCTGCAGCCTAGATTAATATTTAAATATTATTAATCTATTTCTAAAGTTATTTCTAGTTATAATCTTCTACCAATGCATCCATAAATTCTTTTCTTAGTTTAAGTTTAATTCCTTTAGGAAATTAATATCCTTACTCCACACTTATACATTTAACCTTGGTTAAATTAATCCCCTTAAGTCATTAACTTTAATTTCCATTCACAATACCATTATATAGCT
This sequence comes from Taxus chinensis, assembly GCA_019776745.2. Classification (NCBI taxonomy): domain Eukaryota; kingdom Viridiplantae; phylum Streptophyta; class Pinopsida; order Cupressales; family Taxaceae; genus Taxus; species Taxus chinensis. The sequence continues at coordinate 191,789,377 of CM034150.1, read as the reverse complement.
ACTTTAGTTTTAATTCCATTTAATTATTTACTAAATCATAATAAGAGGGTTACATTTTAACATAAAACACTAAGGACCTAAGTGGACCCATTCACAAATTACAAGTACATTTAATTAAAACATATTTTCCCATAAAATACCCTCACTTAAAAGTTGTAGGATGGATTCCCTAACCTTAGATTGATTCATTTTAGGCCTTTAGATATTAGGTTTTCATTATAACCCTAATCATCCTTATGAGATCCTTTTAATCTTTGTATTTCCCTAGTTTCCTCACTTGTTCTCTTTTCTTTTCTTTGTTTTGCAGGTTGGCGGAGAAGAAGCCATGAAAGTATGAGAGAAACCATGGAGGAATTTCCTCTAGGTTTTAGTATAGCAATGCAAGGAAATATATTTCCCTATTTAACTCACTTATTTGTTTTCATAGATCTTGTAGAGTGTATTTATTTTCATTCATTTTCTTGTAAAGATTCATCCACAAATATGATTGAATTTTTTAATGGCTCTCATTTTCTTGAGCTACATTTTGGGAAAATCCATTTCATGGATCTAAGTGTATACATATTTATATACATATATACATGAGTGTATATATGTATATACACACATATATGCTTATAGATCATTAGATCTACATTCTATTCAAGTTTCATTTCTTTAAAACCCCTGGTTTGGCCAAAAATCATGTTTTTTAACAAAAAAATTCTGGGCACAAGCGACCAATGGTGGTTGCTTGACTGATCGCAGTACGTTCTAGCTACTGACACCGGTTCCAAAAAATCTGGTAAACTTTATAAAATATTCTATACAAATGAATATATCCTCAAATATATTCATCTGTATACATTCTTTTGTCATTATATAGTTTATCACAATTAAGGAATGCTATGACTTACACAGAAGGTAAGAATTTCTAAGTTTAAAGTTGAAGGTGAGATTTATGTAAAGTTTCTAGTGACCAGTGTCGGTCAAAGGATTGTTGACACCGGTATAGTGCTCAATTCCGGTTACTTAAGATTTATTATATTTCAAATAACACAAGTACAAAATAGATATTTTTAGATCTATTCATGTAGATGAATTTTTAAACAAATAAGATGAGTTCCACAGTTATTGTATATGGTTTTCTAAGCATAAAATTATATAACTTAAGATGGAAATGAATTTTTCTAAAACAGTAACACCATATAATGACCAATGTCGGTACAGAGTCTATCGATGTCAGTTAGGCTTACTGGTATCGGTCTCTGTGTGAGGAAAAAGGATATAAAATGGATATATATACGAATATATATATATATATCACAACCAAAGTCTGATAAACTATTTTAAGATAGAAAGTAATAGTGAAAGATGAATAAATTCATTTCTTGATTAAAATACTAAGTTTGTAGCATTCTTTCCTTGCAATAAGGTATAAAACTTGAGTATTATTGGTGCTCATTTTGGTCTCACCCCGTGTCATTGAAATTCTTCAGTTTGTGGGCTCTGTCGTGTTTTCTATCTCCCTATATTGATGCATGAAAACTTTGTTCTCCATTTGGTTGCCATGAATAGTCCATTATTTTGGTTGAGGATCACTTTAAATCTAGAATTTGTTTTTTGTTCGTCTCTCCATGTGAAAATATCTGTAACTTGGGCAAAAACTCAGGTTTTTCCCTTCCTTCCATTTTCCATAGTCACAATTTGTTGTCCCTGTCATTTTTGTCCCGAATATATATGGAAACATGATTAGATGAAGCTTAGAGGATTATATTTGGGCCTTATAACATTTCCAAATTCTCTGTCCTTGAAGAAAGATTCATTTCCAAGCATAAATGGTAATTTTCCTGCATTTTATGGTTTTACGGGTGTATTTTTCCCAGTCAAATTTACTTCTTAGAATCTATGGAAACATGGCCCTTTCTGGTTGGATGTGTCTCAGTGGGGCACTTTGAAACTCTAAGGCTCACTTCAACTCAAAACTTGTCCACGTGGAGGATCGGCACTCATCTGAAAATTCACCTTTTGGTTTGACCTTGGAGTTGCGTCGGGGAGACACGTGGAGGTTTCTGCTACCTTTCCCAGACTTAGACAATTTTTTCATGCAGCTGGTGCAACTTTGGTAGACCATGGACATGTGGAGGGTCGGCGCTCATTTGAGGATCCACCTTAGGGTCCCACCTTAACAGTTATGCCGAGGAGACACGTGGAGGCTTCCGCTGTCTCGGCTCTATACTTAAACTTTTCAAAGTAATTTTCTAAGGCCTGGGACACATGGAGGGACCGTGCCTGTTTGGGGACCAGCCCCTAAATTTTATTTTGAAGAAGCACCAGGAGGACACTTGGAGGCTTTTTCTCACTCTGCCCTTGCTTGGAATTTTCAACGGCCAAGGAAAATTGTCTCGGACCCTAGACACATGGTGCCTTCTACTGATCCTTCAAATTTTTTAACAACTCTACCATGGACTATGACACATGGTGAGCCCATGCTTGTTTGGGGTCTCCACTTTTTGGGACCATCTCAAAGTGCACAATTGAGACACGTGGAGGCTTCCGTTGGCTCCTTTTTTACTAAGACTTTTTCAAAGGCCAAAAGGCATTTTTCTTGGGCCCAGGGCACGTGGAAGGCTTGCACTTGTTTGGAAACTTGCCCCTATACTTCTCCTTTGCAGTTGCGCTAATGAAACATGTGAACGGATATTAAATAAAGTAAAGAAGGGAAAGAATCAACAGTTGTTGTGCATTTCACCTATTTTTCCACCATTTTTTCTCCAAGACTCCTGGAGATGTGAATACGCACTATTTTTTCATCCTTTTTTGATGAAATTCCTTGTCATATTTTTCTGCAAAGTGCCATTGAATGGATTTAGAACTTAATTTGTGAGTCCAAGGATTTTTAAGGTTGATATTTTGAAATTGGAATTGCTCAGGCACTTGCAAAAATGTGAATTACCAGAGAAGATGGATGCGGGGAAAAATTGCAGAGGAAAGAGAGGGAAAAGGATGAAATGATGGAGGTTACAGGCATAAAAGATGAAAAAGGTGTTGCCTCGAGGGTGAAAAGGATTACCTGTCAGATCCAGTTGTACAGAGCCTCCAGAAAATGATTAAAACATGGATTTCTTGCATGACATAATCAAAATGATTAGAAGGACTTCAAAAAAGTTGTGGCATGACATCCTAGTCATTAGTCGAGGGTCTAAGAAATGTGATCAATTCATAATTGGTCCACCTGGCAGCATTCAGATGTGAATTTGTTAAATGTCACTTTCTGAGGAAAATTGGTAACAAGCAAAGGTCCCTCTAATATTCTTCTTTTTTGGGGGAAATTTGGGATGAGTGTAAGTGAAATGTATAAATGCAATGAGAATACTCTTGCAAATGGTCGGGGGTTAAATTCTTAAGAGAAAATTTGAGAAAGTCATCTTCCTGAGAGACCAATCCAAGATACCTGGTTAATTCCTTCTATGTTAGATTTTCTATCATGTCAAGTTGGTTGCAGATGTATAGCCATTGACGAGAACTGAGATTTCTCTGAAAGCTTTCCCCTGCTGATGAATCTAAGCAATTTTGAAATTAATTTGTGTTTAATCTCTAGAAATTTGTGTCTGCTTTGTTTCAGAATGTCTGCAAATGGTTTATTTTGTTCCTATTGCAATATTACATTGAAATCCCTGTGAAATCACACAGGATCTCATCCCTATGACAATTTAGTGGCATTCACAATTTCATTTCAAGAAGAGCCTTCATCTTGTGATGAGATAAAAAAAAATTAAAATCACTTCACTATCATTTGTTGATAAATATTGTTTGTAAGTCTTTGGGTGTACCTTAGGCATGATTGATCAGAGATTTTGGTGTTTAATTGAGTCTTTTAACTCAATCCTTCATGCTATATTCTCAAATATTGTGTGAAAACGTGTTGATCTTGGCCTCCATTGAAGCACACCTTCTAGTTGAAGGAATGTCTTAACTATTCTGAAGCTTTCTGTTGTTGAGTTGTCCATTTTTGTGAAGTTTCTCAAAGATCTGGTATAATCAACTTTATCCTGCTTAATCTCCCACCAAAATCATTCAAAAACCATGAATCCATCCTAAACTACCCCTGTTTTCCCTGTATATCCACAAAGGAACAAAAATCTATTTACTAAAATATGTAGAACAATCAAGATTTCATAATGTCTTCAGTAACCTTAGCCTTGTTTTGAAAGTATCTCCATATTTTAGAAGTGACAACTCTTGAGAGTTAAATTATGGAGTATTGATCATATTTTCCCAAGGTTTTCTTCATAAAATTTGTGCAAATGAAGGATATCTCCATCTCCTTCATCAAACAGAGGTTACACTAAGGGTCCTCTCACCCTGAACGAAAAGGCACAACCTAAAGTAGTGAGGATAGGTCAAATCCTCTTGAAGGTGTTATCCATCTCTCCACAAATCTGAGTGACAAAGGGCCAGTTAGATCTCATCCCTGGCTACAAAACAACACACACTATGATCTATCTATCTCTAAGCTCCATGTCGAATCTGTGATGCTGCTCAGCTTGAAAAGGAGAACAAATTTGGATACCAACACCCGTGGCACCATTGCCAGGGATTATTTAGCGTTGCCAAGAAATATTTGTTTATTTATTGCCAGTTCATAATCCATTTGATTTTTTGCCGTCAACAACACTCGTGGCATTTAGGGACTATTTGAAGTATTTGACAAATGTACATACAGACCCTGGTAATACTTCTTACACATGTTGTGTGCTAATACATTGCTGAAACATCATTATTTATTCAGATCTTGTAAGAATTGTTCAAAGTTGTAAGTTCTGAGTGCAATATTTCCAGCTTATACAGTTATTGCACTAAATTTTGTATCATCATTGATAAATTTGGGTAAAAGAAGAGCAGATCTTGTAAGATTTGCATGAATCTGGTATTGATAGACATTTGATAGGTCTTTCATAGTGCATTTTCACAAACTAAGGTGAAAATCCTTAGTGGCGACTCTGTGTTGTTTAAATTCTTTATAAATACCAGTGTCTTAACATATATCAAGTAAGATTTTTCATTAATATCTGCATAGCTTGAAGGAAGAATATCTTTCTTCACTAGGGACCCTAGTAGAAGGTTGTTTCAAGAGTTGGGAAAGTCTAATTCAGAAGGAAGAAGAATTTGGAAGGTTGTTGGAGATCAAGCATCAAGAAAAGAGATCTCCATTGGTGAAACTGATCATCCTATGATTGAAGATTGCAATACTTCCTCAAGTGCTTCTGAATCAGGTAGTCTCTTTGTTGAATTGAATTCTCCATCTGGAGAGGGTCCTTCTTTTGTATTTGAAAAATTTACTTCTCAATCTACCCTGTATTTTCCAAATCTGATAGATTTTTCCAAGAAATAGAGCCTTTAGAGGGCAGTCATTCTAAGAATTACATCCCTGTACCACACAGACCCCTCACTCCTCATCATTTTTTTCTCCGGTAAGATCACCTCCTCAAAATAATATGGCTCAGCCTCCACCCAGACCTCCATTTGTTGTTAATACTTTTGGTCCCATCAATTTTAGAGGTATGGCTAGCTATCCAAATGTTGTGCCACAAGATGTAAGAAATAGATTGCCTAAGTTTCAAGGAAATAATGCAATCACTGGTGATCATCACTTGAAGCTCTTTGTCAATATGATGGAGGAATTTGAAATAGAATTTGAGGATGTGTACATTAAATTGTTTATCCATACTCTAGAAGAAGATGCGAGGGACTAGTATAAATCTTTTTCAAATAATTCCATTGATTCTTGGACAGAGATGAAGAATGCTTTTAGAATGCAGTATGGAGATAAAACAGACCCTAGGTTTCTTTTATCATAATTTGAAAATATAAAAAAGAATCCTAATGAATTAGTGCATGATTTCAATACTATATTTAAAAAACATTGAGAAGACTTCCTGTTAATTTGAGGCCATGTGATGAATCATGTTTGATAAAGTATTCAGATGCATTTGATAAGAAAGAAGCTTACTATTTGAGGGATAAGAACCCTAAACTTTGAGGTAGGCCTTTACCATGGCTCTACAAATTGAGAACAACATTAAAGTAGTTGGAAAACCTCCTAAGAGGGAGGGTGTTAAATTGATCAACCCAGAGAAGCCTCAATCAAGTAAGGTTATGGATCTTGAGGAAGTTGTAAAGACTTTGGCTGGAGCTGTCAAAGAAATCTCTTACAAGCTAGCCAGGGAAGAGAAAGGAATTGGACAAAGGTTCTCAAGGTCAGCATAGGCAACAAGGATAAGACATATTTGCAAATCATCCTAGAAATGATCAGAGGTCTGATGACAAGAGGTAAAGGACCCATGGGAGCTAGACAACCCCAAGCTAGGGAAAATAGAGTAGTGTCTGATCCTCTAAATGCTAGAGTTGTTGAAGAGACAAATGAAATTGATTAGTGTGACAAATGGTTCTTACCCCACCCACCATGTGAAGTAGATCAGCAAGTTGAAGAAGGCTGATGATGATGATAACACTGATGATGATGCATGCATGGTGGATTGCTCTACAAGCTCACAGCAAGGAGCAACTTCAACTGAAGTAATAAGTGCAAGAACTGCTACAAGTTTTTGGGATTTCATTCACCGGGTACCTCTTCTTCCTCCCTCTCATACTTTAGAAATAGATATGGTACAAGATTTTGAACTTCCTAATAATGATTTTGAGTACCTAAGAGCTCTAATGATTAAGAAGTATGATGGAGGAATCCCATCAGAAGAGGATAGACAATTAATGAATTTTATTTTTGCCCAAGAAAAAGAGTATAACACAAGAAGTAAAGTTGTCAAAGGGGCAGGGCCTCAAGCCAAAACAAAAATTCCAGTGCTTACCAGTATCCCTAAGGAAACCCCTAAAAAGGATGCATCTAGAAAAGGCTTGGTCACCCCAAATAAAACTTGTGTCCCTCCCCATGCTTAGACTATAAAAAATCTTGTGCCATTAGATGAATTTGTAAACCTTCCTCCTAACACTGCATTACCCAAATATGTTCCTTGTGACATAGCCCAAATCTTGAGTCAGATCAATATTTTTGTTCCTATTGTTGAATTTCTTAGAATCCCTGAGCATAGGAACAGAGCATTCAAATATTTGGGATTTAAAGAAGAAAAGGTCACCCAGGGTAGAAATGTAAATAGTGTAGAGGTTCCTCCTACCATTGCAGAGTTGAAAAAACCCCAAGTATTGGAAGAACTAGGTGAACCACCTGAAGTTTACTTGGGAACATCTTTGGTTGAGTCTCAATTAAATGTTGATCCATTTTTTACAACATTGATTATTAAGGACAAACTGCTGCACAATTGTATGTTTGATTCTGGAGCATCATGCAATGTTATGCCTCTAGAGGTCATGAATGAATTGAACATTAAAGTGACATCAACTTATGGCAAGTGTACTGCAATGGATTCTAGAGAGGTGCCAGTTGTAGGATGTGTAAAAGGTTTGGTGGTACAACTTGCAGCTTATCCGGGTAAGAACTTGAAACTTGATGTTGTTGTTGTTGATTTCCCTACCAAATGGGGCATGTTGTTATCAAGAAAGTGGGCTGCAAGTGTTGGTGGAAGTGTTCAGATGGACATGTCTTATGCCACCATACCAATTGAGGGTAGCCTTGTGAAGTTACCTGGTGAAAAGAAAATGTTATATCTTATTGAGGACCCCAACAATGCTTCTTATGAAGTATTGCATGCAGATATTGATATTGATAACTCTGTGAGCTATGTTGCTTTCAAGGAATATGAAATTGATCAATGCAAGTATCATGAGTAGGATGATTTTCCTGAGACTTTGATGTTTGATGCAGCCTCAAAAGATGTTAAAAAACTTGACCCAGGCACAAAGGATAAGCCTGAAAAAATGTGGTTAGATAGTGACTTGGATGGAAAAGAGAGACAATCATATGACCAGCTATTAAAGACATATCAGAACTGCTTAGCATGGTCATATCCAGAATGGTAGGCACTTGAAGATTTTCCTTGATTGTTTTCTTTGAATCAGGATGCTCACCATTATATAGTGTATAGTCTTCTGGTTTCTTTCTTCCTTCGTGTTTTTATATTTTGTTTCATCCTGGTCCTTGGTGGCCATTTTGTTGGTTTCTCAGTTCGTCCTTGGGGGAGTTGGTTATTATTGTTCTGCTCTGCAAGCTTATTCTTTGACTCCATTGCCCAATGGTTTGTTTTTGGCACTTGGTCTACTATTTTTTCTTGTGGCACTCACAAGGAGTGCCCATCCCTGAGTTGGAGCTGATGTTGGTGCTCAATTTGATCTCACCCCATTTGTCATTGAAATTCTTCAGTTTGAGAGCTCTATCGTGTTTTCTATCTCCCTGTATTGATGCATGAAAACTCTGTTTCCTCCATTTGGTTGCCATGATCAATCCCTTCCTTTGGTCGAGGATCACTTTAAATCCAAAATTTTTTTTTTGTTCCTCTGTCCATGTGAAAAGAATATGTAACTTGGGTGAAAACTCGGGTTTTTCCCTTCCTTCCATTTTCCACAATCACATTTTGTTGTCCCTATCATTTTTGTCCCAAATATCTATGGAAATGTGATTGGATGAATGGCTCAAAGGATCATATTTAGGCCTTATATCATTTCCAAATTATCTGTCTTGAAAGAAAGATTCATTTCCCGAATCAAATAGTGATTTTCCTGCATTTTACAGTTTGACGTTTGTGTTTTCCCCCGTAAAAATTTACATCTCAGCATTTGTGGAAACATGGCCCTTTCTGGTTGGATGCGGCTCAGCGGGGCACTTTGAAACTCTAAGGCTCACTTCAACTTAAAAAATTGTCCATGTGGAGGGTCGGCACTCATCTGAAAATTCACCTTTTGGTTTGACCTTGGAGTTGCGTTGGGGAGACACGTGGAGGTTTCCACTGCCTTGCCCAGACTTAGAAAAAAATTTCATGTGGTCGGTACAACTTTGGCAGACCATGGACATGTGGAGGGCTAGAACTCATTGGAGGATCAGCCTCAAGGTCCCACCTTAACAGTTGTGTCAAGGATACACGTGGAGGCTTCCACTGGCACTGCTCTATACTTAAACTTTTCAAAGAAATTTTATAAGGCTTGGGACACGTGGAGAGACAATGCATGTTTGGGGACTAGCCCCTAAATTTTATTTTGAAGAAGTGTCAAGGAGGACACTTGGAGGCTTCCGCTCACTCTGCCCTTTCTTGGACTTTTCAACGGCCAAGGAAAACTATCTCAGACCCTAGACACATGGTGCCTTCCATTGATCCTTCAACTTTTTTAACAACTCTTCCGGACTAAGACATGTGGTGAGCCTGCGCTTGTTTGGGGTCTCCACTTTTGAGGACCATACCAAAGGTGCGCCAAGGTGACACGTGGAGGCTTCCGCTGGCTCCTTTTTTACTAAGACTTTTTCAAAGGCCAAAAGGCATTTTTTCTTGGGCCCAGGGCACATGGAAGGCCCACGCTTGTTTGGAAACTTGCCCCTATACTTCTCCTTTGCAGTTGTGCCAAGGAAACACGTGGATGACTATAATATAAAGTAGAGAAAGGGGTAAAATCAATGGTTGTTGTGCATTTCACCTGTTTTTCTGCCATTTTTACTCCAAGACTCCTGGAGATGTGAATACGCACTATTTTTCATCATTTTTTGATGAAATTCCTTGTCATTTTTGTCTACAAAGTGCCATTGAATGGATTTAGAACTTAATTTGTGAGTCCAAGGATTGTTAAGGTCGATATTTTGAAGTTGGAATTGCTTGGGCACTTGCAAAAATGTGAATTACTAGAGAAGATGGATGTGGGGCAAAATTGTAGAGGAAAGAGAGGGAAAAGGATGAAATGATGAAGGTTGCAGGTGCAAAATATGAAAAAGGTGTTGCCTCGAGAGTGAAAAGGATTACCTGTTAGATCCAGCTATACAGAGCCTCCAAAAAATGATTAAAATGGGGATTTCTCACATGACAAAATTAGAATGATTAGAAGGACTACCAAAACATTGTGGCATGGCATCCTAGTCATTAGTCGAGGGTCCCAAGAAATGTGATCAATTCATAATTGGTCCACCTGACAGTTTTTGGATGTGAATTTGTTAAACTTCACTTTCTGAGGAAAATTGGTAACAAGAAAAGGTCCCTTGAATATTCTTATTTTTGGGGGGGAAATTTGGGATGAGTGAGAAAGTAAAATGTATAAATGCAATGAGAATACTCTTGCAAAGGGTCGGGGGTTGAATTCTTAAGAGAAAATTTGTGAAAGCCGGTCTCTTCCCGAGAGACCAATCTGAGATACCTGGTTAATTCCTTTTGTATTTAGATTTTCTATCATGTCAAGTTGGTTGCAGATGTATAGCCATTGACGAGCACTGAGATTGCTCTCAAAGCTTTCCCCTTGCTGATGAATCTAAGCAATTTTGAAATTAATTTGTGTTCAATCTCTGGCAATTTGTGTCTTATTTGTTTCAGAATGTCTGCAAATGGTTTCTTTTACTCCTATTGAAATCTTACATTGAAATCTTTGTGAAATCACATAGATCTCATCCCTGTGACATTTTAGTGGCATTTTCAATTTCATTTCAAGAAGATCCTTCATCCTGTGATGAGATAAACAAATTTAAAATCACTCCACTATCATTTGTTGATAAATATTGTCTATAAGTCTTTGGGTGTACCTTAGGCATGATTGATTAGAGATTTTGGTGTTTAATTGAGTCTTTTAACTTGAGCCTTCATGCTAGATTCTCAAATATTGTGTGAAAACGTGCTGATCTAGGCCTCCATTGATGTACACCTTCTGGTTAAAGGAATGTCTTAACTATTCTAAAGCTTTCTGTTGTTGAGTTGTCCATTGTTGTGAAGTTTCTCAAAGATCTGGTATAATCAATTTTATCTTGCTTAATCTCCCACCAAAATCATTCAAAAACCATGAATCTATCTATAAACTACCCCTATTTTCCCTGTATATCCACAAAGGAACAAAATCTATTTACTAAAATATGCAGAACAATCAGGATTTCTTAATGTCTTTAGTAACCTTAGCCTTGTGTTGAAAGTATGTCCATATTTTAGAAGTGACAACTCTTAAGAGTTAAATTATGGAGTATTGATCATACTTTCCCAAGGTTTTCTTCATAAAATTTGTGCAAAACAAGGATATCTCCATCTCCTTCATAAAATAGAGGTTACACTAAGGGTCCTCTCACCCTGGTTGAAGAGGCACGACCTAAAGTAGTGAGGATAGGTCAAATCCTCTTGAAGGTGTTATCCATCTCTCCAAAAATCTAAGTGACAAAGGGCCAGTTAGATCTCAAATGACACACACTCTGATCTATCTGTCTCTAAGCTCTATCTCCAATATGTGTTGTTGTTTGGCTTGAAAAGGAGAACTTCTACCACTTGAATAAAATCCAAAATTTGGAGAGAGCTTCGTTTCCAATCCAAAACACAACTTTAAGTTTTCTCTTTTCAACTATATATTACAACTTCGCTAAATAAAATTTAAAATACTTTCTTTTAAAATGTAAGATTACAAGCCTTCCACTTTAAGTGGAAACAATATGGAAACTTTTTACAAATGTAGGATCCCCTTTTGTCTTCTACAAAATACTCTAAGTCCAAATCTTCAACTTGAGCTCCACCATTTTCTTCTCTTTAATCACAACAACAAAGAAGGGGGAGTAGGTAACGTTCTCCACCCAACCAATAATCCAATGAGGAGAAGAATCTATCCTCCTCATTGGGCCCTGAGCCTCAACCATAGAGAAATAATAAATAGATACAACCAATGGTAACTTTCACAAATGCTTCCACAATACAACACACATGCCAACAACATTTCAACACACACACAAGCACAAAAATAACAATATCAAAGAAACTTTTCCAAACAAGGCTTCAAATCTCGAAGCCAATGGAGCAAGGAACTATGGGGAAATCACTTGTTCCTCCAAATGGGATTAGGTGCTCAACTTGAATCCTCTAAAACAAAAAACAATCCCAAAACAAGACTCTTATGCCTTCCTTAAATTCTCTTATGCCTCCCTCAATCTCTTATGCCTCCCTCAATCTCTTATACCTCCCATAATCTCTTATGCCTCTCTCAAATAAAGCATATAAGATAAGTAATAATTTTTCTTATCTAAAAGTTTGGGAACCCAACTCAAACCCCTCCCAAAATTTGCAACAATACTCTTATTCCTCCATTCAAAATATCCCCATAAACCTACTCCTACACCGTACTTAAGGCCATACTACCCAAGCCCAAAAATATGCACACACAATATTCATTTATTTACATACACACACATATATGAAAATAAATTTCATGGATTAAGTTCCTACCTTATCATTGAAAGAAACGTTATCCAAAATCACAACTCTAAGCTCCTTCCAAGCTCAATCCCAAATCCAAAAAAGCTCTAAGACTCCCAAGTAACCAACTCAAGCTAAAAAATCCAAAATAAACATGCAAAACAAAATGAAGTAACCCCAAAACCATCAAATTAACTTGCATATATAGAAAAAGAGGAGAGAAGGCTAAGGTGGCTCCATGTAGGATACAACATCACTTCTCCTCAACTCCACATCACCAAGCTAAACATAAAACCAAAGGTTAATAAATTGTTGGTTGAGGAAACGAAAAAAAAATTACACACACAAACTCTTACCCACACCTCTAAAGGACACAATTAAAAATTCATGTAAGAAAGTGTAAGAAATATCACCTTTTACTTCACAAATCACATAATTGGGTTTATTTTTTATCTCTTAATCCATAGGTATAGTTGGTAGATGAATTTAAGAGGTGTGGGACAATCTTAACTTGTCCCACAAGCCTCCAAAAATTGACCTTAAGCCAAAATTCGAATTTGACATGCAAGGTTGAGTACACAACACTTAAAACAATAAAAATCCTTTCACATCCAAAATAGAATAAAGGAAAATCTACCAAAATTAAATACCCCTTAGTCACATCCAAAATTAACTTATTAAATAAGATTGATCAACTTAAATAAGACTACAATACTCAACAATAATGAAGTGAATTACATTACAAAATAAATCACATAATCCACAAATAATAAAAAGGAAAGGGGAAAACACATAGCCCGTGGTCACAATTTGAGGTCATCCCTCCATGGGAATCTCCTAACAATCTAACAATACACAACAATAAAAATAAACATAAATATTCCATGGTGACCTTCGTTGTATCCATCTAATATTCCACCATGGTTGGTCTCTTATCCCTCTTTTTGTTTGTTGTGATATAATCACCTACAAAAATCAAACAATACTTCCTTTGGCCTCATGGCCGCATCAAATACATCAATAATAAAATACATTCACATCCATCAATAAAAATCATCATATCATGAGTTCACCATCCAAGATAAGAAATGCAATCATTTTTTTATCATTTCAAAAATATCTCAATTCTACCATTTCATCAATATCAGTGAGATCTCAAGATTAGTTCAAACACCAAAACATAGTCAATACGATGGAATTTCAAAATGTCTTTGTATATATAAGCTAATCAACACATCATCATCATCAATATAGAATTTGTATCCATTCCTTTAATAATCCATACAACCATAATATGAATCATAACATATCAATAGTCAGAATATCTCTACCATCTATCATCATGCTAAACTGAAATAACATAATAAAGTCCATGTCTACATTCCATAGTAATAAAAATCAAAATATGATAAGTTTCGAAGAGGAGTGGGAACTATAAATATCCATCGTTAACTAGTTTTATGTTTAAGAGCTATCTACAAGTTGACAAGGAAAAAAAAAATCTTTTCCACTTAATAGACTTGGAAACATTTTTTACAGTTTGCAGGATTATTCAAACGTTGCATGAAATCAATTTCTTAAAAAAAATTGCACAAGAAAGATCCATCTATATAGTGGACTTCATCAAGTTCAGGAAAATGGTTTATTAAACTCTATATTTTTTCTACAACTTTGATGAATGATCTCAAGGACATGTATTCAGTAACTAGAAAACTATAAAAAATTTAGAGGATCCTAAAAGAGTTTTAAATGCACACATATCTGGTCATATTTGTATCATTGTTAATGGGAAAGATATTTAAATGCACATATTCCAAAACTAGTGGATAATGTTATATCATATCTTGATGAAGTACATATTACACATAATTTATATGAAGCACTTATATATCAAACAAGAATAAATTTACAGAAAATTTGACAATGGTTATCTAGTGAGATCAGAGATCATTTTTAAAAAGGTAAGATTCTTGAGGCCATGGGAGTGGTCAATCTTGTCTTTTGGAATCCTACAAGAGGAAGTTGTGTTTGATTCATTTAAAATACACATAGGTACTATCATTAATCATTTTGGAAAATTACTTGAATGTAATGGATTTCAGATTAATGGTTTTATTCCAAACGAATCAATTTCATTGCAATCCGCCAATTTCGGCTAGGTAATGAGTGAACGATTTGAATTACTAAGTGAGCCAATAGAGAATGGAGTAATTACACTTCTATGGAAAAAAATTTATCCGAGTAACATCCTTCGTGAAACCTTTAGTGAATATTTACGATTGTATGAATTATTTCCAACAATGATATTGGGATCAATTGAAGATGAAAGAGTTTTCCAAGAATTAACATTTATAAAATAAAAATATCGAAACAGACTGGATTAAAATCTTGAGACTTTCTTGAGAATGTATGTTTCATGATATGATGTGGATACATTTCCTTATGAACGGGTAATGGTAGTATGGAATTCTCTTGCAAAGAGGAGAGGGATCAATTATTCTAATATAGAGAGTGTGGCTAATAATGAAACTGTGACTTAAAATTATAGTGAAATATTAGATAACAGTGTTGGGAACCAAAATTTTAAAGATATGTTTCAGTTTGAGGTAGTTGATATTCAGTAAAGAAGAATGAATGTACATTTTAATTCTGGAAATAAAATTTCATATCAGATTATAAGTATGTATCTTGTTATTTTTACTATACATATGTTCATTATTGAATAATATTTTCAATGTTGTAATTTGTTTATATTTTTTAATTGAGAAATTTCATACTTTTTTTTTTGGTGTATTTTAAATGAGAATAATAGCATTCCTTTTATGGGAGAACTTACAGTCTTACGCATGAATATAATACAAATACAACACCGTATAATGTTTTATTTTCCAATATTTTAAGATAATTTTAGTGTTTGTTCTTTGAAAAATAATTTCAGTGTTTGGACATGCAACTTGTAGTTCTATCCACATAATTTATTTAAAAATGATAATAATCAGTAATGTATTATGTAATAGTAATATCAAAGTTTTAAACACAATTGAGAATAATAATCACATTACGAATCCATTTGAATAACTTTTACACTAATATAATAAAATTAAAAGTAAAACACCACATCGATTGAAATTTGAAAATTTCAATATTTTCATTAAAAAGATAGGGCCATAGTGATAGATAGGGCCATAGAGATCAATATCGCCATAGTGATATATAGGCCGATTGACAAATCTATTCCTCTCTCCACACTCGGTTATCCTATATACAAGCTAGATAATTACAAACTCTTGTAGACCAAATTGTTATCCCAAACATAAAATATATCAAGCCCAATTTATAGCTTAATATTTGGTTTTGTAGATATATTTGTATGTTGAAATTGAAACAGTTTTACAAAATTATTCTACAACGACAATTACAATTTCACAAAAAATTTTCTAGCTTCATCCTTAAGAAGATTATTCTATATGTGTTTCATTTTCTGTCTCCTATGCACTATAAATTTATTTTACAACACCTCACTGAATAAGATCCTTTGCTACAACCTCAATATTCAAAAGAATTTCTAGTTATGGATTTTCTACATCACCAGTAGATAGTAATGTTGGATCCTATTTTGTTTTCCTCTTCAATAATATCTCTGGATCCATTCCATTTGTGTTTATCATCCTTCTTATGGTATTATTCTTCTTGTTTAAGATAACAAGCTTCTACTTCAATTCAATTGTTGCATTTAAACATTTCCTATAAAATTTTAAATGCAAATCAAGCACTGTAACATCATTTTTCAAATTTTTGTACTTTGACTGCATTTCAAAATAGAAAAATAATGAAGTTTAAAAAAATTGTAAATAATATTTGAAAATTTACCAAGCCTTATCTCATTTAGCATTTGCAATAAATACAATGCCCTTGTCTCTCAACCATATATTGTAGTAGGCTTGTTCTTCTACATTTAAATTCTCAATTTTATTCAACATAGTGTCCAACACCTCATCATCATAATTATTTTCAAAATATACTGAACCAGACATAGCTCGATTCAACAAAATATCAAGCTTTGTTGGATCGTTTTGAACTAAAGAATAAAACATATGTTTTTAGGAGTGATTATTAAATCTTGAATTTATTTCTATACTCATAAATTTATCCCTAAACTCCAACAATTTAAATTTTTCAATATCCTTCAATAAAACACCATTAATAACATTGGCTTCATAACTATGATCCAAAACAGCATTAAGCACAAAAAAAGTTTTTTGGTCATCTGTTAAAGCAGGATATACTAGAGAAGGTGTGCTTGATCTATCCACTCTTATTGGAGAAGGATTCCTTGCCCCATGAATCATATCTTAGGGATTTAAAGTTCCATGGGCATGAACCCCTATTTCAATCCCTAGATATTCCTCAACCAAATCTATTTCGTTCAAAACTAAAACACCTCATCCACTAGGAATATTTCCCAATGAAAATGTTGGAAACTCGGTGCAAAATTAAGGGTTCCCCTGCTTGAAGCTAGAGGAATAAATGAAATATGATTTCCACTACACCTGGTTCTAATATTTTGTGGTGCAGGTGGTGGAGGTGGCATCTTCCTCTTCATAGTAGTAGATGAATTTTGAATTGGATGTGGATGAGGCCTTGCAATAATCAATTATAATTTTGTAAATAACATGAAAAAATACAAATGAAAAACATAATAGGATTGAAATAATAATAAATAAACTTTATATCATATATAATTATAAAAAATACTTAGTTGTATGGATTCCGGCTAAGGTGCAATTAAAAATGGGGCCTGATGCAGCTGATGTGGTTGTTTTAGAGAAGTAAACTGAAAAGTATTGGATTTTTACTAGTAAGTGTTATCTAAACATAACTAAGCATCAATGATTCATGATCTCATTGAATTTTTTTTTAAATATAAGAAAAAAAACAAAAATGAGATTCATACTTGGAGCCAAACAGTGATATACTGAAGATATTTCTACCTCCTGTGTTTGATCAAATTCATGTACATTTTTTATTGGGCTAGCATGATCCCCATGATATAATCCTATGATACTAAAGGGTTTTGTAGTGAAGTAATACGAGTTACAAGAAATATTGAAACATATATAATTTTTAAA
The DNA here is from genome assembly GCA_019776745.2 of Taxus chinensis. Classification (NCBI taxonomy): domain Eukaryota; kingdom Viridiplantae; phylum Streptophyta; class Pinopsida; order Cupressales; family Taxaceae; genus Taxus; species Taxus chinensis. The sequence continues at coordinate 191,771,946 of CM034150.1, read as the reverse complement.
TAATTAATTACATTTATTTTCAAACATATTGAAACATATATACATCCTAAATAAAAATACATGCGATTAATGCATGTGGTATGGTGGATGTGTCAGTTTGAGGGTTTAAGGAAATCCTCTTCCATTTGATAGGTTGTGGAGAGGTGTCCTCCTCTATGTGTTGATCATCTGAAATAGTAACTGAATCTCCTGAACCTGGTGGGAAATGACCTCTGATAGCAGCTTCCCTTTGTGATGCAGCCACAATAGCTATATTCTGTTATAATTCAAATGTAAATTGTTTATTAATCCCAAATATTAATTTTAATAGATAAATATTACAAAAATAAATAATAATAATTAAAAATAAAATAATCAAAAATTAGGACTCGCCTCTTGCTCTTGAACTGTTAACAAAAAATTCTATAGCTTTTCAAGCATTTCTATCGGAGGAGTGGTGCCATGTACATTATAGAGAGATTCATAACATAGAAAAAGAATAAAATTTGTTGAGATGGTGGTAACATTTTCATTCAAATGAATTTTAGCCGAATCATCTCTTATCCTAGAAGATAAGAAACTACACTAGTTATTTTTCTACCCACTTAGGGTGTGAATGATATATCCAAATCCCACCATGGAATATTTTAATATCAAACTTGTAATATAACTCTGGCCTTGAAGAACTACACCATGGCCTGTAGAAATGGGTGACTGAAATCCTTGAGTTGAATTCCTCTTTTTGAAGGGTTTTGGGAAGATGTAAGTGTAAATGGAAGGAGACACACATTTTGTTAATACTTAATTAAAAACACAATCAAAATCATTAAAATTGAAAATAATCAAAATCAAATGTTGTTAAACTGAAAATAAACTTATGAGCAATAGCATCTGTAATTACATAAATAAATAATTGAAAAAGAGACCTCAAATACTTGCAATCTTCATCTAATAAAACAACCTTCGTTGTGACAGGATCTACATCCTTGTGTGGTAGTCCTATCAGGCACTCAATGTCCTCGGGTGAAGTTCCAAATTTCTATGCATGAGATGGGAGTTGAATATGAAAGGTGAAAGTGGAAGTGTCATAGTTGAGTAGAATATTGTTAAGTGTTTTCTGGTCAATCTAAAATTGAGGCATATACTCTGGTCATGTGAAACTGGCCACTTCGATCCATCGGGAAAATGTATTAGAATTTTCTAGAAATGTGTACAATTGAGGAAGACCATGATCTTGAATGAAAAATTCCGCATATTTTTTGTTGACGCGGCTGAGCTCTTGGGTTGTTTGGAAATTATCTTTCTTCTTGGTATTTTCTCAATCTATTATAAAATTCTTGCTTCTTATTTGTATATGTCCTTTGGCATTCTAGTTTACTCATGTCTATATTCTGAAGATCACCTTGCTTGCTGAGGGTTTTACCTTGTATTCTTTGGCTACTATCATTTGTGTAAGATGAAAATGAAGAGGCTAATAACCTAAGCTACATATTTTATACAAGAAGCTAGTAAGAAAGGATTTGACCAAGAGAGTACGAGGTTGGTATATAGAGAATTATGAATACATTTGGGTGAGTTTGATGGGAAAATGGGCATGCATAAGAATGTTGAGCAAGGTAAATTTATGATTTGGCATGAATGAAGCCTTTTAGGAGCTTATTTGACAATGATAGCAAACTTCTATCCTTTGTTGGTTGTTTTTTATCCTCTTGGCATTTCTTGGAGTCAAGTTCTTGTTTTTCAATCTCTCAAAATTCAGTTATAAACATAATCATATATATATATATATATATATATATATATATATTTCTCTACATCAACATTTCTCAAGTTATAAGTGAAAAATATAGAACTTATCATAAGAGGGACCTTGAATAATCATATTATAAATGCAAATGGATTCCACATGATGTAGATTTCTTTCCTTTCAGCATCTCTCTACACAGAATGCTACTCGTTGGAAGAAAAAACTCAATTTGGAGGAATCTTATAAAGCCAAGAGGATACTAACTCAAAGAATCATTATATTGATTCAAAAAATAGATACAAAGCAACCAAATAATTATTTTCTCTATTACAATTTAGGTATATTGCTAATAGAACTAAATCCATTCAAGAAACTAATGTCACACTTACATATGCAATTACAAATATATATGTATATGTACATGTATGTATGTGTATATGTATACATATGTTTATGTATTTGAGTAGGCATCACAGTATATTCATTGACTAGCCAGCAACGTCACGAATATAAACAACTTTTATCTCTCTTATATGGTATACACACAGTGTGTAAACAACAAACAAAACTACCATATGATAATACAAAGGTCCAGGTATATGATACATATACATATACATATACATATACATATACATATACATATGTATATGTATACTCATTCATAAATGTACATATATATGTATATGGATATGCATATGCATGTATAAACATACATATTCAATTACAGATATATATGTATATGTATATGTATACATAGGTATAGGTATGTGTATGTGTTCGAGTAGGTATCACAACACATTCATTGACTACCCAAAAAAATCAAGAGTATAGACAGTTTTTTCTCTCTTATGTGGTATACACGTAGTGTGTATATGAAAATATAATGCAAAGGTCCATATATGTGAGACATATACATATACATATGTCCAGGTATGTGAGACAAATACATACATGTACATATATATGTATATGTATATGTATATGCAGGTACATACATAGATATACATATATATATATATATATATATATATATATATATATATATATATATATATGTATATGTATGTATGTATGTATTTGTATATCTATGTATGAACATACATATACAAATACATATATATATATATGTACATGTATGGGAGCCGTCTATCCTAGCAACAGGATCGCATGACCCTCGTAAAAAACACCATAAGATGACATACATGCAATGCCCATCTGTGGGACCCGCATCCTCCTTTGTGGTGTCTAATCAGTACATGACCAAGTCACCATTCCTGTTAGTAACTCATGTCGATTCATTGAGGCTGATCCCAAGGTAGATATGATCCATACGAAAGCAAAGAAATCAGATGAGGAAAGTATGTGAGAAGGTGGTGAGTCATTTAATGCATGGATTATGGTTTTTAGTGCCCCATTCCATCTACTAAACAAGAAACAAAGAACTTTTAAGTGCCAATGAACTATACGTATGCATATGCATGTATAAACATACATATGTAATTACACATATATATGTATATGTACATGTATGTGTATATGTATTTATAGGTATGTGTATGTATTCGAGTAGGTATCACAGCACATTCATTGACTAGCTAACAAAGTCAAGAGTATAGACAATTGTTTTATCTCTCTTCTGTAGTATACACATAGTGTATATACCACATAAAACACTACCATATGATAATACAAGGTACATATGTGATACATATAGATATACATATGTATATGTATACTCATGCATACGTGTACATATATATGTATATGGATATGCATATGCATGTATAAACATACATATGTAATTACACATATATACATATATGCACATGTATGTACGTGAATATCTATAGGTATGTGTATCTATTCGAGTAGGTTTCACAAGCACATTCATTGACTAGCCAGCAAAGGCAAGAGTATAGACAATTTTTATCTCTCTTATGTGGTATACACATAGTGTGTATACCACATACAACACTACCATATGATAATACAAGGTATGTGAGACATATACATATACATATGTATATGTATACTTGTACATATGTGTACATATATATGTATATGGATATGCACATGTGTGTGTGTGTGTGTGTGTGTGTGTGTGTGTGTGTGTGTGTGTGCATGTATAAATATACATATGTAATTACACATATATATATATATGTATATGTATATGTACATGTATATGTATAGGTATGTGTATCTATTCGAGTAGGTATCACAACACATTCATGACTAGCCAACAAATTCAAGAGTATATAGATGGTTTTTATCTCTTTTCTATGGTATAAAAAGAGTGTGTATACCGCAAACAACAATACCATATGATAATACAATGGTCCGAGTATGTGATACATATACATATACATATGTATATGTATACTCATACATACGTGTACATATATATGTATATGGATATGCATATGCATGTATAAACATACATATGCAATTACAAAAAAATGTATATGTACATGTATGTATGTGTATATGTATGTGTATGTATAGTTATGTGTATGTATTCGAGTAGGTATCACAGCACATTCATTGACTATTTAGAAAAGTCAAGAGTATAGATAATTTATTATGTCTCTTATGTGGTATATACACAATGTGTATATGACACACAGCACTACCATATGATAAGATAACATGAAGATCCAGGTATGTGATACATATACATATACATATGTATACAAGTATACAAAGTTGGGGCGTACGTGTAGTATAAAATTGGTGTTGACATAGTGTGTGTGTATATTATATATATATATATGCATATGCACATGTATAAACATACATATAGAAATACATTGAATATATATGTAAATGTACCATGTATATATGTGTATATGTATACGTATGACTATAAATTTATCTATGTATTCGAGTAGGTATCACAACACATTCATTGAATAGCCAAAAAAATCAAGAACGTTCCCTTTCGAAACCCTCTTCATCAAAATGCCCAAGTCGTATTTTTGAAACCCCACATATCTAAAATAAATATTCGGGTGAATGAAAATGCCTGACGGCTATGAAATTTTTAGATTTTAAAATTATTCATAGATAGTAATTTTAACATGTCAACTAGTAACTCATTAGGTAGAGGTGTATACAATGAATGCTCAGTAGTGGTAGCAATCTCACCAAAACCATATGTATGTATCGTGTCCATAGGAATAGGTTGTGGTGAGGGAGTGACCGAAATTTATTATGGATTATTCATATCTACTTTACAATATAGATAATAAACACGATCAACATGGAAAATATACTCAATGTCATTATGTAAAAATTTGATGCAATAATGGAGAATAGAAGAGATATCTTGCATATCATGGTTCCAACGATGTCTGAAGAGTAAACTATATTATAAATAGGTTTCCATAATGTGAAATGTAGTGGATGATGTCTAACGACCAACAACTACATCAAAAGTGATAGAGCCAAGTGTAGAGAACATTATGTCTATAAATCCATGTACAATAGTAGGAGACTAGTTGATTGCAAGAGGAGAAATACCCATCTTTGTAAGCAATGATTTATGACATATGTTGAGACTGGATTTTTGGCTATTGTAACCCTTTTAAGAAAGAATCCTTGAATTCATGCGGTGTTGAATAAGGGTTGACATCGAATCATATCATCATTATGTGAGATATTAGATGGATTTAGAGGAATAGCCTTCGTGTCACATATATACATTTAATATTTCAGCTAGTATCGTCAATGATCTATTTTTTATTTCATCGGGTATCGTCAGCTACTAATAGTCTATCTGTGACATATTTTCATTGGGTTTCATGTGTTCTATAAATTTTTTTATCTTTTGGGATTCACTATGGATGGCACGAAAATGATTTCTATTATGTTTAAATCCCAACACATAATATAGGTGAAAATTTTAAATAATAGAATAGAATAGTTTACAAGGTGCTTCCAGAAATGCCATAAATTTAGTTAACTTGTTTTAGATGATTTCCATAAGACGATGAAAAATTTATCTGACCTTAAACTCTAAAAAAACAAAACTCAAACGAAATGCAAGAAACTTGAAAAAAAATACCCAAACTTCAACTGGGAAGTTGGAGCCATGAGAAAAAATACCCAAATGCAAGATATCCCAACCAAAATACCCGAATTCAAGAGATCCCGAGCTTCTACGAGAGGGAGCTTTTGTAAGAGGGAGATTGGAGCTGGAGATTACAAATGTGGGAAGTAATGGAGGGAGGGGATGGAAACTGAAATGATTTCTAAAAATACATGAGAAGGTGGTGGCATCCTCTGCCTCTAATTTATGTGTGCCAATGTGTCAGCTCATCCCAAATCAAATCCCTTTCCCATTGAAATATTCCAATGGTGACCAAATTACTTTGAATGGTATCATACCACGCTAGGAGTTAATTGTTTGGGAAATTTTGATGTATATGCATGGTGTGCATGCATGAGAATCATGTGATATGGATGCAGGTCATGTGATCGTGTTGCTAGGATAGCATAAGGTGAAGGATATTGCCAATTATGATGAGTGAATAGTAACCGTAGGATTTCAATGCATCTCTTACAAACTCCTCTCCACCATCGATTTCCTGGAATGTGTCAGACTTAGCAAGGCTTCACCCATATAAGGTTCTGACTGAGTATACACCTTTTTTGTAATGAAGATCTTAAAATTTTCTATACTACCACATCTTGCAGTAGCTAGATACCTTCATATTGGCATTTTTTGAGCCCAAAATCCATCATTTGAATTCCATTACTTCTAATTATCATGAATAGATCTTAACATTTCTACACTTAACTCTTACACCAAACCACCCAGTTGTTTAGTCTGGTCAAAGAAGGCCCTTGCTAGGCCACCCAACATTTTTTTTAATTTTTAATATCTTTCATGGGTGTGTGTCTCCACTATGGGCCAACCTTAATATGAAATTATATCCATATAACCCTATTTATTACACTAATTACGTACTTGGAAATTTTGGCACTTACCCTACACAGATCATTAAAAAAGGCATATGAAGCTCACCAAAATTTCCTTAAAGCAGCAATAAACATGAGGAGAATCCCACACAAAGGTATGAAACACTGCAAACCATGCTCAAGATTCAATCATCCTTATTCACAAGTCTTGTTAAAGGATATGTTAAGGTATCAAGCAATATTTACTCAATCCACACTTGTTCTTGAACCTCTTATTCTAAATAATCCATTAACTCCTTTCACATACATCAAAATGCATTCGTGTCATTTACAATAAATAATTATAAATATTTTTGAAACTATATTCTTTTTTAAACAAAGACATTTATTTAATTATTATTAAAAATTATATTAAGAGTATAATATTGATAGATTCTTCCAAATTAAATCATTGATCAATAAATTAAAAGCACAACCTAAAAAATATAATCTATTAATCAATAGGTATTTTCACTTTACTAATATGATTATTGTTCTCACAATAATTGATTCTTAGTAAATATCAAGAAGACTTAACTATGTTTTAATGACAACATAAATCATCTCAACATTAACTAGGGACTATTCATATTACAACACTTATTTTGATATCAAATAAACATTGATTAGAAAAGGTATAAAGTATGTTTTGTATATTTAATGAGTAAGTATTCATACAAGTTAATGAATACTGCAAAAAATGAGATATATTTATTATGAGACTTCCATATGCACATGAATCAAAAGTTAAATCTATTAATGTGTGTAATGGCAGAGTGGTTCAGTTTTTGGGCCAACATAAAAAAAATTAAAATTATGAACCAACACAATATTTTAAAAAATATAAATTTATGAACCAACATAATGTTCAATCGTTTGAAAAATCTATAAATAATAGAAATCAATATTCCCAAAAACAAAATTCTAAATAACAAATCAACCTTGGAGTAAGTAGAAAAGAAAGAGCATAAAATAACAAATCAATCAATCCTCAGAGCAAATAGCAAAGAAAGAGCATAAAATAACAAATAAATCAATCCTCAGAGCAAATAGCAAAGAAAGAACATAAAATAACAAATCAATCATTCAAGCAAATAGCAGGAGCAGGAAATAAAAGTAAGAACAACTCTCCCCCGAACCCTTTATTATATAAAAAAATTAATTAAAAATAAACATATAGGGCTCTGCGACTACCCTCATTTTCCTCACAACCCTATTGGATGTTTTATGGCTTCCATATTGAGGGCTCTGCCTCTGCGTACAAATTTTAAAATAGCTGCTAGTGAGATCTCCGTTCAGCATTTTCCCCCTACCCATTCTCACATCTCCCCCTCATATTCCCTTCTCCTCACGCAACCTCCTTCTCCCTTATTCTTCCTTCCCCATCTATATGTTTATAATTTAAATTTATATTTTCTTTTAATCTATATGTTTGGGCTTAAATGTGGTATCGTATAGTATGTTTTTATTTTTTAAAAATTTAAATTTCAAATAATTTTTAATTTTTTTTTATTTCAAATAATTAATTTACACGTTTCAAGAGTGTAAAAATTAGAGATATAATTTTTTTTACTATGATTAATAAATATTTTCTTTTAATATACATGTTTGTAAAATTAGGTATGATTCGTCCACATTTTCTTTTTGAAAATGAAGAATAATGAAGAGAATATCGAAGAGTATACACTCAACGATATCAAAGACAACAACGTGAAAAATTGACAGAGTAAAAAGGACAACAAAAAAATTCAAAGTGAAAGAGAAAGACGTGCTAAATACAGCACTGAAATACCAGTTGAATAAATACATGCACAAATGAGGGAACACGCAAATTAAATGGTAGCAAACCATGCTCAAACATCAAAAGATGATCAACATATATTAAGAAGATGGTTGGAAAGAAAAATACATTCAAATACGTTCACAGATGAAGAACGATAAAGACTACAAGAAAAAAATTGTCTAGCATTCCAAAGGCATCACTAAACTAATTCTAACGTTGAGGTTAACTCAGAAGGAATGAATTCACTTACCATAGATCATGTGTTACAGACACCAAAAAATAGAGACTTGGAAGCAGATGTTGTAAATAATATACAACATAATAATGATCAATAAGAATACGTGACATCTCAACATAGGAGAATAAGACAACAAAATAATCATGAGATAGATTTCAAGACTATACATTTGTTGTTTCGACATAAACTAAATGAAATTATATCTCCACACATGTGTTACATTTGTCAAGAGATTTATTATGGAATGAATATACGATGATCTTCTGAAGTACCTATTTGTAGTAGATGCTGACAAAAAAAAGGCATTTATCAATTTTCTAAAGCTAATAACATGGATCCCAGCCTGCAACCACTTGAGCTGATGAACTTCACTCAAGTGCAGGAGATTTTTATTTCACATTTCAATCTAATTCTTCAAGTTACCCATGTAATAGGAGGTCATTACAAATACAAAGGACATACCATTTGTTTTCTACAAGAAGTCAAGGAAATTGTAAAATTTTTACCGCATAGTATTTTAGATCTTTCAATTATCATTGTGCAGAGAAAGAAACAACATGCAATGAATTACAAATTCATGGTGAATAGAGACCATGTTTATAAAGTACTTAAATATAAAATTTATCATGACAAGTTCTATAGAGACATTGAGATTGATGAAATGGCTTTACAGGATCTGCCTCACAATATGACATCTAATGTATTTGAAAAATTATACTCCATCCACATGGAGTTCAATGCAAATTTAAATAATTTTTTTTTCAAATGTCTAACACTAGAGACAAATGAAGAAAATTTTATAAATCACACCTTTTCTATGGCCACAGAACCAGTTAATTCCCCAAGAGAGATGGAAGTCATTCATGCTTGGGTAAACAATCCAAATATAGAACTTGGTGAAATAATAGCTTGACCACAAATTGGAACATCTCCATTGAATGAATATATAACAGAAGTTTTACTAGACATGGTATTTCATAGGGATCTAAAATGACTCTACTTCATCAGATCAGTCACCACAAAGAAGGAAAATAAATACACAGAGGTTTTTTCTTTATAGTAATAGGACCACCACTCTATGCAGAATGGTGGTTACATAACCACCACAAAACCAAGGCAGCAGTCTTGAGACCGCCGGTCTGCATTGGGTGGCGGTCCTGGATCTTTCAAACAGAAAATTAAAAAAACAAAATGAATAGCCCCAAAATTTGAAAGGCCCTCTATGTCTCTTTTCCTTTATAACCTTTCCCATTCTCCAGTGCATGGGAGGACATGAGAAAGGCTATAAATACATTTTTGTAGAAGAGAATAAGATCATCAAAGTATGAAAGCAAGTGAGAAAGAATTTCTTAGTGTTGGAATTGTGTTTTGTAGAAGAAAGGAGTGTTGAGACAGAGCAAACAAGTAATTGGAAGTGTGAGATATTATCTACTTCTCTTTCATACTTATTGTAATTTTTGTACTTATTATTTGAATTGGCCAATAAGAAGGGGGAAGAAAGAGTAATTTCCCTTCCCGACTGGTTTTTCCTCCTCTAGAGGTTTCTAGAATAAAACTTTTTGTTTGTGAGTTAATATTCTTTCCTTTCCTGTAATTGTTGATTCTAAGCACAAGCAAAATTCATTCACTAGCTATCTCTTTTATTTTCTAATAGAAAGTAGAAAAACAATGTTTAATTTGTGATTCTGTGGATTATTCAAAATTTGAAGAGTTTATAGATCATTTTTGTATCAGAGCTAACAAGTATACAAGAATGTGGTATTCGTTCTTGGATTTGTATGATAGTGATGAGATCTAAAGGCAGAGATGCTTTACCTTGTGATCTAGAAATTTATACAAGAAACTGGAAGCAGAGAATTTAGAGGTAAATGAAAAAAGAGAACTTGGTCCATAGAATCAAGATGCTGGAGAACATGATGGATAAGATGTTTAGAAGGCAAGAAGAGCTTGCAGATTTGTAAAAGACAGCTTCTGTCAAGAAAGACTGCATGGACTCAGTGGTTTGAGGCTTAGCTGAAATTTTTTTCATATGGAGGAGCCACCATGAGGAAGATTATGGGGAAGAGCATGAAAAATAGACTTCAAATGCAAGAGAAAAGGTAAAATCTGATCATAATCCTTTTAAAGTTTAGACAAAAGTTGAGATTAAAATATTTAAAGGACAAGTATATGCAGAGTTGCTTGATAAATGGTTAAAATAGTTAGAAGTTGAATTTAGCATCCATGATGTCACTAGGGCATAGAGGATCACCTTTTTATGTCTCAAAATGGAGGGACATGCTCTGGTTTGGTGGGAGACCCATCTAACCACTTGTGAAAAGAGGAAGCGTCCTATTGTGAAATCTTGGAAAGAATTTAAAGAACTACTTAGAGCTAACTTCTATCCTATTGGCCACAAGACTAACCAAATGATTAAATGGCAGTATTTTAGACAAGGAAGTGTTCAAAGTGTACAGGACTATACTATGAATTGTTGGAGGTAGACCATGTTCCTAAACATGGACTTGGAGGATGGCGATATTATGACTAAGTAATTAGGATGACTTCACACTCATATTCGAAGAAAATTCATCTCCACAAAGCCCAAATATCTAAATGAGGCATGTGTTTAGGCATAATACATACATGATGAAAAGAAGGAGAAGCATAGCCAAGGGAAAAGAAGTCAAAAAATCAGCAGAAAAAGCGTATGGGAAAACAAGTAAGAAGGGTAAGTGGAAAGGGAAAGGTAAACAAGATGCCACTACTTTAAATACTTATAAAGATCCCAAGAATTTTTACAAGAACTGTGATATCAATGGTCATACTAATACTACATGTTGGAAGTTGCATCCGGAGTTACATCTAAAGAATTGAAACAAAGACTCAAAGAAGTCCATGACAGTTGTAAAAACATAAGGGGAGGTGGAAGTCAAAGATGACTTTGATGTAGAAAAAATGCTTAGATGCACAACCACCAACATGGACAGCCAGAAAGAGGAGATGAGTAGACTATTCTAGATCAAAATACAAATCAAGAGAACTAAGGTAAATTCTTGTTGATATCGGTTCTCAGTCTAACTTGATTTCTTAAGTAGTTGTAAAGAAGCTTGGTCTTGAGACTTACAAGCATCCACACCCTTATCCTTTGTGTTGGGTGAATAAGGGTGTTGAAATTTAGGTAAGAAGAATATGTAAGGTCAAGTTTGGGATAAATTCTCAGTATATTTATGCTTCAGAAGCTAACGTTATTCCACTTTATGCTTTTAATGTCATATTCGGGATTCCTTACTTGTATATTAGGGATTTTATATTTCTGAGAAAGGAAAACGATTACAGATGGTTCAAGGATGGGATCAGCTACAACATCTGGGCACACTAGCTTAAGACACGAGTTACTATGGTGAGTGTTAACTAAGCAAAATGACTTATTCAAGAAAATCGTAATCAGTTTTGTTTATTTTTTTAAATGATAAACAAGATGGGGTAGAAGTTTCAGATATTTCTAACTAGGGAAAACATGATTTATATAGTATCATTCAGTCTTTTCAGGAATTATTTCAAGCTCCCAGTGGGTTACCACCAAAACGAGAAGTAGAGAATGAGATTCATCTATGGCCAGAATCCCCTCTACTGAACATCAGGTTGTATAGGCAATCCTTTCTTGAGAGTATTGAAGTAAAGAAACAAATCCAAGAACTACTAGAACAAGGGGTGATACATCCGAGCACCTCACCATGCGGTTTTCCTATTATGATGGTGCGAAAGAAGGATGGTTCTTGTAGAATGTGAATTTACTACCGCACTTTGAACAAGATCACCATACAGAACAAATATCCACTTCTCTGCATACATGATCTCTTGAACCAACTTCAGCATGCCAAATTCTTCATGAAGTTGAACCTCAAGTCAGGTTGTCACCAATTCATAATGAAGGAGGAGGATAAATGGAAGACTGCCTTCAAGACAAAACAAGGCTTGTATGAATGGTTAGTACTTCCTTTTGGATTATGTAATGCACCCGCTACATTTATGAGATTGATGAATGATGTATTTCAGGATTTCATAGATTCATGTGTCATTGTATATCTAGACGATATCTTGATTTTTAGTGCCACATGGGAAGAACATATAACTCATTTATAGCAAGTCTTGCAAGTGCTCAAGGAGAAATAGTTGCTTTGTGATATGAATAAATGTGAATTTTCCAAGTAGTCACTTGTCTATCTTGGGCACGTGGTTGGAGGAGGAGATATACGAGTGGATCTAAATAAGGTGGAAACCATTACTAATTTTCCAACACCAACAAGAGCCACAGAGACTAGGATTTTTGTGGGAGCAGTAAAATACATGCGGAAGTTCATTTTAAGCTTCTCCATGGTTGCATCACCTCTACAAATAGTGGCCACAAAGAGTAAGGGTTTTGACTGGGGTAAGGAACAAGACAAATCCTTTGAGTTATTGCAATACAATATTATTCATGCTCTAGTACTTTATATTCCTAATTTGCAGCAACCTTTTGAAGTAGAGACGGATGTCAGTGATTACGCTATGGGCACAGTGTTGCTTCAAGGAGGTAAACCCGTATGCTATTATTTTGAAAATTTTACTTCAGGAGTTGAAGGATATTCATTATATGATAAGGAAATGTATGCACTAGTTCAGGGAATTAAAAAATGGAATCATTATTTGTTGGGTAAAGAAACTATTGTGCACACTGACCACAAACCTCTCTAGTATTTGCAAGCACAATCTAAATTACAACAGGGAAGGCACTACAAATAGATGAAGTTCCTTCACTAGTTCCATCTAGTGATCAAATACAAGAAGGGTAATACAAATTTGGTGGCAGACATGTTGTCTAGGTCACCCACACAGGAGAATTTATCCTATTTTTCCACTATCTCTTAGATAGAGACCTTTACGAAGGAATATTACAAAGAGGCATATTGCTAGGATAGATACTTTGGGGTGACATTTTAGTAGTTGCATTCCCAAGGTACTAAAAAGACAGGGATTGAAGATTGTTATCTCAAGCACGGGATGCTCTACCGATGGGGGAAGCTTTACATCCCTAAAGAAGAAATACTTCTATTGATGAGGGAAGCACATACCTAAAAAATAGTGGGACATTTCGGTGTTTTTAAGACTCTATCCCACTTGAAAAGGTACGTGTATTGGCCCAATATGCAAGAAGAAGTACTAAAATTTATGCGTGGATGTAAACTTTTTTGTACCAACAATCCTAAGACTAAAAAGGAGGGTTTGTATATGCCTTTTCTAGTACCTACTCATCCATGGGAGGACATTTATATGGATTTTGTAGGAGGATTACCTATGCATAAACATGGCCATGACTATCTCTATGTTTTTTTTTTATACATTCAGTAAGATGTGTACTCTTATGGCATGTAAAAATACAGTAAAAACACATGAGGCAACATATATTTTATTTGCTAATGTATGGGTGCATTTTGGTTTGCTAAAGACTATTATTTATGATGGGGATTATAGGTTCTTGGGGAATTTTCGGACTACATTGTGGGACAAGATGGATACCAGGTTATAGAGGAGTACGACTCTTCATCCATAGATAGATGGATAGATAGAGGTGGTGAAAATAACTTTTGTACAGTTGATCAAAGGGTATAACAGAAAATACCCAAGGACTTGGGATGAGTCCTTAGCTTACATTCAACATTCCTATAACTGGGTAGTACACACATCCACTATGAAGTCACCATTTTAGACATGCTTGGGATATCTAGCTACGAATCTGTTGGACATAGAAGTTGGGCAATAAGATGAAGAGGAGACATGAGACACAGAGGTGACTAGAGAAAAAAATTCATTAACAAGATCCAGAAAATCCATCTCAAATTCAAAGAACATCAGAGAAATCTTAAGCCAAGTACAAGGCCAGGCACGATCAATATAGGAGGGAACATAAGCTTCATGTTGGAGATACAGTTTGGCTTTACTTGAGAAAGGAGAGACTACAAGGTCAAGCATGAAAGCTCAAGCCACTACGATATGGGCCCTTAACCATATTGGAGTAGGTTGGACAAAATGCTTCTATACTTTATTTGTCGCCATTTATGAGGATGTACTCTATAGTAAACTATGAGAACTTGCACCTATATGAGCCATCCATGCTAGATGAAGATGAAGGACTATTGTTTCAACCTTCCATTGAGGATTGCATCCTGGAATCACGAGGTGAATTGGAGGTGGATGTAGTGTTGTAGCAGAAGGTCAAAGAGACTAGAAGAGGTCCGCAGGAATCTTGGAAGATTGGACTGAAAGGAAAGACACCAAGGTAGGCCCCGTAATACTCAAAAGATCAAGTGGGGGAATTATTTTCTCATCTACTCCCCCACTAATATTTTGTGGGACCAAAATCCTCTTAAGAAGGGGAGGTGTGATCCATAGGGATCCAAAATGACTCTACTTCATCAGATCAGTCAGCACGAAGAAGGAAAATAAATACACTAAGGTTATGTCTTTATAGTAATAGGACCGCCGCTCTATGTAGAGAAGTAGTTATATAACTACCACCCAACCAGGGTAGTAGTCCTAAGACCACCGGTCTACATTGGGCAATGGTCCTAACTATTTTGGATAGAAAATAAAAAAACATGAAATGGGCACCCCCATAATTTGAAAGGTTGTCCATGTCTCTTTTCCTTCATGACCTTTTCCATTCTCCAATGCATAGGAGGACATGAGAAAGGCTATAAATACATATTTTTAGAAGATAATAAGATCATCCAAGCATGAAAGCAAGTGAGCAAGAAGTTCTTAGTGTTGGAATTGTGTTTTGTAGAAGAAAGGAGTGTTGAGACAAAACAAACAAGTAATTGGGAGGAAGTGTGAGATATTATCTACTTATCTTTCATACTTATTATAAGTTTTGTACTTATTGTTTGAATTGGCCAATAAAAAGGGGGAATAAAGAGAAATTTCCCTTACCAACTAGTTTTTCCTCCTCTAGAGGTTTCCAGGATAAAATTTGTTGTTGTTTGTGAATTTATATTCTTTCCTTTCCTGTAATTGTTGGTTCTAAGCATAAGAAAAATTCATTCACTAGCTATCTATGTCATTTTCTAATAGAAATTATAAAAAAAACGTTTAACTTGGGATTTTGTGGATAATTCCAAAGTTGAAGAGTTTACAGATCACCACAAATTGGAACATATCCACTGAATGAATATGTAACAGAAGGTTTACTAGACATGGCATTTCTAACCCTATTCCCTAATAGAAGGTGTGACTCGCTACAACCGCAATTAAAATGTGTACATTTACATGAATATGTGAAACATTTTATACGATATAGAGATAATAATTTTGGAAAACATCCAAGGTTTAGATATCTTGTATTGAATATGATAATTTTAAATCGAGCACAAAATTCATCCATAGTTTTTGTAAAGAAAAGTCTTCAAAAATTATCAATTACAATTAATGAATTATTTGAACACATGGAGAATATTCCATAATCTCATCTTGTTGATCGTTTAATGCAATATGAAACTACATAACGAGGAACACGTTCCTATTGGACAAAGTGTCATGTAAAATTAATGGATTCATTACATCAAATTGGAACGCCAACCATATTCCTTACTTTAAGTGTAGCAGATATGTGTTTGCCAGACCTTCATTCACTGATGTTAGGAAACTCCACCAACAGATCCACCTGAAGCAAAAATATGGAGATGAGAAAACATAATTGACCATCGTCATATTGTTTTTCATTATATGCACATTTGAAATACTATATTCTGAAGAGAAATAGTATAAAATTTTATGAAAGTACATGATTTTTGGTATAGATATGAATGAAAACATAGAGGATCTCCCCATGTCCATGGATTCTTATGGTTGGATAGATCACCGTGTATGGAAACTTTAGATTGAGAATATATTAATGAATTTAAATACGTCTAAAACTATTTTGATAGAATTATACATGCATGGAATCCTCGGTGTGATCCACATCAAAGTAATATACAAGTAAGAAATGTTTACACATTCAATTTTATTTTTTAAAATTAAGTATGAAAAAAATTTAAACAAGATTATATGAATATCTGGTTCAGGTAATTCATGATTTGATCTCGCATCCATGTTCGAGGAACACAATTAATATTAATCAAATAGATCCATTTAAATAATACAAATAATTAGTTAATTGCACTGAGTTTCATACCATGTGTATAGATGGGGCTTGCTTACGAAAAAGGAGAGGGAAGAAGGTTTGCAAGTAATAAGATAGTTTTTTAGAATTTTCTTTCTATGTTTTCTACATGATTTATAATAGAAAATTATATTTCTTGCAAGTAAGATGCCTCATGGCCTTTACATTTGAATGGTTCAAAATTATACATAGATGCATAAATAGGAGATAAAAAATATGAACCAAAAATAAATGATGATAGGATCAACACTCACAATCGTTATATATTGCAATCATGGCATACATATGTGGATTGGAAACCTGTACTTTCCAAACATGTCATTGCAAACTATATTGCAAAAGCATAGAAAATTTTAGAAACATATAAGCAAATGTTAATGTGACTTGTGAATATTGAAAATCTTGAAGAACTTGTTGCACGAGTCTATAGAAGGTTACTTACTAAAACAATGGTTGAAAGAAATATAGGTGTAATGTAGACATGCCACATGTTGTTATAACTTCTTTTAATGGAGTGTAGTAGGGTATTTGTATCATTTAATGTTGGGCATAAATTTTTTAAACCAGTATTAAAGGAAAATGACGAGAATGAAAATTAAAAAAATCAATAATATATGGGTACATTGATAGACCTCGCTCAATGGAAAATATACCACTCATTGAATATTCTAGATCATGGATCTATAATAAAAAAAATTTTAAAGTAGAGAATTGGAATCCTAGAAAAACATATGTTATTGTCAGAGTATGGCCAAGATTTGATAGTGTCTTAGAGAAAAATAGTAAATTTTTCCTAGACTTTTTTTGGTCTAAATTAGTACTATACAGTCCATTTCGGGATATTCAAATAGATATTGTCCTTGAACATGATATTATAAAATCAAATTGGGAATAATTTCAATATAATCCTTGCCATATATAACGGATTATTGACACACATAATGATTATCAAAGAGAAATTGATGATGAAAACGATGATATCATCCAACCAAACACAATTGAACATGAGTGAGAGATCATAACAGACCTACACAAAACGCACGCAATTTCTTGAGTTGAGTTATGATTATTGGGCGTGGATCAGTATCATTAAAACTCCCACACATGTTGACTTAAAAACTATGATTATGCAAATACTGCCAAATAATCAAGATAGTGTGAAGTATATGGGGAAGCCCAAGTGGAGTTACATTGATATGGAAATCGCGCATACGGGCAGCACTGTGCTTGCTAAAATTTGGATACAAGGCTCCACAGATACCGAAGACAATAATAATGTAATTGATGATAGGGAGTGGGCTAGCAAAAAGGTCATTATTCCCACATGTAAACTTCCGCAGACTCAGATCAGCAGGCACGCGGATGTTCGTGGGAAGAGCAACGGCTCTTATTTTCAACATTGTGCGGATTAGAACAGTAAAAAGTAGGCTGGCTTTAGCACTCTCAAGGATTTTGGAATTTTTTACAACCGGTTAAGCACAGTGAAGATGGGGGGTCCCCCTTGCCAAATTGAGCCCAGTACGGACCCAAGCTGGAAGGATAATGTAGAGCTATGGAATATACTCAGCAAGGGTGGCATCACAAACTTCATGGAGAAGGTTCAGGGACATGATCAAAGCATCTCAGTATGTTTTACGAAGGATTGGAAGTAGAAAACTGTGGAATATGGGGGGCAGAAGATCTTGGTCAATGAGGAGCTTATTGCTGAAGCGACCGGCCTTGGCATGGAGGGCTACCGTTTTTTTAACAAAAGGGTTGACAGAGATGCTGAAGAGAGGAGATTTGTGGAGGGATCTGAGAAGCTGATCCATGTTACCGTGGGCCTGCTTGTTAGCTCGATCCCTCTACCTTATGATGAGGTTACTCGCATGATGATTCGGTTCATTTCCTTGGAAGGGAGGTTTGTCACTGTACCTTCTAAGCACCTTATATTTCTCAACCACTTCCGTAGGAATTGCATGGTTTGTTTCCCCCATTATTTGCTGAAATCTCTTGAGTGCTCCATTTTGGAGTTTCAAAAGCATACCCGGGCAGTTCCTTTACACCAGGGGCTTATTTTGCTGCTGCACAAATTTTGTCTTCTTCGGTATCCTAGTCTCCCTTCCTCCCCAAGCTCAGTTCCTCCTCTTCCGGGTTCTGCTACGGCTAGCCCCGTTTCTCCACTCTCTGCCCCTACCACCATTATTGTCACCCCCCTACCGGCCATTCAGGCTTCATCTCCCATTCCTCCTACTGCTGCTCCCGCCCCCCACTTCACTTCCACCTCGGCCAAACCGGTCACCAGGTCATCTAGAAGGCTTAACCTTGATTCTCTTACTGTGGGGAAGGGTCCTCATGAAATTGAAATAGCACATGACCTCCTGAATATTAGCAGTGCTAGACCCCAGGATGTGCATATGGAGAGCTCTACGAAAAGGCTGGAAGCCTTAGAAGCTGATATGAAGCTGCTGAAGGATGAGGTTAAGAACTTGGCAAAACAGAAAGGAAAGAGGAAGAAGGAGGTGGAGGTGGGTATTGATAACAGCCAGATTGAAGATATCTACAAGAAGCTAAACTCCTTAGAATCCCGTTTAGGGAAGGCCAAAACTCTTCATGATTACAATATGGCCATTTTTAGTGCGATTGAGGAATTCATTGAGCAGCATGTCAGAAGTTTCTCCAATCTCAACGGAGTTCCGGAAACTCTTTGGGGCAATGATAAGGAAAGCAAAAGGACCATTGATCAGCTGGATAAGACTGATGTTGCCCACTTGACAACTTTGGGAATGTTCAAATCCTGGAAGAACATCAAAACCAGCATCGAAAACGCTGCCAAGAAGTAGTTGTAGGTGCTTTAGCTGCTCTTGATTGTTTTTTTGTTGTTTTTTTGCGGTCTCTTTGCTACTTTTTTGTAGAGTTTTTGTTGTTTTGTCTTGATTGGGTAGTTGTTTCTTGGCTACTTTGGGTTTCATTGTCACACTTGGATTCTGATCCTTTTTTTCTCTAGTTTTCATTCCTATTCTGGCTCCTAGGCCCTCTATTGTACACAAGGGTATAGTCCCTTTCAAAAAACTATTTGCCAATAATAAAAAAAACAGACCTACACAAAAAACAAATTCTACATGTTTTTGAGATTGATATGTTGGGTCGAAGGGATATTAACAAACAAGCACTTTGGACTACAGATTATCCTGGTGAAGAATAAATGAAAAAGGCTATTAAATTCATAAGCGTGGCTAAAGATAATTTATTACTCACAATAGATTAAGAACCAAGTTCACATTTTAGCTTTAGTGTGAAACAAAAAAATTGTGTTTGATATAATAATCAACTATTATAATCAAGGAGAATCTTCACTTCCATTACATATGATAATCCAAAGAATAGAAGGTACAGGGAAATCGTATCTTATTGGAGGAATCAAACTATCTCTTTTAGAGTTGTCACAGCCAAAACGTTGCCCCCTTTTATTACTTGCCCCAATTGGAGTTGCATCATTTAACATTGGTGCATCAACAATACATACAACCTTGTGAATTCCTATTTCAGATTTTGAAAAATTAGAGGGAATGCGGTTAACAATATTTCACGAAGAAATGCGACATGGTAAGTATATTTTAATTGATGAGATGAGCTTCATAGGTCAAAGATGCTTCAACATATAGGTTCTCAACTATGCCAAGCATTTCCAAAAAATGTAGATATGTGTTTTGGTATAAGTTCTATGATTTGAGTTTAATATTTGGGACAGTTGCCTCTGTTGTGTGATATTCTTCCATATGCAAGTACAACACAAGGAAAATTATCATGGAAAATTTTTAAAACTGTTGTTATGCTAGATATGGTATTCAGAAAACAAGACCAAACTGAATAACAACAACGGTTTCATCAACTTATAACAAATCTAAGAGATGCCAATCTGACATTTGAAGATTGGAGGTTTTTATTGACTAGAACAAATGCTTCATTGCAAACTGTTGAAAAGGAGGAGTTTGATGAACATGTGAATTTATTTACCATAAATTATGTTGTGGATGAACATAATAAGAGGAAATTATATGCATTAAATCAACCTATTGCTTGATGCATTGCCACTAAAGGACAAAATAATATTTATACTAGATTAGATGAGGAAAAATTGCAAGTTGAGTTATTTGTTTCTATTGGCGCAAGAGTGATGCTCACTACAAATTAATGGACTGAAGCAGGTCTTTTCAATGATGCACTTGGATTTATTTGAAGTATTGTCTACAAGACAGAATTGGGACCCCCTGATCCACCAACATATGTAATGGTTCAATTTGATAACTACACTGGAATTCCTTTTACTGATGAAAACCCAACTATAATTCCAATAACACATATAGAAGGGGTTTTTGTGTGTCATCTACCTTTGAAAATGGCATGGGGGTTGACTTTCCACAAATCACAACACTTAACTCTTAACAAAGCCACAATTTATATATGACGTAAAGAAAGACAAGGTTTGACCTTTGTTGCAATTGCCCGTGTCAAATCATTGGATGGATTGAGAATCACACCTCCATTCACATATGACTAGTTTCAAATTTTGAAAAATGTAAAAGGCGTTGATTAGAGAAAAGATGAAGAAAAAATACTCCAATTGTTGGATTAGCAAATGTATCATATTTGAGAATCACTAACTTAATGTTGTTCTTCATATACATATCATATGTGTATTTATTTCTTTTGTTAATTATTAGTATGGTGTTTCTTTCTATTTTTAATTTAATATTAGATTACATATAATTAAGATGAATGTTAAAATTAGATGGGCATACATTTGATTTAATGAATCAATTGTTACTTTTAGTCTACACAGTCGTGAATGCTACTAACATACCTATCTTAGAAAATATATGTAAAAGATGCCGAGAGGTGTCATTATCAAGGTGCTTATATTTGATTCCACAAATAAGTGGAATAGGTGCCTCAAGAATGATACCTCTCAACGTCTTTTACATAGATTTTCTAAGATAGGTATGCTAGTAATTAATCTAAACATATAGTATTTTTTGTTAAAGGAATTAGAGAGATTTTGTATCTAACTTGGTTTTTAATGTTATATTTGTATAATTTTAAGAGAATGCTAATTAAAACATCATTCCTCAAACTCTATGATAAATTGAAAAGTGTCATAATGTGTAAATGAAAATTTAATTTGTTATTATTATTTTTTGTTTGAAAAAATATCAATATAAAAAGTTAATTAATTAATGGAATTGATACGTTGAATATTGACACATATATTATGAATTTTATTTTAAATTTATAAAAAATACCTTTCAAATTATACACGTGTAATATTTGTTATATATATAATATTATTATTTTAAATATATTCACATATATATGAATATAATTTATTGAAAAGATAATATTATATTTTGAAATTGTAAATTAGAAGATATCAATTATTTCATGAAGTTTTTATAAATGAGCATTTAATAGAAACCCAATAATATGAACTAAATTGAAATAAAAAAAATTATTTTATTTGCATTAGCCTATAAATTAACTTGAGAGATTCTGACTTATTTGCATTAGCATATAAGCCAACTTGAGGGATTTTCTACTAGAAAATCTTGGAATGCTATGAAATATTTAACCATGGTTAAAGCTCGAGTAGGTTGGTAGCTTGGTACTATATGGCCTTCCCCTCTCACCCTTGCAAATGTTAACTCACCTTTATAAATTCTAGAGTATCCTGCAACATCATCACCTCCATTCATCCATGGATACCAACTTTTTTGAATCTTAAGCTTGAGAGCATTAATGGACAATCTTGTTCCCATTATAGACACGCATAATTAGTGTAATGAAACTACTTAGATGGATTTGAATATCAGTAGTAGTAGTAGTAGTAGTATAACACCAAAATAGAGAGAAAAGATCATGTTATGAAAGTAGAATGACTCGGCCA
Organism: Taxus chinensis; assembly: GCA_019776745.2. NCBI lineage: Eukaryota > Viridiplantae > Streptophyta > Pinopsida > Cupressales > Taxaceae > Taxus > Taxus chinensis. The sequence goes on along the minus strand of CM034150.1, from coordinate 191,749,129 downwards.
CTTTGAGGGGGAAACCTCCAAACCATGAAATAATACTTAAGTGCTCAATATGATGATCATATACTAGTTACTAACACATATATATACCCTACTATGTTATGCAAAGCACCATGTCTGACCTACTAAGCATATGAAAGCATAAATAAATGTGATATGACGTGATAAAACATTATGTTAGCTACTAGTTGTACATATCCTTGTATATTTCACCAAATCAAGTGCATTGTAAACAATATAGAATATTTTACAGAGAGATATAGAAACTAAATAACCATGTATGATATTCAATAATATCCCACAAACTTTGTATTACAATCACCCAGATATATAGGAAATACCCCTATAATGTAGGAGGTTTCTATAACCACTCTTCCACCTATTTGAGTTTTTTAAACTCACATAACCACATATATATAATTATTATTGTTGTTTATAACAACGAATAACAATTTACTAAATGATTTACAACCTTATATTTACCTTAATAATAATTACATACGTAATTATTATTCACACATATATTCTAATGGAGCACTAACCATCAATTTCCTAACATTCCACCCCTTAGTGCGTACATGGGAAAAATTTGCCTTATACTAAAACTGTCACCTTGACGCTTGATCCTGATCTGGATGGTTTCTAGAAAATACCAACAACCTTTGGATGGTTTTCCAAGTGGTTAACCAACAACCACACAATGGATGGTTTTTAGGATAGTACCAACAACCTCTGGATATTTTTTCAGGTGGATTACTAACAACCAAAAAATATGGTTTTGTTTTTCAGGATAACCAACAAACCTTCAGGATGGTTTTCAAAATGGATAATCAATAACCATAATATCATGATGTTGAAGTAGTATCATTAGCTCTCATCACTATCTCACTCCAAGGAATAAGATCAAAAAATCTATTGAATTTCATTTCTCATACACACAAACTGAAAATTGAAAATGGAACATTGGATCATGTTCCCCCCTCAATGTGAAATTTCCACTTATTCAAAAAAGAATATTGCAAACTGAAGCACACTGAAAATGGAATTCTGAAAAACACAAAAAAAAACATAGTAAAATAAAATAATCACACCAACAAAATATCACCATAGCTAATATGCAGCCCCATCATTGGCGACTAACGAGAGGTCGATGCTTGACCTCCAACCTCTGTTTGCCTCCGTCATATGGTATCATGTTGCTATATTAGAAAATATAGCTTTTGATGATCAATGGTTTCCATGACATTGGGTAACACTAAAAATTCATCCATAAGGCAATTTTTTTTTAGTTTTCAGACTTTTACAATGACACAAAAATTGACAATTTTATAACTCTAAGTCACAATATCAACTAACCACACAAATACTTATAACCCCACAGAATAAAAATTTACGACAACTCTACAATTGAATTACAATGATCTTTGATTATATAACAATAACATGAATTTCACAATAACTATATGAATTTTTACAATGACACTTACAAGAATAATTCAAAATTCAGTCTCGATGACAAAATGAAGAATTCAAATTTAGACTCTAAGACAAAGAGGTAATGAATCAAATTTAATAAAATGACACTTTTAGGTTAATAACTTGACAAATGGTGGTGAACTTAATAAACCTATCTAAGGAATATTGTAAATGAATATTACCCCCTAATAATATATTTAATTGACATTCTGAACAATATAAACTTTTAACTCTTATTGCCCTATACCTAATTATCAAGTGACTACTCAACAAGTGCCCAAACTGACTTACACATTACTAATCTAAAGTGACTCAACATTAAATGTTAATACTAACCTCTATAAAAACTCTAGACTTAACTAAATCTTGCCAAATTCGGATCGGATAATCCTTGAGCCACAAGTATGCATACGAGTGAGTGTGGCATTACTTTCCTCCCATCAAGATGCATGTAGTGTTGTTGGCCTCCCATCGCCTATCAAGCGTAGATCTTCTTTGAAATTTACAGAGATGTCGTGACCCCTATCGACTAATGAAGCAAGGCTAGGGAATGGATATGACAAATGGAACAATCGTTGTTGGAAACCTACCAAATTCGTTTGTTGATGAAGGCTGAAATTAACTGACCGACCCAAGTGGTTGTCGTCCAGGTCTTAGTGAATGAATGTAGAACAAGATTGGAGGGCCACGTGTTCAAACTATTTGAATGCAGGTCAATATGCACACACACAAGTGAAATTTGATCATATTAAACAATGACCTTAAATTCTTGGTGTATATTTTAATAATTTCTTCATATTTCGAGATGTTTTTTCCATCCTCATAAATCTAGAGTAATACTGAATGGGTTGATACATATTATACAATGACCTTCCTCAAAAAATAAACATATAAGACTCGATACATTTTTCTTGAGTGAGAGAGCTCCAACATATATGCCACACTGCCAATTCTTTGAAAAACTAAATAAGGACAATAATATTTAGGTGAAATATTTTTATCCTTCTTCTTTTGTTCAATGATGTTGATCAGTATTTTGTACACAATATTAAAATATATATATATAATAGGGATAAAGGGGTTTTATTTCTCACTTCTAATCATTTTAGAACCTTATCTAGACATGTGGAATTAAGGTACATATTACTTTAGGACGTATAAATTTAGTTATGATACATGTAGCCTAGTGTTAACCTATGGAGGAACCAGTTTATCAAGATAAACCACTATAACGACCCATAATTTCACACCCAAACAACACAGTAAAATACAGGATAACGTTTTTTTTTTACACAAACATGACACGACATGCCACCACCGAGGTCACAACTAACTCCGTGGATAACTCAATACAAGGATGACCACAAGGGTAGCATGGAAATGTTCACACCCACCAAGGATGGTTCACTTTTCTATCTGACAAAACAACATAAGAAACCACCACATAACACACCTACAGATAGGGCAAGCCACAATGAGGAAATTATTGATGGTTATTTATTTTTATGTAACCTCTTTTGATCCTTAACTTCAGTTTGCTAAGACTCTAGATATGATTTGTACAATGCTTCTTACAATGCTAAGTTTTCTCTGGCTTATTAAATCTTATCCTCTTCTAACAACTAACAGTTCATTTCACCTTAGGGTTATTTTACAAATTTCACCATAAAAGGAATAATGTTCACTAGAGGAGCTAGGGTTATCATGTTATATAATTCTTACTCACAATGATAGTCTCGCCTATGATTACTTCAGGAATCTCTTGCTCACAAGTAAGTCATCTCTACATTAATTTATCTGAATATATATAAATTTAGCTAACTTCTATAAGGGTAAACCACTCCATTTAATTTTACTTATATCACATCATTACAAGGTGTCGGAGAGTTTTGACTGAACACTTTATTCTCAAAATCAAGGTTTTACAATACTTATGCCAATGTAATGATTGAATATCATTTCTCACCAAGGTAAGTTACTAGTCTAACAACAAAAGGGAAAGAACACTTCACCACGTAGTTTTCCGAACATACCGAGACAAGGGATCTTCTAAACTCCTTGCAAGCAATGTTACAAAATTTACAACGCATTGAACTTTCTACAAAGAACTTCATAGTTTGAACTGATGAAACTTTTACACTCTTTTCCTTTAATCTACCCGCATAATCCATCTGCACAAATATTTACTAGAGTCAGTTCGCTAGAACTGAGCATGATAATATATAAACCTCACCTAATAACTTATGCCATCTAGCATTTAAATAAATGAAAGTTTGCAATACTCCCTATCAAATAATTCCTAATCATGTATTCAAATCTTAACTGCACATCTCATGGTAATACATTTCATACCCATTATTGTTCACTTCCCTAAAATCTGCTTACATATGAACAAAAATTCCAAGTGGAGAGATATGCAACCTTAACCTTGCATTTAATCATAATTAAATTACAGTAGTAATAATAACGCTCACCTAATACCCTCAACCTACTTCACATATATAAGTGTCCAACAATATTATCTTTCAATTAAATAAAAGCACCAATGACATTAAGCTCCTATAATAAATACAAGTGTCAATCTTATGATATTCATCAATATTACCCAAGTATCAAACCTTTATAGGAAATCAAGGATATGTAAGTATACTTTTGATATTTATCTCACAATTTTAAGAATATACTTATGTAAACAAGGGTTCCACAAATCAGTAAGTTCATATATTATTTAGATATCCTATCGGTTTTTTATTATCATGTCTCTATATGCCTCTATTAGTATAAGAGTCCAACTCAGAGGAATGAATTACGAACAACAATACCATCTTACTTTGTTGATGAGTAGAAGGTACATTTGGCTAGCTAAAATATGTAAGCGTGGTCCAAGCCACTATAAATACAAGTATCAACATTATCTCAACTCCCAATTGAGATGCACATATCAATTTTTAGCTAACATAAGAATCACCGTAAATGCCAGAAAATATTCCACTCGTTAACCAAGTATTGAAAAAACATATTTATCCTTACTGGTTACATGATAACATAATATATCATGTTATATAATTCAACCTCCACTTGCATACCCCAATTTATCGGTATTAATCATTGTCCTATATAATGAAGTTAAATAATTTCAGGTCGACTTCTATCCTTATTGTCATACATGGTATGTACAGTCCCATTATGGTAGTTGTCACCTTTACTTAAGGCTGTGTATGAATCCATTTTAGGGTAGTTCTCATAACTTCCCTATTCATCTGTTTTCCTACCAAAAAGCATTTCAACAAGCTTTGAAGTCAAAGTATAGGATAATTTTAAAATCTCATATTTCAAGCATTGTCTAAATTCATATGCCTGAGGGCCATCACATGACAATCAAACATGAAGAATGTACACATTCATGAGAGTTCGATGTATCCAATATTACTTTAACTGATTCGAAGATCTAAGTAGTGCCTCAACTTAAGCCATATAATTATCCACACAAGCTAACATCTTGAGGGCTTATCGTATTCAAAAAGGTCACAAAATAGAAACCCCATTAACACATGCTTCAGGAGCGTTCCAATCTAAAATAAGCTCATAGTAATAATAATAGTAGAGGGCCTGGTGAGGGGTTTTCAATAATCCCCAAGGTAAACGATAATCAAAGGAGTCGGATAGTATCTAAAAAGACCAGTAAAACTAGTACGACTCCCCAAATAGAAGCCTCCAATCCTAATGGGGGGGGTTTATATTATTATCAATCCACATTAATAGGCAAACATAGTCTTCCAAGAAAATTCCCGTTTTCAAGCCATGTTCTACATAATAAAACAAGACAAGAAATATTCTAAATCTCATTCACACACCACAATATTTTCTACAGAAACCACTGTTCACAGGAATAATCATGTCAAAATGATAAACCAACTTTATAAGATCGATAAGCGAGAATCACTGGAGAGAGATCAGCTCATGCAATTATGATTAAAAGTCATTCGAAAACCCATTTCTTTTTGGGCATCTCTTTTAAGAAAGAGTCAACATATATATGTACATAAATATTAAATAATATCAAGGGTCCAAACGTTATTTACTTAGTAAAAAAGAATAACACAGTAACAATCCAAAAGAAACTCACATATACAGAATTCAAACAAAATTGCAGAGATTGATTTATCTAAATGCTAAAGGAATAAATCATCAAGAGAGAGGGTTAGGGCTTATCATGCCTTTAATGCACTTCCCAAGACTAGGACACGCTGAAACAGGACCTGCAACAGCAACCCAAGCCTAATTCCATTTTCTTCAAGCTTGTTGGGCACCCAAACATTGATCATCTCCATGTTGGCACAGGCAGGAGTTCACGACTAGGGTAGGTGGTCTAAAGTACTTTCCAACATCCTCCCAACGCGTGTCAAATGGGAATGTTACAGCAGAACATGGACATCCATCCAGCACATTTTATATATTCAAATTTCCTTAGTATCACCTTTATCATTCTTTTCACCAGAAGAGACCAGCTGTCCATCAAGGACACTCGATTTACTGGCGCTGTGAATCTCATTCACATATAGACTGGCTCTTTCCATAAGAAATGTACTCTCAATTAAGTCTCTCCATCAGTTGCTGGACGACTGATCCCCAAATGCTGAATTGAACATGAAGGTTTGAGCACAACAATGCTAAGAAGAGTGCCAATAGACTCTCGTACCTGGGCAGCAGAATGGCCCATGCAATTCAAAACTTCCCCTAATAAGTTCATATAATTGCAAAGCAAATTGTGCTTCATGAATATTCTGATATGAAACAGATCCACCTCTAAGAGATTCTCTTCCATGAGTTACATCGTAAAACAAGTAAGGTCTCAATAGAGAATATTTGTAATAAATTTCATCAGGTTTCCTGGTAACACTCTTACTATCACATAGTCGATTTTGATAAAACTAAATCTTGAAGGAGAACCCCGAATTTGAGGATGCATTCTATACTGAACAGATAACAACATAGTTGGACAACCTGCTTGTTGGAAGCACTCAAAGAGGCTTCTACCATACTGCAACATGCATGTTGCCTAGCTAAATGCTGTTGCAGGCTGTTGCTGTGGATCCCCAACAAGAACACACCTCGCAGCACCCAATGAAAGTGGAGGTAACACGCCTACTGCACTGGCTTGTAGCTTCATCTATAACCACCATAACGAACCCACGTGGCTAGCAGGGAAGAGTTCCAACAGACCTGCGCACTCAGCAAACTTCCCACCCCATCTTCTAAACGTCCATCCAGCATTCGGCGTGAGCAGGATTCAATGCGGCCAGGGAAGGTGAAGAAAAACAAAGGAAAAAGGGACAGGTGCGTAGCAAGAGAAAGACACACTTTTCTCACGTTTTCCACCACTCCTCGCGTAGAACACCCCAAGAAAACACGGCCAGAAAAACATGTGGCTGTCCCAAAACACTAGGGACTGTGCCCAACCAGATCTTACACACCAACAGAAACAAAACTCAACAAAAACTTCCCTCCTCCAATCTCACGCGGCCAGCAACAATGCAGTGTAGGTAAAAGACAAAAATAAAAACATGGAAGATATAATAATGAATTCCATTTGCAGGGTAAGAGGCCAGTATGGAGGGAAAAGGCGCCCCAATCCAGTAAATGTCAATTTCATCATCAATTTTACAGCCGACTAGGGCAGAAAACAGGCGGCCCAATAATAATCTCCCACTTCTCACCAAGTTGTCAGGCATTAACAGCAAGGAGGGAAACAAAAGAAAGGACAAGGACCAAAATTTTCTCCACACCAAGCAAAGCATTATTACATATCCACAAAATGAAATAAATCTAATTAATCACAATTTCATTTTTTTTTAAATTCCGTTAGGTCGACAAACTGACGGTAGTAAACAACTGCAAAGTATAACCGATATCCATTCTTTTATTCTTCATTTTTATTATGTTTTAAAATGTTGCGACACCTGACAGGGTTCGAAAAGTCGTTTAGGACCTAACACGATAGTGACAGCCAATAAAAATAATAATAATAATAATAATAATAATTTAATCGAGGGGATATAGCAAGAACAAGGTTTTCTTTTAATAGGATACTCGCGAGGGACGCTGTGGGCCAGCAACCAAAACATCGACACCGACGCAAGCAAGCAAGCTCAACAAGACGACGACACCAACGTTTCAAAGGGAACACAACGGCGTTCAACCCTTAGAAGCACGGTCGCCACAGAATAACAAAGCAATGATGAATGGGGGCATTACAACCACCTATTAGGATTCAATATATGAGTTCTAATAACCTTAGGATTTCTTCTCATTTTTGATTTCATGTCTTATTCTATGGCCCATGAAATGTCATTATCCTATACTTCAATAATTAGAGGATGAAAATGTATCTAGTTAATATATTTCTATGTGAGAGACATGGTGATGATATTGATAATTATAATATATATCACTGTGACATTTATCTTCTAGTGTATGGAGAATATTTACCACCTCCTACCAATTTTATGAACCATAGTTAAAGATATGAGGTGATCCTAGAACCTCTACAATTACCTATTAGTGATGTTTATCTTCCATTAGAGCTAACTACCACCTCTAATCTTCTTGATAATTATTTTTCTTGTGACCAAGAATCTATACCTAGTCTGGTGCACGCATATGAGGCATGTTTTTATGATAATCATAATTCTTACAATTAATATGATGATTATAGTGACAATTATAATGATATTGGGAATGATGTTTGAATTAAAATAAATGTTAACTTATAAAATTTAATAGGATAAATTGAATACAATATGACTTCCAGGTATCCTCCCCAAAATGTATCCCCCAAAAACTTTTGCAAACCCTAAACCTAAACTCATCTCTGTGTGCAAGGCGTGTCTATGGAGTGTGGTAACCTTCTTGGCAGGGACTCTAAAGCTCTGAACATTGTTGGTGAAGAGGGATATGGGGTGGTCTTCTACTAAGATGTGAAAGAACTCGGACTCATTGCTGGTGAAGGACAGGCTTGGTTTGGTTCCTCATGAAGGCCAGGTGTCTGGTTCCTCCTCTTCCCATGTGCACCAGGTTGCTGAGAAGTTATCATCCTTGAGCCCTAAAGGGGTTCAATATTTTCATGAGACCTTGTCTAGAGGCATACATTTGATTGCTGGCAGTGGCAGGCCCTCTGCTTCCCTAGTGTAACAGTTAGGAAAATCTTGTGTCACATGGTACTAGAAAGGGATCTACTATAGGTTTGGGTTCTATTTTGAGAGGCTCTGGATCTCACTCCCCTAGTAAAATGAGTTATATTTTGGTCTCCCCTACTCCTGTGGTTGGTTTTATTAGTGATGGTGTTGGCATTGCGATTACTGAGGTTTCTCACCTTAATGCAACTAATGTTGAGTCAGAACCTTTGAAACACTCCTTTCTGGATGCTGCAGTGATCAATGTGAAGCATCATGTTACAAAACCCCTCCAAGCTGTAAAAATCCCCTCTTCGATTACCTTTGGGGTACATGTGATTGATGCAAAAAACAAATTCATCTAAGCGGATTTGATTTTCAAATTTTTTGGACTATCTCCTGGACTTCCATTGTTACATACCTGGATCTGTATGAAATGGCAACCTATCATGCAAGGTAGAGTGGATATTTACCCTTGTGCTAGAGGGTTTTTTATTTTGGTTTTAAAATTCTTATTTCACTAAATCTGGACTTATTCCAGTCTTTACAGCAAAAATATATAGCCAATATTGGAATCCAAAACTACTTGTTTTGGATTCCAAAATGTTAAATATTTGAATTATCTAGACTCCAAAATCACACATATTGGATTCCAATATTCCATATATTGGAATCCAGAATCACATATTTTGTAATCCAAAATCACATATATTGGAATCCAAAATCTCATATATTGGAATTTATTGCACTCCAAAGTCCCATATATTATAATGCAAAAAGTCAAATATTAGAATCCATTATACAGACTAGCATCTACTAGGAATTATCTGTGCTTTAGACTAAATAGAACATGTATCTAATTTATAAGGACTAGTAGCCGCTAGGTATTATTTATGATTTGTTATGTACAAAAATTGTTTTTATTTTATAAGGGCTATCAGATGCCATCCATTATTTATGTTATGCTACTGTTGATGCATAATCACAACACCCCTTATTTTTGTAACTCAAATGAGTGAAACTATTAGTTTAATTGCATAACATGGAGCTTTTCCCAAAGTGTGGGAATTTGCAATTGGGAAAGATATTCAGATTAAGGTCGTTTCCTATTCCTCTATTATGATACACACACTTAAATTGTAGATGATCTATCCTAAAATATATCCTAACTTGCAAATGAGACAGGGTTAAAAGGATTGCAATACATTAAACCTAATCTACAGGAGGTGATGCACCAAGAGGAATGTTGAATAACTTACCTTCCAAGGGAATAAAATTGAACAAGATCAAATAGGATGAGCATCAATACAGATCAATTTCTTGTCACAAATTTATTAACCATTAAACACAAAACACCAAAACATGTCACAACCTAAATTTCATAGTTAACCAAAGTTATAATGAGAGATCGAAAAGATGCAGTGAAAACAAGAGAGGATTGAAATTAATCCATAGAATTATATTATTGCTCCACATATTTGATACAGTGCATTACAATGGCTAAGAGGTAAAAACTACATTTACGATTTTAATGGGAGGTTCGAACTCCACAAGATCACTTACAAATAAGAGAATAAGGGAGGGTGCAAAGCAAGATTATCCTACATTTTGAAATGAGCACCTCCTTACAATATATAGGAAGAATGAGATAAAAGGTAAAGAGAGAGGGAAAGTCAGATTCAAATCCTTAACCACTAATAGAAACCATTGAATGCCTGTAGGGTTTTCGGATGCACCTCCCCATGCCTATTTGGCATGTAGAAGAAGGATAGAAAATATTGAATAAATCTTGTGGTTGAGTCGATTAGATCTATGTATTGATGAATAGAAAGATATTTCCCTACTTTTTACCTACCAAATTCTGCCAAAATCTAATTTTGAATAGCCTAACATGTAGTTTATGGCATCAGATTTCAAATGAGACAAGACGCATGGAAATCTTAGCACTACATTAGAAGTTATGGCTGTCAGAAGTCTACGAGTCACTCTGACATGCAATGACATGTGGCACATGCTAATTGAATGAGGAAATTGGCCAACTATTAATTTGTTTTATCTTTTCTGTCATGTGTCATGCACCGATTGGTTATCCAAATTTAGGCACCCTGTTGGTGAATTTTGATAGGTTATATGTACCACAATCAAGTTTTGAAAGATGATGTGGCAATATGACTGGTGCGGAAAAAGGTGTAAGGTACAGAAGTAAGAGCTAGGCACGTGAAAGTGAAACAGAGGGAAGGTGTGAGCGGAGGTACATGCGTAGGAGTAATAGGAAAATATTTTTAGGGGATACGTATGGATAAGAGGTGTGAGAATTCAACCGAGGGAGGGCATGTGACAGTAGAAAGAAAAGCAGTGCGTGAGGGAGCTAAATTTATGCAAGCACGCAGAAGAAATGATAGGGACTTAGCCAGTTAGAAGGTAAGTTTGCAGAGGTGCACATAAGGAGTGTGTGAGAGAATAATAATGAACATTGATGCGTAGAGGGGGAATTGTAAAAAGAGAAAATTAGAGGAGGATAAAAGAATACAAAGGGAAGAAGAAGTAGGAAGGTGCGTCAAGGTGCGCACAAGAACTGTAACTGTGCAAAGGTGTCCAAAGAACAATCTTGAGTTCGCGTAACCAAAAAACATAATTTTATTTCTCTATGTGAAACATCATAGTTAGAATCAAAATTTAAGTTATCTAGGTAACTATGAGAGTTATTTGGATAACAATTTTGGTCACTTTTGGGGTCATCTATCTGTTAGATGAAGAGACTAGTAGCCTTAGAAGCCCATTGGGCATGGAGTCAAGTGCTAGACATGAAGATCTGACTTTCAACTTGAAGAACATGCATGAAGTCACTTAAAGATTTTTATGAACTCTAAACTGAATTGTTTCTCTCATATGAAGATATTTTGAATTATACAGATGAGAGTTAAAGCTATGCAATGACATTTGGAAATGCCTCTTCCAAAATTAAACTTTCATTCCATGAAGCAACAAAAAGGGGTTCAAGGGCACAACGTGAAATGAAAGGTGCCAAAGGGAGTGCATTGAAACAAAAGCACAACACTAGGTACAAAAGTTAAAAATCATACATGTCCCAAAGGGAATTTTATGCATGCATACTATGCGTGAGCACTTGTGTTACTCAAAGAAAACCTAACCTAGCCTAAACTAACTAGAGGAAGATGGTGCCCAAGTAAAACCTACAATGGAGAGGGAGAAATACCTTCCCTTCCTCACAAATTACGACCACAGAGAAGTATTACATGGTCATAATTTGTGAGGAAGGGGAGCTACTTCTCCCAACCTATTGCAAGTTTTACTTGAGCACCCTCTACCTCTAGTTATTGTATTCTAGGTTATGTTTTTTTTAGTAGTTCATAAGTTCTCACAAACACTCTAAATGTTCCCTTTGGGACATGTATGATTTTAATATTTTGTAAATAGTGTTGTGCTTCTCTTTTAGTGCACTCCCTCTAACACCTTTCCTTTGTTGTTGTGCCTGTGTGGACATTTTTTTCTTCCTAGGATGATAGTTTAATGTTGGTAGAGGCAATTCCAACGGTCAGTGTATAGATTTCACTCTCATCAATCCAATTTAGAATATCTTCATCTCAGAGAAACAATTTAGTTTAGATTTTAGACAGAGCTTTAAGTGACTTCAAGGATGTTCTTTAAGTTGTAGATTAGATATTCAAGTTTATATATTGACTCCATTTCAATGAACTTCTAAGGCTATTGGTCTCTTCATCTACTAGGGAAGATGGCCCTGGAAGTTGCCAAAATTGTTATCCAAATAACTTTCCTAGTTACTTGGATAGCTTATATTTTCATTTTGACTCTCATGTTTCACATTTTAGGTTGTGTGCACTCAATATTGTTCTTTACAAACCTTGACATAGTTGAAGTTCCTCTACGCACCCTTAGTCTACTTCATGCTTCCGTTTTCTTCTGTATTCTTCTATCTCCTCCCATTTTCCCTTTTTTGCTTCCCACTATGCATATACACACTTTTTCATATTCTCTCATGCACTTCTTGCGTGCACCTCTGCATACTTACCTTCTAATTACGCTAAGTCAATGTCATTCATTCTACGCACTTTGGCATACACTAGGTTGCCTTGCACACCATTTTCATGCACGTGCCTTCCCTCTATTTTCCTTTTATGCACCTATCTTTTGCTTCCGCGCCTTACGCCAATCATTGTGCCATGATATCTATCAGACTTGAGTGTGCTACATGCAACCTATCAAAGTGTGCCAATAGCGAAACAAATATGGACAACCAACTTATGCATGACACATGGTAGAAAAGATTAAAAAAATCAACAGTTGGATGATTTTCTTAGTTCATCAGCACATGTCACGTGTCATTGCATGTCAAAGCAACTTGTAGAATTCATACAACCATAACTTCTATTGTAGTGATAATATTCTTGCGCACCCAGTCTTATTCGAAAGTTGTTGACATCAGCTGCATGTTGGACTATTCAAAATTGGATTTTCAAAGGATTTTTTAGGTGAAAAATAGGGAAACGTCATTCAGGTCATCAATCCATAGATCTAATTGACTCAACCACCAAATTTCTTCAAGATCTACTCTCCTTCCTTCTTCTATAGCAAAACAGACATGGAGAGGTGCATTTGATAACCCCGCAGGTGGATTTTCAGGCATTCAATGCATTCTATTGGTGGTTAAGGATTTGAATTCAATTTTCCCTCTCTTTCTCCTTCTCTTCTCTCCTTCTTCTATAAATATTAGAGTTCTTCTTTGTAAAAAGGATCTCTCTCTATTGTAATGAAACCATGCAAAAATTGTCACCAAATTGCCATGGGTTTAAGACCTTGGCATGGTCTCTGTAATTTATTCTTACCTCCTGTCTTGAATGTAAATGACTGTGCATCCCTTAATTAATAAAATCATGTTTTGTGGAACTCTTGTCTTCCGTTTCAGGTTTTTTTTTCATCTCACCTCTCTGTTTGTGTTTTTTGGCATGTTGTGTGTATTTTTGTTTGTATTCCCCTTTTTCATGTGTTACGCGTGTTGGAAGATTGATCCCATGTGTTGATCTATGGCTTGCATTTTCTTCCCTCTTCTCCCATACCCTCTTTTTTTCCTTCACCACTCATGGAGAGAGATTGACCGTTTCCCTGCAACTATCACCTTCCTTAGCTTAGGATTTCCCCTTTTTGCACATCCTTCTATCCCCATTCCCTTGGCATATTTATTCTGGGATTTTCTTTCAGCATTAGGATTAGTAATAACGTTAAAGGTAGGTAGAGGAACCAACCTTCTCTGAAGATCCATCACAAGCACGTAATGTCACACAACTTTGTGAAGGTTCCATTGTGGTCTCAAATATCTTGGTTCTTCTGGATCCGAGATGCGGATGCACGTTTGAACAAAAAATTAGTTATATAAAGAAAAAATTTCTATTTTAAATGGGCTAGCAACCACTAAGCATTATTTATGATTTGTTATATGGACACTAGACATTATTTATGACATGTTATGTATAGAACATGTTTCTATTTTATACAGTATAGCAAATGCTAGGTATTATTTATGCTTTGTTATAAACATAAAATGTCTCTCTTTTATATGGGGTATCCAATGTTAGGCATTATCAATGTTCTGTAATAAGCTTCTTATCAGTTTTTAAATGTATTTAAGATTAAACTATGAATATTTGAATAATTAAAACACCTTGTGGCCCATTGGCCTCTAGGCTAATGAAATTTAAGAGATCTGAGAATCTTCAAGGTTCATGCAATATGAATTGATTGAACCTCAATGTAAGTCGGGAATTACTAAAGATACTATGAAGAAACTAGAAGAGGATGATTATTTAGAGTAGGAGAATATAATTAACTGTAAATCAAATCTAGATATATTTGCATATTCAATTATCGATTTGAAATAAATTTAAATTTCTTTAGTAAAGATAGAAATGGAGAAAAACATTTTAAGAACTGTTTGAATTTTATTATAACATTATTCCCGAAGATATGGGATCCCAAATTAACAAAATAAATCATAGTGAAGCTAAAAAACATAAGCTCACTCGAATTCGGTTTTTGATCAAATATCATCCCGAACATATTCGTTTGTCCTTCAATGGTTGTAATAAAGGCCACAACTTGGTGTTAAATTTGATGTTGGTTTACACGTTTTTTGATGTTTGTTATCCAATAAATAGGTGAAAATATTTGAAAAAATAGTCACATATGACTTGCATATTTTAGATATGACCGTCAATTTTTATAGAGATTTATTTATATATTAATTATATTAAAACATATTTTTAAAAATTAAGTACATATAGTATAATTTTATATTTATTTTATTAACAGCATGTAAGAAAACTATTTTACAAATTTTCAAGGTAAAGTTTTTTTATAATTCACCACAGAAGTTATTCAATCATAATTTCATCTTAGAATCAGTGAAAATATAAATCCTCCTAACTTATATTTCGACAATCTTGGTATAATATAATAGACTTACACAATACTTTCATAATAACATATGAATGTATATATTATTGACAATGTTAAACACTACCATCATAACAATATTTTGAAAAGATAAATAGTTATTTAGAATTTTCATGCTCCAAATATTTGATGCCCTCTACCACATTACATCCCTGAGACACTATTTGTGATACTTTTTTGTACAAATCGGTCATCAACCATTTACCTTTTGTATAATATTTGCGTCTTATTTTCATACCCACCATAAAATTTTCAGGAATGTTCCCCTTTGCACCTAATGTAATATGTAAAGTGTTTTTAGAATTGTATGAAAAATTGTTTCTACTCCAAACCTTTCCTAGGTCTCTTATTGTTATTCCCTCGACTATATTGCAATGTTCCTTACCCCAAGTGAGTCTTAAATACAATAAATTTGATATTTTTTATTGAAGAACACTGATATCTTTTTTAACATCAACATAAGTGATATTTTCATACCATAATCCCAGTTCACAGTATAGTGATAATAATTTTATAAATTATGATAAGACACCTTGAAGTTTGACAGTTTTCATGCCAAACTTGAATGAAAACTTCCTATTGTATGTTTTGTTTATCCCATATAGGAGGTCCTTCATATCTGAAATAAGTAAATAACTCTTATCACTACCTGTATGGAAGTAAGAAAATTTAATTTTCATTGGCTGCATATCAGTTACAACCAATTTAAATAAACAACATTTTAGCTTATGGCTAACAGTTACCTATTGAGATTTAAGCTTCGATTACACCACCTTTACATGTTACTAGATCCATTAATGCAAGAACCATTTAAAATAAAAAATCATAATTTCATAATATATTTCTCGCTATTGAAAATGTGACCATAAGGTATTTGCAATAAAATTTAATCAATTCATAATAAATTTCATGTTGTGGCAAAGGAAAGATTAAATGGATAAACATAGTGGTTTTTGTGGTGATATCATAAGTAAAATATCAATTATTCTTTGTCTTATAATTTATATTTAGAGGTTGCTAGGCTACGGTTATATTCGTCGAACTAGCCTTTGGCGGAAAATAGTCCCCAGCTATTGATGAGGATTTGCAACCGCTAGGCTATGCCATCATTGGCCAAACTACACTTAGCTAAAAAACCTCTAATGAAGCTATCCAAGTTCTACTTTACATGCGTATGAGATGGATCAAATCGTAAATAGTTCTATTTATGATTATGTTGAAACTAAAATAACATTAATTGAATGTAAGTAGTCAATATGCAGTAGTGAATTGGTGAAAGATTGTAGACATTATGCAATTGAAAATCAGTGAGATATTGATTAATGTAAGGTTTTTTAGTCTAATGATTACTATACTAAATGTGGATGCATAGATTCCACTAAGCTCTATACTTAATTTTAAATTTTTATTATAGCTTATAAATGGATTTTCTTACAAAAATTATTTTATCGTATGCCAAGCATATAAACTAATGTGTGTTAGTTATCATTTCCTATAAATTTGTGGGCCTTATAAATGTTTTTGTTTAAAATACACATGGCTAACATACCAGGTTGTGAGTGTTTATCCATGTTGGATACCTCCGCGCCCTCCACGGTTATATTCTCTGATTTTTTGTTTTCTACATAATCATTTATTGTCTTATAAATTTTTGGGGCTTATTAGTAGTTTTGTTTGGAAATTCACACGATTAACATACCTGGATCTGATTGTGTATAAATTGCCATTGTGCCCATGTTCTCCACATATTTTATCTCAACTGTAAAAAAACATAAGTTTGGTAAAAATGTGAAAACCATGACAATTGAAAATAGAGCTCATTAAACATATTTATAAAATGATTGAATGTAAATCACCATGTTGAATTGGTTGGGTAGCATCAAGGTGAAAGGGTTGTACATCAGGTTTTATAGCTTTATGGTTGTCTGCATAAACAATAAATGTATAAGTAGCATATATAGGTTAAAAGTGATTAAACAAAATCACTTTTTTAAATTTTCTTCAACGATGAACCATTTTTTATATGAGAATAGTAATGTTTTAGAAAAATTTCTTAACTATGTGTCTCAACAATAAAAATAGTAGATAGTTTGGAATCCACTAATGCATGGAGTGCGACACTTCCACCACAAATCACTAGTACTAGAGAATTTTTTTAACAGCATCGAATGAACATCTTAGCCTAGAACGCATACGATATTTTACAAGGAAAATGATGGATGTTTCCTTATAGACCAATTTCACTTGCAGTTACCAATTTTTTGGTAGTTTATCCATCTAATCCCTAGTGACTTGTTCTCTATAATCATCATTATTGTTGCATATGTGCACACCATATATTATGTACAGAAGACAAAAACTTTTAAATATCTCGATGCCATCGTAGAGTCTGTAGCATCCATCTAGAATTGATACTCCACTTTCTTTAACCTTTTCCATGTATCTTTTTACTCTGTCTCTTAACATTTTTTAATAAAAATGGTATTAGAAGAACAAAAAAATACAATCTAGCACAGTGGTTCTGATAACTGTGAGAATCTCATCATTACATCAAAACATAAATCACTGGCCAAATTGCAAAAATCAATGATCACACATTTAACATTGAAAGGATTAGTCGAAGGAATTGTTGATAAAGTTGATGGAAGTTGGAATGGATATGCACATTTACAAGAATAATTTTTTGTTTCTTTCATCCGTACTGGTATGTTTCCTTCCAGTGACATCACATAGTTGTCTACTATTGTTTGATCCTTGATGGAAATAACTTCTTCCACCTCATGATATTTCTTCCATTTTTCCATTTTTCCCCCTATATGTGAATCATATTTTATTTTTCCATTTCTCTCCTCACCCAATAGTGCAGACAACTGGTGGTGATGTGATTCGTGAAATTTAAATTTTTCAATTACATTGGATTCATTGCAGGTTGTCAATACATTATAATCTAGATGTTTATTTCTTAAATAATTTAGAACTTTTTCTCTCATTTTGTTGTATCTTTTTATTCTCTGGCAGTAAGAATCAAATGTATATGCTATTAAACTAGACTCAATAGACCCAGTTGATTTAGTATTCATTTTCAATCCATGTAACTTTGATTTAGATGGTTCTATCTACAATTTAGTCAAATATGTTCACCTCGGCATAGTAAACAACTTGTCATGTTTTGGAGTTTCTATACAATTTTTTGAATACTATAAATATACCATTGTGAATGTCTTCTACATTTGAACAACCAATTTTGTCATAATCTATTAGGATCCCCAAATTCTAACCATATTTTAAATAGGAATATGATATGTTGTTTATGGAGGCATGCATTTTCCATTTCCTAAACAAAGAAACATCCAACTCTATATCAAGAATAAGACGGTTATTGTTTTCAAATTTAAAGCATTCCCCCTAGACACACAGTTTCCCCTAATCAATAACTTCTAACGATAGAACAATATCAACTTCCTTTTGATTTTCATCTATAACAAAAAACAACCACAGGTCGACATGGTAGTTTTCAGGGGAATGGATTTCCACAAACCATTCCTCATCTCTTTTCTTCCAACAAATATTGCCTGCGATGAATGGAATTATTCTAAATGGAGCATGAACAATGAAATACATTTTACCTATAATTAGAGTAAAATACATTAATAATTAGGTCATTTCCAAACTTTAATATCTTTTTCTCGCATTGTCTAATAAGGAATTTAAATACTACCCTAGTGGACACCAACCTTTAGATTTTTTTACTATGTATCATAAGAGAGTAATTAACTTAATGTTTAGTGACCACTAGGATTCGATAGGACATCTAATGTATCACTCAAATTGTTATTGTAATTCAGATTTTGTGGATCAAATCAATAACAACACAATTTTTCTAAAAGTTTGAAATTGAATTATTATGAATTGAAAGATATGAAACCATTTGTACCTTTTTAAAGGAATACATATGATTCAGAAAATCTATAACATTATATAGATGGAATAATAGGAACGTTAAAAAATATACACTTTAGTGGAAGATGTACTTCTAGTCAAAATATAAAAGAACAACGTAAAACATTTTTTAGCCATTTACACCTATTGAAGGGAAAAGCATAGATGAAATTAAGATCTAATATATGGTATTTCCAAGAGAGTGTTTGAGCAATAAATCACAATAATGGAGTTTATAGTAGCTCAGGATTTTATGTTTTATAAGTCAATGTGATTTATGTGTATATCAGTCATACTGTAGTAGTAAGTATTAAATCCCTGTAACAGGACTACGGAATGTGTTTAAAGGATAGCGGTTGAAAGATCTAATGTTTGGTATTTTGAGGAGAGTATTTAATCAACAAATCACATTAATGAAGTTAGTGATATCTCATCATTTTTTGTTATATAAGATAATGTGAAATATATGTATATCGGACATACTTTATTCATTATTTTTAAATGTTTATGACTAGTCTAAGTATGATATTTTAAGCATAGAGCTTGGTGGGAAATTACATAACAAGCTATCAAAAACAAATGGGAATGATTACAATTTTCCTAAACGTAAGTATGACCATCGTCACAATAGTTGTTTTTTGTTGAAACAATTATCTCTATAAGGTCATGGTGGGTTATACCTATTTGAGAAAAGATTTTAATATTAACAATGTTTAATAAGTACAATAAAAACAAGGTTTTATTCTCTCTTACTATGACGATAAGTTATATTTACAATACTAATTGAAGAAATTTATTCCAAATTCTTTGAACTTATGTTAGCGCATTTAGAGTGTCAATCGTTTTAGGCTGCAAACATTTATTTTCCGATATGTTGTATTGATTGAGGGTAAAATGCAGTAAGAATTTTAAAATAGCGATAAAATAACAATTCACGACCCAACTAAGTGGAAGCAATGTTCCTACCATCTCATCTTGTCATTGTAATCATTGTTTGTGCACTTTTTTCTCGTTAGTGATTTTCATTAATTATAATTGTATCATATTTCACATATTATCCATGGGAAAAACAAGTGTTACTCTAAAAATCCTCAATAGAGATCAAGCCATATGTATTTTCCATAAAATATATCAATTGTAACATATAATTCACAATGTTTCGTATGGGAAAAAATGTTTACCCAATGCTTAGTTTCATTACTTATCAAAAGTAAGGGCACATGGGACACTAGTTTCAACAGTTTCTTATTTTGAAAATTGTGATAAAATAATAAATCATGACCTAGTTGAGAGACCGCGAGGCTCCTACCATTATGGTCATTGTAAACACCATATTTACAACTTTGGATTACTAGTGTTTTCCATTGATTATAATTGTATCATGTTGGCTAAAATGTACCTAGCAGAGATAATAGCTAGACTGCATACCATATAGAGGGATCTAGCCTTATGTAGTTCCCATAAGGTATATTGTTTGAAACACATAATTCATATAGGATCTTATGGGAAGAAATTCTTAGCGAATGCTAATAATTTTTTCCTTATCAAAATTAATGGCATAGAAAATGCTAGGATTGAAGTAGTTTCATAATTTTAAAATAGTGATAAAATAAAATACCATGCTATAGTTTAGCAATCACTAGGCTCCCACTATTATTGTTAGTCATTATAAATATTATATGTATTGTTTTGGGTCGTTACTGTGTTTTCATTTATTCTAATTGCAACATATTATTTGTGTCATCCCTGATGGATCCAAGTGCTTCATTATAAACCCTCAATAAGGATCATGACTTATGTAGTACTCATAAGACATATTGTTTGTAACATATAATTCACATTTGTTCATATGGGAGAAAATTATTAGTGATTGCTAAGATTATGTACATATTGAATGGAATGACTTAATGACCATTAGGATCAACTATTTATTATTTCAACACTATGTGCACGCTTTTTGAAGGATAGTGTTATCCATTTATTTTAAGTTTACCATGTTTTCTAGGCTATGTTTGGCGGAATGAAAGTCCTCCATTACATACCCCATAAATGGATCGAGATGTATTATGTGTTTCCCATAGACTCACAAGTTTCTTATTTTAAAAATAGCCATAAAATAACAAATCATGGTATAGCTAAGTGGCTGCTAGGATCCTACCTTTACCTCTTCTCATTATAAACACTATATTTACATTTTTGGATCGTTATCCTTAATATGTAGTTCTCATAAGATATATGGTTTATAACTCATATTTTACATCATTTACCATCAAAGAAAATGGTTAGCAACCACTAAGATCCTTTACTTATTAACAGAAATGGCATATCAGACCGCATGGGCTGAAAAGTTTCTTATTTTGAAAATAGCAATAAAATAACATATCATGAGATAACTCAGTGGTCGCTAGGCTCGTATATTTACCTCTTCTCATCATAAACATTATCTTTACAATTTTGGATCCATAGCCTTAGTATGTAGTTCTCATGAGATACATCAACTAATACTTCACATTGTTTCCTATCAAAAAAAAATCTTAGAGCCCACAAAGCTCCTTTACTTATTGACAGAAATGGCATATCGGACCCTAGACTATGAAGTTTCTTATTTTAAAAATAGCCATAAAATAACAAATCAAGATATAGCTTAGCGGCCACTAGGCTCATACTTTTACATCTTCTCATTATAAACACTATCTATAAAGTTGTGGATTGCTAGGCTTAGTATGTAGTTGTCATAAGATACATGGTTTTCAAAACATATTTCGTTTCGTTTCATAACAAATAAAATTCTTATCACTCGCTAAGCTCCTTTACTTATAGACAGAAATAGCATATTAGACCCTAGGCTCAAACATTCCTTATTTTGAAAATAGAAATACAATAACACTATTTGTACAATCTTGGATCGCTAGCCTTATTATATATCCCAAATAGCTTGTTCAAACTTGCCATGTGTCACATTTTAATTGGATAATTAATTTAAATTAGCGCACACTATATCTAACAATGTAGAAATCGATTTTTATAAATAATGGAACGTAAATGTCTATATATTATTCTAATAAACTTCAAAACTATGTTTAGGATTTATTTCTTCTATTTTCTTATAATATTTATTTTTACTATGCTTGTTTTAATATATGTTATATAATATATTTGTTATTCTGTTTATATTATTATAGGCTATAGAAAATGAAAAATTGCATTGTTTTTAATTCATGTTTAGTTTTAATTTTTAAACCATGGCAAAATAAAATTTAGGAAATTCGAATTCCCTTGCATTTTCAGATATTTGAAATTTCAATAGCCCGCCCTTTTGCTTTAAGAGGGGGAAAGTGAAAATTTCAAATTTTCATATCCCACTCTTTTTCTATTTTTGAAATTTCTTTTGTGGAATGTGCTAAAAAATTATTAAATACCTCAGACAAATGTTGATTAGGGTTTCTGATTTTTTTGGTCACGCAGAAAAGCATGTCTTCAAAATAAAAAAATACACGCATGTCGTAGATTGTAGGGCCGAGTGTTCAAATCCCGGTTGTTTTTTCAATACAATTATAATATTGTTTGCAGAGAAGGCACACAAAAGACACACAGAAAGGAAGCACATAAATGACACACACGAAGGAGGCAAGCAACAGAGATTGTGAATAAAATCACGCATATTATTTGATTGAGGTAGCAGATGGAGATTTCTCTCACAACATGTAAAGCACGAAATAACCCCAGATATTACTAAATTAGGTATTTATAGTAAAGGTGTACCTTTTTTTTGTGGGCTCTATTAGTTTCTCTGTAGTTGATTGTTTCATGTGTTTTACACGACAGTCCGATTGTGATCCACACCAGCCCTACTTTGTCCTTCTAAATCGTTCTCTGCAGTCAAGAATTTCTTTCCACTTGTTTTGATATCCATGCCAAACTGCCTTGTTCTTCATGAAAACAAAGAAAAAATTTCTATTAATGAAAGAAAATTTAATCCCTTTTCTGCTCTAATATTTATCTATTTAACGTTTTCCCATTTCCATCATTTTATGTCTCTCTTTAGGTATTTTTGTTTTGAATTTTTCATTCTCATTACTGCGTTTGTTTTTTAAGGATAATGATAGCTTCTGGCATAGTCACCTTTTTTTAATTTTTATTTTGGATGGAGGGACCAAAAATTTTAATTTTGTTCATTAAGATGATGCAAAGAAATGTCGCTAATTAATTCATATTACATTTTTTACATGGTTGTTGCTTAGACATTTCAGGAAAATATATGAGGTTAAAAAATTACTTGAAAACTATAAAACCATATTAATAATTCAATTGTATTATAATTATTTCCAATTATATGTGTGTTTCCATGTAGAATTAACCGAATGTAATGTCTTAAGTAATTTTATGTTTTGTACATTGGAAGTTAAACACATTATATATGCGTTAATATTATTAAATCTAATTTTAATCACTATGTATTTAATAATAAATGTTATCTAATTTCCCTTTCCCAGTGAAATTGATAATCAAGCAGGCTAGCAAATGTGAACCAGAATAGAACAGAGGTAGCAGGTTGATCGAAGGGGGAGTTGCAGAGAAGGAAGAGGCAATACTTAGAAAAATAAACAAAAAATGTGGAAAAAGTGGATAAAAATGTCTTGCGCGGTCCATGGGATAGTTGGGACAAAAGTACTTATGGGCCTTAAAAATTCAAAATAGCCGCAGCGAGAGAAATGCAGAAAAAGTGGAAGTTTTTGTCCCGCATGGTCCGCAGGATATTTGGGACAAAAGTACACAAAATGCCCAAAAATCCAAAATAGCCGCAGCCAATGGAGTGCAGATATGGTAGAGAAATTTTTTTGGGACAGCTAGGACACACAGACCCAAAATAGCCAAAATACCCACGGGTGAGTGGTGCGAAGAATTCGGCGGTCAATGGCCCACCTGGCCTAGTCAATGGCAGATGTTTGAGGACAAAAGAGCTCGAGTCAAGCAATGCAGAGAAAGGAGGCCAGCACGGTCCAAGTACCACAGGGATGTGAGTTCCCCAAAAACCCACAATACCCGTAATCCAAAGGGAAAATGGAACGCAGGGCCCTTGAAGTTCAAACAGGCACAACTTTTGACTCAGAACTCCGATTTTCACAAAATTTGACTTTTCGGAAAGGGCACGACATCCTCTATGCCAAAAAAACTATATTTCTTATTTTTAATGAAGGTAGGAGGGTGAGAAGGAAAGAAACATCTCCAGATCCAAAAAATTAAAAGCTTGTTCTCGTAAAATACAAGAAATCCCTGGCAAACTCAAAGTAGTTGCTCACGCTCAGAATGTCGTATCTTTTACATTTCTCCATGAAATCATGCAAAATTGGTCTCATTGGAATCATGGCTCTGATACCAATGTAAAAAAATCAAGAAATATAGAATTTTGTGGATTTGGTAGAGAATTTTGAGGAAAACTTACCAGGTTCATAACAGTGTTTTAATTGGTAGTTCGGCGTGCAATTAAGAGGCATGGTCATCATTTTCTCCAACTGAAGGTCATGGGACAGCATGGGGAGCCTTATATAAGAAACATACCATCCTTACACTTAATTTATTACCTCTTGTAAGTGTTTGAAAGTAAGATTTCAGGATTTCAATCTTCCCTCTTCCAAACTCTATAAATTGGCATACTGGGCTCATTAAAAGGAGGGATAGTTTTTTAGTAGAAAAACTCTATCATTTTGGTTGTGTGAATGCAATGTGTTATAGGCCCCTTATAGTGTACTCCCTTTCATGGTGATCCAGGCCTTTACTTTGTAATAAATTGAATTGTGTGAATGTGCATATCAATGACTCCTTTCATGCAATAGATGCAAGTTTGTGGATCCCTTGTTGTGTTTGTTTGCATTCTTTTTGCCTCTTCAATCTTATTGCGAATATATTCTGTCTATTTTATGCTCTTGTAGGGATTTATTATCAGTGTGTGTGTATGAATTTATTTTTGAATGTAGTTGTTAGATTGTGGAGCACTGTTATCACCCTCTCTAGTATGTATGTTGCTTCCATTTTTCACATATTGGAAAGCTATTCTCATTCCCTCCTTTTCTAGTGTATCACTGCTTTAGTGTAGGCTATGTTTTCATGCACTCTCTCTCCATGGTCCCTTGGAAAGTTAGATTAGGATAAGATAGTTTTTCTTGCATTAGAGTAGATTGTGGTGGGTATTTTAGGAGCAAGAACCAACTTTCTCTGGAGGTCTATCTCAAGTAAGAAGTCCCACAACTTGGAGATAGCACCCATATTACCCAGTTATACTGTAATCTCAAGCACACACACTTGTGAAAATCAAAGGGTAATGTGATCCGCACACACACTGATAACAATTAATGTGATATTCTTCCTT
The DNA here is from genome assembly GCA_019776745.2 of Taxus chinensis. NCBI lineage: Eukaryota > Viridiplantae > Streptophyta > Pinopsida > Cupressales > Taxaceae > Taxus > Taxus chinensis. The sequence continues at coordinate 191,723,689 of CM034150.1, read as the reverse complement.
TTGCACCCATTAATCTATGCCCAAAATTTGCATAGCTTTGAGGTAGCCATGATATAATTCTTTTTTTTTTGACAACCTATTTACCAAAGCCCAAATTTTGTTTCGAATTACATAAACTATTCCAGATTTATTTGTTATCATTTATATCTTTTCAATATGATTTCTCTTATATGAATATACTCTACCATGGGAAAATTTGTCTACCCCAGCATCCGCTAGGCTATAATTCATTCTTTGTCTGTTGTTATATTCACAAAGATTAACAATTTAGATTTATAAAATAGCCTCATTATGAACATGATATATTTACCTTTAAGAATAGATTGGTGGTTGTTAGGATGCAATGAGTAGATGGTGTTGTATGTAAAAAACTTGTTTTATAACTTCTCAGTCGCAATTCTAAGTTTCTAAAATTTTCATAAATGTAAAATAATTCTACCAAAATCTCATAAGAATTAGAGAAATCTATACATATACCTGTATAACACATTAAATATATAATTTTACACGTATATTTATGTATCCATTATATAAATGCCAAATTTATTTGTTATCATTTATAGATTTTCAATATGATTTCTCCTGTATGAATACACTCTACATGAAAAAAATTGCATACATTAGCACCCGTTAGGCTATAATTCTTATTTAGAGAAACCATTTATTTGGTGTTAGCAATCAGTGGTTTGTTTGTCTCCTATTATATATGCAAAGATTAAGAATTTATATTTATAACATAGCTTCATTATGAACATGATATATTTACCTTTAGGAATATATTAGTGGCCACTAGGGTGCAACGAGTAGATCGTGTTGCATTTTAAAAAAAATCTATAACTTCTAGGTCACTAGTCCAAGTTTATTTTCTTGTTATAAATCTAAAAATATTCTACCAAAAGCTCATAAGAAATAGATAAATTTATATGTATACTTGTGTAACACATGATTCGGTAAACGTATATTTATGTATCCATTATGTAAACTCTAGATTTATTTGTTATCACTTATAGATTTTCAATATGATTTCTCTTGTATGAATACACTCTACATGAAAAAAATTACATACACTAGTTCCCACTAGGGAAAATTATTATTTGGAGAAAACATTCATTTACCTTTGGTGGCCTCATTCGGCAAGTTTTTTTTTTATATAGACAACACATTGTTATTTGGTGATAGCGATTGCTTTTGATGTTTGTCTCAAGTTATATATCTAAAGATTAAAAATTTAGATTTATAACACAACTTCATTATGAACATGATATATTCACCTTTAATAATAGCTTAGCAGCCGTTATGGTACAACGAGTTTATTGTGTCGTACTTAAAATATGGTTATATAACTTCTCGATCACTAGTCTAAGTCTATATGTATACATGTATATCACATAAAATACACAATTCTACATGTATATTTATGTATCCATTATATAAATTCCATATTTATTTTTTACCATTTATATAAACTCCTGTATGAATACACTTTACATGAAAAAAGTTGCCTACTCTAGCGATCGCTAGGCTATAATTCTTATTTGGAGGTAGTCTTTGTTTACCTTGGCAGACTCATGGATAAGTGGATTTTTTATAGCCAACACACTTTTTTGGGGTCAAGCGATCACTTTGTTATTTGTCTTGTGTTAAATACGCAAAGATTAACAATTAAATTCATAACACAACTTCATTATAAAAACAATATATTTACTTTTAAGAATATCTTAGCAACCACTAGGCTTCATCGAGTATATCGCGTTTTATCTAAAATTCTTGTTGTCAATATTCGTGTTCTCTCGTCCACTAGGTTAGCCCAAAACATATTATTAAGACCTTACGATCTGTTCGAATATACAAATTAAATTAATATAGTTTGAGCTAAGTGAGCACTAGGTACTTCCACAATATAATATTTCCATCTTAGTGGGCACTATAATTTATAAAGTTACCGAATGATATTTTGAGCTTAGCATCCACTAGCTTATGACACAACATAATATTTGGATCTTAGCAGTCTCTAGGTTTCACTAAAAGAAAGTAATATATTATAAGCTTAGTGTCCGGTAGGTTACACCAAAACATAATAATACGATCTTAGTGAATAGCGGGATTTAAAAAAATAAATCAACATAGTTTGAGCTTAGCGGCTACTAGGTATTTAAACAATATATTATTTCAACAGAAAGAGTTGCTAGCATTTAACAAACTACATAAATACATATTGAGTCTAGTTTCCGCTAGGTTTTATTTCAACAAATGATAGTGTAATCTTCGAAGATGCAAACAAGATATGTGTAAATTAGTTGAATATCTCGTATCATTTTAAGATTTTAAATTAAGATATTTTGAGCATAGCGCCCGCTAGGTTATGTGACCACATAATCATTGGATCCTAGTAGTGGATAGGATTTAATAAAATAAAGTAAGGTATTATGAGCTTAGCGATAGCTCAGGTTATGTCAAATCATATTATTTGGGTATTCATTTCGTTCTGGTTTAATAACTTCAATTACGATATTTTTTAATATTTAGCAGCCGGTGGGTTACGCCAAAACATAATATTTAGATGTTAATGGTCACTGTGATTTCAAAAATTAAATCAACATAGTTTGAACTTAGTAGCCGCTAGGTATTTAAATAATATATTATTTAAATTATATCAACATAGGTTGGGCTTAACGGTCACATTAGGTATTTAAACAATATTATATTTTGAATTTTATATGAATTTAAGATTTGAAATTAAGATATTTCAAGCTTAGTGTCTACTAGGTTATGCCACCAAATAATATTTGGAGACTATCTGTGGTTTAAGATATTTTGAGCTTAGTAGTCACTAGCTTATGTCATAATATATTATTTGGAGAGTGTATTTGCATGGGTTCAATAATTCATAGTTACAATATTTTATAGTAGTTAAAAAATTTACAGGAAGATATTTTGAACTTAGTTGACATTAGTTTAAACAACAACATAATATATGGAGCTTATGGTTGATATGATTAAACAAATTTAAGTAACATATTTTGAAATAAGTAGAGTCTAGGAACTTCTATAATATATTATTTCAAGCTTAGTGGTTATTATCATTTAACAAGTTATTGAATGGTATTTTTGAGCTTAGCGTCTGCTAGCCTATGACACAACATAATATTTGGAGATTAGCGCTCATTCGGTTTAAAAAAAAGAAATAAGATATTATTATCTTATTTTTCGGTGGGTTACGCCAAAACATACTATTTGGATCTTAATGGTCACTGGGATCTAGAAAATTTGAATCAACATAGTTTGAGCTTAGTGGCCGCTAGGTACTTAAACAATAAATTATTTTGAGCTTAAAAGAAAGTAACATTTAACAAACAAAAGAAAGATATTTTGAGCTACTCGGCCACTAGGTTATGCCACAACATGTTATTTGGAGATTTCATCACTAGGGTTTAATAATTCATAATTAAGATATTTAATAGAATCTAACAAATTAGAGGAAGATATTTATACATTTCTGGTACTAATCCCACAATATAATATTTCAAGTTCAATTTTCACTATAACATAAGTAGTAAGAGAATTATAATTTGATATTAGGAAAATGTACGCTATGCCACACCATATATTTTAGAGCTTAGTGGTCACCAAGTTTTATCAAAATAAATTAGGATATTTTGATCTGAGAATCCGTTAGGTTATACCAACACATAATATTTGGAGCATAGTGATCTTAAGGATGTAAGAAAACACATTAAGATATAAGGAGCTTAGTCATGGCTACGATATGCCAAAACATAAAACTATTTGGAATTAGAGTAAAAGTGGGAAATCCAAATGACCCGCATACTTGTAAAAAAAATCCCTCACGACCAGATATTACAATGAAGCAAGAAGAGAACAATCCCATATGCAGCAAAAAAAAAAAAAAGTCCTAAACTGAACAAATCCAAATTACATTTTTTGGATATTCATGACAGTAGTTGCTTCATCCTTAGCATTAGCAGTAGGGAGATGAAGGTTGTGATAGAAAGAGGGAGCTAGTTATAGAAGTGGATGGGTGACACAATGCTTCTTTCCTGGATTAGAGTGGAAGTGCGAGATTTATTTTTAGAAAGCCACAATTTTAAAGATCAAATACAAAATTCCTTGGTGGAGGAAAGGACCTTCCTCTTCTCTAGCCATTTTAAGGAACTTGTCAAGCGATTTAAACAAAAAATATGCAAAGTTTACCTTCCAATCATGTCTAAGATGCATAAGAAGAAAATGGTGATGTCCATAGCTCAATTTATTACATCTCTCTAGCGTAAAGTACCTCCTCAATTTCTCATCAACCCTATCCAAAGGTTGTGGAAGTAAGTCCCGTTAATATCCCAAGTGATACATTCTTATATTTTCACCAAGACACAAGAACTCATCCATTTCCACCTGAAGCAAGTGTTTAAAATAAATGTCTCCCTCCGTGGGGATCCCCGTCGCAGCTATAATGGACTCTGTCGAAATAAAAAAATTAGTCTTGCCCACTTTTACTCTTCCTTTCTTCCAGGTTACCAGCACAGTGTTGGTCACTTGGATAGAGTGACCAGATAGTCTTTCCATAAACGACATAACACCACCATCATGAAAAATATTCTATACTACTAGGTCAGCCTTGACCTCTTCAGAGGAAGAAGGCTCAATGCATTTGATGGTACCACCCATAGTGAATAGGGCTATTTTGACAATGATTTCCAAAGGTCTAATATAAACGATGCGTAAATAGAGATGTCGAACACCTTCATTCCAATATTCAGCACGTGTCTCCAAGATTTCTAATTTAAATCTTTCCTAATTATTAATATTCATTAATTGATCTTGTCCATCACACGAACATAATCTATGAATGTCATAAATGCCCAAAAAATCCACAAATTTCCTATCCTTTTGCCGCCGCCAAAAGAGGTTATGCCTCAACATAACCTAAAAAAAATTATTTTAATCTTAGTTAATGTTTAGCAAACCACAACATTAATTAGTTAATTTTCTTGCAATTACTACATTTAGTGGAGGTTGAAGGTTTGAATGTTAGCGATATTAGATGTATTTAGTTTTATATATATATATATATAATAAAGGAAGAATTTGCAAACAAAATGGAGCACTTGGTGAAATAACTAACATTGCTAGACATGATTTAATATTATATAGAATATCAGACAAAAAATCAAAAAGTAATTTATTATTAGAATTTATTTATTGAAATATCTAATTATTACATTTAGGTTCTCCAAGGTTGTTCATATTGCACATGGAAATGAAGAGGGTAAGTAAAGAGATGTTATAGGGAGCACAAAAATCACTACTAATGGGCATTTGTTTGTGAGATTTAATGAGTTGATTTCACAAAACACTATTTGACTGGAATAATATGGGGACAATGTTGTTTAAAAAAAAAGCATCCCCACAAGTCCTCTCTATCTTGGGGTCTAAATTTCTCAACAGAGAGTAGCATGTGTAGTTCAGACCAAGGTAAACTCAAATGCAGATATAATTATAGGTACATGACAAGAATAATATTCTTATTGGGTTTGTGTTCTCTTATAGGTACAATTATAGGTACATAAGGAGAATAATATGGTTTTTCATGTTGACATGGAAAACCATAAATGTAGGCTTAGTATTAATCTTGTGATGAACTTCCACCTATTTGGAAAAGCATAAATATAGGCCCAATATTAATCTTTTAACTAGCCTCATGGATGTTAAAATTTCTTCTTATATTGAACCCTTACGTGACTTCAGACTAGTTTCAGTATATATATTAAGTTGAATCAAGATTTTTTTACTATAGGTACAATCGCCAGTTGGTTTTTTATATTATTTTGAGCTTAGTTGTCACTTTCATTTAACAAGTTACTGAATGTATTTTGAACTTAGCGTCTGCTAACTTAGCGGCTGAATGTATTTGAAGAATATAATATTTCGAGATAAAGAGTCACTATCATTTAACAAGATAAAGAAATATGTATTGATTTTATTTTCCACTAGTATCTCCAGTGTTAATCTTGTGATGAACTTACACCGGGTTGGAGGATTGAATTAATAAATAAAAAAAGGTATAGTAGTTTGGGATTGAAGTGAAATTTGTAATATATTTTTTAAATTTGTTACTACTCAAAAAGAAGTGTGACTAGCCTCGTGGATGTTCAAAGTTCTTCTGATTAGAAGGATTGAAATATTTATTAATTACTACAAAATACCTTTTATGTTGTACTTATAATATGTTGTTTTTTGAATGAAAAATATTGAACATGTTTCTAAAATTGTTTGATATATTTTAAACATCCTAGATCAATTGTTTTCACAAAAACACTTTTCTTACATACATTGATGGAGATCAATGACTAAAATGCTTAAGTATAACACATTACATATGAATTATTGGACAAAACATATTCATTTTCAAAACATATGTTGTCTTGCAAAGGATTTATGGAGGAAAGATTAGACTAAAGATTTACTCCCCAAGGTCAACAAGTTGAAGTCTTCCTACCTTAACTAGAATTGAATTGTAAAGATTCGAGGAAGAAAATTGTATTTATTTGAAAGATTTTTTAATTACTAAAAAATATATTTTATGTTATACTCATAATATGTTGTTGTTTGAATGAAAAACATTGAACATGTTTCTAAAATAGTTTGATGTCTCATAAACATCCTAGATCAATTTTTTTCACAAAAATGATTTTCCTACATGCGTTGATGGAAATCAATGACTACAATGCTTAATTATAACACCTAACATATCATTTATTGGACCAAACATATTCATTTTCATAACATATGTTGTCTTGTAAAGGATTTCTAGAGGAAAATTTGGATTAAGGATTTACTCCCCAATGTTAACATGCTTTTCTGGTTAGTTGTTCAAAACAAGATTTTAACCCTTGAGAATGTGATAAAGGATAAAATTAACAATAGAACCTTAATCAATATCCTTAAAGATACTAACAAAAAAAATCTAAAAGAATTTGATAAATGTAATTATTCATACCCCTAGAAAGGGTAATAAATGTGCGGATCATCTTTCCAATTTGGGGGCTAAAGGTAGTAATTTTAAAGAGTGTGAGAGGGGAGATGATATCACCAATGATACTAATATCATTAATAACATTAAGTAATTATGTTTCAGTGGCTCTTTTCCCTCGTTGGGATGACATCTTTATTTTTATGATTAGTAAGACCCTTCACACGTGCACGATATATGGTGGGATTTATATTATTTTTTCTCTTATGATTCATTTTGGCCATTATTTCTTCCATTTTCAATCTCATTCAGCTAAAACCATGGGAGGTGGTTGTTTGAGAATCGAGCCCACAAGCTATGGTGTCTTGAACTATAACCCCTCATTGTGGTGCATTCTGAAAAATTAGGGGTTTAGGCATTTCATCTCAAAAATCACAGGGTCTTATCTTTATCTTATGTTGGAGTTTGGTCGGGCATGAAACAATGGCAACATGGTGATCCACGGCATGGAAATTTAGGTTTCAGAGAATTCAATAGCGTAGGTGACTAGAATGGAGATAGATGGAATAAAGATATTCAAAGACCGCACCAGATGTAAACAAAAAATTGAGACTTTCTTCCACGGTAAAGAAATTGTTTACCTCCTGGTAGATGGTATAGTTAGATTCCACATCCCTGATATTTGGAATATGGTCTACCTCCACCTTATGAGGTACATTACTCGTGAAGAGAATTATAGAAAGGTATTTACTCACCATATTTTATTCTTAATATGTTTAGGCATAAGATTTCTATGAACCTTCCCCTTTTCTTATTCATGTCACTCTCTATGTCAATGAATGATTTTCAATAGGGAAAGAGTCCTACCCCAATACATCACAGTATAACTCTTTTGTTTTTCAAGAATGGTAAACTAGTGGTGGAAAAGGAATTAGAGCCCAAATCTAGGGATTCAAATGAAAATTGTACTCTTTTTTCTTGTATGAACAAACTGCGGAGAAAGAAGAGTATGGAATTTCAAGGGAAGGGAAATCTTGTTACTATGGATGTAGGTTCTTTGATTGATAAGAAATGGAGGTCATATAAAGGGAAAGAGAGAGCGGAGCTGGGTTGGAATGTTGATTTTGATAAAATTTCTCTCAGGGTGAGTCAGGTGGAACGGGATATGGAGGCCTTAGGTGAAGTTGGAATGAGTATGGGAAATAGTGTCATGCATTGCATTAATGCCTCTAAGAAAATTTGGGTCACCCAATAATCTATCAGGGTGGATATGGTAGAGATCAAAAGTTTGGTTTTGGAGTTGCAGGGGCGTGTGGTTAAGATGGAGCAGGGACACAAAGTTAGTAGGTATAATTTCCACCTCGTGAGTTCTGATGAGGAATATCTGGTTGAAGACGAAATCCCTATCACGAGTGATCAAGATGATCAAATGAAAGGATAGGAAGAGCATCAACTAGAGGAGTACAAATATTTGAAGACTAACTAGTCCCTTGGCTTTTAGAGATTTTGTTTGACTGTTTGTGGACTGTATCATTTGGGATGTTTTCCCCTGCATGTTTTGTGATTTTTCTTTATATTTATCTGTTGGAATTTAGTTTGGGATAATTTGTTTTAGCATGTTTTGTCTTGTTTTTTTTTTTTTTCCCTTCTTGGTAATGCTCATAATGCATTCTATTATAAGGTTTCTGGGTGCCTTAATCCCTATATAAAGTATCCAATTATTATGTTCACGTATATTTAATAAACCTTGTTAATATTAAATTTTTAAAAAAAAATTAAATTCAACAAGATAGAGTAACAAGCTCATGCCTCATGGTTGGGAGATGTGCTAGTTGTGTGATTGTTTTAAAAAAATTCATTAACTTTTTACATTACATGCTTTATACTGCTAAGAGTAACCATTTTCAAATTTTTCTAGAAAGTAGAATGTACCAATACTTAATGATTTTTCTGAGAATTACATATGGTATGCCGACATCCGCAGAATGTTAAAAAAATAGAATGCCCTTGTGTAATGATTTTGAATGCATAAAATATGTATATACTATAAGTACCCAATTTAAATGTTGCACATATTGTAAATACCCACGTTAAAACTTAGATAGAAGACAAAAAAACTTATGCATAAAATATATAATTCTTTGGAAAAACATAGAGTGATCTAGAATCATATTATTCTTGAAAATATTATAGAAATATAGGTGGCATTTTGAAATATACAATATGCTAGATTTTTCAGGTGCAATAAAAAAGACACCACAATTTTAAAAGTTGAACATGCCTACATAAAAATAAAAGTTTTCTATTAAATGGAATAGCCAAAGTAAATCAGTTAAAAGATTTATCACAATAGCAGTAACTAATAATAGTATTATTTTTCTTTTCTTTAACACAATATAATCCATATAAAAAAATATTGTTAAAAAATTTAATAAAAACATAGAAAAAAATATATTTTATAAAAGTTAACTTACAGATCTAATTTTTATTGCAAACAGGGATAAAGTAAAGATTCAAATTTTTTACTAGCAAAAACAAAATAGTAAAAAATATATAAGGAGTGGGATGATAATTAATTTAGAGTTGTTTATAATGTGATTTTTTAAATAAAGGTTAATGAATAGTGTACTATTATAGATGTGTCGTTTGTCCAAGCTTGCAAATATATATTCCTTTTTCGAAAAACATTAAATGTAGTTAATATTCTAATAACATTTTTTTCTAAATCTCATATCTTATTTAAAGATTGGACAAATGTCTTTCTTAGAATTTTGATTTTTATTAAATAGAATAAATCATTGTTGCAGCAAGGCTTCATATTTTTCAAATCAATACTAACTAGCAAATAAATAAAAATATAAATAAGTTTTGTAGAATATGACATTGAAGTATAGAAGAGAGAAATCTCGTACGCAGCAAAAGACAAAAAGCCACATAGGCACAACCCAAACAGAGAAAAATTAAATTTTGTGAAAAATTTTAAGGATATTTGTTGTTTCCATAGTAGCAACAGCGGTGCTTCTATTAAAGATAATAAGCAACATCTTATATTTTTCTTGTTCCTTGAATTATCCTTTCAAAAATCTATATTCGTTCTTTTGTTCTTCAACATCTGTTTGGTTCTCTACTCTTGTATTACCATAATTTTTTGAAAATATGTCACTATAATCCAACACCAACACATTGTATGGAAAATCATTCTTAACATGAATATCTCATTAAATATTTGTTGTTGGCAAATCACTGCACCCTTCGAATGGCTAGAATGTGAACATGACATTTGGTGTGATTGGGACACTTGAGATCACCTCTCAAGTTGTGGGACTTGGGATTGAGGTGAACCTCTGGAGAATGCCAACTTCCTCTTCCTAAAATAAGTGTTATACTACTCCAAGTGCAATAAAGTGATTATCTAGACCTATGCTAAAATTTTCGTGGATTTTAGGGAAAGATATTTATAGAAATGAACCTATACTAAGGATAATGATGCACCAAATAAAGGGTTTTTCTAGACTCGGGAAGGATTAATTTGAATAGGGTATGTGCACCACAAGTCAACTTCACTTACTACAACTTAGAAAGGGTAAAAGAATACCACAGACTAGGAAGCATGTGTTGCCTTTATTAAACTCAATCAGACATAACAATATATCATTCTTCTAATGAAGAAGGATGAGCTTGAGAAGGGTGAATGGGAACCACAACTCAACTACAAGTAATACTCCAACACTTGATAAGAAAAAAAATCCAAGAACCTACAACAGAAATGTGGACTTGCACAGTGTACCTAAAAGCATAAGAAAAGGCACAAAGAAGTTTATAAGGATGAAAGGACCGAGACTAGTCACAAAACACAAACTGTTAATAGTTCAATAAAATGCACAATGCATCATACATTCAGAAGAGTAAATTTTTGTCATTACAGTCTTGGAAAGGAGGCTTGAAAGTTCTCTCAACATATAAAGACATCTTGCAGAAGAGAGAGGACTCTTGAAAATTTTGCACTTGTCTTAGATATCTAACTTGTCCAACTTGTCTAACCTATTGGAACCCCTTGGAATGAGCTTCCAACTTACATTTATAGAATAAGTTGAGAGAGAGGAGAGGAGTCATAAATTCCCTTCCTAAATTAAAGGTACTTGATGTTTCATTTATTACAGTTGGTTGAACCACTTGAGAAGGTTCCATCATGTGTCATTAATGCCTAGTTTGACTTATTCTTCACAATTAATTAAAAGAATATTTAAATAAAATATTTAAATAATAATAATAAATATTATTATTAAAATATTTAAATACAAATATTAATTAAATTAAATTATAGTGGGCCCCACTAAAAATTGGTTTGCACTGAAGGAGAAATTATGAGGAAAAGGCCAAAATAGCCCAACTTAGTGGTTGGCTCACCAAGTTGGGCTCAAGTTCCTCCAATGATTTTTCTCCCCACCACCGCAATCATCGCCAAGTTCCATCATGTACTCGCCATCACCGAATAACTCTCCACCGAGCCCTATGTTTAGTGGGTTTCTATTTTTTTTTCACCGTGATCGAGCTCCCAGATTGAGCACCCTACCGAATTCATCGAGATCTAAAATAAGATCTTCATTGAGAAATTTGAGCTTACCTTCCCTGAGCTCCACCGCAATTCTGAGATGATTTTTGCAGAGACAAATGCCTCATCAATTTCACTCACCATGACTACATCCTTGAGTTGAGCATGTCACATTCTCCACCGCCATGAGTGATTTCCTTGCCTTAACAAGCTCCCAACCCTAGAATGAGCTCAATGCCAAATCTATCCACCATATTTTCCGAGCTCTCTGTCAACAAGCCTCGTGTTGAACCCACCACCGAATTTCCTATTCCTTGTTGAGCTCTTTCTCGAAATGATTCTCTCACCACCGAGCCCTATCATGTATCGCTTGAGAGGTGATTTTTGTGTGCATTCATAGAGCTTGATTCAATCTCCTCGGCACAAGACCGTCACCACATGCAACTGAGCTCTCCACCCATGAGTCAAACAAGCTAAGTTCCTATATCATATACCCTCTGTATATACTGAAGATATCCCTCACTTGTATTAAAATGCAGGATCCATTCCCTCTGACTTGGTGAGCTTGTCTACATCATCATGATGACCCGTGCCTTTACTTTTTTATCTTGGTAATGTTCACTTATCCCATCGAGATTATTTATCCTTTGAGAGCTCTTGCAAGTCGAGCCATGAATCAAGCTCACTGAAATAATCCACCTCCCTTGGCGACTGATCTCTCTACTAACATGTCAAGCCATCTCCATGGCATCGACCCTGTTTGAATTCTGAATCCAAGCACCCACCTTTTTTTCAAACACCAAGCTCTTGTATCAATTCCTATGCACCTTGGCTCAGTTTTTTAACTTCTTCTTACGAGCTCATCCCCACCATCAAACCAATCAAGCTACACAAATTAACGAGCTTCTACGTCAAGATTTACCTGAGTTACCTATCAAATGACCTATAAATCTTCCATGTAACTTATTTGATCCTCGACCTGATCTCCCAAATGTTGAGCTACTTAATTCCAATGTCGTGGCCAACTGAGTCGGCTTAGCCTTCATTCCACAGGATATTTGTTTATCGGTTCCTTTTCACCTCACAACTTGGCTCACCCAAAATGCTTCCACTAAGCATTTTTTTTACTATCTTGTTATGTAAGTTTGAGCTCATCAAAAATAATCCCAAGCTCACTCTTTCCTCAAGCTCTTATGAACTCTAAACCTGGCTCAACTTTTGTGATCGCCAACTTCTCCTAATCCTCATCGCTTCAATGTTAGTGTACAACATCTCACCTATTCCTCTACACTCCATGTGAGGCGAACTAAAACAAACATTCTCTGATGAGCTTTCGAGTCCTTTTTCCTAGCCATTCCAATGGATCACATGACAGTAAAAGTTCAGAGTTTGAGCTTGGCTTGACACCCCCACTTTCAACTTGGGCTATCCATCATCTTCGTACACCACAGAGTCAATTAAATGATAAAACTTGTCACTATCAACACATCCTTTCAATCAAGTGACTCAGCTATGGTGACAATGTATTCATGAGCTCGCTTATGTCCCCTTGCATTCTCCATGAGAAACTCAACAACTATTAATAGCTTCTTCATCATGACCATCCTGGGATTACTATTATACCAAGCTGAGCTACTTGTCATTTTTCATTTCCATCAATTTGATAGTTACCCACTTTGATTTGACCTTCCCCAAACATTTTCCTTGGTCCCCACACTTGCATCATAGTTACACAAGTTTGTGACTCATTATATCCCTTAGCTAGTTGTTTGACGTTACTAGCACCCTCCGTGGATCTTCTCTTAGTCACCGAGTTTCTATAATGCTCTTTGCATGAAATCACTCCCACTAGCTTCGATGGCTACAACGGAGCTCAAAATCCAATCTAACTACTCACTTCTTCAATCTTTACACGAAAAAATGTGATCTTTCCATTTCATCTTCACCCTAAATGGCCTGAGATACTCCTCCTTGTGAGCCCTCTCATGCCACATTTCTACCTAGCATCGAGCTCCACACTCCACGTTGAATGGGTCTCCTTTACTTATTTCCACGACCACCCTTTTTTTGTGAGCCACTTGAACTGATCTCAGCACTCAAAATGTATTGATCAAGATATTTGTGTGGAAGAATTTAACTCACTTTAATGCCTCTTTATTGAACTCTCCACATAGCATCACATTAACCCATTTGAATGACTCGGTTGATCCTGAACACCTTGGCTTGGTCACTTCACGTCCTATTCCCTCACCACATTTTGTGTTGATGAGCTCCCTTTTTGTTAAAATTCGATTGAATTTCCTCAAGACATGTCGTGCACATTGCATTTTTTTCCACATACTACCACTTCGAAGAACACCTTACCCTATGACCCAGTCAATCAACTCATCACACGCATCCTGCAAAAATAATTTTTCGACGGGTCCTGAACTCCATCATGACTTATACCTTGGTTATACTATTCTAAATCTCCACCATGTCATGCAACATCCTCCTTGTTCACTCTTTTGGATCTGTAGCCCAAATATTATTTTTCCAATTCAATTTTGGCATGGAATTTTAATCAAGAAAGTCCATAGGATAGGAGTGGGAATCCCAGAGTTCTTAATCCATTTTTCCATACATTGCCTTGGTAAATTGGTTCCTAATTTCCACTTCTCCACTTGGTCATACCGCCCCAAATCTCCCACATCCTTAGCATTTTGAGCCTCGGGGTCCAATCTTCATGGTTTTTATAAGCTTGGTAAAGCCCCCTCGAATCTCCAATTGGTTGCACTGCCTTGAAAATATTCATGCTTAACACTTCTCCACTTTGCACTATTCTTATTTGCATAATCCCTCAATGGACCCGAGCTCTTCTTGGCTCATCCTGAACACATTGAATTTTTGTTTATGCTCTTACAGACCTCGGATGTCATTTTACTAATGCCCAATATACCAACCGAGTTATTCAAACTCAACTGAAGATCTTGTCAAATCCTTTCGTAGCTCAATTCCTTGAGCCATTTCATTATTTCCATGACCAATCTCTTATCTGAGCGATGTTGATAACTTATTCTAGGACAAGTCAGCTCTACGTTGTGTGATTTCTTTCATTTTTGATATCCTTCACATGGTTGTTGAAACTAGCTCCATCGAGCTCCACTACCTGTATTACTATGAAGCCATTCATCAAGCTCCCAAATTCTTGTGATCAAACACATCCTTTATACAGTCCCATGCTTTCCAATTTAGCTTACCCTGACCTAACTTTCGTGAGCTTAAACCCGTAATGTCTCGCTTGACCATTTATTCTACAAATTTTATTCGCATTTCAACTCGGGCCATTTCTTATACAAATCCCCAAGTAAATCTCTTATTCGTCCTATCTAAATTCTTCACCACTCAGTACCTGTGACACCCCGTGACTTGGCTTACTGAATCATCATTCAGTTAAATATCTCCAACTCATTCCTATTGTTTAACCCTACACAGAGCTTTCCCTTTTGAAGTAACCCAAGCTCATCATTTTAAAACTCGACCTGATCTCATGGGTATAACTCTTACAAGTTCCTACAAACAACTCAACCTCAAGCTCTTCGCAACTTAATGGATCCCACAACTCATCCTTGCTTGGGATTCCCTTCCATAGCACAAGCTCACTAAATAACCTGGAACCTACCCTTGTTGAGTTCAAACTTGGTGTATTAATATGTTTCTCAGCTCGAAACCTCCATGTTCAACTAGCTCTCCCAAGCTAAAAACACAAGAATTTAGACAACTAGATCTTATCATATAAACCTAGCTTACTAAGAAGCTCGGTGAGCTAATTTGTCTCGGTGATACTATGATCTCCAAACTGATTTACACCATGATTTTAAATGTCTTGGGATCTTTCTTTAAATTGAGAGAGTCATGGAAACCTGTAATATCTCCTAAAGGTAAATTATTGATTTAATCATTTCTCTGCATTGACTAGAAGTGGGCCTTCAGGTCAATTTTTCTTGTTCTATACAATCCATGAACCTCCAAGACCAATCCACCCAAAATGACCTCAAAATTTCTCGAGACACCGTAAATGTCCCTAAAGTAAAAAAAAATTACTGTTGTTGCAAATCAGCAGCACCCCCTGGATGTTGATCAGATTTCTAGTTTGATCATACTAGCATCCAGTGTGATTGCACAACATTGAATCCTCTTCCCAAGTGTGGGACTTGTGAAAATGGATGAGGAATCTCTAGATTAGAGGTTGGTTCCTCAACTCCTCTGATCAGCTATTTCACTTGTATAATTGCAAAGGTTTAACTTCTAAATCTACTCTAAATTCCAAAGGGACAAGGATAGAAAATGCAAAAAGAAAGAACTAATGCTAATAGGTGATGCACCAAAGGAGTTGTAGACACCTGATGCTGCATGAAATACACAATCCACAAGGAAACACAACACAAAACATTCACAAATGCTCAAAATGTAATGAAAGATTAAGAAAGCAATGATATATTTATGAAAGGATTGAGGGATTTTAATCACAGAACATATATCAACATCTCAGATCCAATACAATACATTACAGTGATCCAAAGGCAAGAAAAGGTGCTACATTACATGGAAAGGTAAAAAAATTTCACAAATTCTACCAAGGAGGAAGAAAAAGGAAGTTGCAGAGCTGAAAAAGTGTCTCCCCTTGCAAAATGAACTCATTCTGGCTTTTACAGTGTAAACCACGACCCCAGGAGAGAGAAACATGAGAAAACGTGTAAGGAGTTCAACCATTGACCAAAATTCCATCAAAACAACATGGGCACCCTAACAGACCCATTCCCTGACATTTTTAACCATGTTGGGAGAAAATGCAAGCCATTCTTCATTAAAAACGGTGGTTGAAACGTCATTTATGTCCATGACCACGTGCCAGAGGCGTTTCTTGATTTTATCTCTCCAAAATCCACCAAAATGCAAAAATAACCCTGGAATATTGTAGAGAATTTTACCAGATTTCCATTGATATAAATAACGTGAAAAACCGAGCTCTGGATCGAAAGATATGGTGATTTGAAGTTTTAGGTGAAAACAGGACCAAATCGGGTCTTCTAGGGGAAAATTTCCCACAAAAACTCCGTCGAGCCATAACTTGAAAAATACATGGAGTTAGGAGGAAAAATTTACCTTTCTGGAAATTTGAGAAATATCTCTATCCAATGGTGCCATTTTTAGAAGGTTTTGAGTGCCTAAAAAGCAAAATTTTGTGACTGAGGCACAAGAGAGGGAAGAATGGGAGTTAGCCACAAAATGAGCAGGGGGGCACATTTTTGGATAACAATTTTGGTGACTTAGAGGGATCATCTGCTTGCTGGATGAAGTTACCAGTTTCTTGAAGCAATCCATTGGGCATGGAGTCATGATTTGTAGCCTGCAAACTGATCTGAACTTTGAAAACCTCCTCTCTGAGCCACTTGGAAACCCACTGAAATGGACTATGCAAGAGAAAAACCAGCACCACAAAAACTATGTACAAAACTAAAGGTCATACATGCTCCAAAATGGAACATGCAGAGTGTGCACAAGAACTTCTTTTACTGAAAGAAAAACTACCTATCCTACTCTAACTGGAAGCAAAAGTGGGCTAAACAAACCCTGCAACTGGTTGGGAGAAATAGCTTCACTTTCTCAAAAGTTGCAACCATGCAACTGATTTGGCACTAAACATGGCTGATTGGATGAGTGGAAAATCAAAAAGAATCTGGTCTTCTACCCAAATCATCAAGGTGTCAACTAAAAACAAATCCAATACCTCTTTTAGTTGCTCTGCATTTGGATTGAAGAGGTATGACAGTTGATCCTTGGTACTTTGTAGCTCACCCTCATGCTTAGAAGCAAGCATGACTAGTTGTGACTTCTCCTTTGACTCCAATGAAGTCAAATACCTTATTGGGCAAGGTATGATCCGTTTGATATGCCCATAGCTTTGATTTTCAACTCCAAAAATGTAGTCTTCTTGTAGACCTTCTTCGGTGGGTGATGTGGAAGCAATGGTAGGACTTTTCTGCCCTTTCTCTTCCTTCATGGCAACATGGAACTCTTCAATAGTGTGCAACTCCTTGTTATTGATTGTAACATCCAATGAAGTTGCTTTTGCATTGTTGTTACCTGCTACAATACATTGTTGGATTTGGGGATCCTCCATTGTAGATTTTGGAAGATCAAATTCTTCCAGCTTTGATTCAAGAGGCATGTTGCAAACTGTAGGCTGTTGTCCTTGAACTCTTTTGTCCATGGCAAAAAGTTCTTGTTGTTGGAGAACAAATGGTGAAGAAGGAAACATGGTAATTTCAGCTAGCTCTTCATCTAAACATTCTTCTAAGTCTAATGGCAAATCAAACTCTTGAATGTCTTGTTGTAGCAAAGTCTCTCCCTCTTGTATGGTGGCCTCCAAATCTACATTTTCTTCACCCTGTATAACTTCATTTTCAAACATGAAACTTGTCAATCCAAACTCATCCCAAAAATTAGATTGTTGGAGAGATGAAGTGGGAGAGAAGCATGAAATTTCTTGTGCCTTTTGCTCACAATTTGGACCTGTTTTGTTCACCTCCATAATGGCTTCATTAATCAAACCAACCCCTTCAAATGAAAGCAAAAACGTATCAATAATGCTTCCTTCTTCTACTATTGTAAAAACTGACTTGACCTCATCCATTTTCTCCTCAAAGATGGGGTTTTGAGATGGTTTTCCTTTCTTCTCGATGGCTGATTTTGTAGTGCAAACTGGATCAGCATTTTCTTTAGGAAAAGTGCCAACATGGACACCCAACTCATCACCAACAAACTGCTGTTTTTCTCACTTCACTGCTGTTATAAAATCAGCCTTGTTTTCCACTTGTTCTCCAACTTCAACATCCTCTATTGGTTTCACCATCAAGGGGATTTTTGTAATCCCGAATTTAAGAGCCCAACTCTTCAGACTTTGAATTTCTTCATCCTTGTTTGTCTCTTCTTTCTGCTGTTGTTTTCCTTGATTGGCATTCTGATTTTTATCCTCCCAACATGGATTTGGGAATGCAAGAGGAGAAGTGGATTGTAACTCAATTGATTTTGCAATTTTTTGTGGTGGTGGAGGAGGTAGGAACTCTTGTTTCTTTGGAGGGAATGGCTGTTTGGAAGGGAAAAGGACATAAGAATTGAGAAATGGATTCAACACTTGGGACAGTAGATGGAGAGTTTAAAACTTGACACTGCTGAGATAAAACAGATTGGGAAAGAAGGAGAGAAGAGGCATGAGATGGTGTGCTTACCTGTTGACAAGGTTGTTGAATACTCCTCTCATACACCTTTATTCCTTCAGTCCACTTTGCAAGCAATGGTAGTGTTGTAATCATGAAGTCTAGCTTCTCTTGAGGGTTGTAATGCCTTGGAAAAGGTCCCACCCATGGACAAGGTGCTCTACAACCGATTCTAAATGCTTTCATTTATGCTTGAGCCCTGGATTGCACCATGTTTACCTCCATCTTTTGGATTTGTTCTAACAGATCTGCATTTTCTTCTTGACTTCCCTCACAACCAGCATACCCTTGTGCTTGACATGCTTCATATCCAAACTGACTTTAGCACTGCTGCTCATATGGGTAGACATGCTGATTTTGAATTTGATCAAAATGCTGATTTAGAGGATTTGTAAAACATGTTAGAGGTGTGATATACTATTGTTGTAAATGTGAATTCCATGATGGAAATGAAGTCATGATTGCACAACTTCATGGAATGCAAAAGAATGAAAATTATGGAAAGAAGAATGGATGGAAATGAATGGAAAACAGGTCTGCAACTTAGAGAATGAGTTGTTTACCAGATGGAGTCGCCAGATGTGCTTTTGAAAGTGCCTCCAAAAGGCTGAATCTTTAACAGAAACACACCAACTTGTCAAAGATAAAGTGGAAGACCTCTAAGATCCCACCGGGCATGCCAAAACAGTTGTTGCAAATCAGCAGCACCCCCTGGATGTTGATCAGATTTCTAGTTTGATCATACTAGCATCCAGTGTGATTGCACAACATTGAATCCTCTTCCCAAGTGTGGGACTTGCAAAAATGGAAGAGGAATCTCTAGATTAGAGGTTGGTTCCTCAACTCCTCTGATCATCTATTTCACTTGTACAATTGCAGAGGTTTAACTTCTAAATCTACTCTAAATTCCAAAGGGACAAGGATAGAAAATGTAAAAAGAAATAACTAATGCTAATAGGTGATGCACCAAAGGAGTTGTAGACACTTGATGCTGCATGAAATACACAATCCATGAGGAAACACAGCACAAAACATGCACAAATTCTCAAAATGTAATGAAAGATCAAGAAAGCAATGATAGATATATTAAAGGATTGAGAGATTTTAATCACAGAACATATATCAACATCTCAGATCCAATACAATACATTACAGTGATCCAGAGGCAAGAAAAGGTGTTGCATTACATGGAAAGGTACAAAAATTTCACAAATTCTACCAAGGAGGAAGAAAAAGGAAGTTGCAAAGCTGAAAAAGTGTCCCCCCTTGCAAAATGAACTCATTCTGGCTTTTACAGTGCAAACCACGACCCCGGGATAGAGAAACACGGGAAAACGTACAAGGGGTTAAACTATTGACCAAAATGCCATCAAAAAAACATGGGCACCCTGACAGACCCATTCCCTAACATTTTTAACCATGCTGGGAGAGAATGCAAGCCATTCTTCATTAAAAACGGTGGTTGAAACGTCATTTCTGTTCATGACTACGTGCCAGAGGTGTTTCTTGATTTTCTCTCTCCAAACTCCACCAAAATGTAAAAATAACCCTGGAATCTTGTAGATAATTTTACCAACTTTCCATTGATATAAATAACACGAAAAACCGAGCTCTGGATTGAAATATATGGCGATTTGAAGTTTTAGGTCAAAATAGGACCAAATCGGGCCTTCTAGGGGAAATTTTCCCACAAAAACTCCGCCGAGCCATAACTTGAAAAATACATGGAGTTAGGAGGAAAACTTTACCTTTCTGGAAAGCTGAGAAAGAGATC
The DNA here is from genome assembly GCA_019776745.2 of Taxus chinensis. NCBI lineage: Eukaryota > Viridiplantae > Streptophyta > Pinopsida > Cupressales > Taxaceae > Taxus > Taxus chinensis. Next base: position 191,703,119 of record CM034150.1, on the reverse strand, counting down.
TATCTAATGGTGCCATTTCCAGAAGGTTTTGAGTTCCTAAAAAGCAAAATTTTATGACTGAGGCACAAGAGAGGGAAGAATGGGAGGAGTTAGCCACAAAATGAGCAGGGGGGCACATTTTTGGATAACATTTACCTATAATATCCCAGAGTGTTTCATAAATAAATATCCCAGCTCTAGGGTACCCCCGTTATCCAATTTTTCTCCTAGGGAAAAATTGGATAGAAATATTATCATCAACAATGTAAACAATGTCGTAGCCATTGAATTTTGCTAAGTATTGGCAGTTGAGGACTATTTGTGGACAAAATTAAGGCCACCAAAATAATATCAATTTTATAGAATACATTTTCTCATCAATTCTTGTGCACCACCATGATAATAAATAGATTTCGATATTAAATTTTTTACTACGTAAATTGAGCGACCATCCATACCACCAGGATTCTTTTTCAAGACACAACAAAACAAGTTCTTGGTAGGTGTTATGGGTTTTTAAAAATTCTATAAATTTTCCTCTCATGTTATTATGGATTAATATGTGTCATTTATCTATCAAGATGTTCTCCATTCCATCCTCTTTCACTTCTCTAAAAAATGTTTACTATATTGCGAAATTATTTATGTGATAAACAAAAATACCTTCTACGAAAAGTTGAATAAAAAATTTGCTTCTATTTAATTATCTATAAAATCCATACATGGATATAAGCCCTAATCAACTATGGAAAATTTTACATTAATAGAATTTTGTAATTTTGGAGGGGATTTTTATCCATTTTCCCCCTGGGAAAAATGGACAATAGGGACCTAACAGTACCTCGGCACCGGAACAAGACCCCAGAGTTTATCCTCATCTTACAGGCGTAAACTATGCTTTTGAGAGCATGGGGAACATTTTGAAATCTTGAAATAATATTTAGGAATTTTTTCCTCTTCTGGGTTTTGAAACACTCGCATTGACCTTAAAATGAAGAAATGTAGGCCTTATAGGCTCACACATGGTCAAAATGGGTGAAGGATTGAAAAAGTGAAAAAATAGCCTCGACACACCCTATTGGTTCTCCATCAACCTCCACAACTGGTAAAATTCATAAAAAATCCAAGGAAATCAAAAAAAAATCCCAAGGGGCCTATAAGGTGCATTGAGTTGAAAATTAGCTTGCTGAGTAGCTTGATGGGATGAGGTTTCATGAAAGGTTTACTAAGCTCGAAGGAGCTCAAGTGAGCCATTGTAAAGTGGGGTGAGTTGGGATCCACATTAGGTGTTTTGAAGGTTGAATGCTCAGGAATATTGGTGATGCCATCTTAGTGGAACAAGTTCGTGGTAGCCAACACAAAGCAAGTGAAGGGGACTCGACAAGCTCTTATAGCTCACCGTGTCATGCAGAGCTATATACAGGGGTGAGCCCGAATGGTGAGGCCTGGAGGCATAAGTGATCTCATCTTATCTGAGCTAACAACATGGAACTTGCCCATTTTAGTGGGGTCAAGATAGATGATCGGCTTAATGAGCCAAAGCACTAAGGCGAGTAGTGGAAATTAGTTTTCATGGAAATTGAATCACAGAGTGCAATGGATGGAAGTTTAGGGTTTTCAATAGAGGGTTCGCGAGATGACTCGGCATATAGTGAGGAATCACCATGAGGTGGAAAAATAGAGAGGGATCGTCATGGCAAGCGAGCTAAGAAGAATGAAAAAAATCTGAAGTCTCAAAAACTTTGGACTTCAGAAGTTTCAAGTTTATAAATTGGGGGGATCCAACTTTGGAGAATGATGAGATAGAACTCTAAAATGGAGAGGAAAGATTCTCTGAAGGTAAAAAATCCCAAACTCTAAAATGCGAGCTTCAGAAGTAAACTCTTTTGGCGAGTAAACGGATGGTGCAACTTAGGATTTTTGAAGAACTTTATGTTGGGGTTTTCAAAGTTGGGTAAGTTAAAATTTTTGAAATTGAGAGAGCCCAAAATCTGAAGTAGGGTGGGTTAGTTTAGAGGTTGGATTTAGGGTTGAGTTTGTCAAAATATCTGAAGTGAGATGATTGAAAATTTCTGAAAAAAATAATTTTGAACCCCCGAAGCGTTGAAAACTTTGAAAACATGCCCATTGAAACTATGAAAGCCTACCGAGTTGCATAGAACACTTAGCTAACTCATGACAGCGAAGTGGTAGGTGGGAGTTGCATTGGTCAATGAGCTCATGCTGAGCTAGGAATATTTGGCATGCAGGAAGCAAGTTACATTCGATGGGTGAGCTTGGTAGGTGAGTTTGGAGCCAAATCATAACCCGAACTAAAATTTGAACAACTTTTTCTTTCCTTAGCCAAATTCAATAAAATTGTACTCATTAAAAAGGGAATTCAAAGAGGAATTTAATGGAAGGATAAAATTTTAGAGATCATGTGGGTAGGTGTATAATGATCAAGAGAATCAACCATGTGTAAAAATGATTATAACTTCCCTTTCACTCATCATTTTTTTCACAAACCTATAATCAATGGAAAGTTATTTCAGGGCTCTACACCATGTGATAATTAGAGATGAGAAATAAATGAGTTAGGTGGGAAAGAAACCATGATGAAATAATAGGAGCTAGAGGTTATACCCAAGTGCCATCATGAAGTCCATTTCTTTAAACACAAGGCAGGGTACAAGGAGTATGGATTTTTGTAGGTTTTCCCATCTAGGTTGTAGGAAAATATGATGATTTTAAGTGTGTTTTTGTAATTTTGGAACTTTGCATTCTCTCATCTTAAAAATTTCCTCTATAAATTTTAAGGAGGGTACCTTTTCAAAAGGTTGGATACTTTGCAATTGCCCCTCCCTTCTTTCTTTTCTATGAGAAATATGTGGAGTTTCAAGAATCCCTATTGAATACTATAATGAAAATTGGTGCCTTTGGCCCCCAAATGTAATGAATTGTATCAACTTAATGGATTAATAAAATCATATCTATGGATGTTACAAACCTCTTATTTATTTTATTACATCTTTCCTTGTCTTTTCATTACATGTAAGTTTATTGTACATTATTATATTGGCATTGCAAGGTTTTGGTAGTGTTGTGTTTATTGATGTAGTTTGTCCAACATTCCTTCTTGGTGTATCACCTTCCCTTAGAGTAAATTTCACTTTCATGCATAATTTTATCTTTGTACCCTTCGAAAATCATTAGATTATGGTTATATTTTCCATTCACTACACTTTGGAGTAGTTGGAACGAGGTTAGAAAAGGAAATCAGCCTTCTCTGGAGAGTTATCCCAGTTGCAAAGTCCCACACTTTGGGATAGCTCCATGTTAAATCACAATGACTACACAACCATTCACTTGTAAGAATTCACAGGTGCTATGATTTTTCCACAATAACTTTAGCACTTCCGGTGGGAATAGAATTCATTTCTACAACTTTGGAGGCATTTACAAGGATTTCAGACTTCAAAGAAAGTATATTTCAGATTTTGGAATTTTCATCATAGGGTTGAAGTTCATAAATAAGTTTTCAAAGTTTTTTTATGAGAAGAACAATCCCAAACTTCACCAGAAGATATATTGGGGGTTAAATATCAAATGGGTATTCTAAAAAATCCAAATTTCTGATTTTCAAAATTTCATAATTTTTTACATTTTGGAATTTCAAATTTTAGGATTTTCGACCTTTTTGGGTTTTGCGATTTTAGGATTTCATATTTTTCCAAGTTTTAGAATTCAAACCTTTCAAATTTTGAAGATTTTTAATTTTGGATATTTCAATTTTTCAGAACTTTTGGGTTTCAAAATTCAAACTTTTCAAAAATTCAGGTTTTTTGGAATTTCAAATTTGTAGAGGTTCCACTATTCACTATATTTTAGATTTCAGAGTTTTTTTACTTTAGGATTTTGGGGATCTCTCTACATTTTGGTATTTAGGAGGCTTCTGGTTTCAAGACAAGGTTTGAATTCAAAAAATCAACATTTAGGCCCTTCAAATTTGTTTTCTCTAGTTTATCAAAATTAGGTGTATGTCTAGGTAAAACTCTAGCCTTTGGAGGCTCATTTCCCAACATATATTGTGACTCTTAAGGAAAAAACTCAGCAATGTAGCAGCCCAAGTTTCCCAAGTTCATGAGAATAGTTCGAACCAATTATGAGACAAGAGAAGAAGCAATATTTGTGTATCTGCAGTTATCTCCAGGAAGAGGAAGGAGATGAATAAGGCTAGAAATATAACCATCTCCAACAAATAGGACCTTATCTACACCTCCACTTATTATACCTTTCCTTCAATCAACTAAGGTCCTCAAGCCCATCATAATGGCTCAGCTACCACCACCAAACCCTTTTATCACCTTCACATGTAGTGGTCCACTTTCCCTCAATGCACAGAATATAATCCTAGTTGTAGCATTAAAAAACATCCCCTAGTTCAATTGAGAGAATCATATAACCCCTATTGACCATGTTCAAGACGTTGCAAATTTCTGTGCAATTTATGAGGTCAATGAAATGGATGTTGCAATTAAGTTGTTAGCTTCCTCTTTCAAGGGTAAGGATTTGCAATGGTTTAGGAGCTTAGTACTAGGGTGGATTAAAAATTGGGATATATTGTGTACACCCCTCTATAGTTAGTTTAGGGAAAGGGTAGACAATACGTCTTTATTGGAAAAATTGACAACATAGAAGAGAGCTCTAAAAGAGCAAATGGCAGATTTTAATTTCTTGTTCTAAAAGGCATGGGATAGAAGCCCAGTGGTCATGAGACCAACTTCCTAAGGTATGTTCCTCTACTTTTTAAAGGCTCTAAATTTAGATGTAGCTATGATGATACAATCCATGGGAAGGATGACACTGCCAAGAGCCTACAACATAGCCATTAGGGCCAAGACTTTTTTGATTCAAGTTGGCAAGCTTGCACCTAGGCCACCTATGACTCTATATCTAGCAATGGGAAATCCTACAACTAGTCAAGTACTTGATTTAAGTCCCATTTCATCTCCTAGAAATTAGAGCAATAGTGAGGCCTCTAATTTTGGTAGTTCCAAAGAAATTCAAGAAGTCATGAATAAGCTACAAGAATTATTGAAGGGCAACAATCTTTAGGGAATTAGGTAGTGACCATCAAGAAGTAAAAGGCTCAGAGATTCAAACCATATCAGCCTCAAGCTCAAGAAAATAGGCCTCCATATTAATCAAATAAACCCCCAGCTCAAGCTTTAAATAATAAGTATAGACAAGGACAACCTCAAGCGGCCAAGACATTTCAACCATATAGTATAAATGTAGTTTCAACATTCAGGGCCTTAGTTCCAACCTAAAACAACCTTGCATAGGGGTGTGAATAGTGATTTCTGTGTATCCAACCTCACAATCAGGAAACATCCTTCAATAATGCTTTAAATAAATCCTTAAAGGTGCAAATGATCAGAGTGCCCCAAGAGCCAACTGAAGAGGAAAATCAGTAGGAAAGCACACAAGAGGCTCCTCCAACTGAAACCCCATTGGTCAATTGGTGAATGAAATACTTATATGGACTTAATAATTATCCTATCCAAGGTGTAGCTTCCAACATGAGCTATGTGTTGATGCAGGATGGCAAAGTAGTTGTGTTTGAGTCTCACAAACTCAAAAATTATGAGCTCAATTATTTGACTCATGATCTTGAGCTTACAGCAGTTATGCATGCCTTGGTATGGTGGAGACACTTCCTTTTTGGCTAGATATTTACACTCAAGAATGATCACTTGAGTCTTCATCACCTCTTCACGCAGCCCAATCTCAACACTCGTCAGTGGCATTGGATGGAGTTGATTTTTTAGTACAACATAGAGATAGAGTATGTGAAGGGGAAGGAGAATGTGGTTACAAATTCCTTGAGTAGATGGATACATGTGGCTATGGCCACTTCAGTGGGTAAATATTTGCAGAGTATGATTTTATAACAGCTTCCTCACGACAGCTTCTAGCTTGCAATCAAAGCAGAGATTGAGTCTCAGAGACCCCTTGAGGGGAAGTTTGATGGATTTTCATTGGAGATAGATGACTTTATCTGACACAGAGGTTGGATATATGTTCCTTGAGATGGAGGTTTTAGACAGGACATTTTGATAGAGGCTCATCATGCACCTTATTCAGCCCATCCCAGGTTGAAGAATATGTAGACCACCCTGAGACAGTTGTACCATTAGACGGGACTTTGGAGAGACGTGGCTCATTTTGTGTCACATTATTTAGAGTGTCAGAAGGTGAAGGTTGAGCATCAACATCCAATTTTCCTTCTCTTTCCTTATGCTATAGCGGAATAGAAATGGGACATCATTCCATGGACTTCATAGTTAGGTTACGGATGTTGAGATACCACCATGACGCCATCATGGTCACGATGGATAAATTGATGAAAGTGGCTCATTTTTCTCTAGTGAAGACCACCTACATAACTAGTGCAGTGACATGGGTATATCTTGATGATATTTTCATATTACATGGGATTCTACAGAATATCATTTGTGACTGTCATCCTTTATACACTTCCCACTTCTAGACTACCATGCAGTATGCTCTTGGGACGAAGATAAACTTTAGCATAGCCTACCACCCTAAGACAGATGGACAGACTAAGCGGGTGAATTATATATTTTAGGACATGCTTAGGATGTACGTCATGGATCATTAGTCGAGATGGGAGGAGTATTTGTATTTCGTGGAGTTTTCCTACAATAATAGTTTTTATATTTTGATAGGCATGGATCCTTTTTCAGGCACTATATGACAGAGGAGTTCAAGACACCTCTTAGTTTAGGACAGGTTGGAGGATAGAGTTTCTCTTGGGCCAACTTTACTACATGGACATGAAGTAGTAGGTTGTTATGATCAGACAGAGATTGCAGGAGGTTCAGGACAGGCAAAAGAAGTATGCGGATTAGCATAGGATAGATCATAGTTTTGAGGTGGGCACGAACGTTTTTCTTCGTGTCAAGCCACATAAGATCCCTATCCATTATGGAAAAGGTTCTAATCTTTCCTCCTAGGTATTTATGGGTCCCTTTGAGATCTTGGATCGCATATCGGTACTTTAGCCTATCATCTAGCATTGCCACCCAGCTTGTCTCACATCTACATGATGTATTTCATGTTTATGGACTGAGGAGTTATATTATAAATCCTTCTCATGTGTTAGATTTGACCTCTTTGTAGGTGTAGGATCAGGGGTAGGTAATGGTGGATCTCATCCGTATTCTAGAGTGTAGGACACTAGGCCTTTGAGGCAGAGAGATTGATTAGGTTCGAGTCCAATGGGATAGGTATGATGAGAATGTGGCTACATGGGAGGATGCTAGAGTGGTATGATTTCCAGTTTCCACACCTATTCCAGTGACTTCCAGGAGGAAGTCAAGTCTAAGGGGAGGGGGATGTAGTTTCCCACTTCCCTTCTACACCTATTACTTTTGATTTCGATATCTATTGGCTATACATGTATGGACATTATTGTATCATTTTGACTTAGCATGATGTTAGATGATTGAGATACTTGGACTATGGTTGGATTTTGATTTATAGTATTATGTGTGTGGATTATTAGAGATATGTTATATTGATGATGATGGATTGTCGACATGGTTATATATTCTGACATTTGATGTTTTCATCATATTGAGTAGGCCTTAGCAGTTGAACTAATCTTGTGATCCTATTGATATTGATGAAATGTAGAATTGAGATGTTGTTAGAAATTGAAAATAGTAACGTTACTTATCTAGATGATGATTTAATTTAATTTATATGTGGATGATTGTTTATTTATATTGTATATTTTATCTTGGATGTTTTGATGCGGCCATGAGGCCGAAGGAGGTATTGTATGTTTTGCAGGTAAAACATAACACAACAACCAACGGGGGATTGGAGACCAACCACATCGGAATACCAGATGGATTCAACAAGGGTCACCATGGTAACTTGTGTTATGTTGTGTGTGTCTTGTTTGTTGTTAGGGGGTTCCCATGGGGGGAATAACCCTTAAATGTGACCAAGGGGTTTGTGTGTTGTTCTTTTAATTTGTTTCCTTTATTTAATTTTAGCATGTGATTTTACAATGATGTAATTCCCTTTTATTAATTATTTAATTTGTGTCTAGATTAGTAAATTAACCATGTTCTAAACTAATTATGGATGGGACAAAAGAATTCATTTATTAGATTAGATGGCTCTTTGGTTTATGTGTTTTAAGTTGAGTGCTTGTGATCTTGAGTGTTGTACACTCCACCTCTCCTTAGAAATTCGGATTTGGCCTTAAGGGCCAATTTTGGAGGCTTTTGGGACAAGTTAAACTTGTCCCACACCTCTTAAATTACTATACCAACCCTACCTATGGGTTGAGGGGTCAAAAATAGACCATATTGGTGTGATTTGGGAAGACAATTTATAATTTTTTTATTGCACTTTTCTTACATATGTTTATTATCTTTTAGTCCTAAAGGGTATGTGGGTTGAAATGGTGTGTGTAAGAGGTTTGTTCATACCTCTCAACCACCCGTTTAATTGCCTTGGAGTATGAGTTTGACTTAGGTGAGGTGGAGTGGAGAAGAAATGATATGGCATCCTACTTGGAGCCACATCATTTTCCTCCGTTTACCTTTTCTATTTATTAAAAAATTTGGGAGGCATTTCGGGTTACTCACTTACTTTTTGGAGCTTTTGTTTTGGATGCTTTCTTGCTTGCAGGAGTTTTGAAGAGTGCTTCGAAAATTGTCGTGTATTGAATATTTTGGGACTAGATTTCAAAGAGAAGCTTTACTACACTGGAAAGGGAGGATCTTGCTCTTTTATTTTTCCTCCTTGTTTCTTGCATGTTATGTGGTTGTATGAAATAGTGTTTCTTGATCTTGAAGTTTTGGGTAGTATTTTGACCTTAGGTTGTGTAGAGATTTGAATACAGGGATGAAATATGTTGGGAGGCATAAGAGATTCTTTGTTGGTTTTAGGAGGGGGTGGGTCTTGGATGCGCCACCTTATTTTGTTTTATTATTTTATGTATTGTGGAAGCCATAAGAGAGAGGGAGGCATAAGAGTGAGGGAGACATAAGAGACATAGTTTTGTTGTGAAGGAGAAATAAGAGACTTTGGGTTGAATGTGTGTTTGAGGGGTTTAGAGGTGGGCATCTAAACCCTTGGGAGGCACAAGGGCACCCCCCATTTTTCCTATCTTTTTTTGGATAGTTTGGAAGCCTTTATTTGGGAATTCTTTATGTTTAAAAAAATAAGTGTTTTGTGGTTATCTTTCTTATGTGTTTGGTTGGTTAAAAGTGAATGTTGAAGCATTTTTTTTGTTTCCATGTGTTGAAACATCTCTTATTTCCTTATGGTTGGGGTTCGGGGGCCAATGAGAAGAATTTCTTGTTCTTCTCATTGAAATTTTGGTTGGGTTGAGAGTGTTGCCTCTCCCCCATTTTTGTTTATTGTGGTCAAGTCATGAGAAGATGGAGCTGGGTTGAAGATTTTATTTTGGAGCTATAATTGAAGACAAACTATATTTCATTTTAGCTTTCTTTTTCATAATAATTTCCCACTTTAAGTGGAAGATATTATATTAATATTTTTGAAGAAAAGTTGTATTGATTATTGGTTATTAATTTTGTATTGTATGTTGAAGAAGGGAAAGAAAGATTTTGCTTTTGTAAAGCTATTTTTGTTGTAATAGATGTGGAAATGAAAGACATGGTTAGCAAGGGAAGTTGATATCTTAGAAAAGTCCCATTAGAAAGGAAAGATTTAACTTGTCCCCACTTTAGTCAACTGTTATTATCTCATGGTTAAGTAAATAAATCTTATTGGAAAGTCAGTAGTTCTCAATTTACAAACTTATTGAAAACCTTGTGTATAATTTGGTTTGTGAGAATGGTTGGAAAGTTGTAGATTTGTAAAAGGAATGAAATAGTTACTTCCTTTTGTATTACATGAAACTTATAGAGTAGGTGAAATAAGTTATAGTTGTTCTTTTTCTCTTATAGTGGTTGAAATGAAATTTTAAACCTATTTAAGTTTAGATAAAAGAACTTAATTACTTAAATCCTCGTCTTCTTACTTGATCTAATAAAATAGATAAGTTCCTTAATATAGTGGAGTAGAAGAAATGGTATGGCTACGACTAATCCCTTAATTTCAATTGCTTGAGAAAAAAATTAGTGTCAAATTACCTTACAAGTTTAGACAAGTGGCTTTTGCAAATCAAGTATTAAATTATAAAGGGAAAGAAAATTTAGTTGTGTTCTATAAATTACTATCAAAATATGTGAGGAATTTTAAATATGAAACTAAGATTAGCCAATACTCAAAAAAAAAGGAATAATACTAAATTGATAATAGTATTAAAAATCAAAATATTATTAATATGCAATATTAATAATACTAAAAATATTATTTATATTAAAATATTTTTAATAGTAATATTAAAATAGTATGGTTTTATATATATATATATATATATATATATATATATATCTATATATATATATATATCTATATATATAGATATATATATCTATATATAAACAAAAGTTTAAATAAATAAAAAATTGTAAAAGCAACTACCATTGAAGTTTTAATGCTATAAAGGTTGCAGCATATTAGATAGTAAGGGAAGGGTTGGGGGTGACCCTCCCCCTACCCCAAACTATTGACTATTAAATTAATAAACCCCCAACCCAACAAAACCATACTTAGTAGAATATGAAGCCCCAATACTTATTAAAAACTGCGCAGTTTTTGGTAATTACAGCCTGTGTAAAACTTAAGACCCGTAGCTGAGCTTTTCTTCAAATCGTTATATATATATATATCCTTTCCCAAAGTGCATTCAATTAACATTTTAACTATTTTCCCTAAAATAGGGTAGATATCCTGCAAGCCCATTTGGGAAAATCTTAAACCATGAGTTGAATAAAATACATTAATACTTGAAACCATAAATGAGGTTATAAACAAATAAGAAAATAATGGAGCATGGGGTAAGTGCACCAAGTTGGTGGACAAAAAAGGGGTCATAAGTGGACGTCATATTGCAAAAAATAGCAAAATCTCAACTTGTAGGGATTATTAGCAATACGTGCACTCTAAATTAGAAAATTTTATATAAATATGAATCGTAGCATCCGGAATCTAGTTTATAAAATACTAATTTTTAAAAAAATTACAAGTTTATCTATATTAAACAATTAAAATTATATGACTTGGTTTTTGTTTCTAAAAAAACCTATAGGATTGTAGTCCGTTTTCCTGCGATTTGGATGACCAAATCTTGTTAATTTCTTTTCCTTTGGTGAAAATTTAGATGTAGTTGTCTATCTTGGGATGGATTTTATTTTGTATTTTTTTAAACAATATTTTTTTTGTAATTATTTTTTCTGTGAAAGTGGTCTAAAAAGATTTAGAAAATAGAGCGTTTTCCATTTTCCTGCCATAACTATATCAAAAAATATTGAAATAAATTATTTTTTTAACGTGTATAGAATTTATCCATGCTTAGGATGGTATAATTTTTGGCACATTTTAATAAGCAAAACAAAATTTGTAGTCTTAAACGTAGACATGAACATTCGCGGGAAAAAAAAGTCTTAAAGACCTATTGTTACTAAAAAAATTATAAAATGATATTTATCTTATTCTATTCACTTTAAAATAAATATTTCTACGAAGCTAACAGTCTCCCCTACGCGATGGCACCATTTTTGTGAAACTTTTTCAGTTTTTTAGCATGGTTCAATTCTATGGAAGAGCAAATTTGAATTTTTTTACCCTTTACACTTCATAATGATCTTCCATAGCTTTGGTTGGGGCAAAACAAATATTTCCTGAGCCTTAGGGTCAGATTTGATGATACAGATGGTACCATGATCGTGGTTTACAAACCATGATCACGGGTTTTTTAAAAAGAACCGCGATTGCGCTTTATAAACCACGAGCGCGGTTTATAAATCGTGATCGCAGTTCATAAATCATATTTATATGCATCCCAATGTTCTAATTACCATGCGATTTTTACTATTTGACTTTACCGTACGAATTATTGTAAAATTCTATCATTTTCTACATGTTTTTCTTATCACCGGAAGTAAAACATCATGGGATACAAGAAACAAAGTCAAAAAAGGAATTCATTAAGTAAAAAAACACTAAACGAATTAGAGGTAAACAAATTTTAAAATGTTGAGCAAATGTGGAATTGTCATGAATCAAGAAGAGGTTGATCTTCAACCCCTACTATTGTAAGCAATGAGGAACCAAGTATTGTTTCTACTGTCAATGTTGAAGTTGAATTAAATACTCATGATGAATAAGTTTTTACTGTCAATCTTGAAGAAGAATTAAATACTCGTCATGTAGCAAATGTTGAAATTGAAGGAAACAATGAAAATGTGAATAAATAAATTCAAGTTGAAACTGTAGACAAACAAAATTTGACAAAAACACCTCCTAATATTTTCCGTAATAAACCTAATTATTTTATTGAAATTGATGAAAACATTTTGAAAGTAATGTCTAACAAAATTTTTGAATGGAAAATCAGAAGAAAAGCCACTAAAATTTGGGATAATTATTTTAAAATTTTAAATGATTCCCAAAGATGTCAGTTGTTGGTTAGTTTGATGCAATTGAATAAAATAAGACCTACATTAAACACCTTAGGATTGACAACATCTAATATACGTGGTCAAACCTCTACAATTTTCTAAAACATTCATGATGCATATCACACTATTGGTGTCAAGAGACGCACTAGGGATAGTAATATTGCACGTCGTGTACTTGCTACTAGTGTTGTAAGTGAATCAATTAAAAAAAATGTTTGATTAGGTAAACAAGTTGAATGTTGCAAGTTAATCGAAAAACTCTAATGAAAGCAATTAAAAGACGTAATATCCTTCAATCACTCAATAACACCGATTTTTTATAATACTGATGCTATAAGAGAATTTTTTATTCAATTTTGGCATGATAACACTAGAGTTTCACCTAATACAAGAGATGTTACAAAACGGAGAGTTGGTTCGTGCACCCTGTAGAGAGATGGCTGTAGGTTTTCTAAGCTTGCAAAATTTGATCTCTCTCTTTTGTAGATACAATGGAAACACCTTAGGTTTGTGTGTATACCTATTTTGAGGCGAGTCTTCAGTATCAAGGTCGGTTCCTTGTTGATGTATCCTAAATTGATTATGGGGTTTAAGAGTAAAAGATGACTGTAAAGTAATTAAAACTAAGGTGATATACCAAATTTGTATGAGGGCTTTGACTGAGTATATGCACAATTGATATGTGAAGGATTTTGATGCACGAGCCAACAGTTTCCTACAGAATTTAAGGGCAAACACTTTGTTGTACTGAGGGAAAAATATCACAAAAAAACTGATAAGTTGACATGCACATTAAAATTATGTAGAAAATACCAAATTTGCAGCAGGGTAAGATGATTTATTAGGGAATTTGCATTCACAAGACTAATATAAAACATACATAAGACTGTAAATAATTGGTAAGGCATAAATTCTTCACACTTAGAAGGCAAAACTGGCAAAAATTGCTTTAGTACTCCTATATCCAAAAAGTCCTCCAGAAGTTCCTTTTGTGATTTGCAAAGGCACACAATATATAGCAAAAATAATATTCACCCTCTACCTAAAAATAGCCTAAGGCTTGTACTCGCCATGCATTCTATTTTTATCCTTTATTTAATAATAGATAAAGGAATAAAAATAGACCATGCAATTACAAATAGACATTATTAGCCTTAATTACAATACAATCAAACTGAAGTTGACTATTCTATTTTTAAGAAAGCAAGAGTAAATAAGTTGCTAAAATAAGCTTGCTTGCAAGGCAAGTCTTTTTCCTTGTGCATGTGAATTCGTCTTCTTGTCTATTTTGTCCTCTTGTGAAGTATGTAAAAAATCAACTCTCTGTTTATGAATAAAAATAATTGCAATAGTTGTAAAAATAAACATCCACTGTGGGGATCACCTGTCCACATGCACATGTTCTGACACTGACATCTCCTTCAAAATGGTCACATGAAGTGACATTTTGCAAATCCACTTTAGCTCCTTGAAGTGGGGACCACTTTTGCACTTTACCATCTGATGAGTATGAGGTAACCTTGTAAGTTTTAAGGTAAATGGCCTTTGACTATTGGTTTGGATGGTATATTACATGGTTTTAAAATTAATACAAGGTTAACACAAACAATACAATTTGGCCCCCTTTTGACAACACATGCCATATTATAGTCCGACACCTTTGGATCTTGGTTATCATCGTGAGCATGTATAATTGTTGGCCGCTTTTGCAATCTGGATATACTTGATTTAATTCTCACCTTTTCGGTGATTATAGTTAGCATGCATGTTTGGGCTTTACATTATTTAAGGTCTGGACTATAGTGATCTTTTGAATTTCAAATGCAATGATTTTGTTGTATTCGATGACGTGGGCTGGCACCTTCTCCACAGTGACTCACCCCTTGATAACTTTTTCGGTGGCATATGTAACTCAAGTTGAGTTTGTTTTGATATTTTTTTATCATTCTAGGCCATCAATCTATGTCCTTTTTCATCTTTGGTTGTTGATCTTGAACCTGCGTTTTAGGGTTTCGGCCGTGGAGGATTGGGCTTGCGGGAATTTTTTGGAACTTTTAACCTATTTGCAAAAGTTTCAAACTTAAAAATACCCCCGGCCTCCACTTTTGTTGTGGTGATGACACGTTTCCTTGTCGGGCCTGTGGGAAATTTTGAAACTTTAAACTTTTGCAGCTTTAATGTTTTAAAACTAAAGAGACTCCCGCCTTTCCATTGTTCCTCTGCATGTACTCTGTGGACTTTCGGGCTTGTGGAGGAAATTTTGACACTTTGAAATTTTGACAAATTGGACAAGTTGGTCAATCGACCTCCATTTCACTTGGACTACTTTTGCATTGATCTTGATGATCAATTTGTGAGCGTTTATCTTTGTACTTGTCATTTTTTGATCATTAATCTTCAAAGCATGATTAGGGTTTCTGACTTGTATTAAATGTGTTTTTTGAAGACTCGAACCATGGTTTACATTAAAATTGGGGATCGATCTGGAGATGTTGATCTGTGTCCTTATCGATATGGAGCCATTGATTATTAACTGTGGTTGAGTTAGGGTGAAAACACCTCCTGAGTTTGCATGGTAAAGGGAGGCTCGACCCAAATGACCATTTCATTTGGTTTTTTACTATGCTTGTGAAGACTTGGAAAATTTTCTATTCGAAGCCATTGTTTTGAGGTCCTTGAGCTATACCACTATTGATTTTAAAACTCGTCTCTGTTCATTTGATTCTCTGTGTCACTTTGTTGGATGGCTGTCATGAAGGTGAGAGCTTAGAGCTTGTTTCCTGTATTATTTCTTTGGTGGCTGCCATTGCTAGTGTTTTCCTTTGAGCTCTATGTAAATTTTTGAGCTCTGTGAGGATTCGTGAACAGAAGTATTGATCTCTCTGTCATTTTATTCTATCAAGTTTGGCTCTTAACGGATCAATTCTCTTGGATAAGTTGCATTTGTATTTTCTGTTTGCTTTTTGTCGAGGTCGGTTCTTTTCCCTGAGCTCTGTAGATTTGGATTTACATCACTACTTTATGAGGTTGGTAATAATTTTGATACTTGAGTTTTTGCTGGTATTTTGGTTCATTGTCACTTCTGTTTCAAAACTGATACCCGTCTTCTTTTGCATTTCTTTGTGTGATCTCTTGGATGACACTGGTCATTTTTGAGTTGAAATCATTTTGGGTTCTGAGCTTGATGATATCTCAAGGGTTTTCTCCACTTTGATTTAACCAGTAAGTTTTTTTTACTTCTTTCTTTGACTTGGTATCCATTAATGGGTCTGCGATTAAGAAACAAGATCTCTACTTTTCTTTCTTATAGTGTAATTTGAAGGTGATTAACCTTAAAATAATGTTAACCTCTGAAATGCTGGAATACTTTTCAATTCGGATGTGTGTGCTGTTCGACTTAAAGCTTTTCTATTTGAGCCTATTGTTCTAAATAATAAATGGATATTCCTATTTTCTCAAACATGTTAGATTTGAATGTTTACTGTTATGGGTATTCAGAATCCTTCATCAATTTTGATCCTTTTAATTTTACAATCTGTTCTTAACTCTAATAATATTTTCTGAAAATTTGAAATCCACTTCATACAATCTTTATTTTGCATTTTCTGATTTCATTGAACCATTAATATTCACCTGGTCTGTTAGTTTCTCGAAAACACTCTGAACTTTGTAAGCTGATTCCTTTCGACGGTTTTGCTAATCACTTTCTTTTCAATGATTTGGTTCATCATGGCTTGAGGAAGACATTCTTTTTACTGTAACTTCTCTTTTGTGCCTCGAATTGGTACAATCTTCCTCAGCTATTCTTTAAATCTGGGTTACTTTGGCCTTGACTGTTCTGAGTCTATAAGATATTTTGCATTATAAGATTATCTATGAGATTTTGCTTTTCTCTGTTGCTAATATCATGTGAGCTCAGATCTGTTTAACTGGTAAGTTTATGACTCATTGAATAAAACTCTATTTTGAGCTCAAGACCTGGAAAATTACTTGGTCTTTTAATACTCTGAAAAGGTGTGCCCATGACATTAAATATGATGGTCATCTTTTATTTGTATCACCGAGTAAATAGCCTAGCCTTTTCGAGAGAAGTTGTAACTTGTTTAAAATTGTGTCAATTACTTCCTTGAACACATTCCTTGAAGATTTTGTAAGTTTGTATCTAGAACCTTCCTTTTACTGTTATTCTTTTTCTTTTTAGAAAAATGGCTTCACTCTACTTGTCTGTCATACTAGACTGATATTGCAGCATTTCTATATTCATTCTGAATGACTTCTATTTTCGTAACTATAAATCCTACATTCAATTTGATCTCTGCAGCTATTACTTGTAGTATTCTATGTAGTTGGCACTTGATTAATTTAAAGACTGTACTTATAGAATGATGTACTTGTAAGATTCATCTTCCAACTTCATCTCTCTTCAACTGTTTGAACTGTTTAGGATTATAATGAATGCTCCAAAATCCTTCAGTTTGATACCTAAAAGTATAGTTCCCTTTATTTTCTACATAAACACTATGTTTGATCTTTATTACAACTTTCTATGTATGCTAGAAAATTTGAAATGTTGACTTTTCATGGCGAAGCCCTGGCAATTTTTTTCCAGAATTCTCTCTTCCATCCATTTCCAGCTATAGTTGTTGTACTTTCTGAGCCAGAATATAGAACATAACACTTTATGTTGAAGCTGATTTGGTAAATAAAACTTAGACATCGTAACTGTTTATCTTGATCATGACATGCTTTACTGCTTTTCTGTATCACTTGATTTAAATAATTATCGTAAAGCATGTTAGTAGTTGAAAGCAACATGATGAAAATTTGTAAATGTCCATTTTACATGGCAAAGCCCTGTCAATTTTTCCCAAAATCTTCTTTATTCTGTTTCAGTTATAAACCTTTCTTCCTAGCCAAACATCAACTTTTGAATTCTGCTTCTTCCTTCTGTAACAAACTAAAACATGTATTTCTATCTCCTAGTCTCTCTTCTATACTATAACTTCTTCCACTTCGAAACGGTTACTGAAACCTTGAGTTACATTCTTCCTTTTTATGCATGTACTTATGACTTGTTTATTTTTCATTGGCTGCAACCTCTACCTGCACACTTAGGAAAACAGTTAGAAAATACTTAGGTATTTTGGCCTCTCTTATGTCCATGTTTTCTTCTTTTCTTTTCTCTTCCTTCATTCTATCTGAGTGAATAAAGCATGTATGTAGTTTGATATTCAAGTAAACTACATCTCCTATTATTAGAGATTCATATGCACGAATTAGGATAGTCTAGGAATATGAATTGATCCCTGAGCTCATAACTGATAGTTATCCTTTTCTTCTTTTCAGGTACAATGACTTCTATAATGGAGATGAAGAAGAAGCTAGAAATGGAGATGTTTTCAATTAAAGAAAGATTTGTTTACTAATACAAACCCTTAGGCAATGATGGGTTTACTCATACTCCTGTGCTTTCTCTTTCATGCATGTGTACCTTTTATTTTAGTATTGGTACTTTACTTTTCAGTTATATCCCACGGCTTGTGTGAGAATATTTGACCTTCCTTGTGAATAAAACATTGAATTTTGAAATTGAGTTGTGTATTCCCTTCTGCATTCTAGCTTCTCTTTATGGATTGTATAATGAACTAAACAACTCAGTAACATGATTGAACGTCTTAATCATGAAGGAAATAACATTGATGAGAACTTATAACATTAAGTAAATGAACCCTAAATTTTTGATATCTATATTTTTGTTTGTTGCTTCAATACTCGGCACTTCACCTACTCTTTAATTTGTTGTCTTCATCAAGACAACACAACTGTCCTTCGGGGCTTTATGTTCTTTTGCTGAAGATGGCATGAAATTGCAGACTATGTGATCTGTTATGTTTTGTGACAACACACATAACTGCAGATTTCATTTAGTCTTATAATTAATTCAACAGTAACTAATAATCTAGAACTTCGTTAGCTTAGGTATATTTCACCAATGAATTTTATCGTAATGATGAAGTTTCGAGTTGCCCATTTTTGCACAAGTGAAAAAATTGTCAACATTTTTGGCAATCCTATGGGGAAAGCTACCTGTTAGCTTAAAACTAGTGCCTTGCTCTTGTCCATTGGGCATGGAGTCCAAAGCATATAACCAAAATCTACCTTTTCTGAAAGGTCCAACCCTTCCAAAACAAACTAAAACTGGGAAAGGTTTTGGTAAACCAGATCACATGCACGAATGCGCTTATTGAATTGAAAAATGATGCAATGTGTAGAAACTGCACTTATTGAACGGAAATCCTACTCTAACAATCACTGTAAGATATTCAATAACAATGTTTGTGAAACATACCATTCATAGGAATGGGAAGTTCCTCTCCATTAAGCTTCGAAAGCTAAAAAGCATTGTGTTCCTTGCTAGCTAAAATCATGTAAGGACCACTCCAGAGTGTATCAAACTTTGAGTGTCTTCTTGGCTTTGCACGATCAACATCCCACTTTTACACAATATATCCTTCATTGAAGACTCTGAATATGGCTTTCTTGTCAAAAGTCTTCTTCATTTGTTTCATTGATTCTTTTCCATATTCATTTGTTTATTCCAATAACTAACTCAGAGTCACCAAAAATATGTAGTATGCTGATACCTCTCTTTTTGGCCCAAACTAGGCCATGAATTAATGCTTCGTATTCAGCTACATTGCAAGTACATGAAAATTGGAGACTCAAAGCTGAGAAATTTTTCTCTTTCGTTAGCATAGTTGGAATTTTTTAACCAATGCTGCAAAATTAGAACAAATCTTCTAACAAAGTTTTTTCCTGTCCTTTCTAATTTTCTTAGCTCCATCGGGCAATGAAGCTTCCAAATCCCTTCTGCTGAATCTTGTGATATGGATTTGATCCTGAAAGTATAAATTGCTAAACCTTGCTTAGAAATAATATGTGGTGTATTTTCTTCATGCATACAATACAAAAGATAGGTGTTCTTCAACTTCCTTAAAAGGATCATGACCATGTTCCTCACAACTGAAAATCTTTAAATGCATTAGACGTTCTTTAGAATCTTTTGAAAATATAGTAACATCATCTAAATAAACAAGGATGCATTTATTTAATAAGCTACGAAAAGAGCCATGTCCATTACACGTTGAAACGTTGCACTAACATTTGAAAGACCAAAAGGCATTCTTTTTTAAGCATAGGTACCCCACTTAGTGGTAAAGGTTGTCTTATATCTATCCTCTTCCCAGACTAAAATATGATTATATCCACTGCAACCATCTAGAAGAGATAGTCTATCTAAACCTGAGACTGTTCTCAAAATCTGATCCATATTTGGGAGTGGGTAATGATCTTTTAATGAAGCCTTATTGGGATCTCTAAAATCTACACATAGTCTGATTTCTCCATTCTTCTTCCTAACAGGAACAAGATTGGCTACCCAACTTGAATGCTTAACTAGAAAGATAATACCTGATTCAATCAACTTAGATAATTCTTTCCTCATCAGAGGCTCTATTTTGGGATTTACAGGCCTCTGTTTCTATCTAACAGGTTTAGAATTTGGTTGCAACTCAATTGTATGATGTGCTAAACTGGGATCAAATCCTTTCAGATCTTGGTATTTCCAAGCAAAAACATCCTTAAACTCCTTGCAAAGATTAATAAATGACTGCTTTTCAGTTAAGGAACATACCTTTCCAAGAAATAGCTTTTTCCCTTCATCAACTGAGATCTCTTCATAATTATCAGCATGAGTTGACATTTTAGTCTTGACCTTTCTTAACTGATCGTCAGTGCTGAAGATGTCTTCCAATGTGACCAGACCTCGAGGCAGTTTATTTTTCTTCAACTGAACAATCTGGTCACCATATAAATGTGTAATTTATCCTAATTAACTGTAGAAAACTCAGCTTCTTGCTGCAAAAACCTACAGATTTGATCATCACTTTCAAAAACTTGTCAATTTGAATCATTATCAGGTATTGAGGGCCTGACAATTAACTTTATATGAGGCTGAATTTTGTTATTTTCAATCTGTTCCAGCACTTCAAAACTAGCCCCAACTGCTACAAGTCTGTCTGCATGCTTGTTTTTAGCTCTAGGAATAGACTGAATATTAATAGCATAAAAATCTTCCATTAAGTATGAAACTCTATGTCTGTAAGACTTCATTAATGGATTCTTACAAACATTGAAATTTTTTACTTGATTAATAACCAACTCAGAGTCACCAAAAATTTGTAGCATGCTGATACCTCTCTTTCTGGCCCAAAGTAGGCCATGAATTAATGCTTCGTATTCAGCTACATTGCAAGTACATGAAAATTGGAGACTCAAAGCTGAGAAATACCTTTCGTTCATTGGGGAAGTGAGCATTAGACCTGCTCCCTGTCCTTTCTTGTTCTTAGCTCCATCAAAATGAAGCTTCCAAATCCCTTCTGCTGAATCTTCTATTTTGGACAACAAGGGAAGTGGTGTATTTTCTTCATGCATACAATACACACCAAACAGGTGTTCTTCAACTTCCTTAAAAGGATCATGAGCATGTTCTTCCACTGTCTTTTCATCCATAAACATGTTAGAAACACCATCTAATGCTGAAACATGAGCTACCTCATCAAAATCAGACTGATCTAGGGCTGAATAATTAGCCACTGCATTTGAAGAGTGAGGCTCAATGTGAAATCTGGCCAATGGCTCTAAATTGATAGTAACTTTTGTACCATAACAAGTAGTGAAAAATAAGAAGACCAATCTGAAGAGAGATAACCTCCTATTTTTGTTGTGAAGTCTCTAGATAAGCATAAAGCAAAGTATGGAGGTAAATCCACAACAGTAACATCTTGCAGAATAGAAACATTTGGGCAAGCATGTAATGTCACTTCTAAATTTTTTATTATACCAACTGTATTAGTTGCAGTTCCATCAAGTTGTAAGACACTCCTTTCTATAGGCTCATACTGCAAACCCAATTTTTCTGCAATCGCTTTTGGCATAACTGTGCTACTTGCACCACTGTCCACCATGTAATTATGAACTAGATGTTCTCCAATAATCAATGATAATAAAATGGTGGTGGTTTCTTGATGTCATGAGCATTTAGAGCCTTCTGAACCATCCACTTAACTTCTTCAATGAGGTCTTGTTCAAACATTCCAAAGACCATGTCTACCTTATGAAATTCCTTTTCTGCTATTTTTGAAGAAATATGCAACTTAACTAGTTCATGAGAGAGTAAATCTTGCTATCAAGGAATACTTATAGCATCCCACATTGAGATATTAACATTATGATTTTTCATTACATCAACAATGTTAAAAGAAGCAACTGTTTTAGAGATAGATTCAACTGTCTTAGAGTAGGCCTTAGCGAAAATTGATTCTGCTTCAGCTGCCTTAGATATCTGAGGTATAAATAGTCTTCTTGGATCAGGTTGTAGTTGTTTTTTATGGCCTTTATCAACTGGAACACTTGTTTTTTTAGGAAGAAAAGGGTTTTTGGTTGACTTTGGAACTGTAGATGTTGTCTTATCAGTGACAGTAGGCAGGATAGGCCTATTTTGTTTCTTTTGACTTTTAGTAGCTTTCCCTTGAGCCCTAATAGTGACTACAATGAAATCCTCCTCATTAAAACTGACTAAATTCTATTCAGGTGCGTTTTGAACATGAGTTCCTTGCTACCCACCCTCCATTAGAGCCATGAACAATGTTTTAGATTGAGGTTGTGCAACAAGATTCAGATTCAGAAAAGCATTTGGGAAACTTGCAGCTGAATGAGGTTGATTGCAAGGTTGACACCACTCTTTTGTAGCCATATTAACTGGGACTAAAATGTTAGATGAACTAGGAGCCTTTGGGTCAAATTGCCTTTACTGGTAAGGCTGCCTATAATTTTGATTCTATTGATAGGGCTACCTGTTTTGCTGATTCTGTTGATTTTGGTGATAAGGATCCTGATAGGGTCTGCTAGATAATGCAATTCTGTTATCAATCAAAGTCAATTTATTTCCCATAGTTTACAAAGCTTTAAATACATCATCTGATGGAGCTACAACAGTAGGTTCTATGATTGTAATAGGCTGAGGAATAGGTGCTAAATCTACCAAAAATGGCATTGAAGGCCTTAGTGCCAATTTTCTAGCTTGAATAAGACTATTTTCAGCTCAGATAGCGATATCGTAGGCTGTTGGGAGTGTCTCTCCCCCCATTGACTGAATCATAGTTGAGATATCACTATTTAATGCTCTAAGATAATAAAGGAAAGCATGATCAACCTTGAGGCTTGACACTTGCTGGAATTCTTTCCCAAGTTCTAGAAAAACGGATATTGAAACTGGACATAAACTCATTGGGATCTCTTTTAATAGTAGACAACTGTTCAATGAGAGACAAATGATTTGAATTATCCTGGAATTGTTTCAGAAATTTTTCACCTAAGTTATCCCAAGTTCTTATGCTTCCAATTTCTAGGTTTCTATACCATTGCAAGGCCTACCCTTTAAAAGATGTAGCTAAAAGTCTTAAAGCTATGTCCTCATGAGTGATATTATGGACTGCACATAGGGCTGCAACATCTTTGATATGTTCAGCAGGTGTAACCTGATTTTCACCCGTGAATGATGGCAAACTTTTCATGGCAGCATTAGGAATGTCATGGTAGACTGGGATTACTAATGGACTGCCATTAGTAAAGGTCACAAAATTCCTTGGTGGTTGAATAGCCATTTGAAAAACTGGGATGTTAATAGAGAAATTGATATGTGGTGAAGGAATATCAGGAGGAGGGTTATCAAAACTAGTCTATTATAAGGTAAAGTATTACCAACTCTTCTCCTTCTAGCAGAATTCAAGGGTAAAGAAACAAAATCAGGAGGAATTCCTCTTACAGATGATCTTGTAGTCACTTTAGGTATGGAACATGTTGCAATACTGGTCTGAAATCAGCTCTGTGGAGTCACCAAAAGATCTTCAAATCTTTAAAATAAATTGCTACAACTTGCTCCCAAAAGTGACTTTGTAACTACTATAAATTTGTTGTAGATCTTTCTGTAGAATTTGTAACTTGTATGCAGATTTGATTCATTGGTCCCATCGGGCGTGCCAAAAACTATTATCTCTCGAAAGTGCACCCTATAGAGAGATGGTTGCAGGTTTTCTAAGCTTGTAACAATTTGATCTCTCTCTTTCGTAGATACAATGGAAACACCTCAGGTCTGTGGGTATACCTATTTTGAGGTGAGTCTCCGGTATCAAGGTTGGTTCCTTTTTGATGTATCGTAAATTGATTATGGGGGTTTAAAGGTAAAAGATGACCATAAAGTAATTATAAACTAAGGTGATACACCAAATTTGTATGAGGGATTTGACTGAGTATATGCACAATTGATATGTGAAGGATTTTTATGCACGAGCAAAAAAATTTCTACAGAATTTAAGGGCAAACACTTGGATGTATTGAGGGAAAGAATATCACAACAACACTTGAAAGTTAACATGCACATTAAAATTATGTAGAAATACTGAATTTGCAACAGGGTAAGATGATTGATCAAGGAATTTGCATTCATAAGACTAATAGAAACATACACAAGACTGTAAATAATTGGTAAGGCAAGAAATTCTTCACACTTAGAAGGAAAAACTGGAAAAATTTCTTCAGTACTCCTATATCCAAAAAGTCCTTCAGAAGTTCCCCTTGTGCTTTGCAAAGGCACACAATATATAGCAAAAATAAAATTCACCCTCTTCCTAAAAATAGCCTAAGGCTTGTACTCGCCCATGCATTCTAGTTTTATCCTTTATTTAATAATAGATAAAGGAATTAAAAATATAGCATGTAATTACAAATAGGCATTATTATCCTTAATTACAATAGTCAATCAAACTGAATTTTAAGAAAATTATTCTATTTTTAAGAAAGCAAGAGTGGATAATTTGCTAAAAATAAGCTTGCTTACAAGGCAAGTCTTCTTCCTTGTGCATGCAACTCTGTATTCTTGTCTAATCTGTCCTCTTGTGAAGTATGCAAAAATTCAACTCTTGTTCGTGGGTAAAAGAAATAATTATAATACTTAGAAAAATAGACATCCACTATGGGGGCCACCTTGCACTTCACCATGTTTTGGCACATCTTCTGATTATTTGAAACATACTCCTTCAAAATGGGTCACATGAAAATCAAAACTTAAAATCCACTTTAGCTTCCATGACAAGTGGATTCCACTTTGTTTTTACCATCTGATGAGTACGAGGGAATTGTATTTTTAAGGTAAATTCCCTTTGACTATTGGTTTGGATGGCATATTGACATGGTTTTGAACCTTTGGCAACTTTAACACAAAGCTTTAATACCATTCGTGGGCCTTCAGGATTATTTGACAACAATGCCATTTTGCAGTCTCGGGATGACTTAGGATTTGGTAACCACATTGTGAAAATGTATAATTTTAACAAAGCCCCTTTTTCTACCTGGATATACTTGGATTTGATTTTTACCTTTTCCTTGATTATGACTTTCCCCATGCATGGCTTGGGCTTTTGCAGGTAATTTGGTCTGAACTTTTAATCTTTTCGCAAAAGGTTTCAAATGCAAAGAGGTCCTCACCCCCACCTTTCTGACTTGATGTTCTGGTGATGACACATTCTCTTCAGTGACTGCACCCCTACAGATAACTTTTGAAAATTGATTAAGTGGTCATATGAACTCAAGTTCCACTTTGACAACTTTTGCATCATTTTTGTGATCCATTTTGAGCCATTGATCTATGTACTTTTTCATCTTTGGACATCTATCCTTGAACCTGCGGTTTAGGGTTTTTGCCATGGAGGCTCAGGCTTGAATGTGGAATTTTTTGGAACTTTTAATCTTTTTGCAAAAGTTTCAAACTCTGAAAACCCATGGCCTTGGCTTTTGTTTGGTGATGACATTTATCCTTGATCGGGCAATGTTTCGGGATTTTGTTAACTTTTAACTTTTGCAACTTTAATGTTTTAAATCTTAAGAGACTCACTTTCCATTAAGTTTTTACATGTAGCAATGCCCTGGACTTTCACCATTGAAGGAAATTTTGACACTTTGAAATTTTGAAAAATTGGACAAGTTGGTCAACCCAACCGCCATTTGCACTTGGTTCTTCGACTTTTGGATCGTATCTTTGTTGTTCAATTTGTGATATTTGAAGTCTGTTGGTTGTCTTTTTTACCATTGTCTTGGAAGTCTGTGAGCTTAGGCATTTGTTGACTTGTATTAAATGTGTTTTACTTTGTTAGACTGGCCACCACTGGTTAGTGCTTTCTTTGAGCTCGGCTTTCTTCTGGAGAATTGACCTTGTGTCCTTCTGAAATATCTCCCTTCTCATTGTTCTTAACTCTGGTCTGAGTTCATTCTGAAAACACCTCCTGCAGTCATGGAAGGTGAAAGTGAGGCTCGTTGGCTCTGAATGACCATTTCATTTCCTCTTTGTGACTCATGCTATGAGTGAAGCCCTTCGAAACCCGATTTTATTACCAAGTAAGTTATTTTGAGGTCCTGGGTATTTGGTACTGTTTAAGAGAATTATTTTTACTGAACTGGATTTGTCAGCTTATTCTCTGTGTGAGGTAGAAATGTGATGGCTCCTATCACAAAGATAATAGAGCTGTCATTTCTAGATTAGTTCTTAATGGTCGACACTTTCTAGTGTTATCCAAATTTTAAATGGTTATATAGTTTCTGTGTTGCCATGAGAGTTCAAACAATGGGTACATTCTCTTTAAAATTATATTGTGACGGTTTCTTCAACTTCATGGTGTCATTTGACCTCTTCCACCATTAATGATGTCTAAATTTCTTTGCCTCTTGAAGCTTTGCATTTTTTAGCCTGAAATTAATTTAGGTCTTGATTATTTCATTACAACTTGATTCTAGACTTTTCCTTGAAGGTTTTCTAAATATCTATGGGCTTGGCCTTGGTTATTTCGAATTGAACCTTGTTCTAAGATTGCTCTTCTTTCTTTGAACTTGATGATTCCTATTAATGTTTTACCAATAGTCATGGATCTTGTAGCACATTTGATAATGTAACTTGAATATGATACTTGTATGGATCTGGATGTACACACTTTGATCTTGAATATGATTTTAATGGAAATGACAATATCTCTTTAACATTTCTTTGACTTGATATGTGTGAGTTTTCTGATTCAAAGTTCTTCCACTTGAGTTTCTGTCATGAATTATATGTCAAGCTCTTTTTACTTGCTACTTGGAACTGTGTATGAATGTGCTTCTGATTTTAATTTTGTTCTAGTTCAATATTTGAGCCTTTTCTGTTCTAATGAAAACTTATTCAACCCTGTCTATTAGTTTCAACTTTTTTGTATTGAGCCATTGTCAAGGATATACCTTTGATCTTTCATGTGTTTTTTGGTTCTATTTAACCCTGAATCTTGCATTTGAATTTAGCTCTGAAGTATAATGTAGCATGATGCGTACTTTGATCTATCCCAGATTTGGAGCTTGAGGTCTTTATGTAAATTTGAAGTTCCTTCGGTTACACATATGATTTTCTGTCACACACTCTGTCATTACATTTCTTTTCTATCCTTCCTGGTTCTGGAAATTTACTTCTTTGAGAATATATGTAACATTACTTTTCTTTTCTATCCTTTGACTTCTGAAATTTACTAGAATTATGTATCTTTTCAAGTAGGCTTGTTCATTTATGTCTGAACTAGCAGTAATAGCACTTTGACTGTTCTTGATTTCATGAGATCTTTGTACCTTGTATCATTCTTTTGGAAATTACAAACAGTTCACTTGTTCTTTGATACTATCTTAGGCATAAGACTTGATTCAGATAATTTGCTGAAATACTGTAATCTGTTACTTTTACTACATTTCCCTTTATTTCATCTTGATAAGGATACTGGAAAATTCGTAAATGTCCATTTTACATGGCAAAGCCTTGTCAAAATTTTCCCAAAATTCCATTCCTTTGACTAAAATCTGGAAAATGTACCTTGTCTACAAGCATATTCTCTATTATGTAGTACTGTAATCCTCTTCCATTTGTAGATAATATCTAAGTTTTAGTTACATTGGTCCTCCTTTTTCAGTATGTATATTATTCTTTCTTCTTGGCTTCAACCTGTATTTGCACACTTTAAGAAAATTGTTAGAAATAATTAGGCTTTTTGGCCTCTCTTGTGTCCATGTGTCTTATTTTCTTTTCTATTTCTTCTTCTTGAGTGGGCTATGTAGTTTGATCTTCAGGAACTCCATATCTTCTATTGGTTAGAGATTCATATGCACGAATTAGGACAATGTAGGAATATGGATTGAACCCTGAGCCCTTTAATGATAGTTCTTATCATTTGCTTCTCAGGTACCATGCTTTGAATTGTGAAGACAAAGATGGAACAAGCTGAAAGGGGGACAATCTGCACAACAAAGAATATACAAAGGCAATGATGGGTTCACTCATATTCCTTTTCTTTCTATTTCATGTATGTGTACCTCTTTCTTCAGTAAATGTTCTTTACTTTTTAGTCACATCCCACGGCTTGTGTGGGAAACATTTGATCTTCCTTGTGAATAAAACAACTTAGTAGCATAATTAAATGAACTAAACAACTCCTTAATCACGAAGGAAAGAAACATTGATGAGAACTTGTAACATTCAGTCATGAACCCTGGTTTTCTGATATCTATATTTTTGTTTACTACTTCAAAACTCAGCACTTCACCTACTCTGTAATTTGTCATCTTCATCAAGAAAACACAGTTGTCCTTTAGGGCTTTGTGTTATTTTCCTAAAGATGGCATGAAACTGAAGACTATGTGATCTATTATGTTTTGTGATAGCACACATAACTACAAATTTCATTTAATCTTATAACTAAATCAGTAGTAACTAATAACATCAGAACTTCCTTAGCTTAGGTGTACTTCACCCATGACTTTCATCGTAATGACGATGTTTTGAGTTGCCCATTTTTGCACAAGTGCAATAATTTAGTTGAGTTTGATAAATATAAATCAGTTGCATACTATTTGAAAGATGGAAAAGAGTCTAAACGGTGTGAGCTAGTTACAGAACATATGCCTGTTTTTCAATTTATGTGAAAATTTAAGGATGAAATTGTTTATGATTATGTTAGGCATACACACAGAGCTCGATGGTTGGATGAACAAATCAAGATATGTAAATACACATTTCCTACTGGTACTATTGTTTCAGTGGTCGATTTTATAGAGAATTACACATTGCAACCACAAATGGAGATTCAATCACAATATTAAAACTTAGTACAAGTTTCCATTTTTGTGCATATAGCATTTATACATTCTCCTGAGAGTATAGAGAATGATCAAAAAAATTTAAGAGAGTAACACTTTTATATTAGTGATGATCGTACTCATTCTACTGAATTTGTGCAAGGGTGTTTCCAGTTATTTTATGGAAACTTGTCTGATAGGGACATTCAATTCAAACAACTTTATATATGGTTAGATAATTTCATGTCTCGGTTTAAGAATGCATAAATGTTTTATTGGATGATTAGGATGCACGTCAAGATGGGTGTACAACATATTTGGAGTTTCACTAAGGTTGGACATGGAAAAGGAGAGCATGACGGTGTAGGGGTATGTGTGAAAAAATCTCTTACAAGAGAAGAGTTGAAGTACAAAGATGGTGCTAAATTGAAATATGCAAAGAGCATAGTGGAATGGTGTATTGACGACATGGCTTGAGGTTCTCAAGAACTTTCCACAGTTCATAGATATTTTTGGTTGATAGAGGAACAACAAATTGTTAACTACGAGGATTATATGACACTCACCTGGTCTAGTGATATGCACTCATTTTGTAGCTCAGAAGCTACTTCGTGGGCCACATGGACAAGAAATTTGACATGTTTTTGTGCATCTTGTATCGAATTAGTCACTACTGAGTGTGATTCACAAGAATTGGTCGATGGATGGATTTGTAGACCTCTAACTCCACTTGCTAGTTATCAACCTTCACAAGCATTATGACTTGTTTCTATAGATGAAGTTACAACATCTAAGGACTTTGAAGAAATTTCAATTTTGGTGTAACAAGGTATTTATGGTTATTTAGAATTTTTGTATTGAGTTATGTTCATTGAAATTTTAATATGTACAATTTAAATTTGAGTTGAAACCTTTTTTTATAGGACATGTGTTTGCAGTTATTGTGACAGAAGACAATGAAGAAAGGAACATACTATTTCTTATGTCATTGCATCGAGGAAAGAAATAAGTTGACTTCTCCTATTATAGATGGTGAAGATATTGAGTACCCTATAGGTTCAATGGTAGTTACTGGAACTTGGCTTCAGTGGTATCCATTAAAAAACTCATGTTATTGGGTGTTTGAAAACTTTGAGTAACACAGGAAAATACTCTTATATTTGCATCTAGTTCTAGCAACTAATATTCAGCTGTATAGATATCAATGAAGGCCTAATAACAAGATTCTTTGGAAGGTTCGAGAGTCAGATCATGAAGCAATCTTGTCTGCTATTCAGAGTAGATCCGATCCTGATTGTTCATTGGAATGAATTTACAATGCTCATGTCTAGTATATATAATATCTTTGGTATATATAAATTTGTTAGTTAGATAAATTTAAGTTCATATATTTTATTAAATTTGTGTATTTTGTATATATCTAGTATGGTTTTTATTTGAAACTTAAATTTCTTTGACTAACACTTTTATATTCAAGTTAGTGGTGCCAGAAAAGCTTCCACTTCACGTGGTTGGCACTATTAGTAGAGAATTATAAATTCTCAAAGCTAAGAGAAGTGTTCATTGTTTTACAAGAAAAGAGAAGCAATTAACAATTATTTATGTACTTGTGGAGGGGGTTCTTGGCTCCAGATGAGGTAGCCCATAAGGACCTAGAGCTTGGAGAACCAAAGCGATGCCTCCCAAAGTGTTTACAAGACCATCCCTACGCGTGTACACAGTCGGTTCGGTACCACAACCCACTATTTACAAAATATACTATTTGACAACCTTACACTGTCTCAAACTACACTATTGGTGTGTTTGCAAACAATAGGGAAGTGAGAGCACCGATTGGAGAAACGAAAAATTGAGACAGGCTATTGTGGAGGGTCCCTACATTGAGGTGTAGGATTAGACAATATGTCTCTAGGTTCCACGGAGTCTGCATAGCCACTCGTCAAAGTTGAATGATTTTTCGGTCTCAGGGATCTTAAGAGACTATGCCCAAATGAGGTAGCCTGGAAGAAATGACATTGTCACACACCAAAATAATGCCTCCTCAAGTGTTTACCTGGCCACTTGGATGTGTCTGCATAGTCAGTTTGGAGCCACGACCCACTGTTTGCAAAATATATCGTTTGACAGCCTTACACAGGCTCAAACTACACTATTTGGCGTGTTTGCAAACAATAGGGTAGCGAGAGCACCGATTAAAGAAGGAAAAAATTGACAATCCTATGCCGAGGTGTAGGATTAGATGAGACATCTTTAGGTGTCAAGGAGTGCGTGTAGTCACCCGTTGAAGTTAAATAATTTTTTGGTCTCAGGGATCTTAAGGGACTCCGCCCGAACGAGGTAGCTCGGAAACAACGACGTTGTTACACACCAAAAAAACACCTCCTCTAGCATTTACCTAGACACTCGGATGTGTCTGCACAGTCAGTTCAGTGCCATGACCCACCGTTTACACAATATACCATTTGATAACCTTACCATGTCTCAAACTACACTATTCAGTGTGTTTGCAAACAATAGGGCAACAAGAGCATCGATTGGAGAAGGAAAAAACCAAGATATGCTACTATAGAGGGTCCCTACACCAAAGTTTAGGATAAGATGAGACATCTCTAGGTGCCACGGAGTGTGCGTAGTCACCCATTGAAGTTGAACGATTTTTTGGTCTCAGGGCTCATGAGGGACTCCGCCCGAATGAGGTAGCCTGAAAGCAACGACGTTGTCGTGTATTGAAATGACACCTCCTCTAGCATTCACCTAGCCACACAGATGTGTTTGTGTAGTCAGTTTAGTACCATGACCCTCCGTTTACAAAATATACCATTTGACAGTCTTACATTGTCTCAAACTACACTATTCAGCACGTTTGTAAACAATAGGGCGGCGAGAGCACTGATTGGAGAAGGAAAAAACTAAGACAAGATATTGTAGAGGGTCCCTATGCTGAGGTGTAGGATCACATGATACATCTATAGGTGCCACGGAGTGCGTGTAGTCACCCGTCAAAGTTGAACACTTTTTTGGTCACATGGCTCTTAAGGGACTCCGCCTGAACGAGGTATCCTGGAAGTAACGACATTGTTATGCACCAAAATGACACCTCCTCTAGAATTTACCTAGCCACCCGAATGTGTCCGCGCAGTCATTTTTGTGCCACGACCGACTGTTTACACAATATACCATTTAACAGCCTTACACTATCTCAAACTACACTATTTGGCGCATTTGCAAACAATAGGGCACCAAGAGCACCGATTGGAGAAGGAAAAAACTGAGATAGGCTATTGTAAAGGGTCCCTATGGTGAGGTGTAGGATTAGATGAGACATCTCTAGGTGCCACGGAGTGTGTGTAGTCACCCGTCGAAGTTGAATAATTTTTTGGTCTCAGGGCTCTTAAGGGACTCCGCCTGAACGAGGTAGCCTGGAAGCAACATCATTGTCACGCACTGAAATGACAGCTCCTCTAGCATTCACCTAGCCACCTGGATGTGTCCGCACAGTCAGTTTGGTGCCAAAACCCACCATTTTCAACTTTTTCAAAAATTACAACTTTTTAAACTTTTTCAACAATTACAACTTTTTCAACAATTACAAATTTTTCAACTTTTTCAACAATTACAACTTTTTTAATAATTAAAAATTTTTCAACAATAGTTACTCTCTTATTCCAAGTATAGTTAGGATTCCTCATCCTACAAATAGACTAGGAAAACAACATTAGGATTTTCTTTACTAAAAATAGAGATCAGTTGAATTCGTCACTGCCCCCCTAGACCCCCTGTGACATGAGTGGGGGGAAACCCCCCCACACCCCTTTGGAAAGTGAGCTAAAAATGTTGTCATAAAGGGATCTAAAATTTAACTTTGTTGTCACATATCTTATAATATCCACCTTGATAACCAATCCACTTTATATATTACACGACCAACTCATTGTATTCTCTAAAAATGAATAGAAGATAAACACCATTTTTGCTTTTATAATAGTACTAGTTTTGTGAGAATATCGACAAAGTTTTCTATGGTGTGTACCTTGTCAAGTGTTATTATCCCTTCATCAATAACATGTATAACCAAATTATACTTAACTAAAATATGCTTTGTCTTATTGTGATAAGCTAGATTCTTGGATAATTAAATAGCACTTTGATTGTCACACAGTACCTTCATCTTCTATTGATATCTTCAAAACTCATCCAATAAATTTTTTACTCAAATTACCTCTTGATAACTATGATAGGAAACTACATATTCTACCTCAGTAGTTGAAAAAATTGTAATATTTTGAAGCTTTGAAATCCAACCGATAGGTCCAGTTACAAGTGTAACAGCATAACTAGAAGTCGATCTTTGTTTTTCCAAATCACTTACAAAATATGAATCAAAATATCCACAAATTGAATCACCAATATTGTTATAGGTGATGCAATAATTTATTTTTCTTCGCAAGTAATGAAACTCTCACTTCACTGCGGAACAATGTTCTCTACCTATATTTTCCTAAAATCTACTGACAACATGTGAAATTTCAATCCTTGACATGTACATGTCATAACATACACAAGACTTATTATTGCACTAGAATATGGTACATGAGATATATTTTTATTTTCTTCTTATTGTTGCACCATAGTTTTTTAATTTTAAATCAAACATACATATAGAATTAATATACATAGAATATACATACATAGAAGGATATCATGTGCAATGAATTCTAATCAAACATAGAAGTAATATCATTATGAAAATGAACACATGGATATATAATGTATCAAACTAAGTGTGATAAACACATGTCTCTTAAAATATAATTTCATAACATGTGTACATCTCGAACCAAGTGTGTCATACATATAAGACCACATGCGGCCGCATAAAGCTATATACAATGTCCTATGAAGAATCATGAACTAGGACCAGTTGCCCCATATATATATACATCCATGTCCTATGAATCTAATCATGAAACATCTTCCCTCTCTTTTCCCTACTAGAAGTAGCATGTCCACAACCCGAGGATGTAGTGGAGGGAGATGCCACTACGGATTTCATTCATGTGGTCCCAAGCATCTCTAAGAAGGCTTGCAACCTAACCTGCGCATTCAAAAACAACAAGTTTTTAACACCCATATTTTTAAAATACATTCAAAATTTAGAAACTTAGAATTTAGTTAAAATTCATGTGAAATCTTACCGCAACGTCATGATCCCTATCAATTTTTCATTGACGCATGGCAGAGACAATAGTAGACTCATGAGAGGTCAGCTACATACAAATAATTAAATTTCAAATTAAATATTTCATGTACAAAATTTGATATTGTAGATTTAAGTAATAAGAAATAATTCCTAAATAAATTTAACAAATTTGAAAAATTGTAGTGTATGATAGAAAAGTGACATGCGAGTATGAGAATCTACAAGTAGCTCTTATTCGTACTTGACCTCCTGAGGTTGTGTTGAGACAGCAGGTGGAAATGGAATATATATGGATACAGACAAACTAGTTAGGCAATCTTATATCCTCAACACGCAATAATGGGATCTGTGAGTCTAAGGCAAAGAAAGCTCTACTAACCTAAATTGGTGTAATGAATCGTTTAGATATAATAGATGCTCGGAGGCTCCAATCAATGTCGAGATCTGTCGATATCCTATCTATTAGCTATTTGATATGTGGAAAATGACCTGTAGGTGTTTCGTGTATATTTCTGGAAAAGGTCGTGGAAAATGGTAGTGAGAGGTGTCGTGGATTTATAATAAACTATGGGTGGTTTTCTATTCTAGCCCAGAAAATATTAGCTTGATTGGCTTCTATGTTTAATACGGAAAATTTTGTTATGATATCTGGCGAGAGTGATGAGGATCTAAATACCAGCATGCATAAACTGGTGTCAAGACTTAACTGAATAGTAGGCCCGTTGGGTTGTGGGTCCTGGGGATCACAACCATGAATTTTTGGATGTTTTGGACCTGTTATGGTCATGTGAAGAATCAATCTCTTCTTCTGTCTATCCAATAGTCAAAAGCCTTTTCAAATTCTATATTTAATATCAAAAGTTGTGTGATCTTCTTAGAATACCTTACGAGTGTTCTGGAAACCTGTATACGTAACCCTATATCTATGTTGATGAGAAGGTATCATGTGTTTGGCTGCGGAACTAATGGATCACAACAAAATATTTGTTCTCTTTCAGGTTCTTGTATGGTCATGCGGATATCCTATCAGTGCAGTCTATAGTTGGGTTGACTTGACTAGAATATGTATGTTTTGTCATCTTCAATATTCAATTGTCTCAATTGTTCACTAATTTCTTGTTGCTTTATTTTCGTTTGAAAGACCTGAATCATAAGCCCTTGATCTATATTTATTAATGTTGTGAGGATATTTGGTATAGGTACTACTAGCTCAAATACGTAATCCCTAGGCTCTCTGGGTCCCGTAATTGTCATGCAAGAGATGATTCAACCTTAACTGAAATGAGAAAATTATCTATGAAATATATATCTACACTATGCTTGTATTCCTTTTATTTTTGTATTTTCAATGATGCGTATTTGAACAAAGTTAAAATAGCAGCTATTCTAATATATTCAAATAATGGACAATTAATCTAATAACATAATTAAAACAAGCAAGTTAGCCTATATAGCTATTTTCCTATGCACTTGTGAGTTTATCCTAAATATTTAAATAACTAACTAATCTAATCAAAAAAACCTTCAATCTTACCTCAGAAGTGAGGAATAAATCATAGCTTCACATAAGCTATCATTCCCCACAGCTTCCCTGGCAATACTAAAAGTGATCTTAACTAAAATGAAATGATTTGCTACTCTATTTGATATATTGTAACTGCAACTTTGATAGTTCAAACCTAGAGTTTTACATAACAGTGGTAAATCCAGTCGTGTCATGAGTTGTCCCCTCAGTGTGATCTCTTTGTTCCTTCATGTTCTTGTGAATCGAGAAAACTGTGAATGTGATAGCATCAGCAAAAGAAGATACTCGAACAATGGCAGCTTTGGATATAAACTGAATACAATGCAAGTAAGAAAGGGATAGTGCAAGTGAACAGAGCTTGACTATGTGATTCCTAGCAAGATTTATTGCAGGGATACAACGTAAATATACTAAGAATTATGGAATCTATTTCTTGTGACAAAACAACAACCTGCAACTATAAGATTATCAAATGAACTCTAATCTAGAACTGAAACTATCTTACGCTAGGCTGACTATGTAGGATAGCAATGGAGCAAAATGAAAGTGTGAAGATCAAATGATCTCTAAAGCAGAAAGGAGAAGCTGAGAATTCATGCAAAATATAAACCTATTGAAACTTATGGAAGAATTTCAAAACACACTGAACAATAATTCATAGAGGGAGAGGGGCCATTTACTTATAAACAAGCTAGGTATTTATAGCATTTGGATTTACCAAAGGGTAAGTTTAAATTGAACTCTTATAATAAATAAAGAGAAATAACTATTTACCAGGTGGCCAAAACATAAATGCAAGCAAGAGTGGTTGAGAAATGTGGGTGAAAATTAAATTTTTACAATTGACGAGATCGTCGGAACGTTCTGGAAAATGCGTACAGGACCATCACCCTGCACAGGGAGGTAGTTACAGTACCGTCGTCCTGTCCTGAACGGAAATCATGGAATCACCACCGAGGAAAGGTGGCGGTCCTTTAACTTAAAGACCAAATTTTTCCTGAATTGTAAGAGCTCCTTGCTCAGGATAGTTAGGGGCAAGCGCAGTCTTCAGGAATCACCCCTCGACTTCAGATTACAACTCTGATCTTGCACACAACAGTGAAACCTGATCTTTGTTACCTCCCTGCTGAGTAATATACATCATTTCTTGTATGCAATTAGCGATACTGACCCCACCATGTAGGTGGGAGTCTCCAGGGAATGCTCTTGGTGAACACTGTATTACTTCCACCTAGCCTAAGGAGGCCCCGTGGCTAATCTCCCCAGTCCCGAAGGACAAGGGCCAAGTGAAAGAGAAACTCTTCCAGCTATGTGCCTGATGGGAAGGCATTGCCCTACACAATCGTGTGTTGGCTCATTTTTCATTGCCCTATACAATCGTGTGTTGGCTCATTTTTTCATTACCTTGCACAATCATGCATTGGCTCATTTTTTCATTACCCTACACAATCATGTGTTGGCTCATTTTTTCATTGCCCTACACAATCGTGCATTGGCTCATTTTTTCATTGCCCTACACAATCGTGCATTGGCTCATTTTTTCATTGCCCTACACAATCATGCGTTGGCTCATTTTTTTTCATTGCTCTACACAATCGTGCATTGGATTTTTTTCATTTCCCTACACAATCATGCGTTGGATTTTTTCATTTCCCTACACAATCGTGTGTTGGCAGAGGTTAGAACAAAATATGCAAAAGTTAAACAAGGATTTTGGGATGTAAATGTACATTCGGTGAGCTTTTCTAGATTCTGAACACCTTGCGAAGAGATCTGAATCATCATTAGGGTCTTTGTAATATCTCTCCGACAGTACAGTACCTACATTTTTTTGGTACATACATTTACCTTAGTTAGTGGATCTGTAGATGTTATGGCAGTATCTACAGCAACCTCCACAGTCTGCATATATGGAGGAGTCTCTCTAGCAGTCATAAGCTATATAAAAAATATATACAAATCAATATTAATCTACATGACTGCCACATAACAGAGCCAAAGCATAATCCATGTGAACTTCCACAATTAGAACCAAAGTGTAAAGAGACACTAACCTACATAAAATTTACGTGAGGTGTGCCAATAGCCTCAGTTTCCATAGTAGATGACGACCCACCAGGCTCCTGCACGTATAAAAGACAAACATATATTAATATGTACATGTACAGGTGAAACATTATAATAATAAAAGTGCACAATCAAATGAAATTTGAAATTTAAGTACAACTTGAAACTTATGTTTGTAACATGCCCAGCTGCAGTAGCTAGCATGTCTACGCCAGATGTTTCCTTCACCAGCTTTTGCTATTTAAAATAAAATTAAAAATTAGTTTTTACATGTATGTACATAACGTACAATGAAATAAATATATATTAAAATCTCAAACATGAATTAAACTATTGAATATATATATATATATAATATTTATTTGACATTTACCTGTGAAAGACCAAGATCCATTACACCAATTCCAAAAACATCCACCATCATCTCATCTAGAGAAAATAAATTATGTGATCCAGCAAATGATGTCTCACCCGCAGTGCATACGGCACCACATGATCCACAGTGGTGTGGTGCGCTAGAACTAGCACCTCCACCAACATTACCAGATGCAATCTGCTCTCTATGATGGGTCAGAGTGTTAGTGAGCTCCCTAAATGCATGTAGTGTGTTAATCTCCACAACCTCCTTCATTGTAGGAGGGATAACTAAAGGCAATGGGGGTTTTGGGGCATGGGGGGTCCTTGGTTGACCTACGCGTGCACCAAGTCTACTCTGTGCAGAGACACCACCTCACCCATAAAAATCAGAAAAGTCAAAATAATTTGGGACCTCATTAAGCACGAACTCACAATATAATTTCTTCAAAAAATAAAGGGGAACCTCGTTGTTCTTGCATGGTGGATAATCAAAAACCATCCACCATCGGTCCCAAAAATTATTCTTGATCCGGTCATCGTGACACCAATGGATTGGGAACCGTTTGCAAGTAACTGTGAGGAGGCATTGGTTCTTGGGTTAGTAAATAATGCACAAATGTAGTCTTTTCCAAAAAAAATTGTCTTTTATGGCCGCATGGGATGATTTATTTGCATACCACTACCTAAAATCACCTCTAAAGGTATTCCATCTATCTATTTGGTTGGTTGCAGAGTCAACTTCACCAATCAATGTTTGCAACGTGTTGGGTAAAGTCATGCGGGACGAATTTGTGGCATGATTTTGTCTTATAGTCTGAATAAGGTTCTCGATTTCGATTTTAATTTGTCGGATTTTTCCAAGGATATCAGCTTGTGTTCCTGTTGGTTTTGTGGGGACAGAAGGAGCCACAGGAGGCAGATCTATGTTTAGAGGAGGGTTTTGCTGAATGTTTGGAAGGTTTTGAGGATTTTTTGGAGGGTTTTGAGGAATATTTTGATGGTTTGCAGGATTACGAGCTTGTTGAGCAACTGAAAAAATAAAAAAATTGTATACATAAACAAAAAATTGAAAAACCAATGAAAATCACAAAAAAAAACCAAAAATGCAAAAAAATTGATCAAAATCGAGGGCCTACCTCTTTGTCTTGGTGGCATGGTTGAAACTATCACGATCCACAAGTCTGAAGAGTAATTTTAGGGTGTATTCAAAGCATGAGTGCCAAAGGTGTAGGAGAAATCACAGTTGGAAAGGAAAAATAAGGGAAAATAAGGAGTTGCGGGTCTGTATTTTTTGTCTCAGAGGACCACGAGCACGGTTTTAAACCATGCTCACAGTTTGTAAACCATGATTGCGATTTTAGGTTCAGAAATCACTGAGCCTATAAAAACTGTTATGGGAGCATGGTTTAAAAACTGCAAGCACGGTTTATAAACCACGCTCACGGTACCTAAATTTCTGGTTTTTATGTCCACTTAATTTTCCACCATCTTGGTGCACTTACCCCATGTCCATCCCTCCCAAGAGCTTGAAATGGCCTCTAATGGCTTCCTTATTCTCCTCCAACAATCTAAAAAACAAAAGAGAAATAATAAGCCAAAAGTAAGAGAGAAAGTAGTTTTTTTAAGCATTCTTTAGGGTTAGGGTTTATCCCTCATCTAATAACCCTAAATTAATCCATCCATGGGATGAGATTCATCCCTACAAAAATTAGGTGGGGAGTGGGTGAGGGGAATATGAATTTAAATTTGATTTTTAAATCTATAATACGTAGGTTAATTTTTTAAGGGGTCACTTTATGGGGTAGGAGTGTGTTTATTATTCCAACCTCATTCCAAATTGAGGACCTTGTTACTTGTTTCAAAACTCGTCACCTTGTGGAATTAAAATAACTTAAGAATTTGATTATATTAGTCCCTTTACCCTTGAGATTAAAATGTGTAATTTTCAACTATAGTGGAATTTAATTGTTTATTAAAATAACTCTTAGGGAGAAATTAACCATGCTTAATCTAATTAGGTTCATTAAAGTATAATGTGGGTTTTAGTATTTTGTTATAATGGGGAAAAATTTTATTATTAAATATAAGTGACTTAGAAACATTAATGTGACAACTGTATTTTTGAGCCTGTTTATGGGCACGTTTTTCAAAAAAAATATTCCATTATTTTCTAGTTTGCTCTAAGTTGTTCTTGGACTTCATGCGGGTAGATTTTAGCGAGCGTTACATGGTGTAAGGGGCATTCCTCCATTTATTTAAAAGCTCTTGCAAACACTAAAATTTGACAACCACCTTGTCCACAAGTACTTAAATCTATAAAAAAACAACAGAAATAACAATCATTTTGGCACTTATAAGAACTTACTAATAAATAATATCATTACTCAAAATTGCAACATCTATGGCCTTTAATAATTAAAATTAAATTATAGCTCTAAGAAATTACAAAGAAAAACTATATATGTTAGTTAGTCGTGTGGAAAAGTTGAAGTACAAGGACAAATTCAAAAAAGGTGTTTAAATATATAAGGTTTGGCACAAACAGTGCAATGAGACATGAAACACAATATGTTTAAGTCTTTGATAAATAAAACACAACAAAATATACACAATTTTAAATTTAAATTTAAAATGTCAAATGCAAGGAAGTGAGAAAGCCACAATCTAAGAGAGGAATTCAATAATCCAATCATTCCACTTTACACCAAAAGAATATTAGAGACCGAAGCTATACACATGAAAGAAGGATTAAATTGACAAGT
This sequence comes from Taxus chinensis, assembly GCA_019776745.2. Classification (NCBI taxonomy): domain Eukaryota; kingdom Viridiplantae; phylum Streptophyta; class Pinopsida; order Cupressales; family Taxaceae; genus Taxus; species Taxus chinensis. The sequence continues at coordinate 191,662,352 of CM034150.1, read as the reverse complement.
TTACATTTTCTTTAAAAAAACTTGGGTCATGAAATCCAATCCTTAAACTTAAACATAAGAACTTTGATGATAGGAGTTCCTCTAAGAAGTATGCACTTTATTGTTATTATAGTCGACTACCAGATATTATTATTATTGAAGGAGAGCCCCCTTCTAAATGTGTTAGCTACCCAACAATGACATAAGGGGCTCATACTCTTTCAAAAATATATCCACATTAAAATAAAAACAACTAATAAATATTATAACCATTTTTAGATATTTTGATAAATCATACAAATTTTATAATTTAAAGATATTTACAATTAAATAAAAGAAAATATAGCTTTATTAAATGATATTTTGTTTTATCATATTTAATAATTTAAATATCTTTACCAGTTTGATATTTTATTTTAATTTTTTATTGTTTAAATAGGTAATTGCTTTGGTACTATATTTATTTATTTTTTCATTTTCATTTTTTTCCTTTGGTGCTATTTCATTTATGTGTTTGTTGATAATTAGTTTTAAGTTAAATTTTGGTACAAGTTTTTAAAAATTCTTATAGATATTTTGAAAAATATAAACTTAATATGTGTATGTGTTTTGTCAAGCTATTTGGTTCAATATTTTAGTGCACATTTATATTTACAAGTTAATTAATTTAATTTTAAATTACGGTAGGCTTATTTTGTAACACTATAGTTTGGTGCTTTAGTGTGGACTTACATTTACAAGATAATCTTATAAAATAAATATTTGTAAGTAGCTTCCCAAGCACTCTATTTTGGTGCTTTTGTGTTTTGATGGAAACTTACATTTACAAGATAAATTTAACAAAATCAATGTTTGTATGTGTCTTTTCAAGTATCTCAGTTTGATGATATATTGTGGACTGCCATTTACAAGCTAATTAATTTTATTTCATATCACACTTGACATTAAAAAAAAAAAAAAAAAAAAAAAATTTGTAGGTGCCTTACCAAAGACCCCAGTTTGGTGTTTTGATATGGACTTACATTTGCAAGCTAAAAAGGCTTTGGAAAAAATATACAAAATCAGTACTTGTAAGTTCTTTCCAATCTCCCTAGTTTGGTGCTTTGGTGTGGACTTGTATTTATAAGATAATTGATTTACATTCCTATTGGAATGTGTTCATGGTGTCATTCAAACATTGAATTGTTTTTCTTGTATCCTATGTGACTTTCAACACCTTCGGCTTTGTTTAGACTCAATCGACTTCATTTTTCTTTATTATTTGTAATTTTCTATGTTTTTCTTTCCTCTTTTATTTTTTCCCTTCATCATAGGAAAAAAATTATGTACAATATTGATCGTGTCATTTTACATACTTTGTTCAATAATTTCACCATCCTTTTAGACCCTTATGTCCCCTGATTATGAATTCATCTAGTTTTTTGTCCTTTCTTATGTCATTGTGTGTTGGCTTGCACACCAATATGATCCTAGTTTTATTTTAAGATGTTTATAAATACATGAGTGCATTTAGAATAATAAAGAGAGTATTTATTTCATATAAGATTGATACTGAAGTTATAATAGGAAAAATATTTTTTTTCAAGACCAACCTTATGCCAAAAGAATAAATCAAGCATTTGTAGAGTATTATAGCATTTACTAGTCATTTTGTATGTATTTATAGTGTTATATCCTTAATCCTAGGTTGGGATATATATGTCTAACTAATTATGTTGAGAATAAAACCTTAATACGGCATAACGCATTTATTTATGCTTTTATATGTTTAATGAGATTTCTTAGGTGGTTTACATTGCTTGAGTAGGCTATATATAGGAGCTAGAACTAGTAGATGATTTTCATATTGAGTACTTGAGTCTAATTGTATGGTTTTGAGGTTTCCCCCTCGAAGTGGCCAAGTCATTATACTTACATATTGTCATTCTTTGTCTCTATTTTAGTTTTATTTTTATTTTATTATTGTTTATATTTAAACATGTCTATTAATTTCCTTTCAAGTTGTATCAAAGATCTGATTTGGACCAAAATTAGACCTTCCGAACCATAAGTTTTGGAATTCTCCTATATCTCACATACCACTAGAAATTTTTCTACATTTTTTTACTAGATTTGAGACAAGATACAAAAAATTACCCTCAAATTTTCATGTTATTATAATTTGTTTTGTGGAAGTTATGTGCATTTTAGGGTTTTTCAAAATTCACTCCCTAGGAAATAAATTGTGGAAATTCTTTGAACTTTCTACATTATTTAGAAAGGTATATAAATGAATGTGTGTGTGTGTGTGTGTGTGTGTGTGTGTGTGTGTGTGTGTGTGTGTGTGTGTGTGTGTGTGTGTGTGTGTGTGTGTGTGTGTGTGTGTGTGTGTGTGTGTTATTGGGTTTTTTTCTAGATGGGTGACATCCTCTAAAACAACCTAAACCCTAAATCATTATTATACTATTTCAAATTCTAATTCTATGAACAAAATATTTGAAATTCAAAAATTTTTACCTATTCAAATTTTAATAATTATTTAAGAAAATAATGATGTCTTAACGAAACAAACCCATAGATTTTTTGAATGAAGTGGTGTTCCATCCAAGGGATTTGTGTTGTTCCTAAATTTGTGTTGGCCAGAAAAATTGTCATGTGGACAAATTGATGCTTATCTATCCAACTCTCTATGAGTCTAGGTCCCTCTGCTTAGGTGGTGCAACTCAACTTTATTGTGAATGAACAAAAATAAAAATTTGTTGTTGGCCAAGAGAGTGGGAATCTAACGAGCACACTCCACTGTACCGGGAAAAAATTCTTACAATAAATTGTAAGGGAGGAATTTTTGGAAGATGGGGGAAGGGGAGTGAGAAATTAGACCAGGGGAATTAACTCTGCAAGTAGAAAATCATATTTTCGCCAAATCTAATTAGAAAGTTCACATCCACAATTTATAAAAAATAAACAAGAAGTTCAAAGTGTCAACCACCAGAGGAAACCATGCACACAAAGTTGCACACATTCATGAATCATGAAAATAAACAATCTCTTTCTTTATTAACATTCTTCATCAAGTTGTGAAATGTTGGAAATAGAGGTAAAATAGTGAAGGAAAGTGGAAGATTTGTTATCTCTCTTTCTTAACTAAAAAAATTTATCTCTTGAGTGTACAAAATTGACAACCCTTTGTAATGAGGGTGTCATTACATTATATAGAACAAGAATGACTCTTCATCTACCCCCCATGGTGCCCTTTCACTTGCCTTTTCCTTATGTGACTTTTGATATTTCTAGGAAACAACATAAGTCCCCTTTTATAAAACAAAGGTGACTTATGAAATTTTGAATTATAGTGGCATTAATGAATAAGATGAAATAGGAATAAGAAAAAATAAAAATTCCACACCCTTAATGATGAATTAGAAGGTGGGAGAAAAGAAGGTGGGGGAGTGAAGAGAATAAGAGGAAGAAGGAATAAGAGAGAGATGATTATGCTTCATAGAATGAAGATACCTACGTCATTGATGAAGATCCACCCTGAAGAAGTTGAAGACAAAAATTTTGGCTTCAGATGACCACTGCAACACTATTACACTGATGTAAAAATCAAATGGATCTTACTTTCAACAATTTTCCCTCACCAATGATGATCAAAATATAACTCCTTTTGCATGTTTCACGGTCACCCTAGACCCTGAAAAGAGTGTTTAGAAACATTGTTTCAAGACCTCCCAATTTGATCTTAGGATGAACACGGGAAATGCTCTTGATGATTCTCCTTGATATTTTATTGATGAAACTCCTTCACTTGTTTATCTCACCTTGAATAACTTATTTTGACTCACCCAACTCACTAAGAGATGGTAATAGATCCATTTGTTGCGCCTTTTGATGATCTGTTCTATTCTTGAATACAATTAAACTCAGGATGATGCTTCCAGGACTTTTGTGAAGTTCTCGTTCCTTTGTTTGAGCTATGAAATAATCTCATTATCCCATGGAGAGTCCAAAAAGTGGAAATATTAGTGAAAACAAATCCATCTGTGTGACGCGCGCTAAAAACAACGCACTTGAGACCCAAGAACAACCTAGGAATAGTTAGGAAAATTATGGAATTATTTTTTATTTTTTTTAAAAGAAGAATCTAAAACTAGGTTACAAGGCAACAATTGGCACTCAACAAGTTCCAGAATAAATCTAATGCAGTAGAACATACGTTACTTTGATTAAAAATTATTAGAGGTCATAAATTCCAAAATTTAGGGTTAGAAGGTTCAATTAGGTTCAGAGGGTAAATCATCACCATACCCACTCTCTAACAATCTTAAAGTTTCAACTTGATTTTTCTCATATTTAATGCATTCAAAAATTCCCTAAAACATTTCCATTGGATAGAAAATTTCCTCACCTTTCCATTGATATAAAGAAGTACTCCTAACTCCTCATATTTCTCAAGTTATGGGCCGGTAGGCCTTGGGGTGAAAATTTTCCCCAAGAGCGGGCCTGCAGGCCCAGGGATGAAAATTTGCCAAAAGGGTGGGTTGGCGGGCCGTGGGGAGACTCTTGGAAAACTTCTTGTGCGAGACAAAGAACTAATTTTGTTCCCGCGCACCCGCGGGTTCACAAATCCACAAGGGATACGTGGCACCTATCAAGCCAGTGTGGCGAAGGGCATGGCGGTGGGAAATACTTTGAGAAATTTCCAGCGTGGGGCAAAAAGTCAGCTTTGCACCTGCACTCCTGCGAGACCGCTAGGGACATGTGGCAGCTCTTGATTGGTTGTGGATCAGCAGAACGGTGGGGAAGACATGGAAAATTTTACCAAAATTTTCTGAAACACAAAAAGGAAAAAGGGACCCGCTCCTCCACTAATGCCTTATGATGCCACATGGCATCACCTGATTGGTGGCGGGGTCGCGGGGAAAACTTGGAAAATTTTCCCAAAAGTTTTCTAGATGCGCTAAGTTTAAAAAGGGGGTTTTCCCCTCTACCAACACCTCGTGGTGCCATGTGGCAGCCTCTGATTGGCTGCGGCTGGCAGGGTGGTGGGAAAAATTTGAAAAAAAATCCTTAAAATTTTCCTAAGTGCTTAAGGGAAAAATTCGGGCCGCATGCCTGCTAAGGAAAATTTTCCTTTTTTTTTTATACCAAGGAAGAAAAATTTTAGAAGGCCATAACTTTGATAGGGAGCTCAGTTTTGGGAAAACAAGGACTTTTTGGAAAGCTCTCAACATCGTATTTACACATAGATTATTAATTTATGATTTTGATAAAGTTTAAGGGGCAAATTTTTAGAAAACGGCCTGCAGGCTTTTACAATGCGAACTAGTAAATTTTAACTTGTGAGATTTCTTCTTCCTCTCTCAAAATGTCAAATAGACATGGAGAGTTGTTCTTAGGAGGAATAAGGATAAGTTTGTGAGGTAGATCTGTTTGATTGAATTCCAATTCGAAATTTACAAATTTGATAGCAAAATGACTGTGGAAACTTTAAACTCAATTTTTCCAAGTTTTGAAGTATTTCCATTAAGTGTTTTTGTCTAATTGAGTTTTTTAGGACCTACTAATTCAATTTAATCATTTAATTTGTTATTTTATTATTTCAGGTTCGATCTGTGCATTTTTTTTTGTTTAGATAATTGCCAGTTTGAAAGAACAAAATAGAGGGAAAATTTTTTAAAGGATCTATTTAATTACTTTCCATCTCCCAAGTGTGGAAATTCATTATAATCCTATCCTAATATATTAATTTGATTCAATCAAACCATCTATAGGCTAAAATACAAATTTTGATTTCCAATCTTAACATTTTTTTTTAAGAACAGAGCATTATATTTTTCCTCACACGCAATTCTTCTTTTCAATAAAAATTTCAAAATACAATGGATGATCAATTTCAATACAACAATACAAATTGAAAAAGGTAATGCAATCCTTTATTGATTCCAAAATACAACAATACAACCTTTCTTCTTTTATTCCTTCCAAAACATATATTATATACAAAATAGAATAATACATTTTCTTCTCACGTGTTTCACTTTACCACTTTTCAAACAAGGATTTCATAGTGAATGCTAAACACATATTTCCAATGGAATAACAACATATGGACAAGACAAAACCACTTCCATTAATTTAAATGAACTCTTACAACTTCCTTTCCCTTTGGTTTCAAAATGCAACATACAAAAACATGTGTCTTTCTTTCACATTCTTTCCAAAACAAAAAACATATTATAACTCTTTTACATTTCAATATACAACTTGCAATCAGTACAACATATTTCCATTAAACCCATTTAAAAGTTCATCCACTTCAAGTGGGAAAGGTTACAATGAAATTTCATTTCACAAGGGACTATCAAACTGTCTTTTCTCAGATCCAGAACAGCAACATGCATAATCCTCATTCTTGCAATTTGATCACAACAAGAGTAGGGGAAAGGCAACGCTCTCCACCCAAACAAGACATCCAATGAAGAGGATAATCCATCCTTCTTCATTGGCCCCCGAGCCCTTACCACAATGTAATAAAAGATGTGATCCAACTCATGGCAACAACAGGCTTCCACAAACATACAAGTAACATTTTCACAAAGAAACATAGTCCCAAACAGAATGTAGTTTACAACTACATTAAAACATGACAAACAACCTCCCAAAGGGGAAAATGGGTATCACCACCTGAAAACAACCACTAAAATATATATATATATATGAATATCATTTCAAAACCCTGTCATGTCCTTATGCCTCCCCCAAGTACCCCTTATTCCTCACATTTTCTTATGTCTCCCCAACCTCTTATAGCACCCGATAACAAGTAAAGAAATGCAAGCTATTTCTTTGTAAGGTGGAACCCAAATCCTAACTTCCTCCACCCTTATACCTCCCTAAAATCACTCGTTCTCTCCCACAAAATAACTCCATAGTCTTCTCTTACACCATTCCTAGGCCAATCCACCCAACAACCCACAATATATACCAAAACATTCACACAATAACATTTACATATATACAAGAAGAGCATTTCAAGAGCCAAGACTCCTACCTCTCCATGATGGAAGTTGTTCCATAGTTCCAAAACAACAAGTTTTATCCCAATGCAAACAATCCAAAATATCTAAGCACAAGCATGCAACAATCTTCCAAAAATTCTCCAAGCAAGAGCTCCCAAAACAGTAACAAAAAATTCACCCAAAATGAAGTCTCCAAAAGTGAAGCAACCCAAAACAAGGTAAACAATTTAAATTTTATTGAAGAGGGAAGAGAAGAGGATGAAGTGGATCCATGTAGGATGCCACATCACACATCCACAACCCCAATCCCCTAAAATTCAACTTCATTCTCCAATGCATAATAAATAAGTGGGTGAATAATATGACATTTTACTTACACACTCAAATCCAACCCACACCCCAAATGACTGAAATTAAAACATGTAAGAAAAATACAATTAAAACTTACAATAAGTCTTCCCAAAATGCATAATAAAAGTATAATTTCAACTCCTCAACCATAGATATGGCTAGTAAATAAATTTAAGAGGTATGGGAGAAGTTTAACTTATCCCACAAGCCTCCAAAACATCAGCCTCCAAGGACAAATTCGAATTTCTAAGAAGGTGGAGTGTTTCACACTCAAGAGTTAACTTACACATCACTTACAAGGTCACTTACACATTACTTACACATTCTTACAACACTTTAAAACATGGCCAACAACTATATTAATTACATTCTTATGACATCTTTTAATTAATTAACTAAACAATATGATTACTCACAATATTAACACCACATTAAATAAATAATGAAAGGGTAAGTGCACCACATAAAACACATGCAAAATTTAAACAAAAGGGACCAAATAAAAGAAAATCATAAATCTCTTGGTCACATTTAAAGGTGATCCCTCCCATGGGAATCCCTAACACAAACAAATACAAATAAACAAATACAGTTTCCATGGTGACCTTGTTGAATTCATCTAGAATTCCAATGTGGTTGGTCTTCAATCCCCCGATGTTTGTTGTGATATTTTAACCTACAAAACACAAATACCTCCTTCGGCCTCATGGCCATATCAGAATGTCTAAAATAATATAAATATAATTAAAATTCCAAAATCATCTAGATATATGAATCACAACAATTATCAAAGCAATCTAACAATATCATTTATAGTTTTATCAACAACTATATCATCATCCAATAATTTTCCATTTCTAGTCTACTCACAATATCCAAATATCACAAGTCAGAATAACATCCATCATATAACCATGTCCAACAGTATATCATAATCAACATATAAAATGTCTCTAATAATCATCATGTATCATAACTTAATCAAGTCAACAATAATCCATGATCTAATATTTAACATCATACTATAATAAAGTCCACAATCATGTTCATAATATAATCAGCAGTATCATGATTAGTATCAAAAAGGTGTGAAAGGGAAGTGGGACACTATAGTCTGTAACAAAACTGCACTTAGAAGGTGTGAAACTTTATATAACGTTGCAATTTGAGACCATGACCTGCAAGTTTGGGGCATAAAACCTATTTTTCTCCCAGTGTTCACAAATCTGGGGCTTCTGAAAACACTCCATACTCTTAAGTTTGAACAAAAAATTTGATGATTCCTAGCATATTCTCCCATATATATAGAATGTCATCATGTTCAGGATGGAATTGTTATTACAAAGAGCAGAGCTTTCAAGTTTTCAAGGGTAACTTTCCATTTTGTGTCTTTCATGATTATCATAACTCCAATAATCAACTCTTGTCACTCAACTGACTAGTGGGCCCCAAAATCACTCGTAATACTTGTCTCCGAAGCATGGAATATCTTCATTTTTGATAAGTGCAAATGGGTTAGGATTCTATGGTTCTGACGGTATACGGATAGGTTGAAGTATTTTTCATTTTCATCTTGAACTAATCAATACAATCGAAGTGCTCGAATTTTCAATCGTGTTTTACTAACCCGGAACAGCTCAGTCACTACAAAATGACTAATTTTCCTAGGTGGGAGCTTCAGGCATGGAGCTTCAACATGCAAAGGTATTAATTAAGTTCACTGAAACTTGGTTGAAAGTTTACTGGTATTGTCCTCTAATGTTCACTGAAATCAACTCCATCGAGAGAGGATTTTCAGGTTTGTGGTATATTTTGGTGTGGCGCACGATTTTAGCATAACATTCAACTGGTCATATTTTTGGGAAATATCATGTTTGAGAGTTAGGGAAATGAAGTGAGGTTTTTATTACATTAAAAAATACAGTTACATCATCCTAATAATTAACATTTAATTTCCAAATGTAATGGCAATAATGAAAATTAGGATAGTTTAGTTCAAGAGAATTTTTAAAGTCTCATACTTTTTTTTTCTGATGCTTGTTGTAGACATCAGTATTTCTTCAGAATTTTAACCATGGAGGATTGACTAGTGAAACACATGGGCATGGTTTTGGCTTGAAAATATTTTATTTTTGGTTGAAGCAACGAGTAAGATTTTACGCTGGATTTTGGAGGTCAAATGAAAGGTTTATGTAGTATCAACAACTGGATCGAGAGCATTAATTTCAAGCTAATGGATAGCTGTTCCTATGACGTATGCTGAAGGACATTTTGAGATAGCATTTAGAAGCAACACAGGTAAAATACAAAACTTGTAACATCTTTATGAAATGGGAAGGATCACTCTTTATTTTCCCATGAATGCCAAATTTCTTGGGACAGTTCACGGATGCATTAAAATATGCCCCCTTAAACTAGATGGGGCAGGTGTCACGATGCTGGCATTGAAGTTAGAGACTAGATTTTGAGAACATGGAGGACGGGGGCAATAACATTGCACTTGAAGGATTTTTTAGGAGGCCACATTGGGGTAATAAGTGCTTTTGCATAATAGGGGGAATTTGTATTTTTGCATCCATGAGAACATATTTCTCTCAGGAAGATTTTTGGTCCAAAAAATATACATGCCTATGTTTTCACGCTTTGGCCCATTTATATCTACCCACAAATAAACTTGGTACCATAACATTGTGGAGCAACTTATATATGACCTTTCCAGAATAGACGTTTGGATGCCCTGCTTCGAGCTATTAATTTTCAATGCAAAACTTGGGAAATTTGGTTGACACAATTTAGGGGGTATAATCCCTTTATCTAGTAGCCTGGGACATTTTGGAAAAATAGCATTTTTCTAATCCAACATTCAAGGTTGAATGCATATGGACACCCACTACGGTGTTCAGAACAGTCCCCTTCAGTCTTGTGAAAAATGTGAGATCACCATCCTCTAGGCCTCTATTAAACCACATTTCTCTATGATATAATTTTTTCTAATAGTACACGTATCCTACCCAATGGAGTTCCCAGAATTGCTAGCATGAAGCTATCAAGAGCTATTTTTTGCCATAACATCTGCACTAAAATACCATGCTCAAAAACTCACATTTGTATGATGCACATGCTTCAGAGAATGTTAGTGAGGCATCCCAAGACTCATCTGAAATTAATTTATTAAAATTTATCATATATCTTAGAAGAAATCACAATGATGTCACTATAAGGCTCTTCATTTTTAGTCAAGGAGAAAATGTGAAGAATACAGTTGAAGTGACTAACATGCCACGAAATTGGGAGCTAGTTTGAAGATGGGTGTGGATTATGCTCAAAAAGATTGTCATCTACATCTCCTGATCATTTCTTTGTTTATTTTTTTATGGGAGTGACAGGATACACTCACTGCAACCATCCAAATAATGGGCACAGTTTCACAACATTTACTTGGGTTCCATCATGGTTAGGTGCATTAGGATCTCAACATGGGGGTTATTGTGATCTAACATGCAAGCTCAGAATAACAGGTCAAGTAAAACAGGTTTTGAGTATGGTATGGTTATCACCATCCTTGACGGCTACATGCTGCTAAACTTAGTTGTCCCTCATACAAAAATTCATTGACAACAATTTGTATGGGGGAACTATATATTGCCTATGGATGTTTTCCTATTAAAATTATTCGTAAACATCAGTGTTATAATTAATGGATGATATGAAAATACATAAACATTGTACACTAAAGGATGGATGAAATCACACTCTAACTGATTCACAAGCAACCTCATTTGTGCTCATTTATCTCAAAAAATGAGTCGCTAACTTCCTCTTAATCATTTTGGATTGATGAGATTTTTCATCAATACTTTGGACCTCTATATTAATATCAAAATAATATGTTTTACAATTCATTAATAAATATTGACTAGAAACGCAAGTTGTATGAAATAATATGAGAAGAGATAGTTAAAAATTACGAGAAGTGAAGAAGTTTTTTCTGTTTTTTAAGCCACTTCGCATTGTATTTTCAAATAAAATTCATTCTAGATGGAATTGAAATGAAGAGTACATTTAAGACATCTGCACATACATATAGATCATTTAATAATTCTTTTTCCAAGTACCGAAAGAGGTATATAGGTAGACACCATTTAAAGGAATGTAAAATTTTGAATAATCATGTGGAGGAGGTATTCAATAAATAGGTTAAACTGAACAAAAATTACAATCTCAATGCTTACCTATAGCCAGTGCTACATGTTAAAAGAGAAGAAATCATAAGAGTTTACAATGTACATATAGACAGGTGAACATTGTCCCATAATGGATGAATACTTGATACATTATCTTGGTGTATCATAATATTTAGTGATGATATAGTTGAATCTTGGATATGATGTATATTGTGGTTAAGTATGCCCCCTCATTTCTACGGGAATCATCACCTAAGACCCTTGTGGACATTAATATCATACCATATAAAACTGATACAAAGCATTGGGTATAATCAAGGATTTTAAAATGGAAGTACATTGGCATAAACACCATGACAACTTATGTAAATTAATTCAAAGGGATTTACAAATCAAATATACATCCTGGAAATAATTTATAAATATGACCTACAACAATTACATAGATAGAAATAGTATCTAGACCTAGTTGTCTCCCTGCTCGAAGTATAGGATTTCACTGATCATGCTACTCTCGCTGAATTTCATCATTTATGGATTTTCATCTACTAGATTTATGATGTTGTGATAACACTAGCCCCGAAGAGGATCTACAATTATATGTTAAATAAAAAATCCAATAAACTCAAAAGATCATATAAATTATAAAAAATAATTTTAATATATTTATAAATACATATAATATTTTTAAAATAACATTTTACTTACATCCCTTGAAGTAGGTGAAACATGATAGGCCACCTCAAAAGTGTTATGACTTCTAGATCATCGATCATGAGATCTAGGGGGCTACAAATATAGTGGAACTATCGAGGATGATATGTAATGATATGATAATTTTACAAACTCAATAAATTTAAAACCTTAATAAATTATAAAAGAAATTTAAAATCTTGACTATGAATATTATAATATAAAATTAAATTAAATATTACCTCCTTAATTTTTGTTGTATCATTTCAAACAAGAACGCCAGTCTCAAGATTATCACTTAAGTTCCATCTATGCATATTATGAATATGGTACACATCTCAATCTCAGTTTCTGTGATATGATTGTCAAGGCATGTCACAAATGTCATATGGAGGGGGAGAGTACTCTTCAATATATTGTGTAACATCTACACACACATTGCTTCCACCACACCCCACACTATGCAATTCCCTTTTCAAAATATGACCAATGATCATGGAGTTTCGTTTTTTTTACATGCCTGACATGTTAAAAAAAAATATTAAATATAAAAAACCACAATATTTATTGTACTAAAATAATTATATGGTTTGTTTTTAGTTGTGAAGCTTTCTTGCTTGTTTTCATAGTTTTTTTGGAAAGGATTTGTATAATTACTATGTTTTGTTTATTTTCATAGGTATTTTACTATAGTGTGGTATTTATTGCTAGGGTTTTCTTATTCGTTGAGTTTTTTAGCTAGTTTTTTAATTTTTTTCTATTCGTTTGTGTTTTTCATCAAGATACCTTTTTCTAGGATTTTTTGTTTGTTTTTCTATTTATTTGTGTTTTCGGTAGTATTTCCAATTTTAGGGGTTTAAACTTATTTCCATGGTATATTTAGTTAGGGTTAGCTATTTTTTGGGATAGACATTGTTGGTTTTTGCACTGGGTTTGCTAGTTTTTAACTAAACCTTGCTATATTTTTTACTACATTTTTCATTATGGTTGATTGTATTTTAGCATGGGATTTATTTTATCTTTGACTAGGGCTTTTTGTTTTTTCTATTTTTTAATCGATGATTTTTATTTTTCTGTAAATTTGGTATTTTTTGAAATCTACAAAAATGTAATAAAAACATTATGCATATCTTTATTCTTATGTCCTTGTAGTATTCCTTATTCACCTCCTCATTACATAGGTGTTCTCTTCTCGTGTCTCTTCCATTTTCTTCCTCCTCTTCAACCGTTGTGTGTAGTTGTTTTCTCCAAACCCTTCTTCCTCCATATTCTTCTTCTTCCACACACAAATTTTTTACTCTTTCCTCTCCTCCTTTGCATATCTTCTTTCCTCTGCATTTAACCCCTAACATATTTTCTACATAACTATATTTTCAGATGTTTTGGCAAAGCACAATGGCCAAGTAATAATAAAAAGGATGCAAATGAGACTACCCTTTTTTATTTTTTAAGTTAAGGATTAGTGTAGTGCAAATGTGGCACAATGGTGATGTTAATAGCATCACATTTGTGCCACCTTTATAGTACAATTTTGTGTTGGAAATGACATTGAAAATGAAAAAAACATAAAACACAAATCAATTTCAATTCGACACAAATTCTAGTATATTTTCAAACTATATAGTAGTGTATATGAATGAATGATAAAAATTGAATGACACGAATCAAGTAGTATGATCAACTCGAGGTCTTGGGATATTGATGAGTTATAATTGGTTTGTAATCATAAACCAAGTTCCATTCACATTGAGTTCATTGGATGATTTGAATAAGTGGCTATGGGGACACCTTGAGGTAGGGGTCAAACTTCTCCATATGGACCAAGCGGAACATAGTGGGGAACTTTGTATGTGGATCACTCAGTGGAAATTAAGGATCCAATCCCACCCCCATTTCCCACTTAGAGAAAGTGTTCCTCCACCACTCCATTTCATATCTATGGTGTAGTAAAATTGTTTACCATCTAAAATTTAAAAATCAAACCATGGTTCTCCTCGATGTTTCCTCAGCTCCCCCTGTTGCGACCAAATATTGGCCAACTAGATTACTTAGTGAGATTGTTAGGGAGCCTCTAAAAATCATATCATAATGGGTTGAATATGATCCACATCTGGAGGTCCTAGAGGAAGTGGTGGATCAGGCCAAGAGTAGATTCAAATGTGCATCTATTAGAAGGTTTGGAGGCCTCTAACCAAATATCAATTTTATAATAGAATGGTGCAAGAGGAAATGGGCCTGCAAGCTTGAAGTGAGTGCACTTGGGGGGGATAGCTTCATTTTCTTTGTCCAAGAATATTTGGATTTGCAAAGGGTGATTTTGGGAGGACCATGGTTTTATGGGAAATCGACTCTCAGCATTTGTCATTGGCACCTAGGGATGAAACTAGATTACGTGTTTCCAAAACTTCTGGTGTGGATCCACCTACCTGCTCTAACCTTAGAGTTCTGAGAACCTGAATTCTTCCTAGGCATGGTAAGATCTATAGGTGTGCTTATTGTTGTGGACTCAGCTACGAAGACACAATCAAGATTTATATTTTCTCATATGTTCATTAATGTGCATATTGGGGATAAAGTGCCAAATAGAATTTTCTAAAACACCTCAAATTAAAAATATGAATAGGATGTTATCATTGCGAAGTCACATATTATCTGTGAAAAATGCAAGAAATTTGGGTATGATGCCACATTGTGTTTTCGAGGTGCTCATTCTACTCAAATGGCATAAGATAATTGTGAGGATTTATGTATACCTATAGCCAAGTTTGATGATGTATCCTTTGAGTAGCCAAGTATGGGTGAAGATGTCGAGGAGGAAGACAGAGAGACTGTGGAATGTATAGTGGGGGAGACAGAGATAGCGGTGAATGAGCTAGGCAAGCAACATGGAGGTTATGCAGGCATGATGGGAAGTGGTGTTGGCATGGTGGATGGAGTGCAAGGAGATGTGGAGGACCATTCTAATTTGGATAGGTTAGATGGCCGATGTGGGCAAGGGGTCTAGAAATTGATTTGAATTCAAAATTTTCATTAAATATGGCCACTTTTACTATGTATGGGTCTCGCATGTCTACAAGAATCTTTAAGGGTGTGGATCGATTGATGTTGGATACCTGATGGACATGAGGGATATTGGCCGTACCAATGTTTGTCTGAGCGGTGAGTGGGTGGTGTCAAAATTTGAATCGTGATTAAATAAAATTGGTGACTCTGTCTCATGCGGAACGTTGGTGGATGAGTGGTCTAGTTAAAAATTTTAATCATGATTAAATGTAATTGGTGACTCCATTTCATTTGAACTGTTGGTGGATGTACACTACCCCATTGATAGAAGAAGGATGGATGATGTTAAGGGTGAGCTGGTTTTCACTCTCGAGATAGGTAGAGGAAGGGTGAAGGGATCTGAGGATCCCATGTGTAGTGGGGAGGGGTGGAGTACGGTTCAACCCAAAAAACTTACCTGTTCCAGACAACGACATAAAGTTGTTTGACCAGGAGGCTGATGAAATTTTATTTTGAATGGTTTCTATCATTGTTTTGTCTTCTGTCTTGGCTTCTCTCTGGTCTTTGACAACCTTTCTTTTCTTATAGAATTTTGTATTTTTTCTTTGGTTGTCTCTTTCTGCTACAAGTAAAGGTGGTTTCTTAATGTGCCTTCATTGTTATATCATCTCTCCTATTATAATTATGGGTTTTTTGGTCCCCTCTAAAACCAAATATTTTCCTAATCTAAAATAAAATATGATCAATATTGATGGTTCTTATGATTTATTCAACTTAACCTAGAGTTTACTCAATTTACCTAGGGTTTACATAATTTTCCCTAAGCTTTACACAATGTGCATTAGGGTTTACATAATATTCTCTATACTTTACATAATTTACACTAGTGTTTACACAATATTTTTTGATATTAGGTAAAATGAGGGTTTTTTCAAGGACCCTACCCTGTTACAAAGGGGGCCTATAGTCTAGATACCATATTAAGCATGAAAAGGAACAAAATAAGAACAATAGACAAACAGCTAAAGATAACACCAAAGAAGCATCCAAAAACCAACTAGTATGGAGCCCAAGAGCATCCATACCACAACCCAACAAGAAGGAAAATTACAAGATTAAAAGTTCCAAGAAGGACTTCTAAGAGGACAGGAGACAAGGCATTTAGATTTCCTCATCACGACACGTTTCCAAGACTCTTCCACCTCCAACACAACACCAACCAAATCAATGGGTCCATATGTTTTACTAACGAATTCCTTCTAACTGGAACCCTCCTAGAAATCTAATATTTTGAGGCCCTCAGGATTACAAGGAATGGATTTCTTCTTCTTTTTGGGTATCGATCCCAAATAATTTCCAATATTCAAAATAATTTCCGGTACTCCTTTTTTCATTCCATTTGATTTTCCATCATTTTTTAGATCGGGATTCATTTGGTTGTTGAAAATATTTAGTGAATTGAAACTATTGTTAGTCTCCACTTGATCTGAGACATAATTTTCACCATTGTGCATGGTGGAAGGGGTAGGTACATGTTATCCAAAATGAGCCCCCTACTTATTTTGGCTAACTTTCCTTCATTCTTTCCTTCCTTGTGCTTCAACTTCAATTTTCACACATTTCAAGCACTCAAAATATTCTAGAAATGGCTTCATCAAATAGAGAATTTTCTCACCTTTTAAGAAAGGTAAAAACTTTCTCCTAACTCCTTGTAATTTTCAAGTTATGGCTCGGCGGAGTTTTTTGGGGAAATTTTCCCGAGACAGGCCCGCGGCCAATGAAATGGTGCCACATGGCAAAGGAGGTTGGGACGACAGAGTGGAGTTGGAAAATTTTCCAAGAATGTTGGCAAAGGCGCAAAGGAAAATCTTAGCCCATAGGCCCGTGGAGGAGGATGGAGGAAATTTGCAAAGGGCCCTGTTTTGAATGAGTATGTGCCACGCTGTCAAATCAGTGGCAGGAGTGGGCATAGCGACAGAAGGATTTAGAGAAATTTTGCCAAAGTTGAAAAATGTATAAAGGCGTGCATTGAACCTGTGGCCCCATCGTACTAATCAAATGGTGCCACATGGCCACATTAGCGGCGGAGGTCCGGCTCACATGGAGGTAAATTGGGAAATTTTCCCAATGAAAATTTAAAAGGTGATAAAGGGTAGAAAGTGATCCTGAGGCCCGTGGATAAACCAGAGAGTGACACAGTGGTAGTGGAGTGGTGGGGCATTAGAGAATTTTTTTTGAGAATTTTTCCCAAATTCAGAAAAGTGGAAAATTTTCAAGTTTTGGCCTGCTAACCCGAAATTTTGCCCTAAAATTGCCATTTTTCCCTTAAATCTTTAAAGGGGCATAACTTTCGATCCCGACCTTATATTTTCACGTTCTTTATATCATTGGAAATCTTGTGAAATAATATATATGATGGACTATTCAATTTTTTTTTTGGTGGAGATTTGTAGGAGAAAATTTGGAAAACATCTCTGGCATGTAAAAAACACATAGAAACATTCCCCCAACCACCAAAATTAATGAAGTATGGGCCTCTTTCTAGCTCTGCAGAGCAATGTACTTTGGCATATGGGTTTGTCCATGAAGCCCATCATTTTGCAGGAGAAATTGAAGGGATTTTTTTGTGGTTAGAGTTTCAAATTGATTTTCCTGTGTTTTCCACATTTATTTCATTTCTGTTGGATGGTTAAAAGCTAGTTTTGGCTCATTTGTAAAAATTTGTTCATTCTTTCTACTCTGCCCTCCCTTATTTTCTTCCCTAGGGTTGAAAATGGAGTTTGAACCTCCTCCCCTACTCTGTAATGGATTTTTTTTCCTCTTACCAATAAAATGATGTTTTGTGCAAACTTCCAGAGCAACAAAAACGTGTTTTTTGATGCATATGTCCATTCTTGCTCATTTTTTGCTTGTTTTCTTCTTTCCTCTCTTCATTGCAGGTATTTGCGCATGTTTGGATGTCACTGTAGGTTTTGGAGCTGTGTTCATGGATTTTTGGAACATTTTTTGTGTGAAATCCATCCTTGGTTTTTTTATGCACTTGTCCATCCTTTGCATTACTCACCTCTTCTTGTTCCATGGCAATTTTGATAGATGCTCAACATTTTCCTTCTCTGGTGTATCACTGTTTTAGTGTAGGATTTGTTTTTCCCTCACTCTCTCTCTCTATCTCCTCGGCATAGTTAGATTTGGATTAGATTATCTTTCTTGCACTGGAATAGCTTTTGGCAGGTAGTTTAGGAAGAGGAACCAACCTTCTCTAGAGAGCTTTCCCCATTTGCAAAGCTCCCACACTTTGGGAAAGCTCAATGTTGTGCATTCACACCAAATAACATTGCCTTAGAAAAGTAGATCCATAGGTCATTTTGGGGGTGTTGTGAATTTGCACTAATAGTTTTGGCACACTCGGTGGGACCTCGAAGGTCTTCCACTTTATTTTGGTAGGTTGGTGTGTTCTTGTTAAATATTCAGCCTTTAGAGGCATATTAAAAAGAACATTTGGTGACTCCATCTGGTAAACAACTCATTCTCTAAGTTGCAGACCTATTTTCCATTCATTTCCATTCATTATTCTTTCCATCTCTTCCATCTTCTTTCATTCCATGAATTTGTGTAATCATGGCTTCATTTCCATCATGGAATTTTCATTTACAACAGCAACAATATATTCCACCTCTAACATGTTTCTCAAATCCTCCAAATTAGCATTTTGATCAAATTCAAAATCAATCTGCATATCCATATGAGCAAGGAAAAAATCAATTTGGCTATGAAGCACATCAAGCACAAGGATACGCATATGATGAGGGCAGTCAAGGAGAAGATACTGATTTTTTAGAGAAAATCCAAAAAATGGAGGTTAGCATGCTGCAATCAAGGGCTCAAGCACAAATGAAGGCATTTCATATTGGTTTCAGAGCACCCTATCCATGGAGAGGCCCTTTTCCAAGACATTATAGCCCTCAGGAGAAGTTTGACTTCATGATTGAGATGCTGCCCCAACTTTCACAATGGACACTGGAGATAGAGGCCTATAAGCTTGGTGTTGAGCAACCTTGTCAATGGGTAAGTTCTACACCATCATCTAGTTTTTCTCTTTCCATTCCTCAAGCAGCACCATCTCATTTTAAATTCCAAATTCCAAATGCAGCCCATGCTGCCCTAAGTGTTGATTCCATTTCTCCATCCCCTAGTCTTCCACCCCATCTTAATTCTTCTGTCCTTTTCCCTTCCAAAAAACCATTCCCCCCAAAGAAACAAGAGTTTCTACCTCCTCCAACACCAAAAATAATTGCAAAATTAGTTGAATTACAACCCACCCCTCCTCTTTCATTCCCAAATCCATGTTGGGAAGATAAAAATTAGAATGCCAGTGAAGGATAGCAAGAAGAAGAGCCAAACAAAGAAGAAAAAATTAGAAGTTTGGTAAGCTTGGATCTCAAATTTGGGATAACAAAGATCCCCTTGATGGTCAAGCCTATAGAGGAGGTAAAGGTTGAAGAACAAGTGGTGATTAGGACTGATTCTGTTGTAGCAGAAGAAGAAGATCAACAATCAGTTTGCTCAGAATGTAGTGTCCACATTGACACTCTGCTGGAAGAAGATTTTGATCCAATAGAAGTTGTACAATCAGCCATGGAAGAAGAAATATCTAAAAGAGATCTTGCAGCCCCAACTTGTCCTCTAGAGCACCAGATTGAAGAGTTTCATTTGAAAAAATTCATGCTAGAGGAAGAGTTCAATCAAGAGTAAGATTGTCTTCAAGTAGTAGAGGAAGAAGAAGATTCTCCAAATCCAAAAGAAGAGGAGCACATTCTAGCTATGGGGGATAAAAGTGCAGATCCAATAGCTTTGAGCACAAAGCAGGCTATAGAAGAACCTTCAGTTCTTCTTTCTACATCATCTCTCTCAAGTTCTAGTGCTGAACAGGAGTTTGATCTTTCAAAATTCACCTTTGAGAATGAATATAAACATGGTGATCAAGTTGTAAATGAAGAGAACACCATGGAGGAGGTTGAGCATTTGCAGCAGGACAACAATGAGGTAGTTTATCTGTCAGATTTGGAGGATTGTTTTGATGGAGAAGAACCAGTTGAAATCACACCATTTGATCCTCCTTCATCCACCTTCTAAACACTTGAGCCTATTGTCATGAAGGAGAGCATTCAATTACAGCAGCCTGCATTTTATAGCAGCCTTTTGGAGCCAAGATTGGAAGATTTTAATCTTCTATGTTCTTCACTGGAAGGGGAAGGAAAATAGTAGAAGAGTTTCACCACTTCTTCCACACCATCCATTTAAGAAGGTCTACAAGACGACTCCATTTTTGGAGTTGAAAATCAGATGCTAGGGGCATATAAAACAGATTAGACCTTGCCCAATCAGGTATTTGGCTTCATTGGAGCCAAAGGAGAAGTCACAACCATTCATGCTTGCTTCTAAGCATGAGGATGAGCTACAAAGTACCAAGGATCAGCTATCATACCTATTCAATCCAAATGCAGAGCAACTAAAAGAGGTATTCAATTTGCTTTCAACTGACACCTTGCTAATTTGGGTAGAATACCAGCTCCTTGTTGATTTTCCACTCATCCAAGCAAGCCATACTCAGCTCCAAAACATTTTCATGGCTGCCAATTTTGAAGAAGGGAAGCTATTTTGCACAACCAGTTACATGGTTTGTTTAGCCCATCTTTGCTTCTAGTTAGAGTAGAGTAGATAGGTTTGCTTTTAGTAGAAGAAGTACTTTTGCACACTCTACATATCCCACTTGGGGTATGTATGATTTCCATTTTGTACATAGTTTTTGGTGCTATTGTATTTCTCTTGCATAGTCCATTTTAGTGGCATTTTGGTGAAGATCAACTCCAAGTTCAATGGGTTTCCAAGTGGCTTAGAGGTCAGATTTTCATAGTTTAGATCAGAATCAATTTATCAAGCTTAACTCCATGCCCAATGGATGATTCAAAGGCTACTGATCATTCATCTAGCAGGCAGATGACCCCTCTGTGTCACCAAAATTGTTATCCAAAATGAGCCCCCTGTTTATTTTGGCTAACTTGCCTTCATTATTTTATTCCTTGTGCTTCAAATTCAATTTTCACACATTTCAAGCACTCAAAATATTCTTGAAATGGCTTTATCAGATAGAGAATTTTCTCACTATTCTAGAAAGGTAAATTTTTCCTCCTAACTCCTTATAATTTTTGAGTTATGGTTTGGTAGAGTTTTTTAGGGAAATTTTCCTGAGACAGGCCCATGACCAATGAAATGGTGCCACATGGAAAATGAGGTCAGGTCAGCGTAGAGTGGAGTTGGAAAATTTTCCAAGAAGGTTGGCTAAAGATGCAAAGGAAAATCTTAGCCTGCATAGCCACGTAGAGGAGGATGGAGCAAATTTGTAAAGGGCCCCACATTGAATGAGGATGCGCCACGTGTCTAGTCAGCGGCGGGAGTTAGGGTGCAGCGGAAGGACTTGGAGAATTTTTCCAAAGTTACAAAAGGTGCAAAGGCAATGCATTGAACCCATGGCCCCATCGACTAATCAATGGTACCACGTGGCCACATCACCGCTGGAGGTCGGGCCCGCGAAGGTAAATTGGGAAATTTTCCCAATGAAAATTTAAAAGGTGCAAAGGGCAGAAAGTGATCCTAAGGTCCGCGGATCAACCAAAGGGTGACACATGGTAGAAGAATGGTGGGGTATAGATAATTTTTGTGAATTTTTCCCAAATTTAAAAACGAGGAAAATTTTCAAGTTTCGGCCCACCAACCTGAATTTTGCCCTAAAATTGTCATTTTTTCCCTAAATCTTCAGAGGGGTATAACTTTCGATCCCGAGCTCGGATTTTCATGTTTTTTTATATTATTGGAAAGCTTGTGAAATCATCTACATGATGGACTATTCAATTTTTTTATGGATATTTGTGGGAGAAAAATGGGAAAATGTCTCTAGCATGTAAAAAACACAGAAAACACCCCCAACCACCAAAATTAATAAAGTATGGGCCTCTTTCTTGCTCTGCAGAGTAATGTACTTTGGTGTATGGGTTTTTCCATGAATCCCATCACTTTGTAGGTGAAATTGAAGTTATTTTTTGGTGGTTGGAGTTTCAAATTTATTTTCCCACGTTTTCCACATTTCTTTCATTCTGTTCGATGGTTAAAAGCCAGTTTTGGATCATTTGTAAAAACTTGTTCATTCTTTCTGCTCTTCCCTCCCTTATTTTTTTCCCCAGGGTCAAAAATAGATTTTGAACCTCCTCCCCTTCTTTGTAATGGCATTTTATGCCTCTTACTAGTAAAATGATGTTTTGTGTAAACTTCTAGAGCAACAAAAACATGTTTTGTGATGCATATGTCCATCCTTGCTCGTTTTTTGCTTGTTTTCTTCTTACCTCTCTTCATTGCAGGTATTTGTGCATGTTTTGATGTCACTGTAGGTTTTAGAGCTATGTTCATGGAGTTTTGGAACATTTTTTGTTTGAAATCCATCCTTCGTTTTGTGATGCACTTGTCCATCCTTTCCGTTGCTCATCTCTTCTTGTTCCATTGCAGTTTTGATAGATGTTCAACACTTTCCTTCTCTGGTGTATCACTATTTTAGTGTAGGCTCTATTTTTCCCTATTTTCTCCCTCTGTCTCCTTGGCATAGTTAGATTAGGATTATATTAGCTTTCCTACACTGGAATATCTTGTGGCAGGTAGTTTAGGAAGAGGAACCAGCCTTCTTTAGAGAGCTTTCCCCATTTGAAAAGGTACCACACTTTTGGAAAGCTCAATGTTGTGCATTCATTCCTTAGAAAAGTAGATCCATATGTCATTTTTGGGGCACTGTGAATTTGTACTAACAGTACCTCCGGCAACAACTCATCTATTATACAGGCCTGATTTAAGCACACTTTTCCCAAAGACAAAGCAGCAACTTTCACCATAGTGAGTGGGCTCATACAACATAATCCATCTAAATCTTCTGCACCCAGCCTAGTGGAATATGCCACCTAAACCAAGGAAACATGTTGGGTATCAATCGCACCCACTATAATTGGGGGAGTTACTTCATCAATAATATGGCCAAGCCCTATCTTAAAAAACTCACCACTTAGTGAATATTTCTCTACATCTAAACTCACTCTCTTCATAACCAAACCCTTATATGATACCTCCTCTAATAGATCTACTTCTTAGCAATCTTTTCCCTCTCCTCCATTTCAAATTTTTCTTTCCCCAAATATACCTGAATATGGTATTCAATTTCATGAGATATATTCACCTTATTCCATTCCTGGATTAAGCGGGCAAACAACCACTCGTGTCATGGCCAACATCTTTACACTTGCCAAAAAGGATGGGAGAGCATTCATAAACCAAGGCCTAATCAGAAACTCCATGGCTTGTCATGAGACAGATAGAATAAGGTAATGTCTCACTAGAATGCACATTGACACACATCCTGGGAGAAATCATATGAGTACGATAAGATTGCTAGGATCAACTGTCAATAGATCCCCCA
The DNA here is from genome assembly GCA_019776745.2 of Taxus chinensis. Taxonomy (NCBI): domain Eukaryota; kingdom Viridiplantae; phylum Streptophyta; class Pinopsida; order Cupressales; family Taxaceae; genus Taxus; species Taxus chinensis. The sequence continues at coordinate 191,638,629 of CM034150.1, read as the reverse complement.
GTTATTTCACAATCCCCTCAAGGATATCCTTATCCAAAAACTCAAGTGACAAAGTAGGAAGCCTAATCTAGATAGGGAAGGCACAAGATTCCATTTTTCTCAAATCTAGAACAGGGTGTCATATAAAAAGTTTCATAATAGTTTTCCAAAATTCAAGGACCTCCATTAATTACTCTAAGTAAATCCTCTTTGACCAAGAATCGACACAGAAAAGAATCAAGTGAGATGGCCAACACTTCAATATCTCCCAATGGAACCCATTTTCTTCTCACCCAATCCCTAACAGAATTGATGTTAGGCCTAAATCTAGTAAAAATACTAGTGAGAGTGAAGCCATACCTTTTTTAGCTTTTTCCACCCATACATATAGCATAGTCAAGGAAAGGCCATTGGCTTCCCAAACCAGATTCAAAGGAGGAAAGTTTGATAAAATTTCAGAACAATTATCTGAGATCTTTTTGGCCCAGATGAGAGTTTTTTCATCTTGTTCCTTCTATGCAAGCCATTCCTACTACTCTGTGTCGGGGCTAGGGCTAGGGTCAAGATCAAGATCCACATTCTGCCTCTCAGAAATTTGAATGCCCAAAGAAGACCGCATCCCACCTTTCATATTAATTAGCTATGGTTGACATAATTTATTCTAGGGTTTTTAGATTTTATTTAGGATTTACATAATTTCCTTTCAAATATTTTATAGGGTTTACCAATTTCTCCTAATATTTTCATTTTCCTTCCTACAATTCACAAACATTATCAAATTTAAATGAAATTTACACATTTGTAATCTAGGATACCTAACAACTCTTCTTCTTCCAGTGGAGGGTTTTATTTCCTTGAAGGTTTTAGTTTTTCTCCATGTTTTTGTTGGTGCCCTATTTTTCTATGTTTTCCTCTGTTATGTTTTTGTTCTTTTTATCCTCTTCCTTTCTACTTTTCATTTACTATTTCATATATCCCTTTTTTCTATCATTTTTTTTCTTTCACTATATTTTTCCTCTCCTCTCCATTGTTTATTTTTTCTGTCCTCTCCCCATGTTCAAAAGGAAATGAAATAAAGTGGGATTTCCTTTTAGTGTCTCAATTTATTTTTTTAATTTACATTTGTACAAAAAATTTAAAAAAACCTTAATCACTAGACCCCCTAACCCATATAGAATATATGATTCTATATAGGCCCCCTCTTATAGGTGGGTCATGTTTCTCCTATATTCATATAATGATACAAGAATTGGAAGAGAGGGGGTACCATTATCGATATATATTGTTCATAGTCTGAATTATCTATTTATTTATAGTTCGTTGTGGGAAAGATAGGACAGATAGGGAAGTCTTTAGATAATACAATAGGTGAAAGGAACCATACATATTTATTGTGTGAAGGCCATCTAGATTTAAGAGATAATTATCTTATCTTGGGGTAACTCAAGAACATGACAAGCACCTAATCCATATATGTAGAGGAGAATCACTAGATTTTTCTTTCCCTATATCTTTCTCTTCCCTACATTGATATGTGGGGGATGGGATAAGAGTGACTAAAGCTATATATAATCAGGATAGATCTATAGAGAGATCTCCCATACTAGATAGGTGCCTATAAGAGTCTATATTGTTGGGTTGACCATTTTCTATATACTAGGTGAGCATAGTGTATTATGTATGTATGGCACTCAAACAAATAGATCTAGATATATGTATAGGAGATTGTATGTGTGTGTAGAGGAGAGATGGGGATATTAATATAGAATGGGATGGTGTGCCTTTTGTATCTATGAATAGGAACTAGGATCATTATATATAAGGTTATACCAATCTCTCCTCCACTCAAAAGTATCTTGGTGGTTAAAAAGGGAGAGGAAGTGGTGTGTTTTCTCTTGTGTGTTTAGGCAATTGGCCATGTAGATAGTATAGTAAAACGGGGTGGGCGTATTCATTTAGGTTCATTTAGTTGGTCCCATTGGAAATATTATACTAGTTTGTGTTGGGTTGGGTTGTGAGTAGAGGATGTTAGCTAGGGAGTAGACCACATTTTCCTTGTTAATGCCAGTGTGATAGATATATGATATATGGAATAATGTATATGAAATGGAGCATAGAAGGAAGGAAAGATTTTAAGCATAGAATGAAGCATGGGAGTAGGGAAAAGAATGAAGTTTTAGAGAAACAGGGTCATCCATAGAGAAAAATACATGGGTAGGAGAAGGAGGTTTTCAAAGTTTTTTTAGGGATTATTGTAAAGAGGGATGGCAGGTTTCCTACCTTTATCTGTATTTTGTATTGCACCTGTCTAATGGATGTTGGAGGCTGTATATTTTTTCCATATGTCCCATGATCTTACTATAACTACTATATAAGTAGTTCCACGTTATCTATATAGGGCTTCAATAAATATATAATGTTTTAGCCCCATTTCCTTTAGTGAAGAGTGCAACCTATGGCTTATATCTATACCTCCCCATGTAACCATCTCTCATATATCTCTATTTGGAGATCAGGGTTTTATCATTATAAGGAATAGGGAATAGTTCCCATCCTTTTAGGGATCTATCTCAATGACTTGGTTATGAAAAGGAAGAAAATTATGTTCCCCTAACCTATCCACCTCTTTATTAGGTATATCGGGTGGTGGTTGTATCATGGAACCCTATATATCTATATGGGGTGGGATGAATGGTTTGGAAGGTATTTCCTCGTTAATGTAGTTATAATGGGGGTTTATCATGTTAGTTATTTGAGAGTTTCTATCTACCTTATTTATATTGGCATTTGATAGAATATAGAAAAGAGGGGCCCTATCTATATACGGCGCTTGATGGTTGGTGGGGGAGGAGATGATATGTCCCATGTTACATTCTTGTATTTTATACTCCCTCTCACGTACTTATTTGGGATATTTGGCCCATGCCTCTATTGACCATTTTTAGTCATCATAGTGGAGGGGTATACACAAATTTTTAGGTTCCTTATTTTTAGTTAATAAGAAAATGAACATGCATAAAAATGAATAGGAATCATGTTATTGAGTTATCATTCCCCATATATGATGTCATTCTAGTTTTAGAGGTTGGAGGTTGCAGATTTTCTCCATATGTCAAAATCACTATTCACTTAGGTATTTACCTATAAAAAATTGGTGTTTGCACATAGAAAAAACTTTGATTCCCATTAGGAGTCTAAAATATTCAACCCTTATGATCATAATGCTTTTACAAATGAAGACATATGAGAATAACTTAAACTATCATAAAGAAAAAAATAAGTTATTGATAACCTAATGATGCAAAATAAAAAAATATATATGTTTTGTTTCCTCGAAATGGAAGCAAAACTACCATCATATTTTATTCATGAACACATAAAATACTTAATAGACAAACCCGAGTCTAGTGATAAAAATGCAAAATCAAATCCCACATTTGATTCATCAAAAGAAGACTTGATATCCAAAAATTAAAAGCTAATACTCCAACTCAAAAGTAATGAAAATCCTAAAATGAGGAAGAACACAAATAAACGCATGAAATTGACATCACCGTAGATATTCATCAACTCCCCGTTCACACAAGAATGGAAGAGTATAACAGAAACCTTAATGGGACTTCAAAAGTGTACAAAATAATATAATTTTGATGAACTATGTCCTTACCCATTCAATAGGGACATGTTGTATGTACCTTTCCCTAAATATTTGAAATCCTAAATTTGATAAATTAGAGGGTAAAAATGATCCAAGAGAACATATTATAGAATTTTTCATGGCATGCCAAGAAGTGGCATACAATGACATCTTTCTCTTGTCCTTATTTCATAAACTTTTAGGAGGGAAATTTTTGGAATGGTTCTTACACCTTCTAAAGGGATCAGTAAAAATGTTTACATACCTTTCTAAGAAATTTTTCAATCATTTTTCATTTAATCTAGACTTTGAAATCACAATGATAGACCTTTGCAATACAAAGAAAATAAAAATTAAGAATTGCAAGATGATTCGCTTGCTCCATACCCAAAAAATAATTAGTTAGTGTATTCAATCCCAATATAAATTCAAAACTATCATTTCAAATGCAAATGAATTGTTTTACAAACTTGGCAGATGAAATAGAAAAAGGAAAATGAATTGAGAGGGCTCTCATCACTAAGGACGTAATCAAGACACATTCAAAAGATCAACCAAATAATCACAACAACAAAAACAAAAATCAATCAAGAACATGATAAATCTAAAAAATTTGACCAAAATCAAAATGTTGTAAATGATGAAATAATTTATCATCATCATGTCCAAAATGTACAAAATCTAACTCATCAACAATCTAGTAAATCTGAAAAATCTTAAAAACCTCTAATCCTTTCTAACAAAGAAAATGCTTCAAGTGAGGTAAAAAGGTGACAATTTACGTCTCTTAGAGAAATTATTTCAAGTTTCCTACATCCGTTAGCAAGCTCTAAAATGGTGGCATGACCATTTACACATCCTTTTGAAGAAGGATAACCTAAACCCACATGGTATAAATAAAATGAATATTGTGACTATCATTGTATACATGGTCATCCTACAGATCGTTGTGTAAAACTAAGTCACTTTATACAAAAATTAATTGATAATGGAGACATCAAAACAAAAGGAAAATCTATTAAAAGACACAAAATGAGAAATTAAATGTCTTCCAAGACCCCTTCCCTAAGTATGATACAAAAAATAATTCAAAAGAAAAGGGTCAAACATCAAATAATGTCGAGTTTGATTTTATCATTTCATTGTTAAATCATACACTATACATGGTAGCCACTATCAAATTTAACACTCCTACTTGCGCCATAACAACGAGACAAAAAAATGTTTGGGTACCCACTACTAAACAACCTTCCACATCCACAACACCATAAAAAATTTACAATCCTAAGTCCACTACAAATACACAAACCACAAATGCAAATTGTTTGTCTGATTCATATGATATAATAAAACAATTAGAGAAGACTAAAGCACAAATTTCCCTCATGGAATTCCTCAATATATATCCCGCGCTCAAAATTATCCTTACTTATGCACTCCATAAGACATGTGTTCTGAAGGATATTAAATCTTAACAATTTCATGCCTTAATTACAAATTTAGAATCTAATAGTTCAGTTTTTTCATTCAGTCCTCAAGACCTCTTGAACCCCAATATTGTCAATAATAATTTCTTATACATAGAAACATTCATCAAAAATTGAAAGATCAAATGAGTGCTTATAGATAACTGTATACACAATATCACGCACTTACTACTATTATTATACCGCCGAGTATGTTGTTTTATATATGAATCTTAAATAAGAAAATTATTCCCTGATGACCTATCCCACAGACCATCCATTCGTATTGTCAGTATTTGTTGGTGTTTTTCTTGCACACCTGTCACTCATACATGTAATTCTAGGTAGGTCACATGGATCCATGTTGGTCAGTTCTCACTCACTTATCATCACTTGTCTTTGGACACTAGCGCCCAGGCTAGACACTAATGTTAGACACTCATATACATCCTAGGATGCCTTGTCCTCTTTATGTTTGATCTTATGTTTGACATTTGAGGTCAGTCATTTTGGTTTTCCCTCCCATGCCCTGAGGAATTAGTCGGCATTTCGGGTCATTAGTGTTGAAATTTTAACAATATATCCCTATATAAACACAACATACATATCATTATATGGGCGTACTATTATTATCAAGAGCTAGTTATCTACATAGAGCTAGGGACTACATTTGGGCTATTACTATACATACAAACTGCATAGGAAGGGGAGTTCATTCTATTACATCCACACATTTACATTTTTATCTAGTTATTTCCTGCTATCTTGGCACCATTGATGGGAGGGAAACCTAGGAGAACTATTACACACAAACACATAGAATTACATTGGGTCTGAGATGTAGTACAATGCTAAGTAGTAAGACAACCATTATGTTAGAGTAGGTATTCACCTTAGCTCATGTTCACCTAGGTACTTTATTTACCTTTATTGTATTTATCCTCACCCACTTATGTGTGTGGATATTTATTTTTATTTATTTATATATTAGGAGATATTATCTAGTTGTTAGGTATAGTTCTTTCCTTGATCTATGGTATTGACTAGTTCTTTCCTAGATCTATGGTATTGACTAGATCCTTGATGTCTAGTTCTCTCATAAATCTATGGACTTGACTAGTTCTTTCCATCATTTATGGCTTGATCTACGACCTTGACTAGTTCTTAGATTGTTATTCCTTACCTATATAAGCAAGGCCCATTCTCATTGTATTTCATTGAGTTCCATAATAATATATGATATTGTTTCTCATTTGTTTGTAAAGGTTTTATGTAAAGTTATTTTGGAAAATTGCTTTCATCTTATTGATCGCGGTGTTTGATTAGCATTTGTGTGCTTGGCTTGGTACGATCTGGTTATCATTCCTTTCACATTTGCATTTTTATCTAGTTATTTCCCACTATCTTGGCACCATTGATGGGAGGGAAACCTAGGAGCACTATTACACACACAAACACATAGAACTACATTGGGTCTGAGATGTAGTACAATGCTAAGTAGTAAGACAACCATTGTGGCAGATGAGGATAGTCTGACCCCTTCATTTGCATATTTCTTTTTCATAGTTTGATGTTTTTTTTGTGTTTTTAGAGGTGATTCCTTCATTATAGGTTTATAAGTATCTCGGTGATCTAACTATAACATTCATACAACAAAAGGTGAGTAAGTTTAAAGCCCTAGAAACCATATCAAAACCAAGTTCTAACCATTTCTGTAAACCAGGGCACCTAGATTTCAGACCAGAGCACCCCAGGCACCCCCATCCTTCTCCAAGTACCCCAGTCCAACCATTTCCATATCTATTGTATTTTCATGTGGTTCATTACAATGATCTCTTATGTCGTTTCATCACACTACTCAGTCTCAGGTCATTGTGAGGTAAGCAAAATTAAGGTAATTACTTTATCCATCTTATTTCCTTTCACTTATAAAATCAAATTAAAATTTTAGCATTCATATTTCAGCACATTTCATTTATAGCTGTACATTTCAAATTCATAATAAAATTCAGATTGTATAGAATCAATAACTGATCCACATTTAATATTTGTTCCTACCTTCTCTCATGTGAACTCCACCTCCCTAAGCAAACCCAACAAGGAAATCACGCAAAATCTAGGAAGATCTACCTATTTTTGGTAAATAAGACTATTTTACCCTAATCGACACTAGTTTATCCTCAACTAACGTTGGTCACCTAAACCTCCATCGATTCCTTTATATAGAATTTTACAACCCTTTACCCAGGCTTGTCATTTGGTGATTGGAGTGTATTTGTATTCAAGCACAAATCTTCAATCCCCCCTACATCCAAATGATGAACACACACAACCATAGCACAAGACAAGCAGTTGGTTCTCCTTACAGAGCATGGGAATACTCATAGGAGCACACAGGTTGTACTTCTATGGCACTGGACCCAAGCATCGCTTCTTCAATCAACCACCAACCACCTCCACTCACAAAATTTGTAACATGCCCAGTAAGTATTGTGATTTTATCATTTGTTCTTATTCAAGTATAGATTTTTTTTTCTTCCAGTATTTCATTCTTTCTATTACCCGTATATCACCTTCTTCCCACCAACCCACTACTCAACCATCCCAAGCCTTTACACCCTTTCCAACCTCCTTTTCAACATACCTAAGTCTTCTTAACAATATCATGACCTTATCAACACCCCCTTCACTCTCTTTGTAATCACAGAGAAGTTCAAACTCCCATTTTTAATATTTGAACCAAATTTCCCCTACCAACACTGGTTAGCCAATCGGCATCGGTCTATCTCCTATACTAGTATCGGTCGACCAACCAATACCGATCTCTTAGACTAGAAATTTCACATATAACAGGTATTTAACAACTTCCCCAAAATAGCTCAAAACCTTACCTAATTTCACTCAGACCTCACCTACAGCCTCTACTACACCTACAGACCCAAATCAGCCCATTAATCATCCGTACTTAATTATAACCATTATTTGTTGAGTTAAATTCACTTATTGTCTGTTAATAGGAGATACCTAAATCTTATCAACTACAATAGGAACTGTTATTTCTTACATTAAATTGTATTAAACAGAGGATTGATACCCATTCAAGGAAGCATCACACTTACTGGATCTAGCCTTGCTAGGTAGTCCTCTGACTCTTACTATTTGGTGGTCTTGTTGTGTTTCTTATATAGGTCATTCCTCCTACCCAAACGGAATCTCACACAATCAGCTTGGATAAAAATTCTACAGTGTACGCAATGCCTTCTACTATCCACATAACATAGGTATTACTTCTTCACTCATTACCCACTTATCTTTTTATCGCATTTAATTTTGAGGTGAAACATTTTGGCATGCCTGATGGGACCCATCTAGGGTTCTTTGCATTGTTCATTCCTAGGGAAAAATCTTGTGTGTCTATTTTCATTCAAAACAAGTTCACATTAAGCTTCTTCTCTGGAAATATTCTTTTCTTCTGATTGTCTTAGTGACACTTGTTTTCTGAGATTAAAAATAACTCTTCTTTCTTTTCTTGCATTGCACTTAGTGAAATTCATACCCTTAACCTCTTCATAATTTGTTATCATCAAATATAATTTTTGGTTTTGGGTTTTAAGACTTTTGCACTTGCATTTTTGAGTTCATTGCATCATAGCTCATCTAAATTGTGGGCAACCTATATGCTAGAAGTCATGCCCAGCTAAAGATTGAAAAATTGAACCGTAGCTCACATTTTACACTCTCTTTATACCAAATCACTTAAAACAAACTACATAGTTCTTAAACAACATCTTTCTCAAAAGAATTTGTCAATGATCACATGATCATAGGATTGACGATGGGCTCCAGCTGGTTTCTTTGTCCTATCATCATCTCAGAGAAGGATCTCTCATGCCAAAACTTACCTAAAACCAGCCATAGTTGTCAAATTTTTATAAGGAACCTTTGTTAACCAAAAATTATATTCTACTTATAGTCAGTTTTAAATGGCAAGCCACAACATAAAATCTACATCTTAGGATTTCATGTTTGTTATATTTTTGTCTTCTTGCATTTTGAGGTGTAAGTTGTGCTTCTTCATTATTTCTTATCCTTTTACACGCACATCATGACTGGTGTATTCTGGTTTTATTCTAGGTTTATTAGGACTCCTCATAGCCATACTCAGTCTCTAGGTTGACCCTTTTATTTGATCTAAATCACCAAAACTTCATTTTTCCTTCTCTTCCAAGATTTCACAATAACCAATATCGACCCAATGACTATCATTGGTTACCTAATCTCACCACCATCAGTTCATTGACCGACATCGCTTCGATGCTTTTTTGGTTTTTTTACCAAAATAGTATTCTCCACCTTTCTATTTTTTTTGTGTCTTATTCTACCATTTTATCACACTTTTTGGTCTCTGATACCATCTTCAGAGTCCAGGTTGACCCATTTTCACCTTTCATTTCCAGATCTTTAAATCTCTTATTTTTCATAGTAACCACATTGGTCTGAGCTGACTGGTGGTGGTTACCATCATACTGGCATTGGTTTCCCCAATTGAGGTCGGTCTCTGTATTTTGATTTTCCAATCAAAACATTGATCTAATTACTCATTTTAGGATGATTTTTCCCCATTACTTATATGTTTCTGCATCATCAATGAAGCTCAGGCTACCTATTCTATCGTTAGTCACATGGTTTTGACTCGTAAACAAGCTAATACTCTCATGTTTCACACTAGCCGCCAGACACTCCCACCTATCCCATCACCCCCTTCAATCTCATCACCTATGGACCCTAATCATGCTCTTTCCATACCCACTGGTGATGAGGACGTCATGAGACTCCTTGATCACAACTCCATGCTCTGCAGTACTATCTCGCTTACTCATCTACCCGTAATTCATCGGGTTATCTTGTATATGCCATTCCTGTGTCTATTCCTCCTACTCTCGTACCCACTTCTACATCATCTGCTACTAGCTTAGCCTTACCCTCTTCCACCTTACCACCCTTGGTGTCCCAACTTGAACCTACATCATCGATATCTGCTGCACCTACAGCATTTTTCACACCTTTAATGTTTGTCACTCCTACAATGTCAACCATGCCTTTATCAACTGCCTTGAGTGTAGGTCTATCTGCACCCGCCACCTCTCATATACCTATTGCATCTCAGCCACCATTGGTGCATGGTAGCCCATACTCCCTTCCAAAACATTCATCCTCTCTAGTCTCGTAGTCCTCTTCCTCTTATTTCTATGAGAGTCTTTACATCCACTCCACCCGCCTACACTTATCATCAATAGCCCCCTATTTCATCTACTACTTATTCAGGATACTTTCCATCTACATATATTTTGGCCTATATCCCTTCCTCACAATTTTTCATACTCAACACCACCACATACTGGTATGTTGCCCACATCATACCCACCTCATCTAGCCCTTATACTATAGGGGGTGCCCAGTCATCACAACTTGCCAATTATCTTATCAAAATGATGATGGACAAGATGCAGGCATTGGAAGCATGTCTCTAGATCATGTAACTCTCTAACAGACAATGAGATTTGTAATGAGCCCATTCACCTATCAATTATGATTTATCCATACCATCCCCATTGGGAAATGCCTAAAATCAACCGATTCAATAGTAATGAAGATATACAATAACACTTGTGGTCTTTTAAACATGTGTGTTATCTAATTGCTCATGATGACACTTTTCTCTTGTGGACATTCCCAATTTCCTTGACAAGGTCAGTATTTAGATTGGTATAGTAATCTACCTAGGCATTCCATATTTTTCATTTAATTAGGTAGCTCAGGATTTTCTAGACCACTTTTCTATCAACATTGTCAAGAAGGTCACCATAACTAACTTGTAAGTGACATGCCAATATGAAGACAAATCTCTCACAGATTTTTTTGCTCATTGGTGGAGCCTGATCAACCAACTCACATTCCAACTACCTCAAACTGAGTTAATAGAGTTGTTCACTAGATCTTGTGCTAGACACATCTCACCAACTCTCCAAGTTCAAACCTTCTGCAAATTTGACGAGGCTTTCACCATGGCCTGGAAAATTGAAATTTGTGCCATTGAAGAGAAGAAGATACAATTACGTAACAAGAACGCTGCGTTCAAATCAAATGATACCTCTTCTTCTTCCAAACCACAAAATAATTATTCTAAAGCAAAAGGATCTACCAATGCAGTAGTTTTGAAATTTAGCCCATCTCATCCATCCAACCAATCAAAGCCTTCTTCAAATATTTCTCATGTGCAGGATTTTCAGTTCAAGCAGGAGAAATGAAAATATACTCCCATAGGAGAACCCTACTCTTCAATTTTAGAAAAACTTCTAAAATATAGAGCAATCACTCTTCCACCCATCAAACCACATAATAGTTTTGACCCCTCTCATCCTATGCCTGCATGGTATAAAGAAAATGATTACTACAACTATCATCACGTTAGAGGTCATAGCGACAGTAATTTTATAACTTTTAAAAACATCATCCAAGAAATGTTAGATAATGGAGATCTCATCTTGGATAACCCTAACGCACCGGCTAATCAGAACCTTCACATCTTCAATAATTCATTCCCAAATCACACCCCATTGTCTAACCAAACTGGTGAAAACCTTGACCAATGACAGTAACATTTCATGAGGTACATGTTATTTTTGACATCATACCAGCTCTTCCTACTCAATTTCCTCCTACTCCATCTATTGAGGAGATTCTTGCACGATCTCCTTCATCCATAGAGGGACTTGTTTCATCTACTCCTTTACCCACAGAGGAGTCTCCCTTATCTCCTCCTTCACCCATGGAGGAGTCCACCATATATGTTGATGCAATTTCCCTACTTACCTCTCAACCTTACGAACAACATGCAATACTTATTCTTCTACCCACGGGAGATTCGTGTTTACCTTATTCTTCACCAAAAATGAACTTACCTCATCCAAATTACCATCTCCCATACCCACAGGGGATCCATTAGCAGAGTCCTTTCCTATTGGTGATAATTCTCCATTGGCTTTCAAGGATCTTGTTGATTTTCTCTTGTCTCTTTTACTCACAAATTCTGAAGCCAACCATTTCCCTATCTCACAGAAAATTTTTACAAGGATTACTGCCAAATCAACATCATCCCCCCTACATCAGTGTTGTTCTTATGTTTATCCAATCATTTGGATTATGTTGAACATTCCATGCTTTGGGGACATCTTCAACTTCCTGTCTCAACTGAAATGCAGATTTTGTCTATTGATACTTCCACAATCTATCCAAAGGTGTTTCAGACAACCAAACCACCTTGCCCATGCTACTAGTAGTAGCCCCTTCTTCATCACCCTCGCCCACACCTAAACCTTTAATGACAACCAAAAAATTTCCTATGCCTAAAACCTTACCTACACCTATATCTTCCTCCATGTCCAGATCCATTACCCCATTAGGAGTCATGTCGACATAGAGTCTAGTCCATCCTCTTATCAAAATAGATTTAGCCACATCCTCACAAGCCTTCACAAACACTATTCCCCCACCTAAGAGGAATACCCAACCTCTTAGGCTACATACACCCGCTTAGCCCACTACACCTCTATCACTTTCACCACTTCCATCTATCCTAGGTCCCCACCCATCAACCTTGGCCAAGCAGCTTCCTACCCAGAGTAAACCAAAAACACACCAACCCACCTTTTCACGATCCTCTGTTACGCCCAAATACCTACACAACTTACACCTTTGATATAATCTACATCCTTTCTACCTCATATACCTACACCACTTTCAGTATCCTCATCATTACCCATGATATTCCCTTCCCCTCAACCAGCACCTTCCACATTGCCTCTTACCATAACCTTCATCGCACCTCCATTATCGCCTTAACTAACCCATCCCCTTTTGAAATCTACCTTCCCTTCTACATCACACACTTTTTCTTCACCTTTACCCAAGAAGGTGTAACCAAAGTCCAAGATCCCACTACCTTCCAAAGAGGTAGTTAAACCTATACTACCTTCAACAACTTGTTTTCTTGCTACATCCTTACACACGAAGGTGCAATCCAAACCTAAAACCGTAATATCTACCAAACAACTAGTCAAACTTACTCAACCTCTGATTCCACCTCCAGTGACACCTCTCCCACAAAAGTCACCCACACTTACTTCACATTGTGATCCATTGGCAGGGTCTTATGCCAACATCTTAGCTAACCTTTTGGAAACCTCTATCATCACATTGCCACCGCTTAGACCTTACAACCCACTCAAACCTAAACCAAAAGGGTTTGATGATACCAAAATTTTCACTTACCATCATGTGTCAGGGCATGATGTGGAAAACTTTAAGGCTCTTAAGACTATTCTTCTCTAACTATGTCCTCTCGAAGAAAACTTTGAGGATGATTATCTTTTAGATGAGGACCCTCTTCCACCTGCACCTATCACCACACATTCTCATCCCATACCTATTCAGCAACCTTCATCTCCCCCTCCACAACCCTTTTATCCTCCTCCAACATTTGAGATCAATATGGTCTGTATAAGAGAGCTAGCCAAACCTTCGACAAAATGTCAATGTGCTGCATTGTTTTCACAAAACCAATATATTCCCTCACCATATTTTTTCCCATCCTATCGCTACACCTATCATGACACACTTTATCATTTACCGTAGATTAATATGGTTCAAATTTCCACTTGATATTACAAGGAAAAAGGAAAGGAGAAAACAACCATCTCATCCACTACTATTTTACCCAATATTCCATCTAGAATTGCACCCAAAATCACCATCTGTGGACCCGCATACCCTATTTCTGATGGGGTTTCCCATTGCACAATTCTTAAACAATTACAGTAGTCTCCTCTAAAAATTTATCGTACGACCTCATCTAAACCTCTGAGTCACATCGTTAGGCCCTCATTGAGGTCCTACCATTTATTGAGGTCCTACCTAACAACCCTACACCTATTGCATCCATTATCACTCCTCACAATATTGCCACTCTCACCACTTTGTCCCCTTCCTCTACTCTCGTTACCACTCATCAAATAGTCACTCTTAGTTTCTCTAATGATGAGATTGTACCTCTTCAATCGGATGATCCTAAACCCACCCTATTTATTTCCATCTATGTTGATAATATACGCATTCAATGTGTTATGATCGATGGAGGTGTTAGTATCAACATCATTTCCTCCCATGCGTACAACCAAATGAGCATCCCTACCAACAACATGCATAATAACCCAGTTATGTTGTGTTCATTTAAAGATGCTATGAATTCCACGCTCAGCACCATCATTCTCCACATTCATGCAGACCCCCGTACCATTCTTGAATTATTTTATGTCTTAGAGGGGGAATTCAAGTACAACATGCTACTAGGCCAACCTTAGATCCACATCATGGGTTTTGTTCCTTCAACCTTACACCATTGTTTAATATTTGAACATGAAGATCACAACTATACCATTTTAGCCAACCTTTCACCTTTCAAGACATGTAACATGTTGTATCGACCCACTGATGTCCTTATACTAGTTAAGGCATCCACCGCCGCTACAACTACATCTTCCACATCTTCTGTAACTACATCTTCCGCAACTAACTCCTATATTCCCACTGTTACCGTAGCTTCTCCAGCTAACCCATCAGTCAACCCATCTACTCAAACATCAAATACTTCTTCTTCCCAATTTTCTAATGATTTATCCATTCCCACTACCCACATACAAGCTATTGATCCCTTCGAATGTTTTTTTCAATGTCTCACTCTAGGGGAGTACCGCCTTTATAACATTAACACATTCCTTACTCCTCAAGAGTATGGTAACCTTCACCAACATCCCGCTATGATCACTGTATAGGTGAGGTTTTCCCCTATGGTCCTCCCCACCTTCACACCAACTTAACATGTGGGGGACTTGATGCTTCTACCTACTTACCCTAGCCACCCTCCCAAACTTGACCATTTTCCTCCAACCTTAAATCTTTCACCAACTTTTGATTCACCCACACCTTCCTCCATCTTTGTTCTTGGAAGGTATTTAGATTTTGTTTCTATGAACAAAGCCACCATACTATCATTCATTGCACCACTCGTAAGCATAAAGACCACAGTGGTATTGGATTTGTTGAATCAGCTCCCAAAAAGGCTCGAGTCAAACTCATTGAGGACAACAAACATTCCCCACTCCATTCACCAACTTCACCACTTTCACCTACAAAGTCTATGGATCTAGAATCTATTCCTATGAGCTTTGTTTTTATGAATATTGTTTCCCTAAGACCTCTGACTTATCAATGTGATGGTGAGGCTCCCTCTTCTCTTCCCTTCCTATATCCTAACATGATTGATAATGATACACCTTCTATTTATGTCGTCCAATGTCAAGATGATGAGTCTATTCTCACTTACTTTGGTGCGGAAGATTCTTATATTCATTGGTTATTACCTTCTGAGATGCAAACCATGTTGAATGAATCAACCATCAAAATCAATATTCACACTCAGGATGACCTGCGCATTCTAAAAATAGGCCAATCTTTAGATGTTGTTGAACAAGAAGATTTCACTTCTTTCCTCTGGGATCATACCAACTCTTTAGCTTGGTCCTACACTAATATTCCTAGTATTGACCCAAACATTATGGTCCACAATATCGTAATCATTCCTAATGCCAAATCCATGAAACAAAATTTGTAATGCATCCTCGCATTTCCCTTATTTTCAAAGAAGAAATCTAGTTCCTCCTTTCGGTTTCCTTCATCCTACCCATTGATTATCCCCAATGGATCTCTAACATTTTTCCTGTCATAAAAGTGACAAGAGGACTCTGCATTTTCAGAAATTTCCATGACCTTAACTTACCTTGCCCCAAATATGACTTTCTTCTACCTAGTATTGACCAACTAGTTGATCTCACCAGTGGCCATGAGATGTTATCACTCACGGAAGGTTTCTTAGGTTATAACCAAATATTACTCACTCCGGAAGATCAACACAAAACCACCTTCATCGCTCCTTGGGGGACCTTTTGCTATTGTGTCATGCCCTTTGGCCTTAAAAATGTTTGTGTTACATATCAGCAAGCTATGACTTATATTTTTCATGGCATCATGCATAGCATATTGGAAGATTACATTGACGATCTTCTTTCCAAATCTAAACATCAGGTCGAGCACCTTGTTTTCCTTAAAGTTGTCTTTGACTGTCTCATCAAATACTGTGTTAACCTTCAACCTCAAAAGTGTGTCTTCACTATTCTCTCCAGCAAGCTCCTTGGTTTTATCGTTTCTTTGTGTGGCATTGAAGTTTATCCTGCTAAAATCAAGGCTATTCTTGATATGCCTCCACCTACTAACCTTCGTCAACTTTGTAATTTGCAAGGCAAGTTACAGTCTATTCATCATTTTATTTCACATTTTTCCAACCACTGCCATCTATTTCATCATCTTCTCAAAAATGATGTCTTCTTCAAATAGGGTGATGAATTCCACAAATACTTCGACGCCTTAAAAAAATACCTCCTTCAACCACCTGTTCTCATTCCTCCTTAGGATGACCAACCATTTTACCTTTACATTTCTACTACTGATCATCCATTGGGTGCCATGCTCGCTCATCGTGATGAGAAACATAGGGAGTAATCGGTTTATTAAATAAGTCGTACGCTTTTAGACTACGAAACTAGATATACTCACACCAAAAAAAAATTATCCTTACTTTTTTTCGCCACTAAAATTCACCATTACCTAATCAACCACAAAACCTTTGTTTTCACCAATAATGACTCCTTACATTACATGTACACTAAGCCCTACCAACATCAATATGTTGCACATTGGCCCATGCTTCTTGTAGACCTAAATCTCAAATTCATCCATCAAAAATCAATCAAAGGAAAAACCATTGTTGATCAACTCGCAAACGCACCTCTCTCTAGAAACCAATCTTCTAACTTTGATTTCCCTGATGAATCCATCGCTACCCTCTCCTTGGATGACATCATCTACAATATGACTTTATTCTTCAATGGTTCCAAATGTCTGAGTCGGGGTGGTGTCATAGTTATCCTCATTCCTCTTCATGGTGATCCTATGCCATTATCTTTCAAACTAGATTTTGATTATACTAACAATATTACCGAATATGAAGCACTTGTGTTAGGTCTTCAAATGGTCATAGCCTTAGATGTTAAATCAATTAATATCTTTGGAAACTCTCAACTAGTTGTGAACCAAGTTAATGGTATATATCAATATCGTAACGAGATACTTCAAAAGTATAAACATCATGTTGACATGCTTTTGAATACCTTTGACCAGTATGAACTTCAAACTACCCCACGTTCTGCTAATAAATTTACAGACACCATGGCCTGTCTTGCTTCTCAAATCCCCACTTTTCCCTCTAACTCAAAAATATTTTTCATAGTACAAAGGTTACAATCACCTTCTTATCTAATTTGAGACATCAACCTTATAGGAAACATTGAAACTAACCCATGTGACCTTTGGTATAAGTAGTTTTTTGACTACCTTTCCCTTTCAATTCTACCTCTAAATCTTACTCACAATGCATAATGAGTCTTTCTCAAAAGTGTCTCTCGTTATGTCATCATGGGTGGTGTTCTCTATAAACACATCTTTGACACTATCCTCTTACGATGCCTTACAAATTTTGAAATTCCATACACCATCAAGGAATTTCACGATAGGATTTGTGGGGGTCACTTCAGTGGCTTAGTTGTCACTAAGTGCATCCTTCACTTGGGCTATTACTGGCCAACCCTAAACTGCGATTGTTGTGACTATGTAAATCATTGTGTGAATTTTCAGTAACATGCTAATATTCATCACACCCCTATTCACGCCATACAGGTCACACGAGACCTTTGTCCTTTCTCTCAAAGGGGTTTGGATCTTTTCGGAGAGATTAACCCTCATTCATCCAAACTTCATCAATGGATTATTATCGCTACTGAATATTACACTAAATGGGTGGAATTCATACCTCTTACTTCTACAAAATTGAAGAAAATTTGTGAATTCATCAACAATCACATCATTTGTCACTTTGGTATTCCTTGCCGCCTCATCACTGATAACGGAAAATAATTCAAAAACAAAACCCCATGGAAACTCTATGATGCCTTCGACATTCAACTCATTTTTACTTCACCTTATTATCCTCAAAAACTGGCCAAGCTTAATCGAATAACAAAACTCTAAATAAAATTCTTATAAAAGTGGTTGAAAATACTGGTAGGGATTGGCAAACACACATTCCTTTTGCCTTATGGGCTTATCACACTACTGTTTATACCTCAATTTCTACCACAGCTTTCTCTTTGGTCTACGGTACAAAGGTTGTCATGCCTCTCGAATTTCAAATTCCATATCTTCGTATCTCACTAAAATATATGCTCAATATGATGTTTTTCTCCAGTATTGTTTTGCACAGCTTGAGTTATTAGACGAATGTTGTCTAAATGATCTCAATCACCTCCAAATCTACCAAAAATGTATCAAACGTGCCTATAATAAACATGTCCAAGAACAAACCTTCAAGGTCAGTGACCTCGTCCTTAAGGAAAATCAACATGTAACAAAAGTGGAGAAAATTAAATGGTGCAAGTTAGCTCCTAGTTAGCTTGGACCCTGTATCATTACTCATGCCTTTGGATCAAGTGATTTTCGTTTATCTTCACACGAAGGTAAACCCAAACTTGAACCCCTCAATGCCTTGCATATTCAACAATTATATTGTTATCAAGTCCTATACCACCTTCTTTCTATTAAACACTCATCCCTTAAGCAACATTCACCTTGCACTTACCTATTTTTAGGATTAATGACTAAACAAGAATCATGTGATTACCTGTCACCTTTCAACCTTATTTTTAATATGAGTACCTTGGCTCTACTCATGGCATGATTCTCATGAATACTTTTCATCCTTTTTAGGATGGAATCACATGGTTGTTTATCACTTAAAACCTCTCTTTCATAGCTAACCTATGTGTGTTATGGTTTTGTCTTCATAAAAAAATCCTATACTTCTCTATAGTTTTTTCCATGACCTAAAAGTCCAAAACAAAAACAAGTCAAAAGTAATATATGGGATTTTTAAATTCAAACTCCTTGAGTCAAACTTATTTATAGATGACTGCTATAAATATATTGTTCCCTTGAAGGACAACTATAAAAAGCTAGCCCTATTGTACATAGTCTATCACCAAAAGAAGACTATTTCTGTAATAAAATAAAATAAAAATATTATGAAGCTTCCCGCATCGATCAGCTTCATGAAACCTCAAGGAGATATTATATTCATCCCACATAAACTTCCCACATCGATCAGTCTATAAAATAAAAGAAAAGAATAAAAAGATAACTTTTTTGTCATGGACTTGCATATTTTGGTCTTGGTTATCTTGCAGAAGAGACATGTTGTCTCACACCAAGGTTACACTAAAACAACCCATTTCACCTCATCATCTTTTCTTTCTCATCTTCCATCTACTCAAGGGATGTGACATTTTTTGGTCATGTGACTTTCTTCACCCTTAGAATAGTCAATTGTGCAACCTATTTAGGTCTTATAGTCATAAACCATTTTTTGGAATGATAGAATCATAATGGTTCTTACCAATTAGGTGGTTTTTTGTCTCCTCTAACCCTTCACCTCTTTTCTTACTTATTGATCCTCCTTCGTAGGATCAAACCTTCAACACCTACATTTTGGGAATTCCTCTTCCACCAAAATCACCCACACCTATTCAACCTATACTCAACCATGCCTAAATGACCTAGACTCAATCATGCCTAAAATCTGCTAACCCATTCATCTCCATTATCATATTCTTCCCTATCTTATGGGAGAACTACATCAGCCTAAGGCCCCTTTTCTTTGGGGCTATGTAGGTATCACTTTGAGGGCATGGGGGCCTTAGAGGTTAGCTCGACCACGTTTACACCTCACAAATTTTCCCCCTTTACATTCACATTCTACCCTAGTTAGTTTCCATTTACACAAAAAACTTGAAAATTAATATATCATAAAAACATACATACCTACCATTTTATTACCACAACCATATTCTACTTAAATCATTTCATATTTTCATGATATTAATAACTTGGAAATTTAACCACAACATACATACAATACATTATTTCCATAATATCAGTAACTTGGAAATTACCTAGATTCCACCATGCCTATACATGATCGAACCATGCCTATACCTGTCCAAACCATGCCTATACCTAACTCCACCATGCCTATACCTAATTCCACCATGCCTAAATGACCTAGACTCAATCATGCTTAACTCACCTAGTTCCCATGGTACACAATAACAATGGAAATTAAAAAGAGTACATCATCCATTTAATAATAATCATCAACTATATAAAGAAGAATGTATGTGTATCAATACATATATACACAGGGATACATAATCAAAGTGTCTCAAAAACTCTCATATACAATCTCATAAAATCTTCGGCACATCGGCTTGTATATATAAATCAAAAATCATCATACAAGTATCAGATGTTATGATCAATAAACCCTACCTGAGGCCCTCCTCTCCACTCTCACCCATATCCTCCTCCTAGCCCTTAGAAGGGCCCGGTCTATGAGAACCAATTACCTCACCTTGAGCTTGTCTCTGAGGCCAAAGACCCCTTGTGCTACCTTAGTTGTGATTCCTAAACCTGGTCCTCTCAATAGCTACCTTTTGGGCCCTATACTCGGCATATGAGGGAAAATCAATACCTATAGTGGCTAGATGGTCCTGGTAATAGTGGGCCTCATTACCTAAAAATCTCCATAGATACTGTCTAGGACAGTGTCATCATCCTAACTGCCACCTGTGAACTCTTCCCTACCAATAGAGGTCCATGTCCTGGTGTGGGTGCCTATACTACAGGACCTTGTCTTGTACATGTGTTGGTACCACTATAGCTACTTGGGCCTATAAGGCCATGACCTATGCCTGTGTGGCTATCAATTGTCCCTATAAACCAATAACATTTTCCTATAGCACGGGTACTTGGACAATTTCCCCTATAGGATTTTGTACCTATACCTATGCTAGAGCTTGGGTAGTAGTCAATTGACCCTATAATGTAGTCACCTACCTTGTCAACATAACTACATGTGCATGTGCCACTGTAAACTAAATTCCCAATGCGGTCACCTATCCTTATAGGGCATCCCTTTAAACAATCACTGTGGCTAAGTCCAACTAACCTAGTCATGGTGGTGTTGTTTGTAACTTTTTTACCCACCATTGTCTGTATGCCAAAGTGGTCCATGCATCATCCAATCTCGTATCAACTAGTACCTCCTCCTATCCTATGGGGTTTGTGGGCCGGGGTGGAGACAAAGGTCTCTCCACATCATCCCTGCAATACTATGGGAAGGTTGGTGGCACATCCTATTGTAATGTGAACTGGTGTCAAACTCTATCGATTGAAATCATCTCATGCTCACCATCACATCTCCTCTGTATCCACCACACTAACTATGACTCATGTAGCTCATCATCCATCCCTCTAAAATATGGAAAACCAACATAGGGCCACCAGACTATTTCCATTGCATACAATCCCTCCAGCTCCCGCTTGTAGTATACTATGTCACAAGCTCCCTCCTTTCCTCATGGATGACCACCTATAGCCACCCACCTCTTGTAACCTTCCCTTTGTCCCCCATGGTTCCAATCTGGTACTTGTAGTCCTCGTGGCTACACTACTACAATATGCTCATACGCCCAATAGTGCATTAGGAACATACAACAGATGTCATGGCATCGCAACCTCTGGTAGGCCCATAACTCCCTGTATAGTTAAGCTAAATATGCAAGTGCCCATACAAATCAAACCCGATCTTGGATCATATCCCACAATACTCCCATAAGTGCTCTGGGAAACTGACCACCCTCTAAATCAAGAAGTGCATAGCACCCCACCGCTACCATCATCAGCACTGCTAATCGCATCTCTTGTGGGTGTGTAGCATACAAATCCCCATAAACAAGATTGGCATTATGCTCTGTCAAGTCACTCACCATCTCCACAAATACCTCAATCATCACCTCGAAGGTTCCATCTGCTGATACTAAATATATTGGCTCTCTAACAATAGGTAGACGTAGAATCCTGTATATGTCCTCTAGTGTGATAGTCATCTCTCTGATGGGTAGATGAAAGGCTTTGGTCACTGCATCCCATCTATCAATGAGCATGACCATGATATTGTGATCCTGTTGGATCCACCTGTAGCGCTTAATGCCCACCAATCCAACATATCGCATGTGTCCACTCTTCATCAGTAACGTTGGGATGCATCTCCCCTAATAATGGTGAGACATAGTCCCACATCATCAACTGATGTCGTGCATGCATCGATACCACTCAATAATGTCAAAAAGTAAACTACTTTTCCCATTTCTTTACAACCTAATTACTCCACTTATCTATTTCCTAACTACTTCCCTAGCCTATCATTTCTTCTAATTTAGCTTATCAAGTTTCCATAACCCATTCCATCCTTGTGACCTAATCTTCCTCTATTACCCACCTATGTCTACCTATATATACCCTCACCCACCTACTTCTCTCTCTCATCCCTCTCTATTTCCATTATTCACTACCTATCTACCCTCCCATTTCATTGTTTACCCCATTTTGGCCTTCTCAACTTAACCTAATCAGACTAATTCACTTTTCACAGTGACCAACATTAGTCGACTATTTTCCCACCGATGTTGGCATGTTAGACCAACGTTAACCAAGACCTAACCGACATCAGTTTCTAGTTTAGCTCCAAAGTCAAACCTCCACGCCCCAATTTCCTAAAAATTTAAAAAAACAAGCCTAAAACCTACCCAAAAACCACCCAACCCCACCCATTTCCATTTTACACCCTGATTAATCTACATTGCACCCACCCCTTACCCAAATTATTTCATTTTTAATTACATTTTTAATTTGTAATTCCCCCCCCCCCATTTTAGTTCATTTTTTTCCTACAACTTCAATCAAAAACAACCAGAAATGATTGAATCCTACCTCTACATGTCGGCGTCACCTCGCTAAGATCTCTAGTCTCTGAGCTGGTGATCCTCCCACACCTCCTCCTCCTGACGCCATGTTTGAATCAAACCCCTGGCTCTCCACCAATCTAATTGAGACAAAATATCTCATAGGCCCACCTCTACACCTCTCCAACCACTCACCTATCCAAATCAGTCTAGAACTTAGCTCAATCACGGTCACTCTCGTTAATAAAATGAAAAAATGACTCTTTATTTGTTGTTTTCAGGAATGGAAAAGCATAAATGAATCCATGATTAATGGATTTTACCTTTTTATTCCAAATCTGACCTGACTGACATCGATTGGCCATGACTACATTCAATTAGCCTATTTACCTCATTCAACCATATAGTATCAACTCTACCTACCCGAAACCTTTTTCTACCTAACCCAAAGTTGACCATGACCTTACATCTCACTCTCATGACCTTATTACCTATCACCCAACCTCAAAATCAGTTGGGGCATGTTTTTTCCCCTATCATGGCCTTACGTACAACCTTACCTAAATCACCCAATCCAACTTCGCCTTTTGTGACACTCGAATTCATGTACTTTTTATACCTTGCGATGTGATACTCATGTTGTTTAGCTCAATGACCTTTCCTTACCTAATGTCATATTTTTTATCCCAACCATACCTTTAGTTCCCTGGAACAAAACCTACTGCTTGTTCCTACACCTAGCCTAGTGGTGTTATAGGACCATATCTTATACCTTAGATACCTAAAACACTTCAACCTTGTTTGGATAAACCTATCGACCTTTGACGAAGTAGATTTTACAAGCTCTTCAACCTGGTACCTTATCATAATCTATACGGGTGCATAGTTTAGACTGCCACTACCTATTACCCAAATAAAATCACCCTTAACTACAACCAACCTACCCTTATTTTCATCACTTACCCATTTTTTAAACCACTCACTGACTCAATTTAACACCTCATCAGCTCCTAGTTTAAGGGGGATCACCGCCAGCCACACTTGGGGCAACCTAACCTTCACTCATACCTGGAGCATCAACTTCCTATTTTTTTCAACATCATTTGTCAATATAAGCTATGCACCAAAAAGAGTCAAATGTAGATGCCAAATTTGTGTCACACTCCCCTTGGTCCCCTTTAATTAATTAATGTAACACATTTAACTAATCATGACCCCTTTATCCCATATTAATATTCATCCTCACATTATTAATTAGTTTAATTATTTTAAGTTAATTTAATCCTCACACCTCCACCTCATCCTAACACCTCACCCTAGACCCATTACAAGGGAATTTAACTCATAATGACCAAGTCATCACTCTCAACACTGAGTCATCACTCCCAGTGTTGAGTCACTACTTGACCTAACTAACTAAGACTTCTTCCTAAACCTAACTAGACTTCTTATAAGATCCTCTTGCCTTCTCTCATGTGAACTCTACTTCCCTAAGTGGACCCAACAAGTAAAGCACACCAAATCTGGGAAAATCTCCCTATTTTTGGTAAATAAGACTATTTCACCCTAAGCGATGCCAGTTTATCCTTGGCCGACGTCGATCACCTAAACTGCCATCGATTCCTTTATATATAATTTTACAACCCTTTACTCAGGTTGGTCATTCAATGATTGGATCCTTATTACATTCAAGCATGAATCTGCAAGCCCTCCTATATGCAGATGACAAACACAAAAAACCATAGTGCAAGAAAAGTATCCAATTCTCCTTCCAGAGCATGGGAATACTCATGGGAGCACATAGGTTGTACTACCGTGGAACTGGACCCAAGCATCGCTTCTTTGATCAACCACCAACCATCTTCACTCACAGGATCTACAACATACCTAGTAAGTATTGTGATTTTATCATTTGTTCTTATTCAAGTATAGATATTTCGTTTCTTCCATTATTTCATTCTTTCCATTACCCGTATATCACCTTATTCCCACCAACCCACTATTCAATCATCCCAAGCCTTTACACTCTTTCCAACCTCCTTTTCAGCATACATGAGTCTTCTTAACAATGTCACAACCTTATCAACACCCCCTTCACTCTCTGTGAAATCACAGAGAGGGTCAAACTCTTGTTTTTAATATTTGGACCAAATTTCCCATACCGACACCAGTTAGCCAACCAACGTTGGTCTATCTCCTATACCAAACAACTAATACCGGTCTCTGAGACTAGAAATTTCCACTATAACGACGAGTTAACAACTTCCCCAAAATAGCTCAAAACCTTGCCTAATTTCACTCAAACCTCACCTACAGCCTCTACTACACCTATAGACCCAAACCAACTCATTAATAGTCTGTATTAATTCTAACCATTTCTCGTTGAGTTAAATTCACTTATTGTATGTTAATAGGAGATACCTAAATCTTATCAAATACAATAGGAAATGTTATTTCTTATATTAAATTATATTAAACATAGGATTGACAGTCATTCAAGAAAGCATCACATTTCCCGTATCTAGCCTTTCTCATTCCTCTTAATCTTGTTATTTAATACTATTTGGTGGTCTTGTTGTGTTTCTTATACAGGTCGTTCCTCCTAGCCAAAGGTAAGCTCACACAATCAACTTGGATAAAAAGTCTATAGCACACACAACAGCTTCTACTATCCAAATAACACAGATAATCCTCATATGCCCGTTACCCACTTATTTGTTTTATCACATTTACTTTTGAGGTGAAACACCTTGAGCGTAGCTTGTTACTGATTGACAATTCATGATCTGGTCCTAATCTAGATAACAGTTTTCAGGTGTTAGCGTGAAATACAAATTCCATAGGATGATTATGTCGTCATGGACTTAAGAAGGGAAAGCATGACTTAAAATTTTGGCCAAGTTATCGCAAGTTGTTGATTCCGCTATCAGGATTTCACCTAGTCATAAAGCTATAGGATTTTGGATGGGTATGTCGTAACAAATGCCCAGATAGGAACTTTAGACTACAACACTTGAATGTCCTTGAAGGAATAATAAAACAATTCTATGATTAGTACACGTGATTATTGAAATGGATATAAGAAGATCGATTTCAATCAACTCATACAGTTACATAAGGTTTACTGTTATAGGATGGATTGACTAAGATTCTAAATTTACTTAATTTAGAACAATGAAACATGCTAAAGTGAATTAGTATTTTTTTTTTAAATTCCCTTGTATTTAATTCTAAAATGAGGCTATTACATGGAGAGACTCATTCAACATGTCAAAGGAAGTAGCATGTTTTTTGAAGATGCCTCCACCAAAGAACCGCCTGTGCATCCCAATCCATTCCATCTTTGAATTTCCTCACTTTCACACCTTCTACATCTAAGAAGTTTGATGAATTCTACATAGCCTTCTTGGTCAATGGGTATAAGCTAAACAATTGCGTTATTGAATATGGTGCCTCAGACAACATCATGCCTGTAAAAGTTGTTAAAGCTCTTGGTCTCTCCCTTTCTACTTCCTCTAGTAAATGTCTCTCCATGGAAATGAAACGAGTTCCTCTCGTCAGACAATTAAAATATGTTGAGGTAGAATTGGTGTATTTCCATGATAATAAAATAACAATGAGAATCCTTGTAGCAAACTTTCCCACCTCATATGGCATGTTGTTGGGACAAATCTTCTTCCGAGGTGTTGGAGGAGATATGTAGTTGAATTGGTCACATGCCACCATCCCGGTCAAGGGTAAAACCAAGAAGCTACTTCCCATTATAAAAATGAAGTATATTTTTCAAAGCCCAAATGACCCAATGGAAGACATCTCATGCCAAAATTATAAATCTGACAAATTCTTCATGACCTTCGAGGAATATATCAAGTTTTCCATGTTGGTGAAGGAATTTCCAAACATCACAGAGCTAGTCAAAGAGAAAAATGAAGAAATTGGTGAAATTTGAGTTTGAAAAGGTATAATTTTCATGGGATGAGGGTGTAGAAAAAGTTTCCCTAGTGGATACTAATCTTGGTGATGAGAACCTTGACTTGCAACAAAGAAATCTCAAAGTGATGAGAGATTCCAATCAAGAAGAAGGAATGATTCTCAACACCTTCTTAACAGATAACTTCAATGTCTTCAATGATTCTCTCAAGGACCAATATGAGTTTTCATGTGATGAGTGTTATAGTAAACTCGAAGGATTCTCTTTCTCATTAGAAGAAGATGATAGGGAACAAAATAATGGAAACATACCTTCACCTCTCAAACTTGAAATGGAGCATACCCAGGAAAATGAGGATTGCACTGCAGAAATGGACCTCTCGGTTATGGGTGATCAAGAACGAGAAGATGGTGTTGATGACATTTCAGATCCATTTTTTTTCTCATTCCCTTTTACAAGGATGGAAACATCCTCAACAAAAAAAGGAGAAAAGGCTTGTTGTTTTTTCATAAGGCTGATTTTTCTCAAAATGGAAACCTTCTAAATAGACTTTAACATTTCATTTCTCACTTTACTCAAGAGATCAATGCCCCTAACATAGGAATAATGGATGAATGCCAATATGGACAAGGAAAGAAAGAAGAGGACACTTTCCATAATGCGTGCCCAATCTTGAGTTCATTTATTTTCAAGAGTGTATGATGCAAAACACATAACACACTATATAGGGCAGTGCATGGAAAAATATTTGGAGCATAAGGACAACTCTGAAGAACAATTGAGAAACATAGAACATCAAGAGGTGGGTAATAATGCCAACAATATTAATACATCGTCCAAGAATCAACCTATGAAATTGGTGGTCATGAAGTAGATGTGTAACAAACAAAGGATGTATGGTTATGGAAATGATAAGTCAAGAGTGATTAAGAAACATCTTCATGATAGTGACAAGAAATTGACAAGTGAAATGAACTTGAGAAGCAATGAGGAGCCAATAAAAATGTATCAAAGTAACAAAGGCATTGGAACATATAAGATGACTAGCAATCAAGATGGATTTCTCAAGAAGCTGAGAAGAGGTTCATACTTTAGTGAACCTGTCAATGGATTTACAAAATAATGACATTCGGTGAAACCCATTTACGGGCATGCACTCAATTTAATTTTGTGCTTTAATGAAATTGGGTTGTCCCTAACATGTACATAGGTGATTTAGGATGTTTCCCTTGTTATTTTTGTGTTTTTCCTTTCCCATTTTGTATTTCCCTTGGTTGTGTGTGTGTGTTCAATAAGGGAAGTTATCTAGCATATCTTTCTAAGTGAATATATAGCCCAATAGATAAAGCACTAGTCCACGAATAAAATTGTGATTCTGGGATTTCTCACATCATGTCCTTGCTGCGATCAATCCATAATATGCCCCCAAGCTAGAGCCAGTTGCTTTCTTGTGTTTTTACATGGGAAAAATTCACCTGGAAATAGGAAAACTTTACCATAGTGTCAAAAATTTTCAAAGACATACCTTCCCAAGACACTCCCAAGTCATTCCATCCCTAACACTACCATCCTATTTTGTTATTCAAATGATCACTAATTTGAATGTCAAGCATTCTCCCTAGGTGATTTAGGAAGAAAAAACTGCTCAAAGAACTTCTAAAGCATTCAAGCAGTTTTGGGAAGCAATATCATCATCCTTACCTAAGACAATTGCATCATCCACAGAGTGGATTATAAGGAAAATATTCATCATAGGAGGAGTATTTCAAGTGCTAGAAACATGAAGGAGTTGATCTTGGAAGATTTAGAGGAGTTTCAGGAGGTTTTGGAGCTTATTCCCCAGAAGCAGGTTTTTGATCCTGAAGGAACATGCACCGCGAAAGAGGACCCAAAATTCAAATAAAGATTATGGGAGCTCCATAGTGATTTTAAATCCAAAAAAATTACCTACGAAAATCATGTTTAATGCTCTACATGGTGGAAGAGATGGGACTTCTTGAAACTTCTTACATTGTTCGGGACAGCTCATTCTTCTGGTACACAACTAGCGATCCCAAGAAAGAAGGATCCATTTTGAGGTGTTGCATTAAAAATTAAATTTGAACCATCACCATTGGATTCATAGGGATTTTTGTAGGTGGAATCATATAAATTTCACCCAAAAAATTCATCTGAGAGCCCTAGATATCGTCTCCACAAATTGGTCCCAAGGTACGATTTCCAACACGTAGTCATTTTTTAAGTTGAACACATGGTAGCCCGTGGAGAAGGCACAATTCCTTTTCCATTTCATCTCTTTTCAAAGGGACGAAAGGGACATAAAAATTCACCCTACCATTTTTTAGCCCCCAAGTCACCGATATGACCAAGAACTTATTCACTAGCCCCAATTGACCAATTTGACTTGTGTGCTCACCTACCCCACATGCTCGCCACTTGTCCTCCTCAAAATGAGGCATAATTTTATGTCCCCATAATCCCTTTTGAAAAGATATGAAATGGACAGAAAAATGCACCCCATCCCTCCCTCTTCGATTTCAAAGCTATTTAAACTGATACTTAGTCATTTTTTCACATTTTTTCCCCCACACTTCCATACCCTACCGGAATGGTGTTGAATTTTCTCTAGGAAAAAAAATAAAAAAATTTGCATTATAATGATTCCTTGCAATCCTCCATGATCTGGGAACACAAAAATCACAAAAAATATGGATTTAAACGAAGAAAAATGGTGGTAAAATGAAGATTTTATACTGAAAAACCCTCGAAGTCACTAAAACTAAAAATCTTCATATCTCCCAAAATACTCAACGGATCGAGATGTTTTTTTGTTGCATTATCTTATTTTTCCAAGCACCATGAGGATCCAAGAGGAATTTTTTCCATGCACATCCCATTTTTTTATAGCGAGCAAACCCTCATTTCCCCGTAGAAATTTATGATTTTTTAAAATATCTATTCTCCAACATCATATCAAGTAGAAATTCCACAAGAGCGTTATTAAGTGAAACCCCATATCGAAAATGTTCGTTTCATCACGAACTGACCACTAGAGACCCACTTTCCAAAAATAGTAAGCATTCCTACACAAGTAGTTGTTATTTTGGGTAAGTCGTCACCAGAAGCAGTTGCAACAAAGAGAGTGTGTACTGAGGAGGAAAACAAGGTCAAATTGACTAGTCAGTATAGGAAAACATGGAAAAAATCATCACTTATTAAAAATAGTAAGTTCCCTATATGGGCACTTTCCATAAATATTAAGTCATCCAAAAAATAAATCAAGGGAAGAGATCAATGTACACAGGGGCTAGTAATATAAGCAGGTCTCATTGGTGTGGTCAGATTTGGGCAAAAAATCACCGTTTACTAAAAATAGTAAGTCCTCTTTAGGCACATACTATTAATAGTAAGTCTTACAAGACATCAAGTTTCACAAGAAGGAGTACATAGAGGGGTAATCATTCCAAGTCAAAATCATCAGTTGGAGACTAGTGAGGCATAATTCTTGACACTTTCCGAAGGATAGTAATTCTCCCTTTCTAAATATAGTAAGTGTCAAAGAAACATTAATCTCAAGTGCACTAGGTTGTGAAGTTTCTCAGGTAAACTTTATCATCATGATATGTCGATGGAATGGTGATAATGATGCCTTTGGAAACATCGATCTCAATAATGTATTTTGACACTCATTTCATGGTCTCAATTTTTTGATGTATAATGTGTCAGTTGGATGTAAACATCATCTGATCATTCCATGGTGTGCAATCAGGATGTCCAAGCATGGCAACATGGAAATGTTGCAAGAGATCAGCATGAGGTATTGTTTCAAGGATTCAAACTTCATAGGGTATCGACATAAGGAAATTTGTGAATCACTAAAGTATTTGTTCAATAGTAGTTTCTAAGGAGCAAAGTTTCATATTGTCTATACAGAGGAGAAATCTTCATAGCATGTTGAGGCATCATAGGTGTCAGAAAGTTCACTGCATTGGATCGTTACTGCATCAGATCATTCAAGCAGATCGTTGATCAGGAGTGGACTTCCATTCATAGGTGGCTTCCCTCCTTCTCTCTTTCTCCCCCTTATTTTCTCTCTCCTTTCTAATTCTTTGTTGTGCTTCATCATTGTATTCTGTCTTATTCACTTAAGTGACTTATTTTAAAATTGTAAAATTATTTTCTCAAAATTATAAGAGAAATACTTAATTTATGGAAAATAAAAAGTCATGAGGGAATACGGAACATGAAGATTCATATAAGGGAGATGAGGGGTCAATTCAAATTGTTATAAATAGGGATGGCTTTCCCATTCCAAAGGATTCCATATTTTGAAGACTTCCACTCTGTAGCAATTGTGAATTGGAGTTGTTGAACTTTGTATCAATGCACAAGGAATAAAAGCTACAATTTCTTCTACTTTCTCCTTTCCCCTTTCTTTGTACAACTTGTGTAAAATTCAATCAAGGAATAGAGTTTTTGCTTTCCAAGATGTATGAATGTGTGCAACTTTATATGCATGGTTTCCTCTCATCATTGACACAATAAGCATAGTTGGTATGAGCATCTTTTCTTTCTTCCACTTCTCTCATTTGAGCACTTTACAAGCATAGCGATGCAAGAGATTTGTATCTTTGGTAGATGAATCTGAAGACTTGGTGTTTTAATTCATTGATCCCGCTAGCTTCATTGTTGTTGTCTTCTATATTGAATGTGAAACTATCCTGGTTACTGGGTGTGAGATCTGCAATCTACTCACAATAGTAATCTTCCTTAACTAATTTCCCCCTTTCTCCTCAACACTATAATTTCCTCCCTTGTACCCCTATACAAGAACTTTTCCACAGTTTTAGTGGAGTGTCCCTATGTGATCTCTGGCCAATTTGGCCACCCATAGCATTTAGAAAGGATTAGGATTAGTTACATTCAATAATGGGAGTCGTGCCATTCAATGCAGAGGGGTGTAGCCCTGCAAACGTTGGTAGAGACACCTAATTTTTCCACCCAAAAATTTTTTTGACCAGCAGAATGAAGTTTTCATATTGAGTTTTTTCTTCCCAAAAATAATGAGGCAAGTCTTTGAAATGTACCATGAAATTGTCCATTTCATTCATTATGCTATTTTTGTGCTCAGCAACACCACTATACTAAGGGGTGTAAGACATAATACGTTGATGTTAAATTCATACATGTTCACTTAAGATAATCAAAAAATTATTGAAAAATTATCTTCAAGGATCATTTATGTAATATTTTTATATCCAACATTTCATATCCTATAGTTATCCTACTCAAAGAAAACATATAGACATTATCATTACAAATATTTAGTTTGACATGTTACAATCAAAATAGAACATGTCATATTTGCTATCTTTTGTCTAAAGTTTGATATATTGAAAGAAGATTTATTATATTTTTTAAATTAGAAGTTTTTTTCTTTAGCAAAACAAATTGAAACCAATAAAATTACACCAAATATAAAATATATGGTCACACATTTTATTCTTCACCAAAATACTCAGCCTTATATTTTTATTGGCATTCCTTTTTCGATGCCCCTCCTGTCCCTTAACATGTAAAAAATACATGTTAAGATTCATGTGTAAATTTTTATTTTCGCATCTTTTTGATTGGATGCATTTTTTTACTGGTTTGTTATGCATCAAATTTGCAGGGGTCGTGTGGTCATGTTGGGCGTTTAGAAAAATGGGGTCGTTTAACAAGTCCATCAAGGAAGCTGTGAGCGAAAAAAAAGGACATATGAGGCTTATTTCATTCTAAAGATACTGAACATACCTTATTTCAGTAGAATGACATATGAGGCTTTATTTCTTTCGAGACTTCTAATGGATGGTGAATAATAATTTCACCAATTTATTCATCTATGTTGTGCCCTATTTCTCATCTGAGAATGTTTTAATTTAGACAAGAGATTCTTTGTTTTAGTTTTTTTTGCATTTATTATATTTATTGTCTATTGTAATGTTACATTGTTGTTGAAGTGTCAAAACTTGCATGTATTTCCATGTAATGCTAAAAAAAATTGGTTCTTAAGTTTAACAATTTCTATATTTTAAATTATTTTATAATATATTTATTTTATAACCTATGTTTATAATTTCTATGAATAAAAAACCACAACATTGATTATTAAAATGGTGTTTGGTATTTTAAGATTTTACAAAACTACCACATGAAAAATGTATATAATTATGAACATTTTAAAATGGAAACAAAAAGTCTCATATCTTCTATATCATCCATGTTCTTGAAAATTGAGTTATTATTTTTGTGTGCTTATTCATATCCTCTATTTACTCCAATGTTTATTCATTGAATCTTACAAGGGTGTGCCCATCAAACACCATGAATTATGGTATTTGAAGATAATTTGAAAAATATAAAATTACATATCCATAGAATACAGTCACAAAGTTTAATTATATAAAATATGGAAACCTAGGTTATACATACCTTGTAATTGAGTTTTCTCAACAAAAATGAAAGTTTAGTTTCACATATCCTAAAATCAAATCAAGCAATCTCCTATTTATTATCTGGAAATAAAGAGATCAAAAGGTAACAGAGGTGTACAAAGGTTTCCTCGGAGCAGATGGAAATCGAATAAGATCGAAGGATTTTTCAAAAAGAATAGAGCTTTTATTGCTACTTATCCTTTTATCCCCCCATCTAATGGAGGAAGATAAGGCCCTTGAGATTCTAGGGATATGGTCAGTTGCTAGGTTGCTAGCTCACTTGAAAGATTAGTTGCTCGAGAGATTAGTATCTAGATTTTTTAATGATCTTTTATTGTTGTGCATAATTTGCAATCTTTTTTGCTACTACATTTTGGCTTTTTCTTGGTCTCAAGAATAACCTTCTTTACAACATATTTTTTATTCTTTGATTAAAACAAGGATCCAATTTTTTATGCATTGATTTGTATTTTGTATTATTTTTTCATTCAAACTCACAAACTAGCTGCTCCATAGGTGTTGAGGGGTCTTTTCTATCACTAATTTAAGTAACTATGTTCCTATGAGATAGACTAAGATCACGTTACTTGATAGGCCAAGCTTAATCATTTTACAGTTCGTATTGTCCTCTTATAACGAGAGCTTCTAATTATCTCTTCGTAGAAAGACAAACATAGATCATCTTCCTGGCTAGGAACCTATGACATAATAGAGCTAAAAATGACACTGCGGTGGAATTCCTTGTAAAAATGTCCTCATCTCTTTTTAACCTTTACATCCAAAGAACACTTATTAAAAAATAAACCACTAAGAGTTCTACAATATTTTGAGTCCATATGTCATTTCAATGGATATGTCTACTTATCAATTGTTCAAATAAAAGAGATTTTTTTCTTCAAAAATTAAGTGCATAATCTAAATGTGTTCCTTTTAAAGAGGTTAATACAATAAATACTTCTATGTTTTCAAACAATATTTTGCACATATAGATAATATATTTGTTTGAAAGCCTATATTGAACTAAAAATATTTTATAACATATGTTGATTGGTCGCTTCATATTTATCTCTATGGACACCTTTTGTTTATTGGATTTTTTCATTTGTCTATGCAACATTTTTTTATTTATTGACTCACACTTTCTTAAGTTCAATTAAATGGAAATTCAATGAAATTCGTATTTAATTGACAAGTTGCTACCTCATTTGCAAATTTCACTAATCTTGAAAAGTACATCATTCTCTACATGGAATACTTTAAAGAATAGATAATTCTTAGTTTGATCTCTTTTGAAATTTGAATCAAATTTTTAATCAGTTTTTCATCCATCATCAAGGTAAGTGTAGGTTGTAGGTATGTATCCAATAGATTTTAGTACATGGAAAATTTCAAAGAATACATAATTCTTAGTTTGATATTTTTTGAAATTTAAATCACAGTTTTGAATCACTTTTTTCTCCATTATAAGGGTTAATGTAGATTGCAAGTAAGTATCCCATAGACTGTGTAACTATGATCTAGTATAGTGGGACCTTATTGAAATTAAGGATTAATGTATATTTTAGAGGATTATCCCTTGTATAGATTGGTTAGATGCTAGTATATTAAGGTCATTGAAATTAAATAATGAGTGAGATATATTAGTATCCTTATAAATATACTATAATAGATTGATTAATCAATGTGGTATGTGTAAAATCTTAGACAAGTGCTTTGAGATTGATGTCAATAGACACTTTTCATATAAATGTATTTAAGAAATGTATACTAATAAAATACTTTAATATTTATTAATTAATTTTAAAACATGTAGAGTAAATTGGTAATCTTATTAGACTGTGGGTAGTGTATACCAAGGTTTGACACTTTTAAGGTGGATCAATTAATTGGTGTCCAATTTATTTTTTTCAAGCCAAAAACACTTTGTCCATCCATGAAGGCTTGTAATAGAAGAAATAAAGTTTGATGATAATGTTGAAAAACATTTGGAAATCACATAAGGTCTAGGAAGAAGCAAAGTTTCATCAAGGGAGAAAAAAAATCAACTTGGGGATGAGATCAATGTCCATTCAGCTGGTGGAAAGTATTGTGTTTTCCCTCGCCACTATTTTAGTAGAAACGTTCCTTAAGCACAAGGTTTAGCTATTGTTGTATCAAATTATAGTAAATTATATGTTGAGGCTCAAAGAACCTAGTTTAGTGGAATTGATATTAAGGTGCTTCTAAGTTATTATTTTAATTTCATTTATTGCATGATCATATGTTTGGTCAAGAACTTAATATACTATCGATAACTTTGTTAACTTTCATTATCTAGTCATAATTATTGTTATTTTTATTTTGATAGGTGTTCTAGGGTAGGATTAAATGGTGTGATCATGTATAATTTTATTTTTCATATTAAATTTGACATCTATTTGACCATCACAATGTAATTTTGACCATAAATTTCACGTCTATTTGAGTGTCACTTAAATTTTATTCTTTTAAGAGTTTCGGACCATTTTCTTGAAGAGTTTTTGCACGATATGTGGAGCTCCAGGGCCAATATGCAGATCAGGTGGAAAAGAACTCTATATTACGGAGCCAACTAGAGAGACATAGGGCCCGAGATCGACGACATAGGATTAGCAATGAAGCTTCATGGTCTAGAGCTCCCACATGTGTAGATAGTGATAGTGATGAGAACATATGATGTATTGTATGGGATGTATTTGAGGTATGGGAGATTTACCCCCAATGATTGTATTGTACAACTTTGATTATGTATGATACACACACACACACACACACACACACACACACACACACACACACACACACACACACACACATTATTGATGGCTTATCTTGTGATGATGTTTATTGTGTATTGTGTGATGATCGTTTGTTGCACTAACAGTGATTGGATATTTTGTTGGTTATATATGTGTTGTTGGTATTGTTGATTTTATACATAATGTTGAATGTTTAAATTTTTTATAATGCATAGAGAATTGTTAAGTGAGGAATTGAATAAGAATTGCATTTGAATAACAATGAATATTATAGCATATGTGACGTAACATGGCAATGAGTGGTAAATAGAGGGAACGAGATAAGTGTATAGAAATGTAGGATGATAAATGAATAATGTAAAGATATTTATATGATAATGAGATGTGTAACGTCAATAGATAATCGAATATGATGAGGATAGATAGGGAGAAGGATGATTTTCCCCCATTGTGAGAGTAAGTTTCATTTAATGCCCTCAATAGTCATGTATATACCTATAGAACATGAGTGCCTGGTGGTGAACATGGCTCCCAAATGCATGCAGAATTTTTTTCCAAAATTCTATGAAGAGGTGTGGATTCTAAATCCTCCCTGAATGTTGTTATTTTTACAGAATGCTCAGATCCTGTGGTTAAGTGTTATAGTAATAATTGCCGTATTGCTTATTTTTGTGGCTATATTCCCTCATAATCCTACCTTAAGAACAAGATAAAAACCATTGGGAGTCCAATGGTATCCATAACCTCACCAAAGGTTTTTATTTTTTTCCCTTTCATGGGCCTTCTCAACTTCAATCCCTCCTCCTTAAGGTGACTTGTTGGTACTTATGGAACACCATGTTAGTACTATCACCATGGACTCCTGACTTTAGCCCCTTAAGCCAAGTTTCATTGCAAATTTCAGTTTGGATTGAACTTCCTGGTCTTCCTGTTCATCTCTGGTATTTCCTTATAGAAATTTTCAAACCCATTGGCAGGGTCATTTTCCATGGAAAAGACTATTTCTTTTATGCTCATTCTAACAAGTGTGTATGTATTGAAGTTGACCTTGTAAAAGATTTACGGGAGCACCTGGATATTCATATAAGGGCCCTGCGTATCTCTCAAAAGGTGGTATATCTCAACCTTCCCAACACATTTTTTCGTTATCACACCCCAAACCATCATATTCACGACTATCCTCTGCTAGTTTGCTTTAATCCAGTGGTGCCGCAACCCATGGTTTCCAAGCCCAAATCTGACCACCGACTAATGGTTGGATAACATTGGAGAATAAGAAGGGATCTAGTGTGAAACCCACTCCTTTGATTCCGCCTACCTCCTCTCCCTCCCCCCTTTGTCTAAGGATGAGTCTGGTTTGGAACCCCCCTGATCTTTGGTTTCCATTCCTTCTAAACCATCATAGAGTTGGGTTCCTCCTTCAAATTCAGCGAATACTGGGAATATTTCTTTAACTTCTCGTCCTCTGTGAAGCTCTTACAATCCACACTGAGAGGTTTCCCATAATGTATGAGGGGAAAATGGGGCCAAGCACCGCTCCATTCAAGTTGAGATTTTTGATTCAGACCATATCCCACTTGCCAATAACTTTTCCATTCTTGGCTTGAAGGATGGAATACCAGATGGGCAAGCGGAATTTGATATGTCTGAATTTCATGTCATGGAATATACAGGGTGTCACAAAGCCCTCTCAAAAATACTTTTTCAATTAGATTGCCAGCGTATCACCAACCTTCATGTTATTTGTTTGCAGGAAATTAAGATTTCTATTTTTTACTACAAAATTCTCTAACTTGTATAGCCCCAACTTTTTCACATTTTCATACTCATCACATTCATGGAAAAGGTGGTGTGAGCATTTCCATAGTGCCAAAAATTTTGGCATTAATAACCTCCTTAGACCAAGATCCTTCAAATCGGGTTGTGTGGGTGATTATGAGTATTAATGATATTTCTTTTGGTATTCTTAATGTTTATGCTCCTAATGATGGCTGGAAAAGAACGGCTTTATGGAAATGGTTAGGTGATAACTTACAATTAGCTTATTAGCTAGTGTGTGGTGATTTTAATATGATAGAGACTCCAGTTGATAAATGTGGCACCCTCCCATGTGTTGGTGTGTCGGTGAGCGTGCGGCCTGGAATTTCTGTAAAAAAAATTAGGGAATTTTTGACCCTTTGCTTAGACGACAGGGGGAATTTAAAGCCCAAGCTTGGGATACTTGGACCAATCTTCGAAAAGGTCATGATCAGATTTTAAATAGACTTGATCGTCCACTTCTTTCATAGCAATTTTTTTTATTTTTACATGCAAGGATCTTCTGCTATCAAGGTATGGTCATATGAGATTTTGTCAGATCATCACTCAATCAAATTTAAGGATGTTTTACATGGGGCCCCTTTCAATGTCCCCTCTAAGTAATTTCTTATTAATGTCTCATTTTTTATTCATCCAAGGGTGGTCCCTCTTCTCTCCAAAGTTTAGAACATGACTCCACGTCTACTTTTTGTTGTTAGCTAAATCTCTTTATGGGAAGTGGCAATTCAGTGCACCACCCATTTCCTCCATCATTTTGGCAAGCAGGTGGCTCAGGTTCGTAAGCGAGATGAATCATCTCTACATAAGGAATTCAAATGGATATAATTATTTCTTGAGTCCAGTCCCTTATACATCCCTCTCTAGATACAGGCTACTAAAATCTGACAAAAGTTCAAGCTCATCGAATCTTATTTGGTCTCTGGTGTGCACATTCGGTCGAGATTGCATTGGGTCTAGGTGGTAGACAAAGCCTTGAAATACTTCTTCAAGTCCCTCTGAGCCAAGCATGCATGACAACATATAAAAGCTATCCATTTTTCACATTGACAACTCACCAAGATGCTAGAGATATCTAGTCCCTTTGTTGAGAATTATCGTCTTGTATTTCAAGCTCAAGAGGATACTAATGAGTGAGCTACTACCTTGCAAAAATGTATCATGGTGGTGTCAAGTAATCTCTCTCCAAAAGAACAGGATTGTTTTAATGTTCCTCTTTCTTTGGATGAACTCCATGTAGCCTTGTTGTGCTTATATGATGACAAGGCTCCAGGGCTTGATGGCTTCCTGTGTGAATTTTACAAATTCACCTGGTCTTTTATGGGACCTGATATGTTTTGTGTCTATAAATAAGCTCTCCAATCCAATTCTCTTGGGAGTTTCATCAATCAAGGTAACATTAAATTCGTTCCTAAAGCTGGCGATCCTAAGAAGATTAATAATGGCAGCCTATCACCCTGCTAAATGTCTCCTATAAAATTCTTGCTAAGACTTCGACTCTTCTATAGCTGATCTTTTGCCTAAAATTGTTTGCATTGAGCAAACCAGTTTTGTCAAAGGTTGGTACATTCTAGATAATCTTATTGCAATTTGGGAAGGTAAGGAATGGGCCCGAATTTTTCTATAATAGCTGCTCTTTCTCAAAATTAATTTTGAAAAAGCTTATGACCGCATCAAATGGCCATTTATTTTGGCTATGTTCAAAGCCCTTGGTTTTGGAAAAAAAAAATCATCTTTACTTTCATAACTTTGTTTTCTAATGCTTCGGCTTGTCTAACCATTAATGGTCATCAATCTGCTAGAATCAGCCTCTTCCACTCTATCAGAAAGGGATGTCCTCTTACACCAGTCTTGTCTTTTTTAGTTGTGCATGCTTTAGGCTACCTAATTGCTCATCAAGCAAATCGAGTTTGCATTCAAGGGATTTTCCTTCCTGATCTTGCGATACAACTCATTAATGGTTATTTTTCTAATGATTCCTTTATTAATATTGCAGAATTTGAACAAAATGTGGCTATGGTCTTTGATTTCCTTGATACTTTCTGCCTTGCTTCTGGTTTTAGTATTTAGTTGGCTAAAATGTTAGGCTATCAGAAAAGTTACTCACCTATACTAGACTAGTTGAAGACCTACCCCTATAAGTGGATTGGAAGAGGCAAACAGTTCAAATTCTTAGGCATTCCTTTATCCTCTCATAGTGAATTTTCCACATTATAATAGTATGTTCTTAACAAAGTCGAGAAAAAGGACTCTCAGTGGTCTTCTAAGCCACTCTCTCTTACTAGAAAATTCCAAGTGTGTACCAAGATTCTTGGGGCCACCCATGTCTATTAATCTACATGTTAGTGCCATTCTCATGCTTCATTTTCCAAACTGGTCAAGTTGTTGTGGGACTATCTTTGTTGTAAAACTTCTAGTTCATTTGGTTTTCATAGGGTGGCCTGGGAAGTTTTTTTGTCTCCCTCATGATCAAGGTGGCATGGGAATAATTGATGTTCATCGATAAAACGTGGTCATATGCTCTAAATGGGTTTTACATTGTCTTATGAGAAACCAAGCCTAGAAAACTCTGATTCGACATTGTATTTCTTCATGTGCTTCGTATGGAAAAAAATTTTGGAGAAATATTGGTTTACACAACCTGATTATCGCTAAGGTCCCAGTCGGTATCATTGGCACCTTTGTTTCCAAAATTGTCTAAAAATCCTTTGGTATGGTGAAACCTTTGTTGTGTTGGATCAGTGATGGCTTTCGCACTGGGATCTCTTTCAATTCTCATAATCTTTGGTGGTTTCCCATCATCAATGATGATAATCTTCCACTTACAGAAACTTTGGACATCAAATATATATGGCTCTCTCGAAAAGGAATTAATACCATCTAGGATTTGGTCACCCACAGAGACCAGATTTGTAGTGTCCACTTACCTTCGACACTTATTATATTTTGATCTCGATTACTATTGGTTATATACATGGATATTATTGTATATTTTGGCTTAGCATGATGATTAGATGATAGAGATACTTTGACTATTGATGGATTTCAATTCATAGTATGATTTGTGTGGATTCTTAGAGAGACATTTTATATTGATGATGATGTGTTGTTGACATATTTATATATTTCTGACATTCAGCATTCTCGTCATATTGATTAGGATTTAGTAGTTGAACTAATCTTGTGATCTTATTGGTATTGATGAAATATAGAATTGAGATGTTGTTAGAATTTTAAAATAATAGCATTATTTGTCCTAGATGATGATTTAGATATATATGGATGATTATTTATTTATATGTGTATATTTTATCTTGGATGTTTTGATGCGGCCACAAGGCCGAAGGAGGTATTGTGTGTTTTGTAGGTAATTATATCACAACAATCAAAGGGGGATTGGAGACCAACCACATCAAAATACTGGGTGGATACAACAATGGTCACCATGGAAACTTGTGTTATGTTGTGTGTGTTTTATTTGTTGTTAGGGGGTCCCCATGGGGGGATGACCTCCAATTGTGACCAAGGGGTTTGTGTGTTGTTCTTTTCTTTTCCTTTATTTAATTTTAGAGTATGTGATTTTATGGTGATGTAATTCTCTTTTATCATTAATTAATTTATGTGTCTAGATTATTAAGTTAATCATGTTACTAAAATAATTATGGATGAGACAAAAATAAGTCATTTATTAAATTAGATGGTTCTTTGGTTTATGTGTTTTAAGTTGAATGTAACTTGAGTGTTGTACACTCTACCTCACCTTGGAAATTCGGATTTGGCCTTAAGGGCCAATTTTGGAGGCTTGTGGGACAAGATAAGCTTGTCCCACACCTCTTAATTTATTATACCAACCATACCTATGGGTTGGGGGGTCAAAAATAGACCCCATTATGTGTTTTGGAAGGAAAAAGGTGAGTTTTAATTGCACTTTCTTACATGTCTTTAAGTTTTTGTCCTTAAAGGGTGTGGGTTGGAGT
The DNA here is from genome assembly GCA_019776745.2 of Taxus chinensis. NCBI lineage: Eukaryota > Viridiplantae > Streptophyta > Pinopsida > Cupressales > Taxaceae > Taxus > Taxus chinensis. The sequence goes on along the minus strand of CM034150.1, from coordinate 191,596,488 downwards.
GGTGTGTGTAAGAGGTTTGTCATACCTCTCAACCACCCATTTATTATGCCTTGGGGTATGGGTTTGACTTGATGATGTGGGATGGAGAAGAAATGATGTGGCATCCTACATGGAGCCACATAATCTCCCTCTTCCTCTTTTCTATTTATTGGAAATTTTTGGGAAGTATTGGGGTTACTTGCTTGTTTGGATCTTGGATTTTGGGAATTATTGCTTGTTGGAGTTGAAGGGAGTTTGGAATTGCTTGATTTTTGAAATATTTTTGGACTTCCTTGAAAAGTGGAGCTTTACCATGGCAAGGTAGGGTCTTGCACTCTTGTTTTCTTCTTTTTTCTTATATGTTATGTGTTGTATGGATGTGTTTTCTTGTTTGAAGTGTTGGGTAGTGAAATTGAATTTAGGTTGTGTTGAGATAGTGAAATGGGGATGAAATATGTTGGGAGGCATAATATTTTCTTTGTGTGTTTAGGAGGGAGTGGGTTTTGGATGCCCCACCTTGTTCTATTTTGTTATTTTGTGCATTGTGGGAGCCATAAGAGAGAGGGAGGCATAAGAGTGAGGGAGGCATAAGAGACATATTTTGTTGTTGTAGGGAGGCATAAGAGATTTTGGGGTTGATTCTGTTTTGGAGGATTTTAGAGGTGGGCATCCAAACCCTTGGGAGGCACAAGGGTATCCCCATATTCCTATCTCTACTTGGCTTATTTTAGAGCCATTGTTTTGGGAAGTTGTTTGTGCTTAAAAATGAGTGTTTTTGTGTGGTTATCTTTCTTGTGTGTTTGTTGCTTGAAAGTAAGTGTGGAAGAATTGTATAGTTTCCATGTGTTTGATCCATCCCTTATTGCCTTGTGGTTGGGGCTCGGGGGCCAATGAGAAGAATTAATTTCTTCTTCTCATTGGAGTTTTGGTTGGGTGGAGAGTGTTGCCTCTCCCCCATTTTTGTTGTTGTGATCAAGTGAAGAAAAGATGGATCCTTGTTGGAGATTTGATACTTGGAGCACTTGTAGAAGACTAAGAAATCCTCTATTGTAGCTACCTTCTTGTAAAATTCCCACTTCAAGTGGAAGATTTATTGTATTGTTTTTGAAAGAAAAGTTGTATTCAATATTGTTATTAAGACTGTAATGCATGTGGGAAAGAAAGACAATTTTAGTGAAATAAGTTTTTGATATAATGGAAATGTAGTTGAAAGGAGGAAAACAATTGTTCCTTACATTTTAGTTGATTTAATTATCTCACATAGGTGTGTAGTTCTTTTTAAAACTATGAGAAATCTTCTTATAAAACTATGATAAATCTTGTTGTGGGAATGATTTTTATTGTTTTTGGTAAAAGGAAAGATTCATTCTTATTGTATATGCTTAAAGGCATTTGATGGAAACTAGTATATTTTATTTGTTTATTATTTGATTGAAGAAAAGTCTTGAAATTCCATATGTGGCTATGGAAAGGTTTTCAAGGACTTAAATTCTTTTGATTAGTTGTTTTGTCAACAAATGCATCATATTTCCTTTTAATCTATTGGAGTAAAGAAATTACATGTTTACAACTTAGACTATAGCTCTATTGGAGTATGTAAATTTATTATCAAGTGATTATAAATTTACCTTAAAACCTATTGAGTTAATGTAACAATCAAGTGGAATTTGGGATAAATTTAAAATCTCTTATCAAATAAAATATATACTTATCAAATTTTAAAGAAAAATTTTAAGTGTAAATAGTAAGTGGCTTAGTATCAACAATAAAGACTATTATTGTTATTAGTAAATATCATAATATTTAGATTAACATAATACTAGTGATATTATTAATATTATTATTGTTAAAATATGTATTAAAGTGTTATATAATATTAATATTAATATATATATATATATATATATATATATATATATAATATATATTATACATAATATATATATATATATATATATATGTATGTTGTAAATATGTGTATAAATACATGTATATTGTGCATAAACATGTATACACAAACAACAATTAACAACAACATTACACATTATACACATAAAACATACAACATAAAGAATATTATATTGTTAAGCCGTCCCCTTGCACTAACTAACAAGAAAGGGGGGAGGGTCACTGACCCCACCCCCCACCCCATAGTGTATGGGATGCGGGGTGGGGTCGGCGACCCTCCCCCCACCCCCCCCCCCCCCCCCAAAATAAATTAAACACCAATCCCAATTTCAAGGGTAAAAATAAAACCCCCACATTTTCAGCTTCTAACTTAAACTCCAACCCCTTCACCCCATTTAATGGGAGAGGCGTGTGTGGTGGTCGGAGACCTTCTCCCCAACCCAAATATGTCCTTTCCTTAAAACGGAACATGTGTAAACATCGTTCGTATGTGTGTGGTGCAAATCGGCCCATTTTCTTTGTTGATATATATGTATATATATTTAATTCGGGTTTCTTTAATACACTATAAAGTTTAATAAAATTTATATTATATATAAATATTGTGTGTGTGTATATATATATATATACATACATGTGTGTATGTGTGTGTGTGTGTGTGTATTCTTCTACCCAAAAAGAAAACATATACCATTTTTAACCATATCACTAAAATGGGGCAAAACCCATATGCCCATTTGGGTAAATATTAAAATAAAGAGATGAGCAAAATAAATGAAATACATTGAAACCCTATGTAAGGGTGTAAATAAAACAAAAAAGAGATGAAGCATGTGCATCCTCTCCAAAAGCTTGAGGTGGCCTCTCATGGATTCCTCATCCTCTCCACCAATCTACAAAACAAAACAAAGAAATAATAATCCAAACAAAGAGAAAGAAGTCTTTCATAAGAAAACTTAGGGTTAGTGGAATCCCTAGATCTTGTGGCCCCAAATGAATCCATCCAATGGATGAGATTCATCCCTACAAAAATTAGGTGGGGAGTGGGTGAGATAAATTCAAATTTAATTTGCATGGGTGGACTTTATTTTGGGGTCACTCAATTAAGTGTAAAAGGGGATGGGTGTTATTAACTTTCTAACCCAAATGTCTTTTAGAGACATTTTAATTAAATGTCAACTTTGACCCCTTTGTGGGTATAATAGAATCCTTGGTATTTAATTACTTATACCACTTTACCCTTGCGATAAATTTGCGCAAGTTTTAACTATGGTGGAAACTAAATTTTATCAAAATAAAATTTAGGGGATCTTAAGCCATGTTTTAGACTAATTAAGTTTATAAAAGGTATTGAGAGTTTTATTATTTTATTATAATGGGGATTAAAAAAAGGGAAATTTATATTATTAATTTAAAGTAACTTAGAAACAAGAATGTGACAACTGTTAATTTGAAACCTTTTTGCGAGCATGTTTTTCAAAAAAAAATTATTCCATAATTTTTCTAGTTTGACCTAGGTTGTTCTTGGGTTTCATGTGGAAAAATTTAGTGGGTGTTACACTTGGTATCAGAGCCATGGGTTCAAAGCTTGGACCCTTGGGCACACTTGAAAACATGAGACATGAACATTTAACCTAGCACAATTTTTTTAAACCTAGAAAAACAACATTGTCTGATATTTGTATAATATAGAAAAATTAGAAAACTAGAAATAAAACCTAGAATGATGAACTAACTCTCACCTTGGTTTGTGTAGGAGGCGCGAACAGATGATGGGTTCTTACACGTAGATCTAGACTTACCACCTCCAGATCAGGCTGTAGCAGCCATTCTACCTCAGATATTATAGACACTTCAGGACGTCAATGCCGCTATACGTGGAGGATCCTTAGGAGGATGAATTCCTAGATAGGATAGAGAGCCATCAGTTGAGGCTCATGCATCTCCTCGAAATAAGAGAGGATCATAGGGAATATAACTCCCGCATGGAGTCAACTAGAGCAGAGTCACCATAGAGGGGACATGGAGACAGGATTTCAAGACATAGGGACAGATCTTGGAGCCCTAGGCCGAGGGAGGAGCATGCAGAGAGACCTAGGGGTCATCAGTCATCAGCTGCAGACCATATCAGGGAGATCCTGAAGCTACGCCTGTCTCACTATTCTTGAGATACAGGTGGTTTTCAGGTAGAGGCCTGGTTAGTGAGCTTAAGTGGGTGCTTCAAGCTCTGCCCATGTACTAGTAACATGAAAGCTCATGTTGCGATTCATCTTCTGAGGGATGGAGCAGGTGTCTGGTGGAGGACTAAGGATCAGAAGCTCCATGTAGACTCAGAGACAATTACCTAGGAGCTCTTCAAGGAGTTGTTCAGGAGTAGGTACTTATCCAGGAGGTTCATTCAGTAGAGGATAGATGAGTTCCATGACCTCCGTCAGGAATCCATGACTATAGCAGAGTACGAGAATCAATTTTTGGACTTACTTCACTATGTCAACTATATGCAAGACAAGAAGGTCGGGATTCAAAGGTTCATTAGGGGCCTGAATTTAGATTTAGGAGGTGCGGTGCATATTCATTTCCCACAGACCTTAGCAAAGGCCATGTGAGAAGACCTACATTGTAGAGGAGACTCGGGGAAGACTCAGCAGACCAAGGAAAAGTGCAGAGCCACATCCAGCAGATGTAGGATAACAGGTCAAGGGGGTCAGCTCCTCCTCCTCGTGGCGGACATGGTTCTACACAGTCTTCATTTAGGCCACCACAACAGCCACCTGAACAGAAATAATAGAAGCAAAGTCATCCACCATTATAGACCTCCACAGAGATTCAACACTCAGAGGGGACGGATTATGGGGCCTCCCCCTAGGGGTCCAATTAGGACACAAGGTGCACCAAGAGCTCAGTTAAGTAGGATCTCTATCAATAGTGACCTCAGTAGTCCATAGCTAGATCATGATGATCCACGACACAGACCTCTAGAGTACCGGTTGGAGCTGCATCTCATTGGAGAGGACCAGGTAGTTGTTATGGATGTGGTGTTGTTGGACATCATTGGAGAGAGTGCCCACAGAACCCTAGTAACAAGGGTAAGGCACAAATTTCAGAGCCTACAGTTGGCAACATGGGACGTAGCCATCAGATCTATGCAACGATTGAGAACCACCAAGATGAGCATCAGATCACTGTGATAGATACTACATGTAGCATTCGTGGTATTCCTACCTCTATATTGTTTTATTTTGGTTCATCTAATTCATTTATTGCACCATCTTTAGTAGAGCATTGCAGGCTGGTGGCAGTTAGGACATGGCCTTAGTTGGGACATTGAGATGGCTTTTGGAGCCAAAATCTTCATATTGACTCCTTAGTTAAGGAGTGTGTAGTGGATTTGGGACCCTTCACCACTACCTCGGATCCTCGTATCATTCTGTTGGGTTCATATGGAGTCATATTATGCATGGATTGGCTATCTACACATAGATCCAAAGTGGACTATTATCATAAGACTATATCTTGTATAGATGATATGGGATTTGAGTCAGTGATAGCCGAGATTTAACGAGGCCCATTTCTATCCTCACTATTTCTCCTATGCAGCTTAAGCGATGTGTGTGATGAGGTTGCCAGTTGTATGCTATTACTGTTACTGACAGATCTGAGGATGAGTCTAGTGGGCCAGTCTCTTGATGATCATCACATCTTGTAGAGATTTTTCTAATGTGTTTCCTAGATGAGATTATCGGGGATACCTCCCTCATGTGAGATATATTTTCACATAGATTTGGTTCTAGGAGCAGAGCCTATCTCACGAGATCCTTATCGGATGACTACCCCTGAGCTTTGTGAGCTCAAGTTGTAGCTTGAGGATCCTTTTGGAGAAAGGCCTAATCCACCCTAGTGTATCCCCTTGGGGTGCACCAGTGATTTTTGTTAACAGAAGAAGGATAGATCTATCATGTTTGTGTATTGATTACCATCAGCTGAAATAAAGTAATGATCAAGAATAGTTACCCCCTTCCACACATTGATGATTTATTTGATCAGATGAAGGGGGCCACATAGTATTTTCTAAGATAGATCTTAAGTCTTGATATCATCAGCTGAGGATTGGACAGAGGAAGATATATTCATAAGTCAGCTTCCATACGAGATATGGCCACTACGAGTTCACAGTAGTGCTTTTGGTCTGACGAATGCCCTTGTAGTATTCATGAGATTGATGAACGGGGTGTTTAGAACATTTTTGGATTGCTTCATTCTCATTTTCCTTGACAGAATTCTGATATACTCAAGTACGTGTGAGGATCACGAGGAGCACCTTCGTCAGGTTCTACAGTGTCTTCATGAACAACAGCTTTACATGAACCTGGAGAAGTGTACATTCTTTCAGTCTGAGGTGCAGTATTTTGGCCACATCATTTATGGGGAAGGCATCGTAGTTGATCCTTCTAATATTCATATCTATTATGAATTGGCTAGCATCCCACTATTGTGACCAAGGTGTGGAGTTTCATGGCATTGACAGTATATTACAAGATATTTATACAATGAGATTTCTCAGATTGCGCACCCCAGGACTTCCATTTAGCAAAAAGGGAAGAAGTTTGTGATCGTGATCCCTTGATACATCTTCTCAGGCCTTCTGGACACTGAATGAATGCCTCATGTTAGTTCCTCTTCTTACAGATGACCAAACCCTCAGGCTGATTTCTTCATTTCCACAAATGCTTATTTGGTAGAACTAAGAGGTTTGTTGATGTAGCAGGGCCGAGTTTTTTCTTTTGATTCTGGAAAACTTAAATATTATGAGCTTGAAGTATCTGACTCATGACCTTGAGCTTATAGTATGTCATAGACCCGTCATTGGTGAAGTGTAGATGAATACTTCCTATCTTGGCCGGAGATTTACACTCAGGATTGATCACTTAAGTCTTCGCCACCTCTTCACATAGCCAAATCTCAACACTCATCAACAGCATTGGATGGAGTTGCGTTGTGAGTACGACATGGAGATAGAGAATTTGAAGGAGAAGGATAATGTTGTTATGAATTCCCTGAGTAGATGGAGACATGTGGCTATGGCTACTTCAGTGGGTACAGATTTATGCAGTAGGATTTTGTAGTAGCTCCCTCACGACAGCTTCTAGCTTGCAGCCATAGTAGAGATTGAGTCTTAGAGACCCCTATAGGGGAGATTTGATGTATTTTCATTAAAGACAGATGACCTTCTCAGGCAGTAGTAGGTTAGATATATGATCCTAGAGATGGAGGCTTGAGACAAGACATTTTGACAGTGGCTCATCGTGCACCTCAAGAAAGACAAAAAAATTATGTGGATCAACATAGGATACATCATAGTGTTGAGGTGGGCACAAAGGTTTTTCTTGTGTCAGGCATCATAAATGAGCCCTATCCATTATACAAAAGGCTCTAAGCTTGCTCCTAGATTTTTGGGTCCCTTTGAGATACATAGCTAGTGCAATGGCACAGGTATATCTTGATGAGATTTTCAGATTGCATGGGATTCCATAGAAGATCATTTGCGACCATGATCCTATCACCATTGCCACCTAGCTTGTCTTGTGTCCACGAGGTGTTTAATGTTTATGTTCTTAGTAGATACATTGTTGATCCTTCTCATGTATTATATTAGAACTCATTGCAGGTGTAGGATCAAAGGAAGGTGATGGTGGATCCCATCTGTAATTTGAGAGCGTAGGACCTTGGGCCTTTGTTAGGCAGTGATATTGACCAGGTTCGAGTCCAGTGGGATAGGTATGATGAGGTAACTACTACATGGAAGGATGCTACATTGCTACGGGTCTAGTTTCCACACCTATTTTAGTGACTTCCGGGAGGAAGTCAAGTCTAAGGGGAGGGGGATGTAGTGCTCACTTCCCCTTGACACTTATTAAATTTTGATCTTCAATTACTGTTGGTTATATAGCATGGATATTATTGTATCATTTTGGCTTAGCATGATGATTAGACGATAGAGATACTTTGATTATTGATGGATTTCGATTCATAGTATGATTTGTGTGGATTTCTTAGACGAGACATTTCATATTGATGATGATGTGCTTGTTGACATATTTATATCTATCTCTAACATTCAAAATTTTCATCATATTGAGTAGGATTAAGCAGTGAACTAATCTTGTGATCTTAATAGTATTGATGAAATATAGAATTGAGATGTTGTTGGAATTTCAAAATAGTAATATTATTCGCCTAGATGATGATTTAATTTATGTATGGATGATTGTTGATTTATACACATATATTTTATCCTCAATGTTTTGATGCAACCACGAGGCTGAAGGAGGTATTGTGTGTTTTGAAGGTGATTATATCACAACAATCAAAGGGGGATTGGAGACCAACCACATCAGAATATGCTGGATGGATTCAACAATGGTCACCATGGTAACTGTGTGTTATGTTGTGTGTTTTTTCTTTGTTGTTAGGGGATTCCCATGGGGGGTATTACCTCCAATTGTGATCAAGGGGTTTGTGTGTTGTTTTTTAATTTTATTTTCCTTTATTTATTTTTAGTGTATGTGATTTTATGGTGATGTAATTCCCTTTTATCATTTATTTTATTTATGTGTCTAGATTAGTAAATTAGTCATGTTACTAAACTAATTATGGATGGGACAAAAAGAATTCATTTATTAGATTAGATGGTTCTTTGGTTTATGTGTTCTAACTTGAAGTGTATGTGATCTTAAGTGTTGTACACTCTACCTCACTTTTTGGAAATTCGGATTTGGCCTTAAGGGCCAATTTTGGAGGTTTGTGGGACAACGATAAACTTGTCCCACACCTCTTAATTTGTTATACCAACCCTACATATGGGTAAGGGAGGTCAAAAAAATACCCCATTATGTGTTTTGGAAGGCAACATGTGAGTTCTAATTGACACTTTTTTACATGTGTTTATTTCTTTGTCCTAAAGGGTATGGGTTGGAGTGGTGTGTGTAAGAGATTTTTCATACCTCTCAACCACCCATTTATTTTTCCTTGGAGTACATGGGTTTGACTTGGGTGATGTGAGAGTGGAGAAGAAATGATGTGGCATCCTATATGGAGCCACATCATCTCTCTCTTTCTCCATTTTCTATTTATTAGAAATTTTGGGGAAGTAAAGGGGGTTACTTGCTTGGTTTTGGCTTTTGGATTTTTGGGAGTGCTTTCTTGTTCAGAGTAGAAGGGAACTTGGAGTTTCTTGGGTTTTGAAATATTTTGGGACTTTCTTGAAAATTGGATATTTACCATGGTAAGGTAGGATCTTGCACTCTTGTTTTCTTCTTGTTTTCTTGTATGCTATGTGTTGTATGGATGTGTGTTCTTGCTTCAATTGTTGGGTAGTTATATTGACCTTAGGTTGTGTTGAGATAGTGGAAATGGGGATGAAATATTTTGGGAGGCATAAGAACTTCTTTGTGTATTTAGGATGGAGTGGGTTTTTGGATGCCCCACCTTATTCTATTTTATCATTTTTTGTTTTTTTGGAGCCATAAGAGAGAGGGAGGCATAAGAGACATAGATTGTGTTGTTGTGGGGAGGTATAATATATTTTGGGGTTGATTATGTTTTGGAGGATTTTAGAGGTGGGCATCCAAACCCTTGGGAGGCACAAGGATATCCCCATATTCCTATCTTTGCTTGGCTATTTTTAGAGCCATTGTTTTGGGAAGTTGTTGTGCTTAAAAAATGAGTATTTGTAGTTATATTTTCTTCTGTGTTTGTTGCTTGAAAGTAAGTGTGGAAGCATTGTAGAGTTTCTATGTGTTGTATTCATCCTTTATTACCTTGCGGTTGGGGTTCGAGGGCCAATGAGAAGAATTTTTTCTTCTTCTCATTGGAATTTTTGTTGGGTGGAAAGTGTTGTCTCTCCCTCATTTTTGTTGCTGTGATCAAGTGAAGAAAGATGGAGCCTTGTTAGAGATTTGAAACTTGGAGTACTTGTAGAAGACTAAATTTTTCTCTATTGTAGCTATCGTATGACAGAAAGTGACATGCGAAGATGATAATCGACAAGTGACCTTCCTCGTACCCAACCTCCCGAGATCGTGCTGAGACAGCCGATGGTTTGTAATGCAGGTGACTTAGATGAAGCCACAGCCAGAATTATGGCTAGTTTTCTACGATGAAAAAGGCTACAGGCAAGGATGAGAATTGGCAAGAAACTTTCCTATGGCTAACCATGGGAGGATCAGTGACTAAGATCTAGTAGAGTGATCTCCTGGTAGCTGAAATAACAAAGGGGAGATTTAGAGGCTATGAGTAGGTAGCATAAAATTCCCTATGGTTTATTCTCCTAACTAGTATCTAAGTGTTAATCTAGTTATGAAGTCTCCAAATTAACTTAAACTAAAAATAACAATTTATACTACTGTTGAAAGGGAAACTAATCTAAACAAAATATACGATTGAAACATTATAATTACAAGAAACAATTAAACTACTTATATACTAAAACTAAACAAGAGAGATAACCCGGTGTGGTTATTCACCTGTGCAGATGTGTGAATCTAGATAAAAGACAACCAATTAACTTAATTGAAAACCTTCAATCCTACCTCAGAAGTGAGGAACAAATCATATTTTCTCATAAAGTATCATTCCCCACAGCTTCCCCAGCAATATTGAAAGCAAGCTTAACTAAAATAAAATGATTCGCTACTCTATTTGATAATAACTTTGACGATTTAAACCTGGAGTTTACTGAGCAGAGGCAAATCCAGTTTTGTTGTAGCTTGTCCCCTCAGAGTGATCTCTTCGTTCTTGCATGTTCACGTGAATCCAGAAAGAGTAGGAGTATAGCAGTATCAGCAAGAGAAGATACTGGGACGATAGTTGCTTTGAAGTAAAAATGGCACACGAAGCACAAGTAGGAGAGGGATGGTGCAAGTGAACTAAGTGAACTGGCTTGGCCTATGTGATTCCTAGCAAGGGTACAAGTAGGAGAGGGATTGCAGAGCTTGGCCTATGATTCCTAAAACAAAATGATAAAACAAAATGATAAATAGGTACTCAAACAGTGAGCAATAGCAGTTTCAAAGAAATACAATGAAGTAAAAGTAGGAGAGGGATGGCGCAAGATAACAGAGCTTGGCCTATGTGATTCCTAGTAGGATCGTTGTCAGTGTATAGTGAGGCATAACTAAATATTCAGAATTCTAATCCATGCTAAAGATAAAATGATTCATAAACAAAATCTAGGACTGAGTATTGAAGACTGAAGCTCAAGAATGAAGACTCCAGACCAAAGAACCAAGACCATTTACTTGTAAACAAGCTACATATTTATAGCATTTGCAATGACCAGAAGGAAAGTTCAAATTGAACTCTCTCACCATTAAACAAAGATAAATTACTATTTACCAGGCGGCTAAAACATAAATGCAAGACAAAGTGGTTGAGAAATGCGGATGCAAATTGAATTTTTACGTTTGACGTGATCGTCGGAGCATTCTGGAAAACGCGTACAGGACCGCTGCCCTGCGCAGGGTGGTGGTTACAGGACCGCCCTAGCCTGGTTACCTGGCCTTGACTGGGTGATGGTTACAAGACCGCTACCTGGGTGGCAGGGAGGCGGTTACAGGACCGTTGTCCCTGGCAAGGTGGTCCTATAACTAATAACAAAAAAACAAGGAAAAAGAGAGAAAAGGTTAGGATAAAACATGTAGAGGCTGGACAAGGCTTTTTGGAATGCAAATGTACACTCAGCAAGCTTTCTAGATTCTGAACACCTTGCGAAGAGATCTTAATCATCATTGGGGTTTCCGTAACCAATTTCTGACTGTACAGTACATACAATTTTGGGTACGTACATATTGCCCCCTCGGAGAAGCGTTTTAGCCATGAAGAGGCGTAAAACATTGGGTCTGAGTATGGAAGTCCTGAAATGGGGAGTTAGAGGCTATACCTAACATGCCCATGTGCCAAAATGCCACATCCAAATTCCCGCTATCTACAAAATTAAAAAGGGACTCAAGTGTAGATAGATAAAATAAATTGAAAATAAATACTAAATTAAAATGAAATGAGGACTTACCATTTGTACGAGGATAAGAACTTACCTCTGTCGGCGCTCCAACTCTGGGAAAGAACATTCAAAACAAGGTTAGAATGTTATAAATATACAAAATGAGCTCATTTTCCTATTCATTGTGCGTATCGATTTGGTAATTTTTGAGCTTTGGGTCCACGGTGATCACTCTTTTCATTTTTGAGTATGATTGAATTGGAATGAGCTTTGGAATGGTATTTTGCGTTAGGCTTAGCTTTTTGCTGTTTTTGAATGCTTTTGAGAAGAACTCCTAAGAAATTTGTAACTAGAGTGGTCATAATGGGCCTCAAAAGGGGGGATAGGCAGAGTTCCTTTATTTCTTAGTCTCCATTTTGTGAGGCATGTATGTTGTTTTGGTATTTTGTGCTTATTGCAAGCGTTTTGACCATGCCTAGTGCATGATGGCATTGTATGTAAAACACGATGCTTATATATATATATATATATATATATATACACATACATACATATATATATATAGGTTCAGTTATTCATTGTATAGAGTTGGCTTATATTGATGATTTGATTCATGCGTGTATTCTTAGATGTTTAGAATTTTTTTTTTATTTTCATATGATTTTCAGAATGTATGCAATGGATGACAAATAATAACAGATACTGAACAAAATGTTTTTCTTTTATTTACTTTTGTAATGCTGATACATGATGATGTAAACATATCGTAGTACTGAACTTTTGGCTTCTTTGGGCAATGTTCATTGCTTCTTCTTATTTTGGAAAAATGTGATGAATATATAGTGATAAAGAGATGAATTTGCCCCATTCCTAACTCCACGCAACTAGTAAGATGTGAGGGCTCAACACCAAGAGTTGGGAAGGGTGCAAATTATATGAGTTTGACCGAATGGAATGATGAGGGAAAGACAAACCATTTGACAGAAACCAAATTTAGACCTACACACTTACCCTACTCAAAACTACCACACAGTTCAGAAGGCAACTTACTTTCTAGTTTATCTAGACTTAGATCTATAGATGGCAATTTGGTTGAAAAAATCTGGTTTTGAGGATTTGATCTCTTTGGAATTTGGATATTTTCTTTTTATTAGCAGAATTTGACTTGTGTTTCTTAGCATACCAAGATTTGTTAGTTTGTGTGACTGGACCCCCCACACCCTACCTCACGCTACTAGTAAGAAGCATGGGTTTGTCACCAAAGGCAAGATACAGGTGAGTAAGGGCACTTCTTTCCTTTCCCAACCTCACATCACCAGTAAGAGATGTGGGCTTATCACTGAAGGTTGATGGGGCAAAGAAGTGTGTAAAATAAATTTTTTGTTTGCTTGGTGCTTTTGATTTCATTTGATTTTGACATTTCTGATCTAAGACTTTGGGACATCCTTTTTTTCTAAGAGACTTTAAGAGGGATAGATGTGACACCAAGAAGCTTCCAGAACAGACCGTAGGCAAGGACAACTTTACCTAGTAGAAAGAAAGAGCAAAGCCAAGTATGCAGGTCTTGGTATGGTTTCCGTCATTGTTTGTCTGTCAAACTTGATGAGAATATTTGAAAATACTTGATGATGTTATGAAAATTGAAGAGATGTGATTTGAACGCTTTTGCCAATATTTTCATAAGCTTGTAATAAATTGCTTAAGAATAAGTTCCTTGACCACAACATTACAGAATGAGTGAACAAGATGAACTAACTAAATTACTAATGCAATGCAACTGCAACCATGTACATATGAAAATGTAGGTGGAACTATATCTCATGACGTCTAGGGCGAAGCAAGTTGACGAATATCGAATTCTTCACCCCTAGACGTACACAGCGGAGAACCATTATCCTCAAATTTTTCGTTCTCTTGGCGAGGACCTACCATTCTGTGTTTGAACTTACAACCCTTACCTAGAGGTGTATATGTCCCATTATTAAAAACATTTTTCTAAAAGAGGTGTTCACATGCCTCTTTGTCATGTTTTTGAGAGATGGCATGTGGGTGAGCATGACTATGCTGCTCGACCTTTTCTCCCATATGGAGCATTGTGTTTATTTGTAAATTTTGTCGAATGATGAGGTCTTGCCCCATGGATAGGGAAAACTTAGCTTCAGACGCGCATGGGTCGAAACCATGCTTTAGAATAGGGCAATGCCTAGAGATGGTTTTGATAGGCATCGTTTCAATTTTAAATTTCCCTTCTTCATTTATTAATTCTATCATGTTCATATCTAGATTTAGGTCATCAGAGGGAAGAGATGCTATACCGAGAAGACTACCCATTCCCTGAGGTTCGAATGGGAGAAAGATCGGCTCGTCATTCTCCAAGAGTTTCATAATTCCTGCTGTGGTTTTAGTGGAGACTGTTTCCACAGAAATTGGCTTACCTTTATTTGTTTTTACCACCTCAAATGTTTTTGATTTAACAAATTCAACCTTTGGAATGTCTGGGGTGATTGGGACTAACTCTTTTGTTGGAGGTGGTTTGTTTAATTGATTTATGGGAAGCTCATACTCTGTATGGACTCCTTTCTTTTTCTTGAGGTTTTCTAAGTGTATATCAAAGGGTTTATGATCCCCCTTAGTGATGAATACCTTTCCTAGGTGTAAAAACATTACTTCTTGGAATAACGTGGAAGGGATTGCCTTCATGCGATGTATCCATGGACGACCGAGAATCATATTATAGTTGGTTTCCCGATCTATAATATAAAATTCAGTGAGGATTGTTTTAGGTCCCAAGGTGACTGGTAACACTATATTCCCAATTGAAGTGGCCTTGAGGCTATCATAACCCCTTAGCATATTTCGCGTTGTGGAACAGTTTGTTTCTCCATATCCTAACTTTTGAAGAAAAGAGAAGGGGGCTATGTTAACTACTGCCCCATCGTCAATCATTGCACATGCTTAACGTAGTTGTTGTAAATCCAAACCTGTAAAGTGCAAGGGTGGATCACCTCTACGTGAAATTTCAGTGTTCTGTTGGCATTTTGTTTATGTCAAATACAAACTCAGTATCCCTATCTGCCTGCCCTAGAGGGTAGATATCAAATTCTACATGGTTTACTTGTGTTTCAAGAGGGGGAGTGATGTTAATCAGATGACCAAGACCTAATGCATCTGAGTAGTGCAAAGCCCTATGAGCGGGTGAATTTTTCAGCAAATCTAAAAATGAAATATGAGAAAAGGTTTTGTTCAAATCATTAATATCAAATCATAGGTATCCTACTGGTTTTAGCAATTATAGTTTCAGTCTATCTGGCTCTAAAATATCTTGGTAGTTGGTTGTGAAACATACTCCTTTGTTCTGTGTTGATGCATTGATTTCTACGTGTAGCTCAACCTCTAGCTCGACTAATCCCAACTATTTTTGTATCAGGTCGATTTCCTAGGTTATGGGTGCAACTTAAGAGTTGTCTAGAAGTTGAGGCTTCTTGATCATTGTTTCCTATTATGATACCCTTTGTTCTGTCCCACTTGGATCTAACCCTTTATTGTTATAATGATTTGGGAGAGGATCGTTAAAAATCTTGAGAGGTTCATTTTGAGGGGAAATTGATCCCATAAAGCAAGTTTGGCAGTGGTGTAGGACTTTCTAGAAACATATCCACAAAGAGTTGTTTTTTCTCTTGTGGTAGACGTTGTAAGAATTTGTTGCAGTCATGGAAAGTCCTGGTATCATGACCCCTAATTTTGTGAAAACCATAATATATATTGGGATTATAGTTTCGTGGTCATTGGTTTGAATCCTATTGTGGCCCAAAGTTCTGATTGGGCAGATGGTTGTTATAGTTGAAATTTCGAGGTTGTGGCCTTTGGCTTTGGTTTTGATATCCATTTGGGCCCCAAGCAAGGCCTTGTGACTGGATTTACTACTGTTGTTGTTGTTGTTGTTGTTGTTGTGGAGGATGATTAGAATCCACAGTATTGATCACTGGAGTGAAGTTATTATTGCATTGATTGTTAGCAGGTGTCGGGGTGTTCACAACATTTGGTCCTTTGACTTGATCAGTGACTCCATCTGTTGTAACCCCGCGGTTTTTGTTAAGGATATTGGGTCCTTGATTGGTATTCCCAGCATTAGGATAGGTCGTAGTGTTTTGATTGGGAGTGGTTGATTTCCCATTTGTTCCATATGTCTTACGACCACTATCTATCTCTGTTTGGTTGATTCAGAGAGCACTCTTGAGTACTTCATCATAAGTTCTTAGTGGGAACTTCTGGACTTCTTCCTTTATCTCTCTGCTGAGAGAATGAAGGAATAAATCACATAGTTCCATTTGATCCATGTTTGGAGCGCTTGCTAAAGAATAGAGGACTGTATGCCATCTTTGGATGAAATGAGCAACAGATTCATTGTGTTTTTACTTAATATGCAAGAATTCCCTAATCCCTGCTCTCAACAACTTGTTCATGTCAAAAGCCTTAATGAATTCTGACACGAGTTATTTAAATGAATGTATTGAGGCTTTAGGTATTCTGTAATACCAATCAAGGGTGATACCCTCTAAAGTTTTGGGGAATATTTTAGCAACAACTCCATCCCAAGGGAGAAGTTCTCGAATGGCTGTGGCATAGACCTTAAAATGTGCATTTGGGTCTCCCTCTCCTTTGTACTTCGGTAGATCGGGGAGAGGTCTTGGAAGCATGACGCTTTGTATAGTGAAGTCCAAAGGTTCTTTCAAATATTCTGAATAAGTTCCTATTGCATAGGTTTCGACCATTGATGGTGTTTTCTGAGGGGGTGGAGGTGGAATGGGTTGTTGATATGGCATAGCTTATGTATCTACAGGGGCATAAGGGAATCCCTGTGGTTGAGTGAATATGCCAGGAGAAGAGAACATATCTCCCTGTGGTGATTTGGAATACATGTTTAAGTATGGAGGAGCATTGCTCAGGAATGGATTGTTTTGTACTAAACCAGGAGGTATTATATTTTCCAATGGAGTGGCGTTAGAAAACATGGTTCTAGTTGGAATTTTTTGTGAATACTGAGGAGGCATGCCCAATGTGCTTGTTCCTGTGAGGAGGTCTACTTGGCTGGGATGATGTGGAGGATTGGAATTCCCTGCCTATATGAATTGCGAATTTTGACTTGCTTGAGCAAGTTCCAACCCTCTAACTTTCTCAACTAAGGCTGAGATGACCTCATTTGGTGAAGACATGGTATTTTTCCTTAGTGGTGTTTATTGTATACTTTCAGGTTGTATAGGCATATGGTACCTAGCTATGAATTGATCGGTGCCCTGCCAAGTTTCACCGAGGGCATTTCCTATAGGTGGAGGGATGGGGGTGTTTTCTTGGAACGAGACCTCGGGTTGTGTTTGCAAACCTCCTATAGATGGGTACATATTTTGAGAGCATTGTTCACTCCTAGCATAACGTGCTAAGTATTCATCATCTAACAAATAGATATGGATCTGATTGTCTACTAATTTACTGGTCTAAGCAACACCTGAGGAGATGAACCAGATTCTCCAGTGAGCATCATATTGTTTGAGCTTGAAGGCTCTGGTTGTTGCATTTGAGTGAGCTGATCCAACTCCTCTATTTGGAAAGAAGAACTATATCTAGTCCTTTGAGGTGGAGTTTGTGTTGAAAACCGGTTAGTTGAATAGTTGTCACCCCCATGCTGAGAGCGAGGGTGATGGTTGTCTAGTTAGTTGATCGTAGTATGCTTCAAGACGTAGGAGAGGTTTACCATATGCATCGTATCCTGACATAGTCGGGGGGTATATGAATACCCGCAGAATAATGGGAAAGAGCAAAGGTGGATAAACCTAAAAGAAGAGTGTGAAAGTGAAAAATTGTTTCGTCAATATCAGATTCTATAATCTTGTGAAGTTGATGTGAAGGCTAATGAGGTAGGTAAGATGAAACATTTTTTTTTTCATGTTGGGTTCACCAATTTTGTTGGTGAAGCTGATGTGAAGGCTAATGAGATGGAAAAGACGAAAAAGTATACTAATTGGAAGATGCAAGTAGAAATATGACTCCAAACCAGAAAGTAGGAATTTCACGTCGGGTTCACCAATTTTGTATGACAGAAAAGTGACATGTGAAGATGATAATCGACAAGTGACCTTCCCCGTACCTGACCTCCTAAGGTCGTGCCGAGACAGCCGGTGGTTTGTAATGCGGGTGACTTAGATGAAGCCACAGTCTGGGATTATGGCCAATTTTCTACGATAGAAAAGGCTACAGGCGAGGATGAGAATCGGCAAGAGAACTTTCCTATGGCTAACCATGGGAGGATTAGTGACTAAGATCTGGTAGTGTGATCTCCTGGTAGCTGAAATGACAAAGGGGAGATTTAGAGGCTATGAGTGGGTAGCATAAATTCCCTATGGTTTATCCTCCTAACTAGGATCTAAGTGATAATCTAGTTATGAAGTCTCTGAATTAACTTAAACTGAAAATAACAACTTATACTACTATTGAAAGGGAAACTAATCTAAACAAAATATACGATTGAAACATTATAATTACAAGAACAATTAAAACTACTAAAAAACTAAACAAGCGAGATAACCTGATGTGGTTATTCACCTGTGCAGATGTGTGAATCTAGATAAAAGACAACCAATTAACTTAATTGAAAACCTTCAATCCTACCTCAGAAGTGAGGAACAAATCATATTTTCTCATAAAGTATCATTCCCCACAGCTTCCCCAGCAATATTGAAAGCAAGCTTAAATGAAATAAAATGATTCTCTACTCTATTTGATAATAACTTTGACGATTTAAACCTAGAGTTTACTGAGCAGAGGCAAATCTAGTTTTGTTGTATTTTGTCCCCTCAGAATGATCTCTTCATTCTTTCGTGTTCACGTGAATTCAGAAAGAGTAGGAGTATAGCAGTATCAGCAAGAGAAGATACTGGGACGATAGTTACTTTGAAGTAAAAATGGCATGAAGCACAAGTAGGAGAGGGATGGCGCAAGTGAATTGGCTGGCTTGGCCTATGTGATTCCTAGCAGGATTGTTACAGCAATGATAAAACAAATTGATAAATAGCAAGTACTCAAATAGTGAGCAATAGCAGCTTTAGAGAAATACAACAAAGTACAAGTATGAGAGGGATGGCGCAAGAGAACAGAGCTTGGCCTATGTGATTCCTAGCAGGATCGTTGTCGGTGTATAGTGAGGCATAACTAAATATTCAGAATTCTAATCCATGCTAAAGATAAAATGATTCATAAACAAAATCTAGGACTGAGTATTGAAGACTGAAGCTCAAGAATGAAGACTCCAGACCAAAGAACCAAGACCATTTACTTGTAAACAAGCTGCATATTTATAGCATTTGCAATGACCAGAAGGAAAGTTCAAATTTAACTCTCTCACCATTAAACAAAGATAAATTACTATTTACCAGGTGGCTAAAACATAAATGCAAGACAAAGTGGTTGAGAAATGCGGATGCAAATTCAATTTTTATATTTGACGCGATCATCGTCGAGCATTCTAGAAAATGCATACAGGACCACCACCGTGCACAAGGCGGCGGTTACAGGACTGCCACCCTAACCTGGGTGATGGTTATAGGACCACCGCCCTAGCTGGGTGACAGATACAGGACCGCCGCCCTGGCCTGGGTGATGGTTACAGGACCGTCACCCTGGCAGGGAGGTCGGTCCTATAACTAACGACAAATAAAACAAGTAAAAAGAGAAAAAAGGTTAGGATAATACATGTAGAGGCTGGACAAGGATTTTTCGGATGCAAATGTACACTCAGCGAGCATTCTAGATTCCAAACACCTTACAAAGAGATCTTAATCATCATTGGGGTTTCCGTAACCAATTTCCGACTATACAATACATACAATTTTGGGTACGTATAGCTACCTTCTTTTAAAATTCTCACTTCAAGTGGAAGATTTATTGTATTGCTTTTGAAAGAAAATTTGTATTAATTATTGGTTATTAAGGTTGTAATGTATGTGGGAATGAAAGGCATTTTTTAGTGAAACAAGTTTGATAAAATGGAAATGAAGTTGAAAGAGAAACAATTTTAGTGAGTTAAGTTTTTTGTAATGGAATTTAGATTCAAAGGAAAACTACTTAGTCCTCATTTTAGTTGGTTTGTTGTTTCAAATGGGTATGTATTTCTTATTGGAAAATTAGTAGTTCTTATTTTAAAACTATGAGGAATCTTCTATAAATCGCTTGTGGGAATGATTTTAAACTTGTTTTTTTTTAAAAGGAAAGATTCATTCTTATTGATATGCCTACATTTCATGGCTAGTAGATTTTATTTGTTTATTCTTTGATCAAGAAAAGCTTAAAACTCATATGAGGCTATGGAAATGTTTTCAAGAAAAAAAATCTTTTGATTAGTTGTTTTGTCAACAAATGCATCATATTTCCTTTTTAATCTATTGGAGTAAGGAAATTGCTTGTTTACAAATTAGACTATAGCTCCATTAGAGTACATAAATTTATTATGAAGTGATTATAAATTTACCTTAAAACCTAGTGAGCTTAATGTAACATCGAGTGAAATTTGGGCTTGATTTAAGATCTCTTATCAATGTGTGTGTGTGTGTGTGTGTGCGCGTGCGTGCGTGCGTGCGTGCGTGCGTGCGTGCGTGCGTGCGTGCGTGCGTGCGTGCGTGTGTGTCTATATATACACTAATCAAATTTTAAAGGAAAAATTATATTGCAAGAGCAAATGCCTAATAGTATCATCAATAAAATTATTGTTGCTTATTAAAAATAGTATTAATATTTTAAATAATGTTAATACTAGAATACTATTAATATTAAAAGGTATTAATATTAATATATCGGTAATATTAAAATATTATTAGAAATATATATAGTGTATTCTTTTAATACTAATTTAATATTATAATGTTAAACAAACTTTATGCTAAAAGAAATAAAATTGTGGGGAAAGGAGGGGAGGGTCGCCGACCCCACCCCATAGTGTATGGGGTGAGGGGTGGGGTCATCAACCCTCCCCCCAATATTCTTTTAACTTTTAAACCAACCCAACCTAAAAAAAAACTACCATGCTATTACCCGATCATTGTCCTTTGTGCGCAGTCAAATTTCATTTGCTTCCTTCAGACTATGTGAGTCCCCTTTCGCGGTCGAGCCCTTATAAAAATCGTGTGTGTGTGTGTGTGTGTGTGTGTGTGTGTGTGTGTGTGTGTGTGTGTGTGTGTGTGTGTGTGTGTGTGTGTGTGTGTGTGTGTGTGTATTAACCACTGTATTTTATTATTATTTCAAGATTTTTATTTAAATAAAGTTTTAGTGAAATATATACTTAATATACAAAGTTATATACATGTGTGTGTGTGTGTGTGTGTATTCTTCTATCGAAATAAATGCAATCACCATTTTTAACTATTTTTCCTCTAAAATAGGGCAAAACCCACATGCCCATTTGGGGAAACATTAAAATAATGAGATAAATAAAATAAATGAATACATTGAAACCCTCGGTAAGGGTGCAAATAAAACAAGAAAAGAAATGGAGCATGTGCATCATTCCAAAAGCTTGAGATGGCCTCTCATGACTTCCTCATCCTCCTCCACCAATCTGTAAAACAAAACAAAGAAATAATAAGCCAAACAAATAGAAAGAAGCCTTTCATAAGCAAACTTAGGGTTAGTGGAATCCCTAGATCTTGTGGCCCCAAATGAATCCATATAATGGATGATATTCATCCCTACAAAAATTAGGTGAGGAGTGGGTGAGAGGAATTCAAATTTAAAATTTAAAATGCATGGGTTGCCTTATTTTAGGGGACACTCAGTTAAGTGTATAAGGGGATGGGTGTTATTAACTTGCTAACCCAAATGTCATTTAGAGACATTTTAATTAAATGTCAATTTTGACCCCTTTGTGGGTATAATAGAACCTTTATTATAACTTAGTATTTAATTAAATAGACCTCATTTACCCTTGGGATTAATTTGTGCAAGTTTGACTATAGTGGAATTTAAATGTTTATTAAAATAACATTTAGGGGAAACTAAATCATACTTTGGACTAAGTTTATAAAAGGTATTGAGAGTTTTATTATTTTATTATAATGGGGATTAAAAAAGAAATTTATATTACTAATTTAAAGTAACTCAGAAACAAGAATGTGACAATTGTTAAATCGAAACCTTTTTGCGAGCACATTTTTCAAATGAAAATATTCCATAACTTTTCTAGTTTGACCTAGGTTGTTCTTGGGTTTCGTGCGGGGCAAATTTAGCAGGATTTATAGGATTCCTTGACCCGGGCTCAAGATGAAATTTCACCTTTCCAATTCATACCCCTCGTCTATCTATAAAAATCAGGAATCAATTCTTGTTGTTATCCTCCACAAATTGGGGATTAAACATTTGGATGTATGGTGGCATGATTGGTGGTGGAATTAGGAAATTTCCTTCCTCTACTACAATGTTGGAACCACTTATCAGCTTTTGAACCCAGTCTCACCTACCATTTCCAAATTCAATGCCCATTGGGGTCTGTATTATGTGCATTCCACTCTAGTTATGACCTCGTTTCTGAAGCTACTTATTGTGAATTGACTAGTTTGTGTTTTGTACCAGAACAACCCGAGGCCTCCTAAATACGCTTGAAAAACTAGCTCCTAAATTTGTTTTCACAAAATTAATTGTTACAACCAATTGGCATGTAGAATTACTAAAGGTTATAAGTGGTGGATTTCAATTTTCTACTAAAGGCCCCTAAACCATGGGCCCAAATCAAAATGAATTTATTGGATTTCAGCTATTGTCCATGCAACAATGCAATAAACTGGGCTCAAAATGTATTCAACTTAATGATCAAATGGTCTTATAAATTGGGTTTAAAAGTTTTCGTGGCTTCCCATGTCACCAGAGAACATGATGATCTCCACTATGGAAGCCACGAAGCCATTTTGCACGCTAATTTTGAATGACTTTTTCTAACATTTACAAAGTGTTTTAGCATAGAGAATTTTAACAAATCTTTCATTCCAATCACTCCCAACTGTTCCATTTCTCAAAATTACCCTCCTATGCGGGTATTTAATAAAAAAACCCACATCTTAAGTGTAAGGACAACGCTCCAAAGTGGTCATTTTAGATGCGCGATGTCCAACTCCATGTTACGCCGTTTGGAACAACTTTGGGGGGAAGTTAATAAGTTTTAGCGGAAACATTTTCACCGAAAGGGAAAATAAAACAAACCAGACTTATTGCCTATTACCCAAACATACCCAGTGCGCTCGGTGTTGGAACCCGAGCTCTAATACCGGATGTAATGCCCCAAAAATACGCCACTAGGGACCAAGTTGGCAATGACATATGGGAGTATAATTTGCGCAATTTGTTTTTTTGAGTTACCAGTTTACGTGTTGCAACTTACTTAAATTCCTTATTAATTCTTGTATTTCATTCTTTCATCGGATAAGACTAGGTAGATTCACCATGGTCCCTGCCACCAATAGGGTAATCCAATCACCATCGTGTTTTAAATTCATAAAATACGGTTATTACAAAAAAACTTCCTCGTTAAAAACACATCATGAGGGTTGTCCAAGTGTTATCTAGGAACATTGAGAATCGTATTCAATGTTACCAAAACAAAGGTTTAGTTAAATTATTATCTCTACGTCACCGCACTATCCATGAGTATGAGATACAGATCATATTTTGATTTCATTTAGTCATGCCAATTTACAAACAACCAATATACTCGAACCATTTCAAAAATACCACGGATATGCCAACTACTAAAACTCAACTTAAGATACATAAAAGTAATCAAGTATTATTACATACAGTTATTACGTCTGAAAGTCTATTTAGATTTTCATGCTAAAAAAATTACTAAATAAAACTTAACATAAACAAAATAGTCATTCACTAACATACATTAATTTTATTATAGAAAAGATACTAGTTTTACTATATGTTAACACAATTAATCCCTCCATATAGAAAGTGGAGAAGGAAAGAAAAAGAATTCTTTTAAAGCATTAAATTCCCATATGCCAAAATTTAAAAGAAAAGAGACTAAAAAGGATTCCACGTGGAGGAAAGGGATAAATATTTTTTTCATTTGAAAAGAATTTATTTGAACCATTAGATTTGTTTCATCTCCACCGTGGATCTAAAAGTCCTAACTTTATTTTTATCCACATTTTTTTTTAACATTCCCACTTCCTCACTAACTTCTTTCTTATTTTCTTTTCCAGGTATTTCCATGGAGCTGGAGCATAAGAAGATTTATTATTATTATTTCTCTTCTTAATCTCTCCTGAAATCAAATCAAATATTTTAGGATGGATTCCTTGCTTTCTTTCATGGTGGCATTGAATAATATTGATTCATTTAGTTTTGTTTTATTCCTGTTATATTTTTTGGGAAAATAACTTGGTTAGATTTTTTTTACAAGTTACAGATTGTGTTTTGGTTGGATAGCCTTTCAACAGGGGCGGCTAAGATAGGGAAGCACCATCAAGCTTTGTTGCAAAAAAATTTGTGGAGGCGTCCAAGGTTGATCTGTTATTCTATATTATGCAAGGAAAACATAAGAGATCTGAGGCATCGTTTAGGTTGGTTGTTCATTGTGTTCTACTTGGGGTTTTGAACAGTGCTTACCCTTATTTGTGGGTTTATTTGATACAGGTCTATTTTCTCAATGTAACTTTTATTTAGTTTTCAAATACATAGAGAAACAAGCAACTGTAGTTATGATACTTTTGAAGCTATACTATCCATATACTTTATTATTTAAACCATTTATCTATCCAAAATATTTACAGATGTTATTCAAATAATCCAGATATATATTTGGTAATATGTCAAATGAATGCCCTCAATCATTTAAGATTTGGGAATAATATATACATTTTTTTTAGTTCTAATATCCTTTTAATGTGTAAAAACGAAATAGAAAATTTTATAAAAGATTTTTTTTGCAGACCAAAAGATGAAAAGTATCTTATCAAAAATTCTGAATAGCCTCTCACTATTACTAAACTTATTCTCCATATTCACTTTACACTCTTTTTTTTTGGCCAAACTATTAATGAAATACAACAGCGAAAATCTTTTTTTTTGGTTCTCTAAACTTATTAAAAATAAGGACATCATTTGTTTAGAGCCTTAAATAAAAAGGAACAAAAATACATTCTCTTAATTCACACAAGAAGCTATCAAATAAGTTGAGGTTCACAACTTTATTGTAACTCATAATTTTTATTTATTCATTTTCATAACTCGTAGGAGAAACAATCTTAGACAAGAAAATGAGAAGCAACAATTTCTTTCAAATTTTCTCTTATAATACAAAGGGATAACAATCCTTCCCAAACCCATAATCCAAGCTTTTATAATATTCCTTTCAAAAGATAAAAGCATAACCACAAATCCCATTGAAAAAGGATTACAAACATGAAGGGAAGGAATCTACAACAACATGACAAAGTTTCAATTGTCATGATTGAAGGAGAGTACACAAACTAATGCAACACTTAGTTGTTTAAACTACAACCATATCTCAACATGGGAGACTTATAGAGAAGTAAGACAACTTGATATAGCAATATCCACATGATATTTAGAATTAGGACTCTCCCAAAATTGGCAAAAAACAAGATGAAAAGATCACCAAGAATGCTCCAACTATCTTCAGGCTTTAAGCTCCAAATCTTGTACACCACATAGTCTTCAACACAAGGAGAAAGACTTGTTTCACTACCCAACTTATATGTATCATTACATGTCTTTCCAAATATTGGAAGACATGTTAGCCTCCCCCAAGCACATGGGAGAGAGAGCTAGCTTCCACAAATGTGCACAAGAATAAAGGAGGGGTAATAACAAGCACATCACATACAAGACCAAACCCATGCACCACAAAACACAACAAATGACAACCAAACAAAAAGAGGAGCACTAAATTCATCTTCAACAAGGGGAAAAGTAAATGAGACATCCAGTAGTGTTAGAGTGTGGTCCAACCATAGGATACACACTTATAAAATCTTCAAAATCCTCATTATCCCTCCATAACAATCACCCCTCCTTATTACTCCTTCATTCGCCTAAATTGCTCCTTGGAAGGATTTTCAAACCCATTGGATTTCCTCTCCAAGGATGGGGAAGGAAATTCAAACCATATGAATCACCTTCCCCATCTTAAACCATACGAGGGGATAAAAGAGAAACCAACATGGCTTGCCCATTAAGCCATAAGATTTAAGAGGGAAAATCCCTCCCTCTTCTCCAACAAAACTCTCAAATCCATCAAGTGATGGATGGAGAAAACAACGAAAGAACTCAATCAAACAAGCATGCAACACATACAAAACAAGACCATACTTTCAACAATATGTCATCTACAATTTAACATGCAAAATAACACAAAAAGGATCAAATATCCTACCTCCAAAAAGTTCTTCAATCTCTAAGCTTCTCCAAATCCTTGTCCAAGCAAGAGCTCCAATTCCAAAAGCATTCCCAACACAAAATGACAAGCAAAAAGTCCTCTTTCTCCCACATGAGAGAGTATTTGAAGAAAACCAAGTAATCTTCCTCACAAATAAGGGGGTGACATGTGTCATCTCTCTCTTTCCTCCAAACCAAGATTTCAAAAACAAAAAGAAGAAAAGATAAAGCTTCATTTTAGCATTACTCCCCCAAATTACCTAAAAAGAAAGTAAAACAAATCCATGCAACTTTTCATAATACACAACCCCCAACCATTCTTACATGAATGGTGACAAGAGAGGCCAAATGGGAGGAAAACCCACTTTGGCCTTGAAATTAAGCCCCATGCCTAATTGGTAGGGTCCAAGGGCTTATTTTTATGCTAAGAGAACTCCCAAAACCAAAAGGAGTCTCTAAAAATGCCAAAAATTACCTAATTTCGGGTTTAGCACTTTTGGACACATATATTGAGGATGTGGGGCCCACTCAAGGGTGCTTATATGACCCCAATTCTCATTAATTAAACAAATACGTTCCTAATGCAAGTGGGGACCATTAGGTCTCCCAACCTAATTTTTTAACAAAATTAAACAGCCTAAACACAATTAATTTTACACAATATACAACATTACAAATTTAAGGGTCACTCATGGTGCCCAAACAATTACATGCAACCAATAAGGTTTTATCTAGCTAACATAGCTAAGACTCAGCCCTGTGGGTTGCTTGTGCATATGCATGTAGCCGCCCTGAAACCCACATTCTCCTATGCCCTGTAATCTACACACTCATTACAAGTATTAAATGCATATGCCCAATAAAAGTATAAATCAACTACTCAATAAATCAATCGAAGTATAAACATGCTAACTATGCTAACACATCATCAATATGGAATTGTGATTGAGAAACATATACAATTTCACATAAATTCACCATGTGTTAGCCATTGCAGTACATATAATCGACATATATCCATGCTATCATATTATCACATCAAAATAATCGAATATTCAATAACATCAAGATGTGTGACAAAACCATGTATCCATCATATATCAAATAAGCTCAATAACATAGTAACATGTTAGTATCCAGAACATCTACTGAAATGTACTAATCAAGGCTAAATTGGCGCTACGTGCCCAAATCACCGTACATGTCCACGAAAGATCAAATAACATAACATAATATCAAAATGTGTCAGAATCCATATCAAATCATTAGATATAAGTATAGAGTCAACAGATAACTGAAGCTAGAAAATGTGGGCACTACAATTTTTTTGTATTGTATTATAAAACAAATGTAGTTAAGGTTACATTGTTGTTGAAGTGTTGAAACATGCATAGATTGCCATCAAATGCTCAAAAAAATTGTTCTAAGTTTTGTAATTTTTATATATCAAATCATTGTAAAATATATTTATTTTATAATCTATACTTATATGAATTAAAATTCAAGGCATTGATCATTAAAATAGTGTTTGGTACCTTAAGATTTTACAAAACTACCACATGAAAAATGCACATAATGTTGATCATTTCAAAATGGCAACAAAAAATCTCATATATCCTATATCACCCATGCTCTTGCAAATTGAGTTATTGATTTTTTGTGTTTGTTCCTATCCTCTATTTACTCCAATGTGTATTCATTGAATCTTACAACAGTGTGCCCATCAAACACTATGAAGTATGGTATTTGAAGACAATTTGAAAAATATTTAAAATTATATATCCTATAAAATATAGTCCAGAAGATTTATTAGTTAAAACATGGAAACCTAGGTTATACACGTACCTTGTAATTGGGTTCGCTTAACAAAAATGAAAATTTAGTTTCAAATATCCTTTAATGATCTTCTATTAGTGTGCATAATTTGAAATCTTTTTTCTAGTGCATATTGGTTTTTTCTTGGTCTCAAGAACAACCTTCTTTACAACATGTTTTTTCATCTTTGATCAAAACAAGGATCCAAATTTTTATGCATTGATTTGTATTTTGAATTTGGTTTGCATTGAAACTTATGTAGTAATTTTTTTTTTACCCCACCATATATGTATTTTCTTTAATTTGTTAAAATACTCGACTTTGACATATGTACTATTCTATTACGATTTGTTAAAATACTTAATTCAGCAAGATTTACCATATCATGGTCTTGTTCGATTTATTTTCAATTTTAAATTATTATATCTAGCTTCATTGGAGAAGAACATTACTATTTATATTTGTTGCTTTCAACCATCTTCCCAATGAAATAGAAAGAGTAATGATACTGATAACAAAAATTTACATACTCAATTGCGTAGTTAATAATTAGAAACATTTATATAATAGAATACACAAGGCTTTCATTTTCCATACCATTTATAGTTGTTTTCAACCATTTTATTCATAGCAATTCATTGTTTTCAACTATTTTGTTGGATATTAGCGCTTCATAGATTAATGATGTGTGTGATTTATACATTAGTCATAGGTACATGTGGAATAATATATTATATGTGAGAGAGAATAATGTACTTGGTTAAAGAGGTGTGTATGAGTTGTCTTAACAACTCACTTAGAATAGGAGATTTGAAGGATTTGGAGATATGTGTAACTCCGTATTTGTAGGAGTTCTACCATTTGTGAAGTAATTAATTAATTAGAGTATTTGAGTTAAAAACTCTGTCAAATTCATCATTTTGGTATGGGAGCATTCCTGATTTGTTTTTTGGGAGCGTGGATTATTGGGAGGGGCAACCATTTTTTTTTTTTGTTGTCCATTGATAAATAAAATTGTTTTGATTATTTTATGTAGTCAAGTTATTTAGTAGTTTAACTTAGTGAGCAATGTCAACACCTGCACTTGTATAGGATTCTCCTCACACATGCATTGTGAAGTTTCCATCCACCAGCCAAGTTGGTCTCCTCATATTCCATCGCCTTTCTATTAGCCCTAGTGATGGCAATCTTTATATGAAAGATTAGTGGTTTTATATGGAGACATTGCTAATTTTCTGCTATATAATTCTTTGCTTACGTCTATTGATGGTTTTGTCTACTACATCTTGATAAAATTGCACTCGCCATGTGCATCATTGTCATCATCCAGAGATTTGTTGTACCATATACCTACAACATTCTTGTTGGCGCATGAATGTGGCATATATTAACGAATATGTTCCTTCAATCTAGTGTGAAGGTGATCTATGTGTCTTCAATTTGTTCATGCTTTGGTTGTGCATTACATCAATCATTCATATGTCATGTTGAGCATAACACTCAATATAATTTGTTAAAGCGATTTATAAATTCTTATATCTAATATGGTGACAGAAACTTCGTGAAGAAATAAAATGGTTCAGGTCAATCCTTGTACCTAAATATCATATTGTTTGTATAGTTGAAATTTTAATTATAAAGTTACAATTTTCTTAAGTATATTTTTAAATAGTGGTAGATTATTGTAGGTTGTGGGACTTACAAACCATGAATCCAGAATTCAAGTTTTACTAGTTTTAATTCTAGTTTGTACAAACATTCGTAATGTTTAGAAAAACAAAGTTGAAATTAAGATATATGGTGGAGTCCTTTGACCATGCAATGTCAGTCCCTCATGTGTAGAGTTTATAGATGTATTAAAATTTTAAAAGATTCTATGTTTTATGGTCTAACGCGTTGTTTTAAAAAGTTATTTTTTAAACCTATAGGGTTCATAGTGTGATTTGTCATCTAAAATCGATAATTATTTGCTTATGAGGTTTATTTTCTAAACATTGTGTCAATCTTTAATAGCATGTTATCACGTTTAAAGCCTAATTTGTGTCCCAAAATATAAAGTGTCTAGTTTAATAAAGTATGTTATCAAATTGTCAAAAAAAAATCTTTGTGAAGGATGCATTTTTTGGGAACCTAGATGTTCAAATTGGAGTGGATATGGTGGTCTTGTAAAGAAAAGTTTTTCCTTATAAAGCAATATGTAGATGAGCTTCATGACCGATTTGGTTGAGTGAGTGAGTTTCACTAGAGGTCGTAGGCGACAGAGGTAGGAGGGCAAACGACGTCTGTCATTAGTCGCTAACGAAGAGGTCGCACATTGTAATAGTGCCACAATTAAATAACATCAAAAAAACTAAATCTGAGGGTGATTTTTAGTGGTAGTAATCATCACCTATATTGTCTGTGAATGAGTGGTAGGGGTCAAGGATAGAGGCTACAAACACAACAGTGAGGATCCAATCCTCAAAATTCATTTTCAAATTATTTTGTATAATGTAAAACTAAAAATATTGTAATTGATATTAATATCATCCCTTGTTGTACAGATAAAGTGAACGTCCATACCGCAATTATTGAAGTAGAATGGTTTCTTGAACTGAGCTGTAGGAGGGTCATCCCACTACTTTTGATTGTTTCAATAGATGTGTTCCTAGCCATCGGAGGTAGTTAATGAGTTTCCATGATTTGGATGATGGGCTCCCAATCTATGATTGATTTGTTCCCGTGTGAAGTCCATGTACAAGCTCCAATGTGGTACATATGTGATACGATTTGAAAGTGAAGATCAAGGTTGTACTATTTGGAAGTGAGGAAAATGAAGGCATTAATATTGATCTATATTTGACTGTACATTTTTTTACTTTTGTTTTTGAAGGTATTTTTCTGCAAGAACTGCCTCTCACAGATTACATCATATTTTTTAAGAAGCTGCTGCTTTGTTTTCAACTTTTCAAAGAATGTGTATAATGTTTTCATGGAATATTTACAGAACGTCTATTAATGGACAGATGTCCATTAATTTAATCCATGGTTCATGAATAATTGGGGTTTTTTTCATTTACAGACCTTAATCAATGATTTTTCATCCTCCGTCAGCCATGGGCAATACATTTTCTTATCACTTCTACCATGAGTCTGATATCTATTTTCACATCTTGATTACCGTTGGGTATTAGACGGGTTAAGGAGGTCAAGCTTTTTACTTCAGTAATTAAGATATGTTTTATTAACTATTAGGTAATTCTTGAATAATTCATGCATGTCTCGTGCCCATGTAGACTTCATAATAAAAATTACCCATATAATTTTATGCTCCCAAAGAAATTAAAGACTTGCAACTACACCTTTTGGAGCTATGGAGGCTGTATTTGAAGATCCTGTCACCTGACCTAAAGGACTTGTAGGCATTACCTATGATTTTTTTAAAGGATCTGCTGGCAAATAATTTATTTAATTAAAGCTACATACCTCACAAACTCTTTGTTTCTAGGATGCGTTCAAGCTTATCAAGCGGTTCATGTAAATTTGTTGTTGACAATTGGCTCTTTTTTTTAGCCTTTTTCCAAAGATCTTCTGCATAACCCTCATGGAAGCTTTTTTTGCTGTTAAATATTAACCAAGTATTGGACCTTATTGGACCTTGTCACAATTTCACATAATTTTTGTTGCACTTAAAAACATTTTACTTTGATATAGGGAATTAAACTCTGAAAGCTACCATAACACAATAAGCCCACTGCAATAATTGCTAGTGCTAATGATATTTCTCACCAAAAACTAACAAACAGTGTCAATCAGTGGATACCAAAAGCTTGCACACAGTGTAATCCAGATATACTCTATAAAGTTTCAATCAGTGGATTAAAAAGTATTTGTTTTTTTTTTCTTGTATACAAAGGTAAGACTTATCGTAAAATCTTTGAGGAGTTACTCAACTGTCTTGATTCTACACTCATACAAAACTTGCTTTTAAGTGTGTACGAAGGATGGGTCATAAACTCTCAGATGTTCAGCAGCGGGAGATGAGGGACAAAATCTCATTTATTTGACAAGTACCACAGAAATGTATCCAAGCAGATTGGCATCAGTGCCTAATGCAACTTATTTAGTACTTGACAAACATTTCAAAATTTTCCCAGCTCAAATCCTCACAATTGTCATAAATCAACATATCATAGTGAAGGAAGTGAACTTTACATAGTTTACAAATCCCGTGTCTTTGAAAAAATTGCCACCATTGCTAACAAAACAATCAATAATAGCTCATCATTCAAAACATTGAGCAGGAATTTTGGGAAAGAAATTCATGGATGACAGAGGCTGGGATGGGGGAAAAATAATCTGCACAGCCCTCACGATGTAACATAAACAAGTCTGATGTCACATGTTGGTCAAAGTCCTGAAAAAGCTTCCAGATTCAACTGCTCTCCACTCTCAAGAGAGCCGGCTGGACTTTTAGGGTGCTTATCTTGTGAATTCAGATCATGTCCAGAGTTTAAGGTGTTGACATAGGAATATGGCGCTCCAAGTTTTGGAGCTGGGTCAGCAGTACTTATCCTGCTAGCAAGAAACCGTCTTATCAGACCCCTTAAAAAGGGAGCCATTGTATCCGGTTCATATTCCAAGTAATACATTATTCCTCCCATGCATAGACAAAAAAGTAGTACCTGGAATAGAAAAGAAGAATTATCATCAATATCTTTAAGTATTTCAGATCAAACATTGGCTTTCTGAAATTCAACTCATCAAGATTAATTATTGTGCAACATGAGAATCAGAAGTGATATTGCCAAATACAAGATAAGCTTTGCTATAATAGAAACCTAAGATAGAGACGGAAAAATGACAAAAATTAATATTGATGAGAAAGATAGGAAGGCCCGACTCAAATCAAGCAAAAGTTAACAAAGACGCCAGATCATACTTCAGCATTCTTGATATCTGGAAGCAGATGTCGATTCACTAAAATATACCAAAATGAATCTGCGGCTCGAGGAAGCACATAAAGAGATAGCTCACTTCGTCTTCCTTTCTTCTCTAAAAGAACAGACAACGCAGCAATGCATCCGGCAAACCAATAAATAAGCTTATGGTCTCTTGTTACAACCTTTCTTTGCAAGCATATAACTGCCTGGTATTTGAGGGAAAAAAAAGCACCGGTTAGACTGACAGATAATCAAAAGGAAAAGTTCAAAATAAGGTATCCCTGAAATACCTGAAATAATCCTACAAATGCTGAAAGGAATGATGTAGATCGCACTGCCCCTTTAGTAGCATTCCAGCATGTCCGCATGGGAGACTCCATAAACTAATACACAGAAAAACCCCAAATATCAGCAAATAAAACCACTTAAAACTATTTTTCTCAAAAACCAGCCTGAGCTCTGATTGTTAATTGTATATAAAGAATATGCATTCCTCTAAAAGACAAGCTAAGAACGATGAAAAACAAGATTAAATATAGAGAAATTAACTCAAATGAGGAGAGACAACATGCTTGCCCACATGAAATCAATGTACACACATACATTTGAAGAGGGTCGGGAAACAACATTTGATTACAAAAATAGTTTGGTGAGGATCACAGAGCATTAGATTATCACCAAGAAATGGATGCATGTTCATAGCAGAGTCTGGTGCCAGTATAAATTTGATGCATATCCACAATGCAAAATAAATGAATACATTGCTGATTGAGTGTTTTACATTCTCTTCTAATTCTAAGGCACATCAGAGTAGGTCGAATTTCAATGTGGCAAGCTTATTGAGTGTTTTACGAATGGAACTCAGAAATGCAAAATAAATGAACATGTTGCTGATGGGGCTCTCTACTAATTCTAAGACACATCAGAGTAGGTTGGATTTCAATGTGGTGAGCTTATTGAGTATTTTAGGAATGTAACTCAGAATTATACTATCATGTACAAACTTAAAACTTTACACTTGAAGTTGTGCACCATTACAGCCTTAGTTATTGTAAAAAGGAAGCCTTCAATCAATACACAAACAGTAAATATACTTTCCAAACTCATCATCAAAAGCCCAGATTCAGAAGTCAGGCCAAATAATGTTAAGGAGGGCCCCAGTTGAACACCAATTCATAACAAAGCTTCATCATCAGCTGGTTTGCAAACCAAGCAGCTACCGCAAGCACAAATGATGATGACATTAGTAGGCAAGCTTTTGTTGGCTATCATCCAGCATAATTGGTTCAATGCCAACTTAGGTGTATCTATCAAATGTAAGAATGGTCAAATCCTCATGATTATAGTCCCATAGTTATTACTCACTCCAAGCTTAAACCAATGTTTTAAAAATCGGAACCATACTCAGAACTGGCCAAGTGTCAGACTGGAACCGTACCGGAATTGGACTGGAACTAGACCGGTTTAAAACATAAGAACTAGTTTAATAAAAAATACATAAAATATTACAATTTTAATGAAAACAAGAAATGTTAAAGATTCCAAACCATGAATACAAACAATTAGAAACAAAAATTTGCAGAGTTTGCTCATGTATATACACCATGTAAGGGTAAATATAGCAAAACGGCACCAAGTACACTACATATCCGAAACAAAATATGTAAACAATGAGGCTCTAAATGACCTATAGAGTCCAAAAAACAATATGCTACAAGCTACTACATGTTTGATATCAATCATCAAACTCGACACCGCTGGTAAGTATGGGATCCTCATCCTCATCAATGTCATCTTGTTCCTTTGGCTCAGACACATCGAACTCCTCGGGGACATTTTTAGTAGTTGTAGTAGCACAGTTATTGTTTGCCATGTCTGGTGCTACTAGTGGTTCGTCATCCAAAGCCATCCACCCCAAATCATCAGGATCAAACTATGTCAAGTGACTCTCCTCTATCCATTATGAGGTTGGATCAATATCATCCAAGACAATGGGATCTGTATTAGGTATCATATTCAATAATTGGTTGCGCCTTCACCGGCGGTTGTATTACACGAAGACGAGATCATTCAATTGTTGTTCCACACGGGGTCTATATAACATCATTTAGGGTTAGGGTTAGAAAAAGGTAACTTAAAGATAAAATTGGAAAAAAAAAGTTTTAAGGAAAACCCTACCCCTCATCTAGTTCAGACTGGTCGAGTACGGAAATGACTGGTTTGACCTGTTCAGTACGGAACCGGACGGTTCAGTACTGAATCGGCTGGTTCCATACTGAACTGGTCCTTGATTCGGTTTTTCTAATGTGTATCAATAACACTAGCATTCACAATATTAACATTCTGTGATGTTAGTGATTTTGTTCACGAGTTGCCTGGAATGCTCACTTGGCTCTTTTCCAGGATAGGAGCTGCTTGTACAAGATTTCTTACTGAAATATTTCAGACCTCAATTGTACTGGTGGTTTTTCAGCGAACTAGCAAGTGCATTCTACAACATTCCTCAAATACAATGTGGATTCACTTGCCTTCTCTATGGAAAAGATATTTCATGAGATTGATAGCTCTAGATTTCCCCCATCTTGGTCACAACGCATCATCCTCTCCAACCACGGAAAGAGAGAGTTCGGACCCAAATAAATATAAGACTATGATAAGTGCATACACATTTTCCAAACTCTATTCTATGTTGTTGGACATGAAAATCTTCGAGTGTTTAGGGAGTGGTAATCATATAGGGAGTGTTTAGCCCTTAATCATTGGTCATATATCAGGATATGGATGGCCAACTTGCAGCCAACATAAAATCTTATCATATCATATAACATTCATTTATGCTTTCATATGCTTCCTAGATCAGCCTTGGTGCTTTGCATAGCATACTCGGGTATATATAGTAGTTAGTAGCTAGTAGATGATCATCATATTGAGCACTTGAGTCTTATTGTATGGGTTGGAGGTTGCCCCCTCAAAGTGCCTAAGTCATTATACTTGCATATTATGATCATTCATCTATATATTGGTGTTCTTTGGTGTTATATTCCTACTGACATTCAGATCTATCTAAGTAATGTAATTACAAGTGGTATCAAAGATTTGATCTAGGTCAAAATTGGGTCAAAACCCTAATTGTGAAGATTCGGTTATAGCCCGTCCGGTTTACCCTAGCGGTGGGGAATGTAGGTTATATGTGGGAGGTCTTGGGGTCCATTCCCCAGGTTGACCACCTCTATAGCTCGTCGTTACTTGGCTAGGCAGTGTCAGGCGGGTCAGTTGCTAAGGTGGCGGAGGTGGCTTTCAACGTGGTGCCAAGCCGGCTTGGTGTTCAATGCGACGGAGATCGACGGCAAGCATGAATCCAATGTTCAATGCGACGAGGCATGTCCTGGCATTACGGCATGAGAGGTAACAAAACCACTTTTAGCTCGTCCGGTTTACCTAGTGGTGGGGAATGTAGGTTATATGTGAGAGGTCTCGGGGTCCATTCCCCTAGGTTGGCCACCTATATAACTCGTCGTTACTCAGCTAGGCAATGCCAGGCGGGTCAGCTACTTCAGTGGCGGAGGTGACTCTTGATGTGGTGCCAAGCCAGCTTGGTGTTCAATGCGACGAAGGTCAGGGGCAGGCATGAAACCTGTGTTTAATGCGATGAGGTATGTCTTGGCATTACGACACGAGGTAACAAAAACTACTTTTAGCCCGTCCAGTTTACCCTAGCGGTGGGGAATGTGGGTTATATGTGGGAGGTCTCAGGGTCTATTCCCTGGGCTGACCACCTCTATAGTTCGTCGTTACTTAACTAGGCACTGCTAGGCGGGTCAGCTACTTAAGTGGCAGAGGTTGCTCTCGACATGGTGCCAAGCCGGCTTGGTGTTTAATGCGACGAAGGTCGAGGGCAGGCATGAATCATGTGTTCAATGTGACGAGGCATGTCTTGGCATCATGGCACGAGAGGTAAATAAAAACCACTTTTAAGCCCATCTGGTTTACCCTAGCAATGGGGAATGTGGGTTATATATGGGAGGTCTCGGGGTCCATTCCCCCGAACTGGCCACCTCTATAGCTCGTCATTACTCGACTAGGCAGTTCCAAGGGGTCAGCTACTTCGGTGGCAGAGGTGGCTCACGACGTGGTGCCAAACCAACTTGGTGTTCAATGCGACGGAGGTCGGGGCAGGCATGAATCATGTGTTCAATGCGATGAGGCATGTCCTGGCATTATGGCACGAGTTGTAACAAAACCACTTTTAGCCTGTCCAGTTTACCCTAGTGGTGGGGAATGTGGGTTATATGTGGGAGGTCTCGGGGTCCATTCCCCCGGGATGGCCACCTATATAGCTCGTTGTTACTCGGTTCAGCAGTGCCAGGTGGGTCAACTACTTCAGTGGCGGAGGTGGCTCTCGATGTGGTGCCAAACTGGCTTGGTGTTCAATGCGACAAAGGTTGAGGGCAGGCATGAATCCTATGTTCAATGCAACGAGCCATATCCTGGCATTACGACACGAGAGGTAACAAAAACCACTTTTAGCCCGTCTGGTTTACCCTAACGATGGGGAATGTGGGTTATATGTGGGAGGTCTCAAGGTCCATTCCCCGGGACTAGCCACCTCTATAGTTAGTCATTACTCGGATAGGCAGTGTCAGGCGGGTCAGCTGCTTCGATGGCGAAGGTGGCTCTCGTCATGGTGCCAATCCGGCTTGGTGTTCAATGCGATGGAGGTTGGGGGCAGGCATGAATCCTGTGTTCAATGTGACAAGAAATGTCTTGGCATTTCAGCACGAGAGGTAATAAAAACCACTTTTAGCCCGTTTGGTTTACCCTAGAGGTGGGGAAAGTGGGTTATATGTGGGAGGTCTTGGGGTCCATTCCCCGGGTTGACCACCTCTATAGCTCGTCGTTACTCGGCTAGGTAGTGTCAGGCGGGTCAGTTGCTATGGTGGAGGAGGTGGCTCTCGACGTGGTGCCAAGTCGGCTTGGTGTTCAATGCGACGGAGATCGGCGGCAGGCATGAATCCTATGTTCAATGCGATAAGGCATGTCCTGGCATTACGACACGAGAGGTAACAAAAACCACTTTTAGCCCATCTGGTTTACCCTAGCGATGGGGAATGGGGGTTATATGTGGGAGGTCTCGGGGTCCATTCCCTCGGACTGGCCACCTCTATAGCTCGTCGTTACTCGACTAGGCAGTGTCAAGCGGGTCAGTTGCTTCAGTGGCAGAGGTGGCTGTCGACGTGGTTCCAAGCCGGCTTGGTGTTCAATGCAACGGAGGTTGGGGGCAGGCATGAATCCTATGTTCAATGCGACGAGGCATGTCCTAGCATTATGGCACGAGAGGTAACAAAAACCAATTTATCCAACGGGTAGTGGTATAACGATTCTAGGGTCTCCTTGTAATTGAGAGGTCCAAGGTTCAAACTCGGCTCTGTGTTAAGGCGGCCTACTACCAACGGTTTGGATACCCTAATGATAGGGCACCACGATAATGTGGTTTAATCCATAGGCTAGTCGGGAGCTTAAAACTTCCATCCTTAAATGGCTCCACGACCAGTGTGGGCTGGTGATGCCACAAAGGGCTAGGGCCCTCTCCCTGGGTAACCTAATAAAAAAAATGATTCGGTTATATCTCAAAAACGGTAGCGAATTTTCCTGCAAATTTTTACCTAGAGTTTTGACATAAGTCAAGTAAGGTTCTATCCAAATTTCAAGATTTTTTGACTTGTTTTGCACAAGTTATATCAGTTTTAGGATTTTTCATTAATTCGCTACCTAGGCAGCAATTTTTTATTTTTTATTTTTAAAAAAACCAAAATTTTATTTCAAAAGAAAGGTATTTTGACTATGCCAAGTTTGGAAACTATCAGTCCAATCCTGAGCATTATAAAAGAAACCAAACCTAATAGAAATCATTAAGGATAATTTAATTTCAAAATAGCTCTCATGTCTTCCTGATCTCGTTGAGGCCACCAAAGAGGAGGATCACCATAGCAGCCAATGTCATGATTGTCCAAAGCCCAATTTGCCAATGCATCTACCACTTGATTTCTCTGTCTAGAAATATGATTAATTTGCATAGTCTAAAACTTAGCCTACAAACCTTTGATTTTATTTATTTCTCTCGCAATTTGCCAATTTGAACTCCTATGTTTCTCTGTACTGGTCAGCATCCTAGCAATAACCTTGGAGTCAGACTCCGCCTGCACCTAGTCCACCCACACATAATAGTCGCTTGTAGACCCCTATAAATAGCTCTGATCTTAGCAATATTATTAGTAGTGGCTCCCAAATTCTCGGCAAACATAAAAGTAACTTTCCCATCGTGAGTTCTTCTAATGCCCCCCATCGCCGCCTTGCCCGGATTTCCCCTGGAAGCCCCATCCGTATTCAGTTTACCAAACTGCATAAGAGGAGGAACCCATGTTTGTTGATTGTCTTCTCTCTTTTTCATTTTAAAGGCAAGAAGAGTAGAACTAGTAGACTATAATGAAAGCACCTTACATATATTAACCCATACCAGAGGGTGATTAGAGGGGAGGGAAACTTTTTGCTTGATAGTTTCTGCCATATTAATTATAGTCTTTTGCCATACGTACCCTCTCTTTATAATCTCTTGCTGAAAATTTCTTTTATTCCCTTCCTTCCATATATTCCAAATTAACAAAGAACATGTCCATAGAGCAGGAATTAAATTTTGTCCTCTTGGGATACCTCCTTGCCAATCTTTCATAAATTGCTCAAGAGAGTGAACTCCATAGTAATATATGCAAAACATATTTGCAAGAGATTGTCATAAAGGTATGACCCATGGACAGAGGAAGAAAAGATGATGTCTAGTCTCCTCATCATTCCAAAATAGTGTACATCTAAATGGGCCATAGAAACCTCTCTTCATAAGTCTGTCTCCTGTGAGAACTTTGTCATGGGCCAAGAGCCAAAGAAAAAAACTAACCTTGGGCCATATTGTTGGCTGTCATATCTGTTTAAACATAGCTTGGAGAGGGTGAGAGATGCTTTTAGTTAACGCCTCATATCCTGAATGAACTTTATATTCTCCTCGTGAAGTATTCCCCCATCCTATTTGATCAGGGTCATTAGAAGAGGAGAGAGATTGCTTTTTCAATATTTGGTTAATAAAAGCTTGATCTTGTTGCTCCAAAGAAATAGGCCATTCATGAGTAGGAATCCAGCATCTGCTCATTTCCCAAGGTAGAGACATTTGTCTAGTATAATGCATGACTCTTGTCCATCCTTTTTGATGCAATGCTTCCATAACATTATGTAACCGAGGAAATTGGTGGACTAAGGGGGCTGGCCGTCCCATGAATCAAGCCAAAAATATGTCTCATGCCCATTATTCACTATCCAGAAAAGCTTTTTTCGATAATGCATCCCCCCATTTTAAGAATAGCCAAAATCGGAGATCTTCTTGTTGGAAGAAACCATCTAATAATATGTTCTGGTGGCTTATTTCCCAGGTATTTGGATCTGATATTAACAGCCCATAAATCATTTGGGGATGTGATCAACCTCCAATAAAGTTTACCAGCAAGAACCTGAGCTTGTTTAGTTGTTGATCTGAAACCTAATCCACCTTCCTTCCTAGGGCGGCAAAAGGGTGTCCCATTTTACTAAGGACCATTTTTTTCTGGTTTTGTGTCCCGCTCCATAAGAAGACCTGGCAGATAGCATCAACTCTTTTCAAAATTGATTTAGGAATGTTAAGAATGGATGAAACATAAACAGGAACAGCATGAAGGACAACCTTAACCAAAGACGTTTTCCCTGCTGTAGATAACCATTTATTAGTCCATTTTTACATTTTACCATTTATCTTTGCTATTATCCACTCCCAATCTTTACTCTACTTAGCAAAAAGAGGAACTCCGAAATATTTAAGAGGAAGTGAACCTTTTTTGAAATGGAAGATCTTGAGTATTTTCTCTTCCTATTGTATAAAGCAGTGGAAGAAAATAATACTTGATTTTTCTTCGTTGATCAGTTGACCAATAGCAGAAGAAAAAACTCGAATGATTTTAGCCAATTGTTTAGCTTCCACTGTGGTGGCTTTCCCTGCCAAAGTAGAATCATCAATAAACTTCAGATGGGATAGAAGCTTTATAGATTTGGCAAGTTGCACACCTTGTATTCTTTTTTCCTGACAAGCTTTATTTGCTAGTCTTCCCAGACATTCTGCCAAAATAATGAATAAAAAGGGGGACAAAGGATCTCCCTATCTTATTCCCCTAGAAGCTCCAAAAAGGTTGGTAGGAGTTCTATTAAGTAACACAAAGAAAGAAATTGAAGTTAAGCATGCCCTTATCCATTTAACCCAGTCATCAGAAAAACCAAATTTGGCCAAGATCTTACAGAGAAACTTCCAGTCCACTCTATCATAGGCTTTGGATAAATCCGACCTAATAAACATAGAGGGTGATTTATGGAGATCCATAGAATGTAGAAGTTCCTGTGCCAAAGCAATTTCATTGTGAATCTGGCTACTCGGAACAAATCCACCTTGTTTTGGGGATATAATCTTATATAGAAGAGGTTTTAATCTTTCTTCTATGACTTATGTTATAATTTTATACAAAACATTACATAACGCTATAGGCCTATATCCCGAGATGTCAACCGCATCCTCAGATTTTGGAATGAGAGTGATAAATGTTTTGTTCATTTCTTTGAGCATAGCTTTTGATAGTCTAGCCTCTTCCACAACACTAAATAAATCCTACTTTATTTAGTCCCAAAAAGTCTAATAGAATTCAATCGGGAAACCATTTGGTCTAGGTGTTTTCCCTTTTTCCATACTGAAAACAACTGTGTATAACTCCTGCTCGGTAACTGGTTGTATAAGCTGTTCATTTTCCTCTTGGGAAACCAGCCAAGGCAGAACATCTAATACTTTTTGCTGATTCTCAAAATTAAGAGGTTGAACTGTAAATAAGTCGGTAAAGAACATTACAACCTCTTTTTTCATTTCTTCAAGAGAATAGGTATGTTGTCCCTCTTTTTTCTTCAGAGAATTAATATAATTATGCACCCTTCTATGAAGTAATGATTTATGGAAAAATGCAGAATTTTTATCTCCTTCATTTAACCATTGGATTCTAGATTTTTGCTTCCACATTATTTCCTCTCTAATTTCCCATTCTGACAATTCTGCTTTTAACCGTTGTTCTTTCTAAAGTTAATCACATGTATTTCCTGCTTGGCGCATTTGAGAGTTGATTTCCTCCAGTTGATCCAAAATGCCTGTTTTCTTAACCTTAATGTCTCCAAACTCACTCCAATTCCATTTCTTAAGTTTGGATTTAAGGTAATCCAGCCTTTTAACAAAGGAATACATCTAAGTACCATGCCTTGGCTTTCCTTCCATCCACCATTGTTGAATAGAGTGTCTGATATTCTCATGTCGCAGCCATATCAATTGGAATCATGAAGGGCATATAGTGCCAAAAAGATTTCCCTATCTCAATAGACACATGCCAATGGTCTAAGCCAATGTTATGCAAAAATTTTGCCTTAGGAACAAAATCTTTTAGCCACCATTCTTCAGAAACTAGAAACCGGTCAAGTCTTTCCATGATACATTGTTGACCTTGCCTTCTATTAGTCCATGTCATAACCCCATTTCCAGTTGGAACATCCAGTTGTTGTAGTGACTGGATCTGTTGAGCCATAATTATAGAGCTAGCATCCAGTTGCTTGTTGCCACCTTGTTTTTCTTGTAAGTTGAGAATAGAGTTAAAGTCTCCTCCTAAGATAAGAGGGATCCCTGTGAACAAATTAGCCATACATGAGATCTGGTTCCATTGTTTTTGTTTAGCTCCCACATCCAGAGGGGCATAGACATTTATTAGCACAAAATTTTGATCATCTACCTTAAGAGTACATATGAGTTAAAAGTCCTCCCTGAATAGCACATGAATTCAACACCATGACAGCCTTTAGATCCCATAAAGTAATAATACCTCCAGAGGATCCTTGCAAGCTTTGAGCTAAATGGTGTGCTTTTGGCCATAATCTCTCAGAAATAGCAGCCATAAGATCTATAGAGGGTTTAGTCTCTTGAATTAAAACCACAAATGGGTGATTAGTGTGAATCATTCGTTTTATCTCTTGTACTTTAGATGGGCTTCCTTTTAGCCCCCTTACTTTTATCCTAAGCAACACCCAATGTGGACTCATCAATTTGTTTACCTTTATTTTGATCAAATAGTACTAGTACTTTATCAATATTTTCAAGGACCACTACTTGTTGATCAACATCCAAAAACTTGTCTTTATTTGGTCTTCCTCTGATAACTCCTTATATTTCTCCTTGTAGTGGCAGAATTGATTTGTTGCTGAATAACCACCAGCTAATTATGATTTTCTTCCCTTTGCTGATCCATGTTTTGTTCCCGTTGAAAAGTTTGATTAGGTTGTATTTCTAGAACTTGGGATTCCATTGAATCCTCATTTCCTTCTTCCTCTTGTAACTGTTGCAAACTAGCAAATCTATTGTGGCTTCTTTCTTCCATTTTCGCTGGAATATCCTCTTTGGCTGTCTTTTTTCCTTTTGGTTTATTAAATTCTTCCTGTTTTCTTCCAGCTTCAGTGGTGTCTGGTATTTTTAGAGGAAAATCCCTAACCAAATGCCCATATTTGTGACAGTTGCGACAACGAAAGGGGATGTTTTCATAATCTAAAACTTGCTCCCATGTCTCCTCTTCCACTGCCAAAGAAATATTGTGGTAAGGGTTGGTTGAAATCCATTAGCACACATGCGTGCATAAATCATTTGTTCCAATTTCAATGAGGCGTCCACCGTCATCATATAAGTTCTTGTTGTCACACAAAAGTGCACCTTGATAGAGAATGGTGTGTACTCTCTCTCTCCTGTTGACAAGATTGGAACACCTCAAGGTTGTGGGTAATCTAAAACTGGGGTGAACCTCCAAAGAGGGTTGGTTCCCTTGTGAATCACCTAAAACTAATAAAATTGACAAGAAAAATGGAGAAGGAACACAAGAAATATAAAATTGAGGTGACACCAATGATTTGACACACACATGTACCACTGCATACAAAAAATATAGAGATCCATACACATGCACAACTCTAGGCTAATCTGCAAAATTAATTCAAAGGTTTAGGTAATGGACAGCAGTATAGGGAAGAAATTCCACAACAAAGCAATACAATATCCTGATAAACATGATGAATACTCAGAAAACCAGCGATATGAGAAGGCAAAAATGGAGCTTTTCTATTCAGAGATGCAAGTACAAGCTAGGACTACAATGTAGAACAGCTGAAAGAGTGTGTATATGATTTCCTTTACAAAAATCAGTCTTATTAGACTGCTGCCCTTCATTCTAGACCCATGTTGTCCATGCAAGAATAAAAATATTATTTTTATTCATCCCTTGACTGCCCCCTGACCATGCAAGTGTCATGAAATAATAATAAAAACATATCCCAAGGCTGTTGCGTTGAATTTCAGACCTGCTGCATTGGAAATAGACATTTTGAGTGGTTGAAAACAGTTAAAAATGACTTTCAAGGCTGCTGCGTGGGAACTTAGGCATGCAACTAATTATCTTCACTGATTTCTTTCGTCTTTTTGCACTTTTCCCTATTTTGACTCTGTGTTTTTCCCTTTTGGCCTCTTGTGCTTGCCTTTTGACTAAGGCTGCATTGAAATTAGCAAGTGTTGAAAACAGTCACAAACTTCCAAATTAAGCTCCTTGACTGCCCTGCATTGAATCTGAGCATGCTGAGTTGGATTTAAGCATGCAATGGTGATGAACAAACAGTGAACTCTGCCCCTCCATCCTGCTGCGTTGAAAACTGAGCATGCAAAAGGTGTTTGAAAGCAAGTTTAAACTATCCTTTGACTGCTGCGATGAATCTAAGCATGCAAGAGGATTAGAATACCA
Source organism: Taxus chinensis (assembly GCA_019776745.2). Lineage (NCBI taxonomy): Eukaryota > Viridiplantae > Streptophyta > Pinopsida > Cupressales > Taxaceae > Taxus > Taxus chinensis. The sequence continues at coordinate 191,551,498 of CM034150.1, read as the reverse complement.
TCAAATCTGCCCCTTTGACCTTTAACATTGGCGCCAATCCTGCTATTTTTAGCAGCTGCTTCTTTGATTTGTCTCTAGCCACAGATTGACTGTCTTTAACAGCCACTTTAGTCTTATTTCTAGCATAAGAAACCAACTGTTTTAGCGCTAATTTTAACAGCTCTTATTAACTCTCTTTGGCGCCACCTTTGTGCCATAATTAGCTGCTTTTCCCTATGACTTCTTTCGCTATTTTTAGCACTCCTTTTCCTCTTGTTTGCTTAGCTCTTTATGCATGCACTTGCACTCTACTTTGGCAATTTTCACCATTCACCCAATTTCCATCTAGAACACTTTATTTTTGGTGAATGCTAAAAATAGCAAAACGCTAAAAATAGACTTTTTTTGCCAAAAATTGTCAACTTCTTAAAAATAGCCTCATTCATTCTTGCATCGAAAAATATGGTAACAGTTCCCAGATTATTTTCGATCTCCATGAAAAAATGTTGATTCCAATATTCAGCTGGAAGACCAAATAATCTAACCCAAATTGGTGCTACCAATGGTAACTCCTCTGCTTTGAACATTCTATGCCACGGTTTCATAAATAGACCCGCTCTTCCGAAAAACCATCGCCCTCCTTGAAATATTAACTCATGATCTAGAGATAAGGCAAAGAAAACAAGAAAATAACCATTAGGATATACTGAAATAGTATACTCACCTGGGGTCTTCCACATTTTTTTCGCCCATTCCTTAAATGCCCGCAATGAGGGTCTGGATCCCAGAAATCGAACAATTAACCCTCTATTCTCCAAGTCCTCTATACCACTTTGAATGTATACTCTCTAGAGCTTTATTACTAGCATGCCATTAGCTGCTTTCATGCATCCATTTTCGTTCTTTCGGGGATCATATCTAGGCATTCTCAGCAGAGGTTTTTGAAAATTTCTTCCTTGAAGATTCGGCTTTGAATTCCTTATCAAGACATCTTTAAAGGTTGGTGCATGAGATTCCACCTGATTTGAAACACCTTGCCCCTTTCTATTATGTATCATATCACTCTCATTCGCCATCACAGGTCCCTCTCGATTACAATCCATACTCAAGATCATGAATACCCAACCAAACACATGTGTTGGGTCTAACAATCACACAGGGGTCCTCCTAGCGCCAGAAAGATAAGCTTCGAACTTTAGTTACAACTCGATAGAAGCAAACAAGTCTAAGCGCGGGCCAAAACCGTCAAGTTAACTGTAGAACTTTCAAATCCCGACCGGGTCAAGATATGGGGAGAAAACAAATAGGGGAAACTCGAAAACTATGCAGATGTCGCAGACCCTAAAACGCAAAAGTAATAATCCGTTTAGCGTCAAAAATCCACCATGGAGCTGTAAACCTCACAAACAGCTATTTCTTTCCACATATTACATGCTTGATGATAAATTAGAACCTAAAAATCAAACATGAGCAATGTTGAATGAACTTACTAAATCACTAAGTACTTATCAAATTTGGAGTTCTAAAACATTTTGTCTTGACAATTTTGGGCTGCAATTTTTGGAATTTTTCTGATTTTCTTATATTTTCGGAAAGCTTGCCGAAAATCAGCTAGGGTTTGTTCTTTGTGTTTCTCTCTATTCGGCCAATAAATTTACGACACCCCAAACCCTAAATTTCTACCCTAATCCTTATATCCCAAGACCCAAACCCTACATCATGACAAGGAGATCAACTAGAGGCCAAGGGAAGAGTCAAGCCACTCCAAGAATGACTCCCAATAAGGAAGATATGGATTTTGAATCCTTAGTTTCTAATGTATCGGAGGTAGTCAACCAACTTCTGGAAAAGGTTAATAAAATGGTGATGAGTGTGGATGACCTCAACCACAATCTTCAAACACTGGAAAGTAACCTCAACCTCGCATAGCACGCAAGGTTGGAATCAATGAGGAAAGAGTTTATGCTAACTTTTTCAAACATGAATAATGGCATGAATTCCCAGTAATGCACCCTCAAATCCAAACAACCAAGGGGGATCCTCTGCACAAAATGGACCTTCCAACTAGTGGTGGAACAAGATTCCAAAAGTAGAAATGCACAAGTTCAATGGGAATGATCCGATCACATGGATCAACCAAATGGAGAATTTTTTTGGTGTGCATCAAGTCCCATGTAGACAGAAGGTGGTGATGGCATCCTTGTATCTAGAACTAGGGCAGTTCATTTGGTATAGATGGATGTGTGAGCAAAACAAAAAGAAGGGTCTTCCTATTACTTGGTCTATGTTCACTGATGAGCTCCAGATTCACTATAGTAAGTGTTATAGAGAACTATTTTAGCCAGATAACCAAACTATGACAAACAAGGACACTCAAGGATTATATCCAACAATTCCAAAATCTATCCTTACAAGTGAATGACATCTCAAAGGACCATCTAAATGATCTCTTGTTGGGTGGATTCAAGGACAACATCCAACTTGATGTTCGCTTTCTTCATCTTGGTTCAATATCAGAATCCATAATATTTGCCCGTCAGGTGGAGGAAAGAAATTTGGTAAAACAAAGGTGTCTCAATACTCACAAGGAACGCATGATGCCAGCACCATTACTTACCCAACCAACACGATTGACTCCTCAACAAATTGAAGATAAGCAAGCAAAAGGTCTATGTTACAATTGTTACAGCAAGTGGAGCAAGGGACATAATTGTCCTAAGAAGAAATTATTTTACATTGAGGGTCCCAATGAAAAAGAAGACGAGGAAGCAGCTAATGAAGAAGAGGAGGTTCCTAAGATCGAGGCTAAAGAATCTCAACCATCTCTTGCCATGCAATTTTTGGGATTAACACCCCACAAACCCTCAAGGTTTGGATTCATAAAGAAACAAAGGGTCACAGTACTAATTGACTCTGGTAGTACTCATAACTTCATCAGTCATAAGTTGGTCTTACGCTTAAATTGTTTCATTTATCCAGCCCCAGAGCTTCAAGTTATGGTTGTAGATGGAGGTAAAGTTAGTTGTTCAAGAAGGTGCCATAAGATCAAGCTATCCATGGGAGATTACCTACTAGAGGGCCCCATGTATGTCATTTCAATTAGGGGAGTAGATATTGTGTTAGGGGTCCAATGGTTACTACCTTGGGCACTGTTGAGATGAATTTCCAAGATTTGTTCATGAAGTTCCATTCTAAATGGAGGACTTTTGAGCTGTGTAGGATGAAGGCAAAAGATCCACAATTGATAAGTTCACATCAAATGCAAAAAATGCTTAAGAAGGGTGTAGATGGGTTTGTGGCACAACTATTTTCTCTAGAAGCTCAACCATCAAAATGACCTATACCATCAAATCTATAAAAAATTATGAATAAGCACTCAATCATTTTGGGGGATATACCAAAAGGGTTACCTCCCAAAAGAGAAAGAATTTGTGGCACAACTATTTTCTCTAGAAGCTCAACCATCAAAATGACCTATACCATCAAATCTACAAGAAATTATTGATAAGCACTCAATCATTTTGGGGGATATGCCAAAAGGGTAACCTCCCAAAAAGTTCATGATCATGTTGTTCAACTAGTACCAAGAAGTCAACCACCCAACATTAAACCCTATCAATACCCTTACCTACAGAAGAGTGAGATCAAAAAGATGGTACAGGAGATGTTGGAAGCAGATATTATTCGCCGTAGTCAAATTCTTACTCTTCTCCAATGGTGATGGTGCGAAAGAAGGATGAAGTTTAGCGCATGTGCCCAGACTACAGGGAGCTCAACAAATACACAATGAAAGATAAGTTTCCTATTTCTGTCATTGAATATTTATTAGATAAGTTGCATGTTGTTGTCTATTTTACAAAATTAGATCTTCGATCAAAATATCAAATTAGAATTTGTGATGAAGATATCCACAAAACAGCATTTAGGACACATGAGGGCCACTATGAATTTCTAGTAATGTCTATTGGCCTTACAAATGCACCATCTACTTTCCAAAGTTCGACAAATTCAATCTTTCCACCATTTCTACAAGAGTTTGTCCTTGTATTCTTTGATGGTATATTAATTTATAACAAGACTTGGGAGGAACATTTACATCACGTCAATAAAGTGTTGGACACTTTGGAACAACACCTTTATGCCAAGCCCTCCAAGTGTGCTTTTGGCATCAGGGAAGTAGAGTACTTGGGTCATATCGTCTCTCATGAAGGTGTAAAATTGGATCCTCTTAAGATTCAGGCCATGGGGGACTGGAAGGTTCCTAAAACCCTTAACAACCTCAGGGGTTTCTTAGGGCTTACAGGTTACTATCGCAGATCTGTGAAGAATTATGGTAGAATTGTAGCACCACTCGTAGCATTATTAAAGAAAGACTCTTTTCACTAGCATGAGGAAACGACCCAGGCATTTGAGTCACTGAAGAAATCCATATGTACTACAGTTTTGGCTACCCCAGATTTCTCTAAAACATTCATTGTTGAATGAGATGCTTCGAGGGGTGGCATAGGTGCAGTACTCATGCAAGAGGGCCGCCCCATCGCATTTGAGAGTCGTCAACTCAAAGGAAAGAACCTATCAAAACCAATTTATGAGAAGGAAATGATGGTTATTCTTCATGCAGTCAAACAATGGAGACCGTATCTCATGGGTCGTCGCTTCAAGGTGAAGACAGATCATGACATCTTGAAATACTTCTTGGAGCAACAAATATCATCTAAAGAACAACAAAAATGGGTCACAAGATGTTAGGATATGACTTTGAAATCATTTACAAGAAAGGAAAAGAAAATGTGGCAATTGATGCACTATCCAGGAGAGAGAAGTCCACAGAATCATTGTTATATGCCATGTCCATATTACAAGCAAACTGGGTAGATTAGGCAAGATCGGAATGGAAGAATGACATAAATACCCACACTCTCATTTAGAATCTCCAACAAGATCCAAGCATTTTAGAAATAATTGTATGGAAGGAGGATGCATTATGGTACAAGGATCGGTTGTACTTATGCAAGAACTCTACCCTTAAAAGTTAGGTTCTCTCAAAGCTCCATGCCTCTCCAGTGGGTGGCCATTTTGGGTTCCTAAAAACTTATCATAGAGTTAAGCAATATTTCTTTTGGGAAAGTTTGAAACGAGGTGTCCAAAAATTTGTTACAGAGTGTTTGGTGTGTCAATGTAACAAGAGAGAAAATATTAAGTTGTCAAGCCTTTTGCAACCTCTATCTATTGCTAGTGAGCGGTGGGTAGAAGTTTCCATGGATTTCATCACAGGATTGCATAAATCTGAAGGGAAAAGTGTAATTATGGTGGTTGTGGATAGACTCGCCAAATATGCTAATTTTTGTGACTTGTCACATCCCTTTACAACGAGTACAACTGTTATATCTTTTATGGATACAATTCAAAAGCTACATGGAACACCCAAGATTATAGTAAGTGATTGTGGTCCTATCTTTACTAGTAATTTTTAGACTGATTTATTCTCATGTTTAGGTAATCAATATGTTTGGAGGGGTATCTACAATGCTTTGCTTTAGATAAGCAAGAAAGTTGGGTTCGGTGGCTACTACTTGCAGAATGGTGGGATAACACTCCATTTCATACCTAATCAAAATGTCCCCATTTATGGCATTATATGGATAACATCCACCATCCCTCACCTCAGACTTGGGGGTCCAACCTAAATTCAGAACAGTTGAAGAGCACATTCAGCACCAACAATAGATGCTCTCTAGCCTTAAAGAGAATTTGGTAATGGCACAAAATCACATAAAGCAACAAGTTGATCAACACTGTAGTGAGCAAAGCTTTGAAGTTGAAGACTTTGTTTTTGTGCAATTGCGACCATATAAGCAACTATCTTTGAAACAAAAGAAAAAGTTAACAAACTTTCACCTATATACTATGGCCCGTATCAGGGATTGCAAACAATTGGCAGCATGGCATATAAACTAGAGCGTCCTCAGTCAACTAAAATACATCCATTTTTTCATGTTTCTTGCTTGAAGGTCATTGGGGAAATTTTGTTTTCTCAATCAGTGTTGCCAGAAGATGATGAGAAGGTACACATCATATTGGAACCTAAAGGAATCCTACAGACACGCACTAAGAAATTAAGGACAAGGATCATCACTGAGTATCTGATCAACATGGGAAGATGAAGCATTTTGATAGCAACATCAAGAGATTACCGACATTGGGAACAACGTTGCTTTGAAGGGGAGGGGCATGCTACGCCCTTAATCCTTGGTCATATATCACGATATGGATGGCCAACTTTTGGTTAACATAATCTTTTATCATATCATATCACATTCGTTTATGCTTTCATATGCTTAGTAGGTCGGCCTTGGTGCTTTGCATAGCATAGTTGGGTATATATAATAGTTAGTAGCTAGTAGAAGATCATCATATTGAGCACTTAAGTCGTATTGTATGGGTTGGACGTTTCCCCCTCGAAGTGGCTAAGTCATTATACTTGCATATTGTAATCATTTATCTATATCTTGGTGTTCTTTGGTGTTATATTGCTACTGATATTCAGATCTAAGTAATTTCATTACAGGGAGAGGGAAGGCTTGCTCTAGGAGGTATTTCAATACCATTGAGGAGGCTTGTCAGTGGTCTTCCCAAGTCTTTTACTGCCTTGTCAACTTTAGGAAGGCCTTTGACCTTGTCTCGAAACATCTACTTTTCCAAAAGCTATGTGATATTGGTCTCCTTGGCTCTATCATCACTAACATCATGAGGCCTTATGAGATGGTTGTTGGCTGATTTTAGATATCCCAGTGTTTCTCTGATACTATCTTTTACTATAACGCTTTTCCTCTCAGTTGCATCTTTGTAGGGATATGCCTCCCTTTCTGTACACAAGGGCCAATGTTTTCAAGTGCATTACAAGGATATCACTTTGAAGATGCACCTCCTAAATACGCTCATTAGGCTTACTATTCTTAAGGTTTATGAAGATTGGGGCCCCATTTGGGATCATGTTGAATAGGTCTAGACACTTGTGCTTCATCGTATTGCAAACATATAGTTCCTCGATGTCTCATCCAAGCCAAATTTTCTGCCCAGTCCCTTGAGAGTATTTTCTAGCTTACTTTCTATACTCATAGACTTAGATCCTTGGGTGACTTGGCCTCTTGTCAAAAGAGGTACCCATATTTAGCTCTTTGTACTTCAAAGGCGAATGCCTCTTTAAGTCCCATGGGCATCAACGTTTATGGAAAATAGACACTTTTGTTTCTTCAATCTATTGGCATCTCTATTGATCAAGTTCCTCCAATTAGGTACTCCTTAGATGCCCCACATCATCAACTTCCCTCAAAAGAGCTCATAATCAAGGTTGTCAAAGAGGTTATATAATAATAGTATATTCCAAATACTTGGATGCCTGCACCACAACCGTTGAACCCCAAGTTGGTCTTCTATATTCATTTCTTACATATTGTAGATGGCATCATCATTCAATCTAGCTATCTCCAACATCATTGCCTACATGAAGTAAGGATTTCCCTTGAGAAGTTGAGGGTGTTCTCTCACTAGTTACAACTTGAGATTGGCCACCATATTATGTAGGTGAAAGGACCAACCGTCTTTTCCACCTCCAAGAGCTAAAGAATGAGGAACACTTTATATTTAGATGCTACAATGAGATCCAAAAGAGCTACCATTGTCTATATGGAGACTCAAGTTCTTTATCGACATTCTTTCAATACCTTGATCAAATGTGTTTCACCCTATTTCTTTGGTAGGTTGTTCTTCTCAAACTTAAATCAATGCATGGGACCCCATTGATTTTAGGCTGATTACTTCTTTCACCCCACTACAAACACTTAAGGTAATAAGCACGTATTGGATACAACTAATTCACTCATATGGGGACACATCAATGAGACGACATTTGTCTTAGTGTGTCACAACCAATGCATATTAATCCACTTAGTTTCACTCTAGATGGAGTAGATATGCTTTGTTGTGGCATATGGAGTTATCCCCTTGTCCAGAACCAAGATCACCAAAGCAGACACAAAGTACTTGTTTTTCTCTAACACTAGAGGTGCATCGATTGTGGATGTAAGAAGAGATCCTAGAGGGAGTACCCTACCTGGGGCTGTCCATTCTGGCCCCGTTGGCCCTAGACATTACCCAAAAGCCTTCTCAAATCGTGTCTTTTCCCTCTCTTGATGATAGATGTTGATTATTCACATCCGAGCCTTAATACAAACATGTGACATCATTGGTCTCTTGTCATGGTCTCTTGATTTCATCTTCTTCAGCTCGATATTTCATTGATAAGTTATCTCACAAAGTTATTCATTTTTAAACATCGTTCTTATGATTTAGGGTTAAGCACTTTAGGGTTGCCCTCTTGTTCATTTACATTTCTTAAGGGCTTCTTGTTTATTTACTTTTCATAACCTAGGGTCTTGTTTACCCTTGCAACTGTCTATTTCTATTGAATGTACTCTTCAAGTTATATTGACCTACTTTTTCTCATCCATGGAAATTAATATAATTTCTTTCGTTTCGTTGGATATGTCATTTCTTTTGACTCTTGTTCTGGTTGTGGCATGTTCTTCATAGTATTTGTACTTGACATTGGAACTATAGAAGTAACAACTATGCTACTTCTGAACAATGCCCTCTTTACATCCGATGTATCATTCGGTGAGCTATGATCTTTGGTTTTATTCAAATCAGCCTTTTGAACCTCTAGGGTAGGGATGGGGTTTGTGTCAATTGATGTTTTGGAGGGGAGGGTGTGCAGAAGTAGCAAGTTGATGAATGGATCCGAGACTGAAAATGCGGTAAGTGGTCTGCAAATTAAGTGTTTCCACACTACCCGCAATCAATGGACTTAAGTCTGAAATTGAAGATATACATTCAAAAATTGGAGTTTCAAATATTGAGCCAAAGATAGATATGCACCTATTTTTGTCGTGCTTGGGTTCCCATTATCTTGCAAGTCCTATGTGTTCTTTTAGTGGCATAAAAACTTCTGATCTGGTTGTCGGAGTGGTGTCTTTTTAACTCCTTAAGTACTGTCTTTATGTTGCATTGGCCCACTATTATTATCAGTCTTTGGATCTAAATTAAACACGTGAACACTACTAATTTTGCATTTGTTGTACAATCAACACATCATAATATGTCACTGGATCTGAACTACGGTGGTTGGTTTCTGATATTGTTGATCTTTAGAGAGTTGAGGATCTATCTTCATAGACTATTAGTGTCTTTAGTCTCTGGATATACCCCGGTTCTCCTGGCTTGGCTGTTGGCTCACAATACGAATTCAGTTTGTTGTAATAGTCCTTTTCCTCCTTGTTCCATATATCCAATGAGTTGGGTTGGTATATTGAACAAGCAACTAGACAAGGTCTTTCTTGTGATGTTGATTGATGCAGTAATTATTATGGTCACAGTGTGTTACTCCAAACTGACCATTGCCTCTTTGATTCATTCAACTCGGGAACTCGCAGGTTCTTGTTGTTCTTTTTCTTGAGTCCACTTGGCACCTCTTGTGACCCTAATATTTTCTAGGGGTGCGAACAATTGTTGTATTCTTTGCATATTTATTTTCCCATTAGCAGATTTCTCTTGGGGTTCCTTCCTTATTTTATGGAATACGATCATTGGCCTCTAGCAGTGATTGTATTTTAAGAGAGAAGGAAATTATAGATGATTTATTCGAAGCTACCATGGGCATGCAAATGATCCATAATTATTTCCGAATTGGAGTAGCTGTAAATTTACCCTACAGTTGGATAGTTAATTGCTTAGATTTTTGCTACTACTTCCCAAAATTGACAGAATATGAAAGGCTTATTAAGCGCAATCCTATCTGTTTGAAACGAGTAAATTGCATTTGACTTCATAAAGTTTTTTTTATGATCCTTTTTTGGTTCCAAAAGAATATAGAGGATCTGCTGAATCTCAAGTATGTTATTTAACAAGTAGAATTAAAAGACTTACTGAGCATTTGGACCTGCGCGGAAGAACTAGCATCTTGGGTTTTTTCTTGTCGTCACTTGAATGAACTCGCTCACAGACACCACTGCACCTTTTGCCTATTCAGCATGACACCCAACATTGCTGTAGTTGTAATAAAATCTAATTCAATTGGTCCTATTTCACCTCCCTTTAGTCTGATGACAGTGCCATCTATCTAGCCCTGGCTCAAAGTGAAACTCGCTGAATCATTGCTCAAAGAGCCTATGAGGAATACAAGGGCTGGCTGCAATGATTATTCACAACTGCTGAAATCATGGATACATTTATTCTTCTATTTGTTGTACATCACTCTCACACATGGTGGGCATCGCAGCCTACTGCAAAAACATTGGAAAGTAACCTTCCTCATATTGCAGTTTTCCTACAGATGTATTCCACCAAGAGGATAATTAGAACCAATAAAGATGTGTAGGGGAACTCGTTACCTTTTCCATGCACTACACTAGCTACTCTTTCAATGATGTCCATTGCACGATGTTCTCGCCGATTCTATTGCACTCCATGAATTCACCCTTGTGCAATGGTAAGTTGACTAACTGAAATTCAGTATGGCCTCTGCAAATCTGCCAAGATATGGTCACAAAAAGGGGAATCACATACTTGACTTTTGTGGGCTTAATGTCTTCGATAATATTTTGTCTGACTTCTGCAACATCAAGTTGAGCAAATAGACTTCACAAGGTGTCCAAAAAATATAACCATCTCTCCTCCACGTGCATTCCAGTTGCTTTACAGTTTTTTGGTGCTATCCATGATTACTCGCACAACATTGGGAGGACCCACTGGCTCAAAAGCATTTATGAGGATGTCACCAATGAAGTTTGCATCCTTCACTTGCCCCTTAGTCACAGACTCACAACAACCTTCATGAACATCGCCCCTTTAGAATACACTACAATATTAATTATCGACAGCCTGTTTTGCAGTCTTTCCATACATTTGAGAATCAAAAACCATGGACACCCTGTTTCCTTCTAAGAGTCCATGATTGGTTTCAAGGCCCTCTCCACATCCTCACTCCTTAGCCAGCAACATGGTTTGAATCTTCTTATAATTAGGGCTTGTGACCCTCATTATCTCAGTCGCTGCCACTAAAATGCATTTAAGGGGATTATCTGCAGTTTTTTAATTGTCCTTTTCGCCTTTTGAGGGTTTTTTATCAAGTTCATGGTTTCTAATTTTAAATCAGATACGGCTATGCATAGCAAGTATAATGCATCCGATACAGTCCAATTACATATCTGCATGTCAATATGGCTGGGTACGGTATCCAGGTTGTATACAATGCATGCCGTACATGTACCTGTATCCAGCACGCAGATACACATGCCCAAGTTGTAAGGGTGGTGTATCCTGCAACCCTGCATTCAACTAAAGAAATTGCACTTTTCCATGTTAGCAATAGTGTCAACAAATTGTGGCTCTATATCCGGTACATGCCAATGTTGCCGCTCAAAACTTTGATAGTCTTGTCCATATTAAGTAAGGCCCTGGTTATCAGAAAACTATGCTGGCCATGTTTTCCACGAGGGTGGTGAAATTCTGGAAACTGAACCTGGGTTGGATGAAGAAAATGAGGGACATATTGACTTGACCACGTACAAAGGGATGAGGGAGAAGGGCAAGAAAATTATTATCCTTGAAGAGACGAGAAGCCTTGACAAGAGAGTTAGCAAATTCTTTATTCCATTGGGTGATTGCATTTGATATTTATCCACATAACATCCAAGATGTGCTTCCAATGCCCTTTCTTCATCATCAGCCTCAATAATGGGACGTTTTCCTTAGCATATTCAAGCCTAACAAGTTGTATTACGTAACTATTTTCCATCGGACAAATATTTTGTTTATTTTCTGGATGACAGCAGGTAGGAAGGAAAGGATGTGGGAGCTTGTAGACATAGTGTTATTATTTATAGATTTCAGAATTGGATGATACTTCTGCGTAAATTCATTCTGACTGGTGGCAGTGACATTTTTCTTGCAGGGATCAATTTTTGAAATCTTTTGATTGGCTAGCTGAAGGGCAAGTGATGGCTTCTTTATCTTGATCTAATTTGATATCCCGTCTATATTGAAGTATATAGACATGATGTCATTGCGTTGAAATTGTACAGAATTGATCCAGGCATTAATATAGTAAAAAAAGAAGTAAGCCCTGTTTTTGTCCCACTAAGAAAGGGTCCCTTCAAACCCTCACCTTACCAATAAAAAAATAGAACATCAACTACTCTATTTTGATTAAAAAAAATTAAAATCAAAGACAAGGTTTTCACAGTACATAACATTAAGGAGTGAGCTTTTGGGAAAAACTGTAGTATATTTTTAAGCGGCGTTTTAGAGTAGTATATTTTTAATCGGCGTTTTAGATCACAATCCATGATCCATAATAAGGACCTTTACTTCGATTAAAAACCTACACAGCTTTTTCCAGAAGCTCACTTCTTCAATTTTAAATATATTTTTACCTAGAAAATTTAGATTGTTGAGACTAGATTTCCTCCCATACATTCATCTTGAAACAACTTGTGAAGGTGAAAGAAGCTTTAAGCAACATGGTTATCAGAAACCTTTGGGATGTGTAGAGGCAGCACAGAGAACCCAAAGTGAAAGATCTAACCTTGATGATTATTGGTGGGACAAAGGTTAGTTGCTTGCTCAATTTTACAAAGCCATTATGTTTGCGATTCGAAATGTAGGTAAGGATCAGATCTACTTGGGAAAAATATATGATGGGACTGCCGCTATATGGACACAAATGAGTGAAGCCGTGCAAAATAAAAAGCAAGATCTCAAAGACAAATTTTACAAAGAAGTAAAATTTGTCACAGGAGGAACAAAATGACCAACTCATAGCATCTCCATGCATGTGCTCTAAATCCCTGCAGTTACATCACTAAGATACTTATGATACCAAGTACACAGCCATCCTATAGGGACACAAGATTTGAAAATCGATATAAGATAGAATTCAAAGAATTCCCCTGATCTAGATGTGGCAAGTGACATCTACAATGAAGTTGTGATGTTTGTGGCCGCACAAGGCTGTATGGGAGAAATTGAGGCTGTTAGTGACAACTATGGCACGACTCCAGTTACATGGTGATAACTCTCAGGCCAAGATGCCAGGCACCTGCAACCTGTGGCCATTAATACACTATCACAGGTACATTTTGTAATTTTAAAGACGAAAGTAAAATTAACCCCAGTGATATCGGGACCTAGTGATGACATAGGTCTGAAGATAACACTAGCAAATATGGTCTCCAAATAGGTACAAGGGTCCTTTCATCAAACTATTGAAGTGACTTATGGGTTTGAAATTGCTTCTTCTTGCCGGAATGTATTTTATGATAAATATAAGATATTTCAAAAAATGGAACTCATAAAACAAAGAGCATTTGAACATGTCGCCTAATATTTCATTTCAATAAAGCCCTGCAAATGTGAAAGAACCAAACCTTCTTTCTGACAATGAGATTTACAAATAAGAAGGGATGTTACAATCTCAAATATTGAGAAAAACATTATCTTTGAACCTTCATGGGATAATCGCGGTAAATATGCACAACACTTTATGTTACGGACTACCTATCCTATACTTGCATACACTCACTGTGGAGAGAAAACCTGCAGGGGTGCACCACAATGACACGCAACGCCGCTTTATATGATGGTGTGACTTGCTCAAATGTAGAATGGATATGGATATGAAGGCTCCAAACAAACCCCACAGTAAGGGTTGGAGAAAAATCATCCCTGAACCTTTCATAGACATGCAAACTTTGGAGTTCGTTGCTGGATCCCGTTGGCAATCAGACTCATTAAATCATGAGAAAATAACTTGCAATATTTATCAAACACAATATCATTAAGTAGGCTCATAGTGATTCGGATTGCTAAATGACCAATCAACCCTCTTAGACTTGTCATCTCACTAGGTGGCCCTCAAGAGACCACCAGACTAAAAGCGACAACTCCTTCCATGGTTTTCAGGAGACCATTGGGCTCGAGGAAACAACTCCTCGTATGGTCTTCAACAGACCCACAGACTAGGAAGGTCACTTCATCAAAAATAATAGAAGGGAATTAGTGCACTAAATACACCTTCCTAGGCCCAACGCACCTGTGCCTTCATTAGGTACTATTCACATATAAACAAATCTTGCAGATTGAAAGTCTATGTGTACAATTCTGTTATGTACAATCAAAATATTAGTTTCTAAAGTCTGAAATATATCCATTTCTCTTTGTACATAACTCATCACAACCAACCTACGTGAAATCTATATCAAATATTCCATAATGGACAAATTACTTCACAAACGGGGAGCAGATCATAAAATCTTCTTACCACTACAAACTACAAAACATTGAACGTAGAAAATGTTCATTTTATGCAAACTAAAAAGAGAGAGCCGCAGAAAAACCACGTCAATATGCCTGGTGGCTAATACAAATAGCTTGAAAACTAATGTTCAAAGAATTACGAAGGTGTATGATCAGAATCCTTCTTCTGCACACTGGGTTTATTGAATTTTCATTTTTCTCATCTGTTGGATAAAAGGATAAAGGATGGTTAAACAAAGCTTCAGAAGTGAAAGGAACCAACCAACATCTAAATATATCACAACTAAAGAAAAATTTGAATGTAACAGGAACAGACTGCATGTTTCTATAAAGATAAGAAATCACCTTTTGAAGATGAAGAATAACAAATGGTACAAATGTTAAAGAGAAATATAGTGGAAACGTCTTTCTGAATGTTGAATATGTTGCATTTGCATTATGCGCTAAACATGAAGCTGTGTCTGGATGTATGATAGAACATGGAATAATTGGAGCATGTGGATCCAATTTAAGAGACTGGAAACCCATCCTACTTGATAAGTAAGCAGATAGAGCAACCAAATCAATAGGACCACCTCTACAACTTTCTCGAACGGCTCTATACACTGGCAATGCAATTGGACCTGTTTTTGCAATGAAGTCTTGATATGCTTTAGGTAGTGTTTCTGGTCGCATAATGAATGAATACATAACCTGCAGTAAAAATATTATCTTATCAATGGGGCAGAAACGAAAAAATCACAAGTTCTTTCTTGATATGAAATCTGATACTTAAGGCTATCTCAAATGAACCTTCAACACTTCTCTACATTCAGTCCTACATGTTAAAAGATCTACACAATATTGGAAACAAAGCATATGCATGATGCGGCTAGATTGATTAAACAGATAATAATGTACCTATCAATTGGTGCATTTTTTTTGTTAAGTAAATAAACTTATTATATATAGTAGCATAGACATTAAAAATGAATTAACAAAAACCAGACAATAAGAAAAAACCAGCTTTATCCAAGAACATATTTTTCCTTGGATCGGACAAAAATATATGTTTATGCAATTGGACATATAGGATACACATGATTTTCTGTTTCAGAACTTGCATATTGTCAGTAAAGCCTATTTGTAAGAAAAATGACGGCAGAGCACCGTTGTGCATTTTACCAGGCAGCAATGTGAATGTACATTGTGTACGGACCTGCTACGGGCACACAGCATAAAATGGCCCTGTAACTGTGCTGAAACATGGTCGTTGTATATATATATATATATATATATATATATGAAAGCTATATTTTATGAAAAATAACTTGTAAGAAAATAAAAAACATTAATATATATATATTAATGTTTTTTATTTTCTTACAAGTTATTTTTCATAAAATATAGCTTTCATATATGTCCATTCATAATTTTATGTTTATACAACATTTTTTATTATGTTTTCATGGTTAAAACTTGATAAAATACAATATATAATATACATATATGGAAAATTCGTTTCTCATGTGCTACGTCCCAACACCATTTCTTGTCACATTACCATGGTAGATGTCATTTCTCATAACTATGCAGGAGAGTATGATATCAAGTTATTAACATGGATATCTTATTTTATTCATTAAAAACTGTTCTTCATGCATTCACCAGTTCACTGCTAAACTCCTATGTTTGGCTGCCACTGCATATTTCTAAGTTGGGGTTACAGTTGGATTATCTATGTTAGCTTTTGAAGCACCCGCTACATTGCAGTATTGAAGTAAAAAGATATTGCTAATAAAAATCATGGGTGCTCCGTAGTGGGACATGAAGGGCATTTCTCAAGGCAGATAGGAGTTGGAGAGGGAAGTGCATTAAATGATGTTTTTAACTTTGCGACAACAGCAAATTGTTTTGAGATTTGATCCTTCCATTATTTTCAGCTCCATGAGTATATCCAACCAATCTAAATTAAGGTACGAAGAGGTTTCAGGACAGTAAACCAATATAGAAGATATTCATCATAGTAATATCCCTGGGAAAACAAGGCCAGCACCAGAAATTCTGCAGGCAGCAATTGGATGAAATTTACAAAAGACTTATTTAATATTTTACATATGTTTGGGTTAATGTAGTAATTAGAAATTAATGATGATTAAGAAGTCATATGTAAAAGGATGCAAATGAAAGGATATGATAGATGACTCTTATTTTCTTTCAAGTATGTGAACATATATATCAATATAGCATCAGTTTCATATCAGTAAATGCTTGTGTTATCTTGTCGTGTTAATTAAATTTACTCTCATTGCTGTCAAAGAACACGATTAAACTGGAAGCATGCTATCAAAGTCCATATTAAAGCCCGCCAGCTACCCGTGCAATATCTTGGAATCTCTGTTGTTAATCATAAGCATAAAACACATCAATATGAAAATTGAAATAGTTAGTAACAATGTCAAAAACAGTACACAATGATTGAAAAAACGCATGGTTCATGTCAGCAGGGAAGCTTCAGCTTATAAAAAAATGTCTCATAATCAGCACCTATACACCAGTTCCTTAGTAAAAATTGCTCAGAATGTCATCAGTCTTAAGCCCTTGATCCAGGCATGCATCTTCCTCCGAAATGTTTTCAATTTGCCTGAAATGCAGGCCCTTTCTGGAAACATCAACAGCATTTCTGGGCTGTTTCTGAATATGGCCCAGCATTGTTGTGGCATTTCCACAGAAAACTGCGGCTCTAAGGCTAAGCGAATCAAAATGAAAACAAAACTAAAAAATATAAACTAACAAATCTAACCCACTTCATCTAAGATGGCATACATTATTGCAACAACATTCACACAAGGAGCATGCCTGCTGGGGCTTGAACCCAGGGTGGTATTATACCAATTGCTCCGCTTTACCACTTGTCTAATCCTAAGATGTTATTGGAAATATTATAGTATTGCTCCTACCAACCGAAGGTATTTTTGGATAGCTTACTTAACTGCCAACTCCAAAATCTTCGTGAATTGTGAATATAATAGCTCTCCCCCTCAATATAGACAAATGCCCAAACCATTCATAGTCTCGGACATGTAATCACTGGTCTAGGTTCAACAGATATATCACTGCGAAGACCTGCTTTAACTACAATTACCATATTAGCAATTCAATAGAAGAACACTCCATTTTGCTGCAACAGAATTTTGAGACAGCTTAGAGGAACAACTTCTAGGTTTATCCCATTACCTCCCACCAAGGAAATGAAAAATCCCACGGACTGTTTGGAGACAATAAATTGACATGGTGCAAACCATCAAAGAACTCTTGTAATAAATGTTGAGGATCCCTTCTCGGCCCCAATCTTTGAAGAATTCACTGAATCACGTATTCAAGACCTCATAGCTCATGATATCAACGTGGAAAACAGATGGAATGATTAGAATAATTGCTGGATGTCATGTACGTAATTTTGATGCGCGTAAATATCATATTGGTCAGATGTCTTGAGAACAATCCAATGATAATTCTCCAACACACATTTCTGCTTCTAAAAATTTTGTTTTATGGACTATCAAATTTATGATGACCCAACCTTTTAACTCTGTAACACTTTCTGGATGCATAGCTTTGTAAGTTGGAGTTCTTACGGTTCTCAGTATATTTGCCATAGTTATTCCCGTTCATACTATTAGTTTATTTTTTGTAGTCTAGTAATTAGTTATTACCCTGAGATATATACCAAACCCTGATCTACTGGAAAAAAAAGGGTATTGTTGATACATTGTAAAATTGGGTTTTGTTTGGATTTGCCTAATTAATATAAATAATAGGTTACCAGGAAACAGAAACCAGAAACGCTGATTTTCCAGGAACCCTGCAAACAAAACAGCCTAGACATGTTCATACAATATTATATATATATAAACAAAAAGTGCACATAATATTCATTTTTATGCATCAAAGGATTAAACATATAGAAAATAAGGTATTTGTATAAATCGTTTAAGACTTTTAAAATTAAAACATGATGATATAGGTTCAGAATACAAACAAAATCTAAAATCACTTCACAATCTAGAGAGTCAGCCATCAGGGAATATAAAAAATCACTAGTGTCATATGATTCTCCTCCAAGAGCATGGATGTATCATCCTCAAGATTTTTAGAGCTAGTTATACGAGGGACACCGCCACTTCCACAAGCTCTCTTGACTCATGTGTTCCTTATCCGTCATCAAGTAATGAAAGACTAGCAAGAGTAAGTTACAGTAGGATCCAAGTCAGAATGCTCTAGCTGAATATCCCAAAGCATGGCCAACCCTTTCTCATAGTCCTCACTCGTGTGACAGGAGGCACAAATTGGAAAGCACATACACCAATTCTTCTACTTTCTTTAATGCAAAAATGTTGCATTGCTGCATTTAGAATGTTAGAATTTGTTATGTTTGACTTTAATAGAGTTTAGCTAAGGGGAGTTAGGTTTATGGGTGGCATTAGGTTAGTTTTGGCTTAGTTGTTTTCTTGTTTATTTTTTGGAAGGATATTGGAGAGGCATGGAAACAAAACTGAAATGTCCCTTAAAAATCAGGATGTTCCCAAAATCTGCAGTCCTGTTTCTGGAAACATCCTAACAATTTTGGAAGGACATTGAAGAGGCATGGAAACAAAACTGAAATGTCCCTTAAAATCAGGATGTTCCCAAAATCTGCAGTCCTGTTTCTGGAAACATCCCAACAATTCACAAATATTTCCTAACAAACCTGTTTCTGTTTCGATTTCATAAATGTAAAAACACCAAAAGAAGGGGGGCCAAATTCCTGCAGCTTAGGATATAAAAAAAAACTTTCCAATAATTAAAAAGGAATTTCTTGAGTGGTATGATTTGGTCTTTCATAAAACCATCAATGTCTACCATGCTTAATGAGATGAGGGTGCATCTAAAATTTCGGGACTAATAGAATCTGCAACTATAATGCCAATTAAAACTTGGGCTTCTCTCCCTCTTTTTAATTTTCTCTTAATCTGTGACATCACTTGGTTCTATAATTCCTTTGTTCCTTCCGAATTCTTGTTGTCTGATTCTTTTGGTTTAAACTAGTGATCGTTACCCACAATGTCTACATGAACCTTTGAATTGTCACTTGTCATATGGGTGATTTTTGCTACCAAAGTGCATGCAATTGTACTTGTGCTGACAATCTTTAAAGAGGTGATTGGGCCTTCCACAGTGCTTATACTCTTCTTTAAACCAAGACTCCTCTCGAAGATTATGTTTACCATTAAGACCCCAACGACCTTTAAACAATTGTTGTCTAGATTCCACTTTGTATTATTGATTTCATTTCCTTCCTATAAATATTTGACTTGTTGGACAAGAGAAAAATTTACCTCCCTTAATTTTGCAAATCCATCATCCTTTGTGGCAAGTTCTTTCCTTAACTCTTGAAATCTTGCACAAGAGCTTACTTTAGCTCTTCAATTTTCTGCATCAGTACCTGACTGTTTTAACATTTTACCCTTAGCTGCAACGATTTGAGCACAAAAAATAATGAATGCAGAACGGTTGTCCTAAGCCTTCATATTCTCTACTTTTCGTACCTACTTTCGAGGCTTTTTGTCCCAAGCCTTGAGATGCATACTGAAATTTTGGGGAAGATACATACTTTCCTTGACTAGAGGGAACATAAGACTTTGATTTCCCAAGGGTATTCAAGAATGAGACTCGGTATATCTTTCTGCAATTTCGTTTTGATCTTCAATGCAAATTGAGAGCCCTATTCCAATGAAGTAATGGTGAGGACATCCATCTCCCATATGTGATGGAATTTCCTCCAATAAACTTCATATTTAGAATCTTATTGTTGGCCAATGGTTTCCACTTAATTAATAATTTGTTGAACTAGTCAATCTACCGTCATATTGTCTGACAGATCAAATGAGATAATGTAGCCCACTAAACTTTCTTTGGTGACAACCACAGGGAAAGAAGCACTGATGGAGAGAGTTTATAATCAAATCCTACATTCAAATGGGCGGTCACTTCTTGTCTTTAATATGGTGCACATATGCTTGGCGTAAAGGACCAGATCTTCTACATGGACTTTAGCAACCATGATCTTCAAGTGATTTATGAATGAATTAGGCTTCAAAACTTTCTGAACAGTAGTTACCACAAACATGACAGGGAAGTTCCCCCTCACTGCAAAACATGAGGAACTGAACAAAAATTGAAACAAACATTTCTGGCCATCCATTCCGCTCCTTGGCAGAAACCATTTTGCAGGGAACAGATCATTTCTGGCTGTTTTTCCTCTGGCTTGCAAGAAACAACCAGCTAATTTTCTCAAAACACAAACAATTAAATCAACAAATGTATAAAAGCATTAAAATTTTAAACAAAATAACAGAGAGGTAGGAGCCCACCTAAAATCATGACAAACACTAAGATGACCTCCCTTAAAACACAGTTAATGACTCATTTTGTCATTTTTCTTCTGTTGAATATGGAGCTGAAAGTCTGTTGCTGCTCTAGGAAAGCACCTGTTTTTTGAATTTTGTTGAATCTTTGTAGGGCTGTTTGCTAACTGGAGGAAGCCTTCTATTTCTGCAATGGGGAACAATTTCAGAGCTTTTGAGGACTTTCAGATTTCAGCCTTTTTCATAATTTCTCCATTATCATGGTAGAAAGTCCAACAGCAGCCTTAAGTCATTTTCTCATGCTGAACAACTAACCATGAGACTCCTAAAGCTAACACAATCTGATCATCGAATGAATATATAGAATCCAATAGGACTTTTGAAGCTGTGTGGTGAGCAGCTGTAAATGCCATACTCATACGGTAGAGGATCTGGTGGGTACAGGAACAAAGGCTTGGATGTGCCCTTTCTACAAGCATTAAAATTTTAAACAAAATAACAGAGAGGTAGGAGCCCACCTAAAATCATGACAAACACTAAGATGACCTCCCTTAAAACACAGTTAATGACTCATTTTGTCATTTTTCTTCTGTTGAATATGGAGCTGAAAGTCTGTTGCTGCTCTAGGAAAGCACCTGTTTTTTGAATTTTGTTGAATCTTTGTAGGGCTGTTTGCTAACTGGAGGAAGCCTTCTATTTCTGCAATGGGGAACAATTTCAGAGCTTTTGAGGACTTTCAGATTTCAGCCTTTTTCATAATTTCTCCATTATCATGGTAGAAAGTCCAACAGCAGCCTTAAGTCATTTTCTCATGCTGAACAACTAACCATGAGACTCCTAAAGCTAACACAATCTGATCATCGAATGAATATATAGAATCCAATAGGACTTTTGAAGCTGTGTGGTGAGCAGCTGTAAATGCCATACTCATACGGTAGAGGATCTGGTGGGTACTGGAACAAAGGCTTGGATGTGCCCTTTCTACAAGCTTCCAAACTCACGTTCAATAGTAAAATTTAGGTGGACAACTACTTGCTGTTAGAAAAAAGAAGCAAATAAAAGTTTGTGACAATGTTCCTGAATCAGAGAAGCCTGCCTTATTTTAACATTATAAGGACATTGAGAAACTAAAAGCTCTTGTTGAACAACTCTTGTTGCAGGCCAATCTGAACCCACAGACACAACTACAAGTCAGATTTTGTAATGTCCCTTTTCCCTCACCCATGGCCTAAGGGCCAATGCGTGCCCTAACCCTAGTCATGCCCAAGGGGTTACGGACACTATTTTGCTATTGGGTATGGGCATCGAGTCCAGTTGTTATTATTTTTTATTGACTGGGTCATAAAGTACTTTTAAAAAGGGACTAGATGTTATGTTTCATCATTGAGGCCACTTAAAGTACCTTTTTGGCGACTTGAGAGGACATGCATAGCATTAAATGTTATATTTCTTCATTGAGGTTACTTTATGGGCCTAGGCGCCTAGGAAGGGAAAAGCAACTTCAAGTTATTTTTAATAAGGCCCTCTTTTTGGGAAAGTGCGCCTTGAGTGGTTTTAGGGTTCCTTTGGCATGAAAAGGTTATAAAAGGAGGCGAGGGGTGAAAGGATAATCATTCATACATACACTCATATTTTCTTTTCATGGTGCGACTGCTGTTTGCAACTTTTAGCTTGTGGAGTAAGATCCCATGGGAACCCTAGCTTCGGTGGTGAAAGATCCAACCCTAGCTAGCAGGGCATTCTTCGGTAGTGAAAGATCTACCCTAGCTTGTCATTTGGACTGGATTTCAGGGCTTTTTACAGAGGTATTTTCAGGATTTTCAGAATTAGGGTTTGAAGGGTTTTGAGAGTTTTTGTGGAGATTTTCGGCCGGTTTTCGGATCAGACCTACGGCAGCCATAGAAGAAGGATTCGGCATCATCTACAGAGGGTTTCACAAGGGTTTTGGCTGTTTTCCAAAGGGGGCGACTTGTTTGGGAATTTGCAGCCCTAATTTCTAGGGTTTCCAGCAGTCCCTTTTCAGATCTGAAGGTTGGAGAGTTATCTACTATTTTTATATATATTATTTCCAAAGTTTCATCTTTATTGCATTTGTATTCGAAAAGATATTAATTTTCGAAGTTTTCCGGCTATTCTAGGCACGATGTAAATTTCTGGCAGCATTCTGTTATCTGAAAAATTCCAAAAAAATTTCCCTTGTGTTCTACATATTATTATCTTGTTCCAGTTAAAATTTCAAGTATTTTGGACGGGTATTTTAAGAGTTATTCACATTTTTTTGTTCGCTGCCCTAGCTGTACTTTAATGTATAAAATCTGCAAAAATCAGATTCAGTATATTGCTGCAAATTTCTATGTTTTGTCATTTTTTGTGGTAAGATCCCAACAAGGGATATTTCAGTGGTATCAGAGCGGTTGTTCCTCCAGCCTGTTAGGGTTGAAAGATGGGAGACAGAGACGGAGACAGTGAAGAAATGGGAGTAGATCTGATGAGACAACTGTTCACCAACATGGTGAAGCAATAGGAGACTACCAACCTCTATTTGAGCCAGCTTACTGGGAGGTTAGCACAGGGTAGGATCGAGACTCATGCAGAGAAGGGAGAGGCCAGCAATATGGGTCAACATGGTAATAGAAGTGAGAGTCGACATTCGGGACAAGGGTCCCCTCATGCATCTACCAAGCCATTGAGACTCCACGAGCCTTCATTCTTAAAGGATCCGGAAGTTTTGCAGACACGACAGCCCGCAAACATTGTGGATGAAGAATCTTGCTGGGAGAAGTACCGGACTTTGAGTGAGGGTTTCCGAGACAACATGCCATTTCAGGAGTATTGCAAAATGAAGATTGGCAGCAGGCCTAGGAGAGATTACCAACCACAGGTACCTGAGTTTCAGAAGAGGTTAGGACAGATCTCTATTCCACACTTTGATGGCTCTCGGAAGTGTACCGCCCAGTCTTGGATTCAGAAGTTGAAGACTTACTTCGACTTGAATCCCATGCGCGAAGAAGATGCAATTAAGTTTGCTATCCTACACCTCGAGGGAGATGCCCATGACTGGTGGCATCATGGATTGATCACACAGGGGCACATGCATATCACTACATATGAAGATTTTACACAGAGATTGATGAGCAGGTTTGACAGGAGGGACCCAGATAGGCACTTCAGGGAATTGACCCACTTGAGGCAGACAGGTTCTCTGGATCAATACATTGCAGATTTTCAGAGGTTGTCAATGATGGTATCTGATGTTTCAGAGATGAGGTTGACTTCACTCTTCATGGCAGGTTTGACAAACGCTTTAGCAAGATTTGTGAAGGCATTTGAGCCTTCCTACATGAGGTGATTAGGCGAGCACGAGATTTGGAGTTGTCCACTCCAAAATCGAGGTTTCCCCCTCGAAATCAGCCTAAGGGTTTTCCTTCGAAAATTGAGGGTTCACAGCCAAAGGGGCCCCCACCCAGGCAGGATACCACAAGGAGACCATTTGTATCGAGAGAGGACCGGGAGGAGTTGAGGCGAAAGAAACTCTGTTTCGATTGCCGCACACCATGGGTTCCAGGACATGATTGTAGAGGGAAAGGAAGGGCCCAATTCAAAGAGGTCTTTGAGGAGAGTGAGAACGAGGAGGAGAGGTACCATCAGGAGTTAGAAGATGAAGATGAGGAGGCATTGGATAGCGCAGGGATTGAACAGGAGGAGGAGACTTTTCCCCAGGAGACTATTGCTACTTTGTCGAGTACCCCGAGGTACAAGGCATTCAGAGTTAGGGGAACATTACAGGGCCAGAGAGTTGTAGTGCTCATTGATGGTGGGGCCACCCACAATTTCATTGATGCATCTTTGGTAGAGAAGCGGGGGCTACAGGCAGAAGACTTTGAGGGTTTCAATGTAGTGGTAACCAATGGTGAGTCCATGAGATGCATGCAGCGAGTTCCGCAGTTGAGTATCACCATGGGTAACCATACAGTCACCGATGACTTCTATGTGGTTGGTATTGGAGAGACCAACCTTGTGCTGGGTGTACAGTGGCTCCATTCTCTTGGAGAATTTCGGACTAACTTTCAAACCATGGAACTCAAGTTCAAGTCCGAGGGAAAGAATGTAACCTTAAGAGGTTTATCTTCAGAAGCACCTAGAGTTGTTTCAGCAAAGAGGATCGAGAGGATTCACAGACACAATGGGGTTGATTGGGCAGTACAGTGCTTGGTTTCTACCAAGAACTCAGAGGATGGACAGCCAAAGTATCATGTAGATATACAGGGGCTATTGGACAAGCACAGTACAGTTTTTAGCGACATACCACCTGGTGTACCGCCAGAGAGGGGATTTGAGCATGTGATTGAGCTTGAGGACACTAGACCAGTGGTTACTACTCCTTACCGTCACCCCAAATGGTTTAAGGACGAGATTGAGAGGACCATCCATGAGCTTATTGACATGGGACACATTAGGCCAAGTTCTAGTCCTTTCGCTTCTTCAGTAGTGTTGGTGAAGAAGAAGGATGGGACCATGCGGATGTGCATTGATTATCGGGCATTGAATAAGAAGACAATCAAGAACAAATATCCAGTGTCGTGTATTGATGAGCTACTAGATGAGCTACAGGGAGCAATCTATTTTTCTAAAATAGATTTGCGATCGGGATATCACCAGATCAAGGTTAGGGAGCAGGATGTGCATAAGACCGCTTTCAGATGTCATTATGGACATTTTGAGTTTTTGGTGATGCCTTTCGGTTTGTCTAATGCACCAGCCACATTCCAGTCTTGCATGAACCACGTGTTCAACCGCCACTTGCGGAAGTTTGTTTTAGTCTTCTTTGATGATATTTTGGTTTACAGCAGGACTTGGGAGAGTCATATCCGCCACCTTGACGAGATATTGGGAATACTAGGAGCTAATTTGCTATATGCAAAGGCTTCTAAATGTGAGTTTGGCATGACAGAGTTGTTGTACTTGGGATATGTGATTGGCGGAGGGGGAGTCAAGGTGGACAGAGTGAAGATACAGGCAATTTTGGATTGGCCTCCACCCAGGACGTTGACACATCTGAGGGGATTCTTAGGACTATGCACCTATTACAGGAGGTTCGTGAAGAATTTCTCACGATTGACTGCCCCACTGACAGACTTGACCAAGAAGGGAGCCTTCACTTGGTCAGAAACGGCACAACAGACTTTTGATCATCTCAAGGAGGTGATGAGCTCATGCCCCGTCTTGGCATTACCAGATTTTGCTCGTCCATTTGTTCTAGAGTGTGATGCATCAGGTGAGGGGATTGGAGCAGTGCTTATGCAGGATAGGCACCCCATTGCTTACGAGAGTCGGAAATTGAGCCCCGTGGAGAGGGGGTATTCAATCTACGACAAGGAGATGTTGGCCATCATGCATGCTTTGGCCAAATTCAGACAGTACCTTGTGGGCAGCAGGTTCGTGGTACGTACAGATCACAATAGTTTGAGGTTCTTTTTGGGACATAAGGATCTCAACGACCACCAGCAGAGATGGGTGAACAAGGTACAAACGTATGACTTTGATATAGAATACACTAGAGGTAAGAATAATGTTGTTGCTGATGCTTTATCTAGGAAGCCTTGCCTTACTACTATGTTGAGTTCTATGTCCGAGATTTCAGCAGATTGGAAGGCTCACATACTGGTTGAGTACTCCAAGAATCAATTTGCATGCGAGATCATGGATGGTATTATCAAGGATGACCGATACAGGGTGGTAGACGATCTCATTTTTTATAAGGATCGGATTTTCCTTGTACAGGGGTCTAAGATGAAGGACAAGATCCTTCGTGCAGTACATGACACACCACTAGCTGGACACCCCGGATATTTCAAAACATACAGGTATATCAGGGAGAGATTCTCTTGGAAGGGGATGAAGGATGATGTCCTTAATCATGTCAGAGAGTGTATGGTTTGCCAGCAAACCAAATCAGAGCATTCTTTTCCTGCAAGTTTACTTCAGCCTCTTCCCATCCCTGAGCAAAAGTGGGAGAGCATATCTATAGACTTCATCACAGGACTCCCTCTGGTGCATGGGCACAATTGCATTTATGTGGTAGTTGATCGATTGACCAAGTATGCGCACTTCTTTTCTCTACCCAAGAAGCATGAGGCAACTGATGTGGCTCAGGTATTTTATACAGGGATTTTTAGGCTACATGGGTTGCCTAAAAATATTATCAGCGACAGGGACAAGATCTTCATGAGCACTTTTTGGCAGGAGATTTTCAAACTTGCTGGTATCGAGTTGACTCCTACAACGAGCTACCACCCTCAGACTGACGGGCAGACGGAGATTGTCAACAAATGGATAGAGGGCTATTTGCGGAGTTTATGTGACCGGACATCAGCAGGCATGGATCAGATGGTTGCATATGGGTGAGTATTGCTATAATACCACATATCAGATGAGTATTGGCATGACGCCTTTCAGAGCTTTGTATGGATACAATGCCATGTCATTTGCTGACTTAATATTATCAGATAGTCGAGCTCCCAAAGCTCGGGATTGGTTACAGGAGAACCAAGATATCCTACGAGCTCTTAAGGAGAATCTCCAGAAGGCGCAGAATCAGCAGAAGGTTTATGCGGATCGACACAGGGTAGAGAGGTCCTTTGAGGTAGGAGACTTGGTGTTCTTGCGTCTACAGCCGTACAGACAGTCATCACTCAAGCAGAAGGGGGCGGAAAAGCTGAAGCCCCGGTTTTATGGTCCATACAGGATAGTCAGGCGAGTGGGTGCGGTTGCATATGAGTTGGATCTTCCAGAGCACAGCAAGATACATAATGTCTTCCATGTATCATGCCTTAAGAAGGCCTTAGGACAGCACATTGTACCTTCTACAGAGTTGCCACCACTGAATGAGGAGGGGAAGCTGGTTTTAGAACCATATTCTATTATTGAGGTCAGACAGAGGAAGCTCAGGAACAGAGATATCACAGAATATTTGGTGCGATGGAAGGGTTTGCCTCTTGAGGATGCTACTTGGGAGAGAGAACAGATTCTACGGCATCCTAGTCTGCATTTGCTTGGGGACAAGCAAATTTTGGG
The DNA here is from genome assembly GCA_019776745.2 of Taxus chinensis. Classification (NCBI taxonomy): domain Eukaryota; kingdom Viridiplantae; phylum Streptophyta; class Pinopsida; order Cupressales; family Taxaceae; genus Taxus; species Taxus chinensis. The sequence goes on along the minus strand of CM034150.1, from coordinate 191,523,686 downwards.
AAGGGAGGACTGTAATGTCCCTTTTCCCTCGCCCATGGCCTAAGGGCCAATGTGTGCCCTAACCCTAGTCATGCCCAAGGGGTTACGGACACTATTTTGCTATTGGGTATGGGCATCTAGTGCAGTTATTATTTTTTATTGACTGGGTCATAAAGTACTTTTAAAAAGGGACTGGATGTTATGTTTCATCATTGGGGCCACTTAAAGTACCTTTTTGGCGACTTGAGAGGACATGCATAGCATTATATGTTATATTTCTTTATTGAGGTTACTTTATGGGCCTAGGCGCCTAGGAAGGGAAAAGCAACTTCAAGTTATTTTTAATAAGGCCCTCTTCTTGGGAAAGTACGCCTTGAGTGGTTTTAGGGTTCCTTTGGCATGAAAAGGTTATAAAAGGAAGCGAGGGGTGAAAGGATAATCATTCATACATACACTCATATTTTCTTTTCATGGTGCAACTGCTGTTTGCAACTTTTAGCTTGTGGAGTAAGATCCCACGGGAACCCTAGCTTCGGTGGTGAAAGATCCAACCCTAGCTAGCAGGGCATTCTTCGGTAGTGAAAGATCTACCCTAGCTTGTCATTTGGACTGGATTTCAGAGCTTTTTACAGAGGTATTTTCAGGATTTTCAGAATTAGGGTTTGAAGGGTTTTGAGAGTTTTTGTCGAGATTTTCGGCCGGTTTTTCGGATCAGACCTACGGCAGCCATAGAAGAATGATTGGCATTCATCTACAGAGGTTCACAAGGGTTTTTTGGCGTTTTTCAAGTGGGGCGGACTTTGTCAGCCTCTTCCCATCCCTGAGCAAAAGTGGGAGAGCATATCGATGGACTTCATCACAGGACTCCCTATGGTGCATGGGCACAATTGCATTTATGTGGTAGTTGATCGATTGACCAAGTATGCGCACTTTTTTTCTACCCAATAGTAGCGGGCATCTTCGGTAGTGAAAGATCTTACCCTAGCTTGTTCATTGGATGGATTCGAGCTTTTACAGAGGTTATTTTCAGGATTTTCAGAATTAGGGTTTGAAGGGTTTTGAGAGTTGTGTCGAGATTTTCGGCGTTTTCGGATCAGACATACGCAGCCATAGAAGCATGATCGGATCATCTATCAGAGGGTTTACCAAGGGTTTTGTGTTTCCAAAGGGGGCGACTTGTGTGGGAATTTGAGCCCTAATTTCTAGGTTTCAAGCAGTCCCTTTTCAATCTGAATGGTTGCAGAGTTATTACTTTTTTATATATATTATTTCCAAAGTTTCTTCTTTATGGCATTTGTATTCGAACAGATAATTAATTTTCAAGTTTTCGCTAGTCTAGGCACGCTGTAATTTCTGGCGCATTCTGTTATCTGAAAAATTCCAAAAAAAATTCCCTTGGGTTCTACATATTATTATCTTGTTCCAGGTAAAATTGTCAAGTATTTTGGCCGAGGTATTTTAAGGTTATTCACATTTTTCTGTTCGCTGCCTCGCTGTACTTTAAGTATAAAATTGCAAATCAGAATTTAGTATATTGCTGCAAATTTCTGTGTTTTGTCATTTTTGTGTAAGATCCCAACAAGGATATTCAGATTTTGCTCCACTTATCAAGCTTGATAGAGAGAAGCATGAGTTAAATTATTGAGGCATCCATTGAGTTGTTTTCTTGCCCAATATACATTTAAATGTGTCTAGGTCTTCTTCGTGCAAGCCAAATGCGTTACATAATCAGCACGTTGACCTGAAAGGTGAAAGGTGTTACACACCTCCAAGTTACAAGAAATGACAACAATTTGTACAGCTGAGAGTTTCAGAATCAAATTGAGGACTTTAAGAATTATAAGCATTAGGGATTCTAGGATGTTCGTTGTTTCAGATGTTGAGGCAACCATCCATCAAAACCACTTATTTGATTTATTGTCTTTTAGCAATGGGGGTTATGTTTTTCAACTGTCATGACACCATAGGATGGCCCGGGATGATGCATGAAACTATGATGGTCTTACTTTAAAGAGGCAATTGAAGTGATCCAGGCTAATGTTGCTTCCCTAATGAAAATTAATGCAGCCATTTTTTATATTCTGCAGGGGGTATGATTCAGACAACAGTTTTGTATCTGAATTTTTATTTTAGACTCCTTTGTCATTCCTAATTAGCCAGTCGTGTTTAAAGGATATGTATACATTTGTTGATGGTTGGGAAAGATTGTCATCGGCTTGCAGGATGTTAATATCCCCTCGTAGTTAGCACCTACAATTGATTTTGCGATTCAAATTGTGTCTATATGCATAAGCAAATATTACACAAGATTGGGAAACAGAAACGACTTCGAAATTGCCCTACATAGGAAGATATAAATTTGTAAAACAACGATTTATTAATCTGATACTTCTGATACACCCGGGCTGTTGGCACTTTTATACCAAGTTGCGAAAGCAGGACTGAGAGCTGTTTTGTTGTGAACAAGAGGAAAAGTGGAGATGGCATACTATCTGGACAACTACTTGTCATTTGGACTGGATTGCAGAGCTTTTTTAGCAGAGGTATTTTTCAGGATTTTCAGAATTAGGGTTTGAAGGTTTGAGATTTTTGTCGAGATTTTCGGGCCGTTCGGATCAGACACGGCAGCCATAGAAAGAATGTTCGCATCATCTAACAGAGGGTTCACAAGGTTTTGGCTGTTTTCCAAAGTGGCGACTTGTTTGGAATTTGCAGCCCTAATTTCTAGGTTTCCAGCAGTCCCTTTTCAGATCTGAAGGTTGGAGAGTTATCTACTATTTTATATTATTATTTCCCAAGTTTCATCTTTATTGCATTCGTATTCAAAAAGATATTAATTTTCGAATTTGTCCGTCTATTCTATGCACGCTGTAAATTTCTGCAGCATTCTGTTCTCTGAAAAATTCCAAAAAAAATTCCCTTGTGTTCTACATATTATTTAGCTTGTTCCAGTTAATTTCAAGTATTTTGACGGGTATTTTAAGAGTTATTCACATTTTTCTGTTCGCTGCCCTAGCTGTACTTTACTGTATAAAATCTGCAAAAATCAGATTTAGTATATTGCTGCAAATTTCTGTGTTTTGTCATTTTTTGTGGTAAGATCCCAACAAGGGATATTTCAGATTTGCTCCACTTATCCAGCTTTATAATGATAGAAGATGATAAATATTGATGCATCCATTGAGTTGTTTTCTTTGCCAATATAACATTTAATGTGTCTAGGTCTTCTTCTTGAAAGCAAATGGTACATAATCATGCACGTTGACCTGAAAGGCTGAAAGGTTACACACCTCCAAGTTACAAGAAATGACAACAATATTGTAACAGATGAGAAGTTTCAGAATCAAATTGAGACTTTAAGAATTATAAGCACTTAGGGATTCTAGGATGTTCGTTGTTTCAGATGGTTGGATGCATACCATCCATCAACCACTTATTGATTTATTGTCTTTTAGCCAATGGGGGGTTATGTTTTTCAAATGTCATGACACCATAGGATGGCCCGGGATGATGCATATATGATGGTCATTTTTAAAGAGGCAATTGAAGTGATCCAGGCTAATGTTGCTTAAATGACAAATAATGCAGCCAATTATACTCTTGCAGGGGGTATGATTCAGAACAGGTATCTGAATATAATTTAGACTCCTTGTGTCATTCCTTACATTAGACTCGTGTTAAAGGATATTAATAATGTTGCATGGTTTGGGAAGACTGATCCGGCTTGCAGGAAATACCCAGTAGTTAGCACTCTAAATTGCTTGGATTCAAATGTGCTATATGCATAAGCAAATATTACACAAGATTTGGGAAACAGAAACGACATTCAGAAATGATACATAGGAAAGATATAAATTTGTAACAAAATATCATTAATCTGAACTTCTGTACACGGCTGTTGGCACTATACCAAGTTGCCAAAGCAGGACTGAGAGTGTTCTGTTGTGAAAAGAGGAAAGTGGAGTATGCATAACTATCTGGACAACTTGGTAACGTGGCATACTTCACTGAGATTGCTCTTTCGTGGAAAGAAGAATTTTAAATGTGGAATATGCATAGTTATATGGAATTGGCTTCTGACAAGTTGGTGCAGCATTATTTGAAGCAAGGATCTCTTCTGGAACCATACAATGCTTACTGCCCACAGATATGATGTATGTAAGTATGAATGCCTACGAATAACATCAAAAATTATCTCATCTTTAAAAGGATATGTCTTTTGATATGTGACATTGTTGGTTGATATGTATAGCTTTGCAGTTGCAAAAGCTGAATCATCCCACTTTGTATGGGCGAGGCTGTGGCATGGTTGGTAATTTCAATTGCTTGACAGTGTCCACAAAGTTAGATTCTTCATGCTAACCCCATCAATTAGAAAATCCAAAGACTGCCCTTACACAAACATTTGTGAATGGAAAAGACATTCTGCTCCTTCTTTAGGATTGTACAGAAAAGATGTCACTTGAGACGTATTGGGGGCTCCGCCCCACAAGGGGTGGGCACAGAGAGACCACCAAAGAAAACTAGCACCACCAAGGAAAACTAGCACCGCCAATATCTTTCACCAATGGAATTGTCGGTGCGGTATAGAGTAGATGACTTAGTAGTCCCCAACAAAGTAGAATATTGGACTCGGTGGTAGCACAGACCATCAAATACAATTGTATTGGAGCTCCACCCCACAAGGGATGGGCATAGAGAGACCACCAAAGAAAACTAGCACCACCTTTCGCCAATGGAATTGTCAGTGTGGTATAGAGTGGATGACTTAGACCCCAACTAAGTAGAATATTGGACTTGGTGATAGCGCAGACCATCAAGTTCGGTTTGGCATTGCCATAGATCATAGGTTATGGTTCAGTGGTACCTGCCAGTCATAGAATCACATCTACCACTTGAATCACAGTAGCAAACAAAAGAAAATTGTTGCAAAGTTACAATGTTAATTGCGCAGCATCTTTTCCAATCTACGGGAAATATGAAACTTTCCAACTCTGATCTGCAAACACCAAATTTGCTTACACCACCATTATGTTGCAGCATCTCTTAAAGGCATGTTAGTCATTCAGAGACATGGTAGCTTCCTTTAGATGGCAAAAGTGGAAGAGTTTCTGTTCTAATGATGGTAAATTGCTCGAGGACATTATCACTGGTCGATATTTAGAGGCTGGTGAAGAATGTATTGACTATGACTAGTCTAATTTTTAGACCCTTTACATGTTTGATAGGGACCAACCATGTTTAGAGGATGCATACAAGAGATTTTGATCAGATGATGGTGAAGGTTCGTCAAATAATGGTCAATGAACGTTCTAGGATCGGAAATGTGATGAGAGATAGAGAATGGGATCTTAGCCTCACAAGATGGAAGATGTGTCAGTTAGTGTGCACTTTTACTCAACCTTGATTGTTTTCATAAGAAACCAAAGGAAAACGAAGAGGAGATGGAAAAGTGGAATGCCTTTGTCAACAGGTCTACAATCCTGATGATTTTACACAAATACAGGTTAACAGAGGAAAATACTTGAAATTGGAGAGCTACTTTGCAAGTTAGAACAGTTCATGTAACCAGACAATACATGATCCAAGATTTTTGTGAGCAGTATGCAGCTAGTATGCCCTTGCTTAGTCGGCCTTCATAGGTTACCTACATAATTGCACAACGCAAGCCATCTTTCATTTTAAAGATCAAAGTTTTATGTGTTTTAAATTTCTACTATTAAACGTAACAATGTTTATTTCACTTTACAGGTAACAAGTTTATCTAGATGTGGGCGAAAATGGATGTTCATCCAATCTGTGAAATGAAATTGCCCAACCTCTGAAAAGGCTCAATAGTCAGTGCATGTTTACTCAAATCTTCAGCCTTTATCACCAGAACACAAATAATAGTATATGCGGGATTATGGTAGAGATGCAATCTACAATGAACGGCCTTAGCAGTTAGATCCAATCATAAGAAATTAGAATGTTGATATATGTCAGAGTAGTGGCTCTACATCTTTCAATCCAAATTAGACAAAAAATAATGACAGGAATAAATATTAATGATTGATTCGCAGGCTTGTAGGCCATAAACTTTGAGACTTAGTGTTTTCTTTTTAAGGTTATGATTAATACACTTCTTGATTTTGAAAGAACCCGTCACCTCTTCATATTTCTTTAGGGTCACAAATTCCCCATCTTTTGTTCAGACATGCAAATTTGAGCCTTGCTCTATCTAGTATCATACAAATCCTGAGTGTCATAGTTATAGATGGAGAATCCGAGCCTCAATCCATCAGACAAATCCTTGTGTCATAGTTATAGAAAGACTTTTTATCACTCCACTTTTTAAACACTCGAATCTGAGACTAGCTTTAACATACAAATCCTTAGTGTCATAGTTATAGATCGCCAATTTGAGCCTGGCTCTATCATACAAATCCTTTGTGTTGTAGTTATAGAACAAGGCTTTCGATCACTCCACTTCTGCCTCTCAAGTAAGGTCCTCTTTGGCTTTACAACTTAAAACGGCAGCTTTCAAACATCATTTTATAAAGCTAAAAAAAGATTGATATTTCTTCACCACTTGATCTTTAAACAGATTTAAAATTGTATGTTGTATTGAGTCTTTTCTCATATTTTCTCTGATCTTGATCCCATTTAGCTCTTCGCATATGAATGCCTTCGTGTAATTCTTCTCCTTCATGCAGCATTTGTTGATGAACACACACATTCTACGTTGTGCATACCTGATACTTTTTTCTGAGGAATTGCACACATGTGTGATTGTCTGATTCTATGACAAATGAAAATTCACAAGAATAATGTCTTGAACATATCCCTATCTTTGACCAACAGAGTATGATCATTGATGTCCAGTTGATATTTGTTCTATTGTTTGTATGTATTCATTACCTTCCACGACTCTTGATTCTAGCATCCAGAATATTTCCCCCTTAACACATATATCACCAATATTCTAAGTGGATACTGATTGAAAAGATCCATAAGAGCCGAGTAGGATTATTTTAGGGGTGTACTATTTTATTGTAATCCTCCATTTTGCTAGACATAAAGAATAGCGAGTATAGGATGTAGGCTTTGCCTGTATGCAGAGAAATTCCAGAAGTAGTTAAAAAATTGTTTATGAATAGATTCATTCTGACAACCCGCAGGCTTGACAAGTGACCTGCCTCGATATGTTCTATATACATATCTCTCACATGAAGAGTGAGTCTTAAGTCTACACTCAAGATTGGGATCTATGGGGTAGGGGCGGGCCGGGGGTGCTCTCTGCTCTCCCATTGGCTGCCTATCCAAATATGGGGCCCTCGGCCGTCGCCATATAGATATCTAGAGGGGGGCCCTATCTATATATATATATGGGCATAAATGCCCTCAGCCTCCCCCCTCCATATAGCATCCATAACATATATCATGTGGAAATATATCATGTAATAATTTTAAAGGGAGATTCACCAATAGCAAATAAGTCCAAGAGGAAGAAGCATACAGGTTTAAATAACTGTGTTTTTATTGCAGTGAAGGAGGACATTACTTGGTTCTATCATCAACAGCACAGTCACCATCCTGATACTTGCATACGAACATGATGACATGAAACTGTGGTACAAATTAGTACTACTCGAGCACTATAACAGCATGATGTTTGAGTCAGAAAAAAATCTCTTGAATGGTGTGGTAGAATATGAGTGTTTTCAACCATCCAACAAGAGATGAAATCTGTGTCCTTAGGGCCACTCTAAGTCACCACATAAATTGTGTTCAAATTCCTGGAGTATAAAATTCATATGATATTTCAACCATCCAACAAGAGATGAAATCTGTGTCCTTAGGGCCACTCTAAGTCACCACATAAATTGTGTTCAAATTCCTGGAGTATAAAATTCATATGATATTCGTTACTACAAAAATTCGAGATAAAATTCATGATAAAATTCGACTAAGAGATTTACTAATTTATTATTATTGACTAATTTAATTTATTAATTTACTATACTAATAATAAATTCCTATACAATTTGCTTACTATTCTATAATTACTAATATATTATTATAATACCCCTTATCTCTCATAAAAACTCATCTTACAACTCAATAAATTAATAATGAAGTTGATAAAACTTCAAAAAGCATAAAAAATTTCCTTATTTATCACCCTAAGGCTTTATCCTTGGGCTTGTTAAATATATATCATTAAAGGTATATAAATCAAGTATAAACTCGGTGACACATATAAGAAATACCCTGGCCATGAATAATCACTAGAATGGCTCGTATCAGAACCTCAAAGTATTAAAAATTCAATTAACATCCTTTCCAAAGTAAATAATTCTTTCTTCCAAAGCTGGCATACACTCTGGGAATCATTTTACCTGGAAGGCCATTGCTTTAGTCCATGACTCAAACTTCAGCGTCGTTGGTCCAGATGAAAGTGCAGATCAAAATGTTTTTGTTTATGGTGATAATCTATAAATTGGAGCAAAACTAAGCAAGTTATAACCAATCAAAGGTCGTTGTATAAAAATAGTACAAGTTATGCACATTGCAAACCGCCTCTTCTCAAGTAGCTACACCCAAATATCGTGATGTTATATTTTGTACGTTACCTTAGAATGAACACTGTAGTAGGGTAATATTATTGGTTACCTTGTTGGAGAAGTTTTTTGATGTTTCTTTATTATGTGCAATTGAGGTTACATAGCAGCCAACATGTAGCAAGAGTAAACCTGTGTTAGTTTGGGTCAGTTGGGTTAAATGTGTTGTTAGTAAATTAAAGTTTACGTTCACACTAATAAGCTATGGATTTATCCTGCCCTAGCCTTATTAAGCTAAAGGTATTTATATGGGTCTCATGAAATATAATGGGCAAAGTGTGTTATGTCTTGGTTGCTGTGTCATATCATATTTGGAAGTATTAATTAGTGCAAGACAACTTTAACCCTTCCTCTTCATTATTATTCATTGTAGCTCCAAGACTTGTAGTTTCACAAGGTGGCACACTAAACAGCATGGTTAATCAACTTGGACATAGGCTTTTTTATGTCATTGAGAAGTTCTTGTAATATACTTTACAATGGTGTAAACGTTTTTTCATTATCAAGGTATTAAGATTTCTAAGTTGCAATTAAAATAGGAAAAATAAGAAAACCATATTATCTTCATACTACTTTATCCAGTTGCCTTTCTAGAATTCAAGTACAAGTTTTCTGTAGTAAGAAGAATGTCATATTGATTGATATAGCCATTCATACCCCCCACACATCATACTATCTAACATTCTCCATCGTATCTATGTCTTGACAGCTTTCATATACCTGAATTATAATGACCACGAGGACCATGTGGACCTTCTGAAGATAGGTCAGATTTGATATTTAATGTCAATCATCTAACAAATACTTATTTTAACATACAAATTGCCTAAAAGAAAGAAAACAATTGATTAATTCTGAAGTACCCTTACCTGAGCAGATGATATGGCAAACAACAAAGAATCTCCATGTCTCCAGTGGCTTCCCCAAAAATGAAATCTATTTTTAGATTTGGCAGAATTGTAAGCACACTGTATGACATAGTCACAACAAAAACTTTTAACAAAAACCTGTTGAACAGAAATTGATTTGAGAAACCTGAGCAACGAGAGAAAGCATGAAACGTGCAAACTCACTGTCTAGAACTTCAATGATATTTGACTACCTGTGCAAGTCTAGCTAGAAGATACAAAGCCAAAGTACGTCTTCTGCTAGGATCATCTAAAGCTAACACTGATAATCCCGCCACAGACCCTGCCAGAAATCTATTGCACATTATGCTTGATTAGTGATGATACAAAAATATTAATAAGCTGTAGCTATGACCTCACAAGTAAGCTCCCTGATAGGATGTTCAATCTTTAAAATTGACGCAATATCAGAAATTTAAGGCATGATGCCAAACATGACATCCTCCATAACAGTAATCAAATAGCAAAAATGAGAAAAAACACCTTGAGATCTACTATTTGTTGAAAATATGTAACACAATAGTGAGTACCATAAGCACTTACCCATTCAATGGAGTCTCTTTTCCCCTTAGTTTTCTCAACAAACAATGAAGACCATGAAAAGATCCAGTAAATCCACCAAATAGCAAACCAATTCGACAAGCCTCTTCTCTTACAATCAAATCTTTTTCGGACACAAGCAACTGCAACAGGACAAAATTTTCCATTTTAAAAACTTTTGTATTTACAAAATGCTGAACATCAATAACTCCAATTAAGCCTTTCCAAAGCTAGTAAGAAGATGCGTGGAAATTGGAGGTGCATTACAATGCCTACAATGAAGCAACTACAACAGTAATCAAAATTTGTATTTATAAAGTGCTGAACATTAACAACTCTAACTAAGCATTTCCAAAGCTAGTAAGATGATGACTTGAAATTGCAGGTGCATTCCAAAGCCTACAGCTATTCTTCATCATTTTGGAATGAAAACACGCATGAAATGCAGACACGAGACACTAGACTAAGAAAGTAAGCAGCCCAACAGTTTACAAGGGGAGTCAAAACTTTGTGTGTCAAAAGAAAAAGAATTCTGCTCATAGAAGAAGCTCACATCTCCAAGGTAACTGAGCACTTTGGAGTGGCCAAAACGTTGGAAAATCTGCAGAGGTATGTCTACAGGCCTAAAATGCAAGGAGATGCTTCTTAGTTCATAAGGGATTGTGTGTTGTGTAGCACTAGTAAGCCAAGTAATAAGAAGCTAGGATTATATATGCGATTACCGATTCCCACAAAGCCATGAGAGAGCATCTCTATGAACTTTGTAGGGGAATTGTCTATTTCAAATATGGGGCATGACTATCTTTTTGATGTAGTAAACTGGTTTAGAAATATGTGCAATCTTATTCCATGTAAGACAACAATCAAGGGGCACAAAGCAGCCAAACTGTTTTCACCAATGTTTGGGCACACTTTGGTTTTCCTGACTCTATTGTTTTCAATAGAAATTCAAGGTTTTGGGCAGATTTTAAACCGCTTTGCAGGTGAGGATAGAGATATACAACATTTCATCCACAAACCGATAGCCAGACTGCACTGCAGCTCAAGGAAGTACAATAGGAAGTATCCTATAACATGGGATGTGAATTCGGACTACATCCACCATTCCTATAATAGGGTTGTGGAAAGATGTTTTGGGTATTTGCCACCTGATCCTTTTGATGTTTTGATGGGGCAGCCAAGAGGGAAAGAGGAAGAGGTAAATTCAGAAATTCAAAGAGCTATAAGGTTCACCGACAAGGCAAAGCAAATCCACTTCCAAGTGTAGGGAAAACTCAAGAAGTCTCAAGAAAAATACAAGGCACGTCATGATCAATCAACATCAGCACAAGACTAAACACAGAGTTCGTGTTGGAGACAAAGTATGGCTGTATTTGGCTAAGGATAAATTCAAAGGGAAAGCAAAGAAGCGTAATCCCTTAAAGCATGGACCTTTTGAAACAATGGAGCATGTGGGTAATAGTACATATGAACTATATCTGTCTCCTTGCATGAAAATGTATCATCTTTTTTATGTGAATAACTTGCGTCTCTTTAAGCCTTCTATGCTAGATGATGAAGATGCAGGTCCAATGTTACCTTCACTTGAAGATTGTTGCCTTGTGCACAAGAAGAGTTGGAGGGTTGTTGGTAATATTAGTGTTCATGTGTATGGTAATAAAATAATTGTATGTGTGATGAATAATGTAATGAGTTGTTAGTTACCACTCATAGGTATAAATAGTATGTGTGTATTAAAAATAAATGTTACAAGAGCTGTTGTAGTAACTCTCATAATGGTCTAGAGGTGAGAGTCATTGCAGAAGACCACCATTACAAAGATTTGATCCTATAAATGTAATGTCTCTCCAACAAGAATAGTATAGGAATGTTTTATTGAATCAATCTCAAGTTTATTTTGTGTAAACCTGCTCTACCATTCTCATTTAGTATCAGAGCGTTATTAGTCCTCTACCTATAATGGAGTTTTGAGAGCAACTGAGGGGCAACAATTATTCTTTTATGGCCCCCCATATGATGTCTACAATCTTAGCTCCGTAAACTTGTTTTGTCTTGTGTCATTAAGAGTCAAAAGTCTTCTTGTCTGAGTCAAGGTCACAGTGTCACCTTAATTGACTTAATTGTATAAGGACGCATTTTCAATGGAACCCGACGTTTGTTGTGTTACAGATAATAGCTTGTATTAGTGCTCACATAGGTAATATTTGTGTGGGTAAAATAAAATAGTGTTATATTGTATTATTATTAATATGAGTTATCATACAACTCATTATTAATAATATAGGTTGGAATATATTAGTTGTGAGTTTGTCGAATAAACAACTCACGTACTGATTCTTGTATTAGAGAGATTATGGAGATATGTGTGAGAGATTCTCTAGGAGAGAATAATGCTTGAGAGATAGTTGGGATTGGGTGAGCCATGACTCTTTGATTTAAGGAGCTCATTGAGCTATTTATATGTAAATCATTCTCATATATTATTAATCCAAATGAATTGAATCAAAGTCTTATTATTTTTGTCTTTAAGTTATTGTATGTTTAGATTGTCAAATTAAACCAGAATTAACATATGGTATCAGAGCAGGATGAGTGGGGGATGAATTAGTATAAGTGGTATTACTTATCCAATTTTTGTTCAATGTTATCCGTTTGGCTATGATACACCCGTGCGCATTGCTTTGGAGAATTTAGAAACAAAATTTGGAAGTCTCTTATATTATTTTGTTATATAACATCTATATTTTTTTCAATTGGAGTTTGATATCTATGTGAAGATTATATCACTTGCATGTTGCTCAGTTTCTAAGACTATAGAGCACGCCAAGAATAAGTATCCATGGGAGTTATAAAAGCAGATCTGGAACACATTACCAACTATTATCTCAACTCCTGCTAAAAGGCAGGCCCTCCGTGCACACGCTATTGGAGTATCACTATTTATTTTATTTTATTTTGCTCAGCCTTATCAAGAAAGAAGCTTGTTAGTAAAAAAATATATAGCGTGAGGCAGTCATATATTTCATTGAACAGTGCTCAGCCAGGAAAGAAAAAATATTTCATGCATATGACGCATTCATAAAGCATCATTCAACTAGTCCGCACCTACATGCACAGCAGAAAGAATAAAGAAAAAGTTTTAACGTGAAGAATAAGTCTACGTTTGGAGGTCTAAAATGATTTAAATTTTTCTTATTAGATTTTTTCATAGCTTTTTAATATGTTTGGACCGTGTATTGTTTTGAAAGAAAAAAGAAAAGAAAAAAACTTGGTGGAGTTTGTGGAATGTCTTAAGAGTCTAAATTTGAAATTTAGTAAATAGTCTTAAGAAAAAAACTTCGTATAGTTTGTGGTAATGCTCTAGAAAATTTAGTTGTCATAGGTTTATTTAAAGTTTATAAACTTTAATGTTTTGTTGAATGGTCTTGGTATTAGTTGTTTTTAATTAGTGTCATTATTGGTGTTTAAAATTCCTTGCTTTAGAGTATTTGAAAAGTAATTAAGTATAATTATTTTTTTATTTTTTCTATTTAAATTCTATTGTTTCCATTTTTCTTATGTGATTTTAAAGTTGGTGTCGAATAAACTTTTACGATCTAAGTGTATTTCTTCAAATTGTGTCATTGCATCTTTTTTAAGTTAGTGTCAAAAAGTTCAAAAACTATAAAAACAATTTGCCTTATGGACGCATTTTCAGTGTAACCAGATGTTCGATTTTGTAAAATAATGAAATTTGAACTTCAATTTACATTCAGATGAGTTAGCAGCAGAGATAGATTGAAGGATGGAGGCAACGGAGGAAGGAGATCGATCTGTGACCTCTCATCAGCCACTAGCGACGGGGCCGCATAGCTGTTTTGGTGGCATGTTTTCAATTTGCTTTAAGTGTGTTTGTTTTCCGTTGTGCAATGATTTCAGTCTTCCTATTTTGCATTGTCTATTGTTGTGTTCAATAAAACCTCTACAGTGAATATTGGGAAAGAAATATATACCTGAGAATAAGACTCTTGGGGGGCAAGAAAAGATTGCAGGGTGAACTCAATATGAATGGTTGTCCAACTAGTTTGGGAACAAGGGTTCGGGAATGATCCCATGGAGTTCGGCTCGGGAACTACGCCTTTACGAGGGTAGATGAGATAGCTTGATGGAGTCGTTACTTGGTCTAAGCAATGTCTTCAGGGAGCAGCATTTGCAAAATGTTTTTCTCTTCTCCCATGTTCGCACTGAGGGGAGGAATGTTACAAATAATAGCTTGTATCAGTGCTCACATAGGTAATATTTGTGTGGGTAAAATTTGTGTGGGTAAAATCTAGACAGTCTGGATAAGGGTACCGGCACGGGTACGGTACGCCGATACGGCAAATTTTTAAAAAAATAGTGTTATATTGTAATATTATTAATATGAGTTATCATACAACTCATTATTAATAATATAGGTTGGAATATATTAGTTGTGAGTTTTTTGAATAAACAACTCGCGTAGCTATTCTTGTATCAGAGAGATTATGGGGATATGTGTGAGAGATTCTCTAGGAGAGAATAATGCTTGAGAGATAGTTGGGATTGGGAGAGCCATGACTCTTTGATTTAAAGAGCTCATTGAGCTATTTATATGTAAGAACTTGGCATCCTGGCCATAGCAAGTCCACCATGTGATTGGATCCGTGGTGGGTTTGTCACAAATAGCCTCTACCTCTCCCATGCTACCTTGTCCATTTACAAACATTGACATCTCCTGGCGGACTGCAAGTGATGTGGCTGGATCTGGAAACAATCATTCTCATGTATTATTAATCTGAATGAATTGAATCAAAGTCTTATTATTTTTGTGTTTAATTTATTGTATGTTTAGATTGCCAAATTAAACCAAAATTAACATCTCGAGTATGTTAGTCTTGTGGGGGGGAATTATTCTCTCCTAGAAATAGCTTGCAGATGAACCTTATGATCACATTCAGCTAAGCAATAATCATACTACTAGAGGATGGTGTAATATCCCCTTCTCAGTCGAAGACCTTTAGCCCAATTTTGTTTCCCAACGGCTAAAGGGTGTTGGGAAGGGAAACTTTTCATAATGAATTAATTATAAAAGTGCAATATAAAATAATATTATAAGCACTTTATATTAATTTATTAATGATAAAGTCAAAATAAAAATAGAATTGAAAATATAAAGTGATAAAGTTAAAAAAGAGGAAAAAAAGAATATCACTTTATGTTATTATTCTCCCCTAGGAGAAAATGCGACCCCTTTAGAGGAGGGTGCGAAAACGGGGTAGACGTTTAAATTTTTAACAAATTCAATTTTAAACTTTAAAATTTCAAAAAAACGAACACATAACTAACTAAAAAAATTAAATGCGAGGGGTGAAATCTGAATTAAATAAAACTTCACTATCAAACTTAAAATACGGAAAAATTAATAATATATTATATTTTAATAACTGTAAAATAAATAAATTATTAAATATTAAAAATAAATTTAGATTGAAGTTGGTTTGAAGTTTGGCTCATTACATTAAAAACAAAAAATGGAGGCTATTTGGCTCATTACATTTAAGCTCTTTTTCTCTCCTCCAAGCTCTTCCTTACTCCTTCAACCTCTCTTTCTCTCTCTCCTTAAAAGCAAGTTTACTTGCTTGTAGAAGGCATGCTTTTCTATTTTACACAACTCTGATTTTTATCTGAGCCTAGAGCTTTTACAAAATATATCTCATGACGAAAACCTTTAGAAATAATCTCTTGAGGACAAAAACCCTCTAAGAGATCTAGTAGAAGGACGAAAACCCTTCTCTTAGTTGAGAGGATTCTTCCTTCAAGGGTTTCTTTTCATAATGAATTAATTATAAAAGTGCAATATAAAATAATATTATAAGCACTTTATATTAATTTATTAATGATAAAGTCAAAATAAAAATAGAATTGAAAATATAAAGTGATAAAGTTAAAAAAGAGGAAAAAAAGAATATCATTGAAGATCATGGATTTATTTGTGTTTTCCATTGAAGATCGAGTTTCTATTTGTGTTTTTCAACAGTTTTTGAGGGCTTTCCAAGAGGGGCAAATGGTTGATTTTAGGTACAGCTAGGGTTTCATCTACACATTTCCAAATTTTTTAGCCTATTTTGGGTGCGTTCCACTCAACGGAAAATTCTGATTTTGGTATCATTGGAAAGCTTGTGATTTTATCTGCAATTTGACCTATCATTTGTCATAAATTGTTGGATATTTTCCGACTTATGAATTTCTGAAGTTTCGGTTGTTTTTCTGCAATTAAAAAATCAGATTTTCAATATTTTGCAAAAATATAAATATTTTCAGATTTGATAGTTCAAGGGCTAGCTACAGATTTAATTTCATAATTTTTGAAGGTGTTTTGCGGCTATTTTACAGCCATAGGAAAATCTCCTGGGGTTTTGCCAAGGAATTTTGGGTTGTTTGCATTGTTGTCATAAAAACAATAATTTCAAACTTGCATTTTATTTGGGATTTGCCTTAAATCCATTTGGGGTTAGAATATGTCCATTTGGGGACATTATAGATGGAGGCAACGGAGGTTGGAGGAAATTCAGCATCCTCTCATCAATCACTAGTGACAAGGCCGCACAGTGATTTAGTGACGTGTTATTCAGTTATTTTTTTGTTTTATGTGGTGTGCAGAATAAACCCTTGCTATGACATTTCAAAAAGTAATTGTATTTTGAAGAATCTTGTTTTTGGGGGGCAAGAGAAGATTTCGAGGTAAACTCAATATGAATTGTTGCCTAGATAGTTCTGAGCTCTAGGAATCTGGAGCACTCAAAATTCAGAAGCCCAAGGAACAGGAAACGACCCATGGAATTTGGTTCGCAGCTACACCTTTGCAAGGTTTTCAAAGAGAAGTTTTATCTTTCAAAATATGATTCTCTTCTCTCATGTGCACACTACAGGGGGAATATTAGGAATATTAATGTTCACATGTTTGTTAGTAATATGATTGTATGTGTGAAAAATAATGTAATGAGTTGTTAGTAACAACTCATAATTAGAAATAGTATGTGTATTGATAATAGACATTACAAGAGTTGTAATAACTCTCATAATGGTCTAGAGGTGAGAATAATTGGTGGAGACTACTATTACAGTGATTTGATCCTATAGATGTATTGTCTCTCTCACAGGAATTGTATAGGAGTGTTTTATTGAATCAATCTCAAGTTTCTTTTGTGTAAATCTGCTATAGCATTCTCAAGGGCACGCAAGGTGCTGCCGCAGAAGGTCAGTAGAAGGTGAGAACAACCAGAAGGGAAGAACAGGGGCATTGACAGATTGGGTAGTAGAGACAGCTGCAAAGCAAGGCAAAGCAAGGCAAAGCAGTACTCCAAAGAGAAGGGAGGGAATTGTTCCGTCACCTCTTATGTAATTAAGCTTTTGGGGACCAAAAGCCTCCTAACTGGGGAGGTGTGATCCGAAATGGATCAGTTGTACTATGAAACACTTCAAATTATGTAGTACACACTCACAAAACAAGAATTGACTGATTGTATGCCAAAATCAACACTTAGTATCAAAAATCAAGACATTGATTAAAAAGAGGTAAACATCACGAATTGATGTTAGCAACATAGAAACCAAGGCAGAGGGATGGGAAAGATAAGTGAACCCTTTATGATGTTTTGATGGATCTATGTATGATGATAATAATCTAGAGGCCCATTCCACCAGGTTTGAATCTGGCACTTACAAATTTGTCCCTAGCCAAACTTGTAAACAATGCTCAAAGACAGGTTACACATTTTTCCATGGCGGAGCTTGTAACCATTGCTCAAAGATAGATTACATGTATTCCCATGGCCGAATAAAACACTTTGATCAATAAAAGGAATCATAACAGATATGGAGAAGACAAAACACTTCAATTCCCCATATGTTAGCTTTTCATGTACCAAAAACATTATGTTGAAACTGATAAACATATTTGTAAGATATATACATGCAATTTACTAATTGGTATGATTTGTGATCATCTAGAGTTGAGATCAGTGTCTGTGGTAATCGCCAAGAAGCATAGTAAATTGAATGCAGATACAAATATACATGTCATTGGCAGGCTTGGTGATCATCTAAAGTTGAGTTCAGGGTCTGCAGCAATATATAGGAAGTGATAATTTCCAAGGAGCATGGTGAATTGAGTGCCAAACAAAATGATAAGTTGTTGTGGTCATCTAATATAGCCACAACGGCCTTGTGAGGCCCCATAGTAGAGCTAGAGCTTGTAAATATGAATCTTGGTGATTTGGGAAGAATGCACGGGCCTACTTGCTGAATTTCTCTCTCAATGGGTTTCACAAGGGTAGATACTGTGTTGATTACTTTTGTATATAGTGTAGTGTTTCTCTTTTCCATGCCATACGTTCATTCTTCATTTCCATCACTTCAGTTTGTAATTGGGAAACTCTATGACTATATGTGCATAAGCTAATTACTTAAAAGCTGCACATAAATATTTGATTTTAGTCATAGACTAAGAATTTGGTTTGATAAAAAAGGCATTTGTTTAATCAAGCCAATTGCAGATCAGGCTTGTGGCTCATTTTTTCACAGGTTTGTTTAAACTCTCTTTTCACAAGCACTCACAAGGGCCTGTGAATGAAATCCTTTCAGAACCGATTCATCTATAGAGCTCTATCCGATAAGCCCTTTGCCTCCATATTTGTTTGCAATTGCAGTAGACACCCTCATATTTATTGAAGGCGGATAGAGTGCAGCAGCAAACTAAAGGAGATTTGTTACCACAGGGTAACCATTTACTTAATGTATATTTAGTTGATGATTCAACCTTAACTCTCGAAGGAATCAGATGAAGGGACCCTACTCTTGCTTGGACGCATCTGTTTAGGCTGCTAATACGAAGGTTAGCAAGGAAAAGATTGAGGTCTTTCTTATTGGTCAAGATGAGCCTCCAATTTGGCTATACCAAAGATGAAAACTTGTAAAGTGGGATGAAACCAATTGTTACTTGGATACCCAGTTTGATATTCAGATCTTTAACGTTGACCAATGACAATGGATTGTGCTTAAATTTGAGAAAAAAAAGTTGTAATAATTAGTATTGCCCTCATGCTAGGAAAATCACAATTATGGATAAAATTCTAGCAACATGACACGCCTGCTATTCTTGCCTTTTTTTCCTGTCAAGCAGCATATAAAATACTAAAGAAGGTATTTGTTTCTTTGGGGGCTACGTTGCATGGATACGCCCAAGACCCCCTCGAATCCCCTTTGATACGTATCGGAAACGGATACGATACGGATACGTACGGGATACATCACGGATACGTACAAACGTATCCGTGACATATCCTGACGTATCCCGTACGTATCAGGCACGTATCCTGCGATAAATACATCTTTTTTAAGTTTCATTTCATTTTTTTTTAATTTTTAACTTTTCTACTCCCTAAAACCAAACCCTAAACACTAAATGAATAAAATAATACACCCTCTCCTATATCATATGTATGGCAGCCACATGAACAATGAAATGTAAAATCTTAAGTATATTGTATGTTTTGAAAATTTGAACATGCATCCTAGTATATTTTTCAAATTTCAAGTTTTGTTCGTATTCATGTTGACATGATATTCGTATATCATATGTATGGCAGCCACGTGATCAATAAAAATGCAAAGTCTCAAGTATATTGAATGTTTTGAACATTGATTCAAGTTTTGTATCACTATTTCAGTTTTTTATGGACTAAAAAATGAGTAAAATGAGCAGATGTACATAAAACATTTAATAAATTTATTTTTTTTTTAAATTTTTTAACATATATGTACAATCGTATCCAAGGGTTTTTTAAAATTGACGTATTCGTATATCGTATCCGTATCCAAACTAGTACTCGTATCCGTATCCTGACAACGTAGTTTGGGGGTAATGAGGGAGGGGTGAAAGGAAATCCTTTGGTGTAATGGGCAGTTGCATGCATCCAAGGGATCAAGGGGGTGTAGGAACTCCTGATATAATATCTCAAGGGGCAGGCCTTGCAGGAAAATGCATAGGAGCAGTGGATGGGGATGCTCCATGGCCGATTTTACACCGCTACAAAATTCAAACTGCCCAACACATGTAAGCAATAAGAGGCCCCTTTCGGCTTTGTAATGAAATTGGTAATGCTGAGTTGTTCTTTATCTTAAGGTAAGCCCCACTTGAATCATATTTGGGTCGCTTGGCAACAGGTGACGGACTATCTTCTTAAGTACGATGCCCAGCCACCTGATGATTAGGATCTAGCATCAAGGCATATACATAGTTACTGTTATGATCTGGACACAGAAAGAGGGTTTCCTATGGAAGGTTTGTGACAATTGTAACACTTTCCCAAAAGATGCAAGCGTGATCAATTACCAAGGTTGCACTAATCCGAAGCCCAGGGATGATCTGGAGAAAAACACACCAAAACTTGAAACTTGAATTCTAGGAGCCTATCGATGAATGGATATATTACCTATTTACTAGTGTTCCACGGGGACGCATCCCCCCTGAAATCTTAAATTTCTAGAGACAAGGACATCCCAGAGACTTGGGGATGCCTGTGAAACGACCCCCGACCATAGCACCACCACAAGAGAGAGAAAGAATGTCCTTGGGACATTTCACTGAAGAGGGGACGTTTCTCTCAAACATGGGACCTTTGGGGGACTTTGGGATGTCCCCAAAACTTCGAAGAAACTTCCCCAAGTCCCTTGACAATCTCGAAAACCTGCAGCTGCCCCCTTGTGCCAAAAATGCCAAAAAATGATTTAAAAAAATTAAAAATGCCTTTTATTTATTTTTGTACCCCCAACCCTAATATTTTATAGACCCCCACCCACACTTTAAGCACTCAAAAAAACTATAAATGAACCTCATACCCTTAGAACTGGAAAACATTGAGCAAGGCTGCAAATGCAAGAGTGACAAGTGCAATAGTGAGGGAAAACAATGTTGCAGGAGTGAGAGGTTGAGAGCATTAGTAGGAGGGAGAGCAACAATAAGAGGAAGAGCAAGTGCCAAGTCTTCATTGATCAACCTTTCAAGTTTTAACACATCCATCAAACTAGAAGCCCTCAAGCTTAGAGGAATTGGACCATTGGCCAATTGTACTAGAATTTTGAATGTAAGTCATTGGGCCAGCATTTTGAATTTAAATTATGATATAAATAGTAATATATTGATATTCGGCATTTTCATTGTTCAATGCAATGTGTTAAGTATTTCAAAGTTTCATTTGTTATTCCTTGTAGATTTTTTATAACTAATTTTTCAAGTTCTATATACATTTGCACCGCTGTTCCCAAACCTAGGCCCTTGGTCCCCTTGTCCCCAAGACCCATCCCCCCAATCTGAGAATCCATGGAACTGTGATATTTACACAAGTGTGGAAGATGAAGCAAATCCAAACAGTTACAAGACGAGAAATTGCTTGTCTTATGCTCGTTGATATTTTGAGCCTTGTCATAATATGGAGGTGTCCCAGTATGAGTGTTCAACATTATGCTACCATTATCAGCACGAAAACTCCAAAGGTGTATACCGCACAAGGTTTGGTGAATCCTTGGAATAACACACTATGATTAGACTTAGAGATTCTCCAAGATCAGTCCCCCCTCCTTGAGAAGCAATGGTTCCCTCTATGTTAAGGTGAAAACAAGTGTGGACAATATTCTACTACTTGTACCATGGTGCACCAATTTCATTAATGAGGTACCTACCAAGTTTGATGACCTAGTAGAGGGGAATTGCAGGGTTCCTTGTATGTTTGACCCATGTATCCATGACTTCATCCGATTTTGCAAGCATAATACAATCAAGATTAATTTTGGATCCATAGAGCTCCTCCCCCGCATCTAGTGCATCCAACAAAGGTGTAAAGCAAGGACACAAGAGTTCTATGTTCAAATGGGTGAAGACAAAGGTAAGTTAGAGATTAAGCTCAAATGTAACTCCAACTTCCTGAGTAATTGCTTGCAATGAGGTCATGCTAGTCTTTTCTTCTGTAAATGAAGCCATACTCTATCACCAGCTTCGAATTGGTGCAGCCTCATATGTTGATCATGACACCACGTCACGTCCCTTTTTTGAGACAATTCCATTTGAAGACCTTGACCCATTTTTCTTCCTCATGGGTCCAAGTGAACAAGCTAGAGGAAGCCAACAATGTCATCATGTGCTTAATTTTGTGTTTATTTCTTTATTTGGCATTGTATTTGTTGGTGAGCCTAGCGCCCAACAATAAATTAAAAATAAAAAGAGATTGGTGAGCATGTAGGCTCCAAAAAGTAAAAAGAAAATAATAATAAGGCAAGTCTAATTGTGGTCAGCCTCATTTGAGAGCCCCAAGACTTGGCGCCACCCTCTTATTATAAATAGAGGTTGTTGGCATTAGTTTAGGACATGTTTTGGTGATTATTCATATCTTGGTGAAAGTTGGCTATTGTAGCCCTTTTACTCTCTCTCAAGGACAAAACCCCTTGGGTTGAGGACCTCATCCATGGACAAAAACCCTTGGTTGGGAAACTTGTGAAGGACGTAAACCCTTCATGAGGTTTTTGTGTGCAAACTGATTGGAAAAGCAAAAAAGTATCTTTCTCTTACATTTGGGTCTCTTTGGTGCAATATTATATTTGTTTAGAGTGGAGCGATCTACCTTGGAGTGGACTTTTGCTATGTGTGTTACTAATTTGGCAAATCTGAAATGACTACCTTGTTCTTCATAATTTATAAGGCCAATATCTTGAATTTCATGAATTTTGGAGCTTCCTAAGTTGAGTTGTGAATTTTTAAAGTAACACTGCAGACAAGGGTTTCATTGAAATTCATATCTCCATATATAGGGTATTAAAAATCAGATTGTTGATATAGCATAATTTTAGAAACTTAAGTGGAACTGATTGGAAGGGTTTTCAAGGCACGAAGGTGGGGTTGAAACCCCAAAACAGGTCGCTGCCCTAGAAAAGGGTTTAATTTGCAGGTTTACAGGTTTATAACAGCAGCTCTATAAATCTGATTTGTGAGCTTTTAGCCATTTCCGGACTCCCCCTAAAAAGTGACATCCCACACTACTTGTATTTAGCGTTCGTCTTTTGCAAGATTGTTTGCACTCACTGCTGAATTTGTTGAACAAGTTTGATGAATCTAGCCACTTTGTCAACGTCCTCATGTGCTGAAGAAGCTACTGCAGTTGGCAGCACAAGATAAGCTACATCAATTATGTCATTGTCTAGAAACCCAAACACACCTGAAAATTCAGTAGAGCTGTGAAGATTTCTGTCAACACTTATGATGAATGAAAGAAAGAATTTCATCCCAAGTTTGATGCTTCTTAGAATTGTACATCCTGAGATGATGCATGATCATCCTATTCACCACTACAATTGTTCATGATTTGAGGATGGAACGTAGTAAATTTAGTCAACTTTTAAGTCCAACACTAACCAAAATGATTCCTAGAAATTGCTCAAGAATGTGGTCTCTCTATCATATATGATGGTTGATAGTAATTCAAAATGAACCCATGCATTTCGAAAGAACAGTTGAGTTGTGTCCTATGCTAAGGTAGCCTTTTTACATGGCACAAGAATCGCTATCTTTGAGAATTTATCCACCACTACATAGACACGATCATTACCATGCTTGGTAGCAAGAACACTTGAGAGGAAAGCTATGGAGATTGATTCCCAAGGTCTATTTGGTACTGAAAAAGGAGTATACATTCCTTGTTTTTGTTGGTCATCTTAGCTATAACACGTGTTATACGATTTGATTTATTTTGCAACATCTGATCTGATATGATATCAAATGTGCATCAACAATATACCCCAAGTTTTATACCTCCTTCATGGCAAAGGAACACTTCTCCAAATTCACATACCAATTGTACTGCCCCATAGCATGGAGAACTTGTTGGACATGATCCGCATGTTCTTTTCAGGTTTTATTGAAAATAAGTATGTCATCCAAATAGACAACAACAAATGAATCTATGGAATGGTGTAGGATGTCATTCATCATCCGCATAAACCTCGTTGGAGCATTGGTAAAGCTGAAAGGCATAATCAACCATTCAAATAAGCCTTCATTTGCTTTGAACATGGTTTCCATATGTTTCAAGTTTCAAAGGAAGCTTCGTGATAGTGTTATTTGAGGTCTACCTTAGTAACGAACTTGGCACCAAAAAGCGAGTCCAATGGATCTTCTATCCTTGGAAGTGGATAGACGTTACCATGATCTTGTTCCACAATTTATAGTCAATGTACGACCTCCATGTGTCATCCTTCTTTGATGCAAGTACAATGGCATTGCCATAAAGTGAAAAGATGTGTCTAATGTGTCCTCAGGTCTTGATGTGTCCTTTATTCACAAGTTCTTGAATTTGTTGCTTGAAATTTTCATTCTCTAGACATAATCATTGTGGAGTGAAGCATTAGGAAGAGGTAGTTTTAAGATCGTATAATGGTGTGCAGACCGAACAATGCACCAGAATTCCAATAGAGACTAGAAGAGATCCTTGTGTTCCTCCAATGCTTTGTTAATCTATAATTTCTCTACTAAAGTGTTGTGGCGTCAATTTGGAACACAAGGATGGCTTTCTACTTTTGTTTCTATCTAACTATCAAGAGTACAAATTTTGTACTATGGCTAACCAACTTCTTGCATTTCTTGGTGATGATGAGCGGAAGTTTAAGAGCTAATTTTAGTATGTGACATCTATTCTCACTAACATCTATGACCACATTCCTAGGAATTTCTTTATAAATTCCATGATGATGGTAAACACAGGGTTTCCAAAGTAAAACATCACATACCTCCAATGGCACAACATCACAAAGGACTTCATCTTGAAAAGATTTGATCTTATACACCTAGTGACATTAATGAGTGTCGCATTTCTCAAAACCAAGGCTTAACCATCAAAGTCTATATGATTCAATGTCAAGCATAATTGGCAAGCTCAATCTCCGAACTATTTCAAGTGGAACAAAATTGTATAGACTCCCATTATCAACAATGAAGTGTAGAACTTGTTGGTTGACCCAGATCTTAGAATGGAACAATCTTTTTACCTCCTTTGTATCGAAATTGGAGGATGATGTTATGCGTGTTTGATATTATATCATAGGGCTCAAATTCCATGATTTGTTTACCTTTTTCTAGTGCCAATGCATTAGAGTTTGACACATGTATCTATGCAAGCATTGTTTTCTGAGCACAACATCCTTCATTAGAATGATTGTCGGAGTTGTGTACACTACACCGCTTGACAACCTTGGATTGCTTCTTTTTCTCCTCATGCATTGTGTTCATCTTATGGAATTGATGTGGTGAACATTTTTCTTGTTGCTTATGATTTGACTTCATTCCAGATTACAGTTTTCGTCCAGAGTCCAGTCTTGGTTGATTCTCACATAAGACCTCTCAAATTTTCTACAAAACTTGCATATCTCTATAAAAATACAATGTATCATTACAATTCTAATATATTGTTCCATTGGGTTCCCTATTCATTTTTCTTGTTAACTTTCTGTATCATGTTACTCTAATCGTTCATAAGAAGCAATATAAATTGTTTCCACTCATCAAACATTGAAACCCTGTTTTGGAGCACTGTCTTCAGTTCACCCTTGGGCTCTAAATCATTTACTAAGTCAACTTATCCACTAGTTGATTAACATGTCAATCGTGCGTGATTTTCTCTTTTCCTTTTGTGTTTCAAGTGCAAGAGGATACCATCCCTTAACAAATATCACTGGTGCAAATCATTTTCAAGCATGCCCAACCACCCTAGTACCCTTCTATCCAAAACCCATATAACTATGTCAAGCGAGACAAACCCAAAGCACACTAACCAAAACATGCACATCCAATCAAACATAATTTTGTCTTAATAAAATAGGACCCTGTACTCCTAACTATTTTGAACTTTCCTGCACCCTATACACTATGATTGGATGCCCTTTGGCCAATTGCTCGTAATTCAAAATCAAACTTGAACAAACTGAACACATCAACTGCAACTCAAAAAGCTTGGGAACTGTAGACACTAAATCACACACTTTGGGTATTTATCTAGTCCTAATCACATACCACTATTCATATGATTCCTAAGCGAAAAAAGTACTATTTGATCATTGTCTTTGGCCTCTTTGTTTGCTTTTTGCTTTCCTTCTTGGTCTTACACACCTTCTTGCCCAGTCTAACTTTCGTTACTTCGACATTTCTGACTCTGGAGACCAACACCCAGCCAAGACGCCAGTGCCCAAGCGCCCTCATCCCCTCTGGGCGCCCCCGACCTCTTTGTATCTTGCTCGCATCTTTTGGGTCTTTTCTAGCCATTTGGGCATTTTATTTCTTACTAGTCGACTTTTTAGTGGCTAATTACGAAATTCAACCAAGGGAATCATATAAATAAAAAGCTACGTGATCATAATAAAGAACCAAGCACTAAGCATCTACTATCATCACCTAAGGTTGCATCCAAAGGCATTACAAGAGCATCAAAGCATCCATCTAGCATCCATTCAAGGAACAAGGGATTGCATTCTTCTGCATACACTTCATAGGAGGGGAAATTCATTTTTCCATGACACATCTATCTACATTTTCTACATCTAGCTATTGCTCGCTATCAAGTGCGACTCGCACAAGATCCACCTAGGGCACGATTCTACACGCACACAGAACTACATGGAGTCTGAAATGTAGCGCAGCGCCCGAATCGTAAGTTCACTCAGTCGAGTGACCACCGGGGTCAGTCCGACTCCCCATTTGCATCTTTTTCTTTTTAGGATTTGATGTCTTTTGGGGCTTTGCAGGTGCTTCTTGCTTATTGCAGGTTTCAAGTGGATAATAATGAAGTGCAGCGACATACAGGCGACTAAAGGCGACATCCAGCAAACATCTCGCGACCCTGCGAAACTGAGTTCTGCAGCTTTTGAGCTGTCACAGACGCCTAGAGAAGGTCTCTGGCACCCTAGGCACGCCTGACCCTGCATAGGAGCCCTAGTCTTGGCATTTCCGACACTCCAACATTTTTCTGGGTTTGTTTGCGACACTCTGAATCCCTATTCCATCAATTTTCCAACTCAGCCCAACTTCGGCATCACTGCAAATCAGCTAAGTATTTTATTCCCTTCATTTGCAACTAGGGTTTCAAATTTAAATTTACTTATTTGCTTGGGTCAAATATGTACTTAATTGTTTATATCATTATGCTGGTACATATTTAGATTTAGCACTTATTTATTTAAATATTTGCGTAATCAGGAACCACCCCAACAAAGCTCACATGTCCCTGATCAATAAGCATGGACCAAATAACAGTAGGACTACTCAACACAATTTTACCATAAACAATTTTGGGCAATCGCCCTTGTGTTAGGGTAAGAATGTGATGAAGGGAGAAAAGTATGGGATAATACCAATCTGAACCTGCTAAACACAAAAGAATGCCAAAATTGACAAGAGCACTCCTGCTGCAATAGCTCTCATGTCGCAACAAGTCCCCCTAGTTTATGGCACCGCTCTTAGTTAGAGGAAGAGAAAATATTGAATTCTATGCAAACTGTTATATTCTATTTTATTCTAACAATGTGGATAGACAAAGCCATAAGATTATTTTCAACATGAAACATCCAAAACACAAAAAAGAACACTCCAGTCCCTTATTCAACATGCAATATTATTCTTAATCTATCTACAAGCACCAATATGTGTCCATTTAACCTAAGTGTTCATAAAAAGCAAATGACAACGTCTATAAAAATATTATCCCATTCATTATGTGTTCAATTACAAGAAGCAATGACCCTGATTAATCAAAATCCTCCACGAAAGATGCCTCCTATTTAGTTTTATAAAACTCTTCTTATTTTAAGTTTCGCTTTGATCATTCATAATATTTGGCCATTTTTTTCTTAAGTTTAAATTTTGGTTATTAATTCAAAAATATGATATCTTAGATGAGGATCTAAAAATTGTTACCTTAGACTTGGTGATACTGACAACTAGGGTTGTAACCATAGTTACCAAATCTGCACAAAATCTAGCTGGATCCGGATTTTTGAGCCAAATTGGATAAGTTTGGTTTGGGTCGACCCTGTTTTTTTGCAAAACAAAGACACCATGCAACCTTATATATTATTTAATGCTATATATATTAATATTTTATGTTATGTTATTAATTTTTTTCTAGGTAGCTGGTACGCCCCCCAGATACGAACCCCACCTAGGTTTACCCAGTACGTGGTATGGGTACAGTAACCATTGGGTACGCTTAGGGTGTACCCAAGGGGTACCCACGGTCAAAAACAACCTCTATAAAAAAAATTGATTTTTCATTTAAATTCCAACATAAAATATCGAAGAAATATGATAAAAAAAACTATTTCTAAACCTAATAAGTAACTCGAACACAAAAAAAAAAGATAAAAGACCACAAAAGACAAAGGCAAAACACAAATGCAAAAACTATCCTCTATTTTTCTCTTTGCATAATTACTTTCCATTGCTCATTAAGGGTTGAAGCTTCATCAAACTTCATTGCAATCATATTCCTAAGGTGATTGAGGGGCCCATTAGCTGCCAAGGTAAGTTTTTGAATCTTGAACTCCTTCTGTTTTTTTTTTTCAAGTTGTAGGGTTTTTGTTTTTTTTCCTTTTTTTTGGTAATAGGTTGCATGTTTGTTTAACTTGTAGCTACATTCATACAATCACAATGTCAACTAGTTATGGGTCAGTTGATCATGACCAATTTCATTTTCAACATGATGAACAAACACCACTTTGGAGATATATGATAGTCTTAAGTTTGGGTCTAAGTGGTGGGAGGGTTAAATGGAGATGTAACTGGTGCAATGGTATGCATCATAGTTCATATAGTTGGGTGAAGGCCCACCTATGTCACATATCTAATATAGGTATCAGAGGATGTAAGAGAAGCAGACAGCCCATGCCATGAATGTGAGTCACCCTTTGTTAAAGAAAGGGAGAGGATCAAGGAAGCCACCAATGGCCCCACTTGTTGCTAGCAGTTCTACTGTGGTAGCCCCAAGACATCCATTTTTGCCATCGCCCCCCACATGGGATGAAGATACTCCAAGCAAGAGAACAAAAGGACCGTTGGAGAGGTCTTTTCAAAATGATGCGAGAGATCTTGCGGATGAGCATAGTGCTCGATGCTTGTACGCCAACGGATTGTCCTTCAATGTGATTAGGTCACCATATTGGAAGGAAATGATATGGGCAATGAATGAGACCCAACAAGTTACCAAGGGTCAGGGTATGAAAAAGTTTGCACCACCCTATTGGCCAAGAAGAAACTATATGTTGACAATTTATTGAAGCCGGTTAGAAATTCATGGGTGGAAATAGGGGTCTCCATCCTTTCTGATGGATGGAAAGATGCAAACAATAGGCTTCTTATCAATGTGATTGCAGTGTGCCCTAAAGGGGCAATGTTTTTAAAGACCATTGACAGCGAGGGATATGTGAAGGATGGGGATTTCATTGCCAACATCCTCATTGAATCCATTGAGGTGGTAGGGCCTCAAAACATTATCCAAGTCATTACAGATAATGCAAAAAATTGCAAGGCGGCAGGGATGTTGGTGGAGGCAAAGTATCTGTACATTTTTTGGATACCTTGCACTTTCCCCTCACTCAACCTCATGCTTCAAAAGATTGGCAAAAAAATTCCATGGATTGGCCAAGTTAATGCCAAGGAAGAGGAGATTCAAATGTTCGTCACAAACCATCACCTCTCCCAAGCCATGTGTAGTTTCATCTTTGGGGCTGCAAAAGGTACTTGTAAATTTCTGATTTTTTATTTTATTTTAGCAAACTGTAATTTTTTTATGTTTTTACATTTGTTTAATATCTTGTATCTACTTGTAGATTTTTTATTTTCATAAGTTCTTTAATTTTCTTTTGTTTTATTTTTTTAATAGGTTGTCGAGACTAGGTTCGCCTCTCACACTATCGTTTTGAGATGACTTTTAAAGGTGAAAGAGGCACCACAATGCATGGTCATCTACAAAATGTGGGCTGTATGGAAAGAGTCGAGCAAAGAGCGGGCCCAAAGATTGAAAAAGATGGTCCTAGATGATGATTGATGGGGCCGTTTAGACTATTTGTTGAGTATCACAGAGCCCATCATGAGCATGATTCGTTTCACAGACATGGATCATCCATGTTTAGGAGAAGTATATGACAAAATCGACTCAATGATTGAGAAGATAAAATTCGTCATTAGTGTAAAGGAGCAAGATCTCGAGGAGAAATTTTTCGAAGAAATGCATTCAATCCTCGCCAATTGGTGGAACAAAATGACCACCCCGCTACATCTCCTTTCCTTTACATTGACTCCTCAATTTTATAGCGCAAAGCTCCTTTCTTTGCCAAGGAGGGTGGCACCACATAGGGACGTGGAAGTGGCCAAAGGGTTCAAGTTGGCATTAGCCAAGATTTTTCCTAATCCTAAGGTAGAAAACATGTTTATGACCGAGTTTGGGAGTTTCATCACCTTCCAAGGTCAAAGCCTTGGTGCCATGTGGGACAGTACAAGAGGGATGTGCATATGTGGTGGCAACTCCATGGCCAAGCAACACCAACCATTTAGAATCTTGCAATTAAGGTCTTGTCACGGTTAAGTTTATTATTTTTTTTGAGTTTTTCACTTTTTGTTTGAAATTTTTGGTTTATGACTTGAATTTTAACTTTTGCCTTTTATAAATTTTAACATAGGTTGCAAGTTCATCTTCTTGTGAGCGGAATTGGAGCACATACAACTTCATCCACTCACAGAAGCGCAGCAATCTCGGAACAAAAAAGGTCGAGGATTTGGTCTACATACACTCAAATTTGTGCCTTATCTCCCACAAGAAACCAAAGTACAATGAGGGGTTGTCAAGCCAAGGATGTTGACCTAAATTCTTCCCTTTCACAACACTCATTGTTTGACATTGACTCACCTAGGAGGCATAGTATACTTGGCGGGAGTCGTGGACCTAGCGGGAGTGGTGAGGCTAGTGGGAGTGGGTAGTCCTTGTGGTTCTAGTGCACCACATGATGTTGATATTGATGCTCTCAATAAAAAGCAAGATTGTTATGAATATTAATTTTGATGTAAATTATGATCAACACATGACATTTGAGATATTTGGTTATTATGACATTTGACATGCAGATAATATTTTCATTTTTGTGGTTATTTTGTTTTTATATGCATACTATATGGTTAATGTCTCTAATTTCTGATTTATTATGCTGTAATTTCTATATTTTTTATTTTTTTAATATTTTTTGTACGGACATACCCAAGGCAAAAAAATTGTCGTACCCAATAACGAATCACACCCTAACCGGCTACTTAGATTTTTTTCGTTGTCATTGTCATTTTTGCATATTTATAAATTATGCTCATATATAATATGCATATATTTTAAAACATATTTTTCCGATCTTTTTCAAGAATTCTGTATTTTTGGATTTTTTTGCCCTCCCAAACAGCTCCCGATTTCCAAACTTGATAGCTATTGCCGTAACAACTCCCACTACAATCTATGGCAAAAAATGCCTTTTAAAAGTTAAATCATCCTCAATCTTCCTCGGTTTTCCCCTAATCTCAAGTGATGTGTCCCAATGTCATATTGATGTTACAATAGTCTCAAGGGAATGTTGTCCACACCTTCATTGCATAGTCAATAATTTAATGTAAAGAGATGGATATGGAAAATAACAATACAATGTATCGTTAGTAATAGTTAGTTGTATGCTACTTATGGATAAGAGGTTCTTCTAAACACTTTTGGTTTAACAGCAACCTTCCACAATCAATGCTCATTAAGGATGATTGCTAGAAAAGTATTATACAAAGAGAAGAATAAGCTAATGGGTTATGCATGACATCAAGCTAGCCCATTGTTATTTTAATCATTATAGCTAGATTTAGCAACCTAGCATCATTCTTTCATTCCTTGCATCAAAACCATTCATGCCCCCACTATGAAACAACTCTTTTTCAGGGATACATGATCTTATTTCCCATTTTCCTAGGTGCACTATTGTTTACACAAAATCTAGAATTTCGGGCAACTTTTAGAGATCACCACAACACATGCTTAGCACTGCTCTACATTTTTGAACTACTTCCAATGAACAAACTGATGTTCAAAAAAAGTAAGTTAACAAAGTAAGTTGTGACCAATATCCAATATGGGTATAATAAAAGTAGTTTGTCTTCTATAACTCACTCTCATTTTTAAGTTTTCCTTAGATTTCAATTCCTAGCACCATGTGAATATTTTATGCCTGTTGGACACTAATCCACTAAACCAAAAAAAATTCTTAACCGTTTACAAAATTTACATCTATAATGTTAGCAGATATTCATCCAAAAATAAGGGAAGATAAGTTTTCAAATCAATAGAGTGGGAGATAAGCATCATTTCCCTCTCGAATACATCACAATGTGCAATTCAATTAGATATCAGGCTAATAAATAGCATGAACACAGAAGTTCTTTGGCATATGTGTTTAGATTCGTTGAGTCACTTGGGCATCCAATTGTAAGCACCGCTTGTTTCAAGTTGCATGACTGACAGCACTAAAAAAGATAAGGTTCATACAGGAATATTTTCCAGCAATCGATCACGGCATGGTTTGATTGTCAGTTTCTAACGACAAACAAATAATTTGGGTTACATTTGATGGCATCTAGCCTTTATGATTTACGTTCAGGTTCATCTTTTATGTTGCATTGTAGTAGCACCTAGGACTTTTGAGCATTCGTTTCTTGCTTAATTTGTGAAATATATAGACCCGTACCCATCATAACTCCTGATAAATAATCAGAATTAGATGTCTGTGTTAAAGACAAGAAGCACTTTTGCCTAAACTTGGTTATAGGTTAGTAAATAGTCAAGTTTGTAATTTATCATCAAAGAGACAGAACTCAAAACATGCTCTCCTCTTGTCACATGAAGAAACTGACTTGAAAATACAAGCAAGAACCTCACGCAACATTGTTGAGAGTCGTATTTTTTTCCATGGGCAAGATAGTTGAGGGATTGTAAACAAATGGCTCTGAGTAAAGAAACACTGGAATTTATTTGTCATGGTTTCTCTTTTGTCAATGTATTGCAAGGATAGATCTAATTGAACAGTGTTTTACAGGCAATTGAGATGTCCATTGCCAGTAAAGATTTATTTAAATATATAATTTGATTTCTTGCAACCACTCTTTCTTGATGGAATTGTTGAGGTTCAAAGTTAAATGTACGGAATTGTTGATGTTCAAAGTCAAACGTAATGCTCATCAGTCTTACAAGATACCATGTCAGGTGTTTAAAAAGTAAGGAAAATGCTGAAGACCCTTGTTTTTTATTTCATAAAAGAAATGATATCAAATTCACATATTCACAGGTCACCTCATGATTGCAAGGTTATCAGAATTGATATCAAATGCAGGAGAGCTTATAGAAAATAGATCGTATGCACAGGTAGATTCATGTGACTATTTAAACAATGCATTTGGCCGTCTGCTACTTCCAAATAGTTGCACATGAGCTGTCTAGAAATGTTTTTGAATCATATCGGTACATATGTTATTAAGGAATTTATAAGGCTGGCATGTTTGAGTTTTGAAAAGGGCTGGACTTGTTGAGACCTATAGCCTTCAGTTTCTAAAGCAACTATCCATAGCATTGCAAAAAGCTCCAATGTCCTACTCACCAGGGGACTTTGGTGTAAGGTTCCCATCCATCCCCATTCCCACGTCTTCTTGTGAATATAATAATTATAAATAAAATAGACAGACCCTCATTCATTTATTCACGTACCCTTATTTGAAACAGCATACATGTTCTCGTAGCTGTACCGCCCTGTCCAAAAGAAGGTGAATCCCACTTTCCATGTTTTCAATTTTTGTAATTGAAAACAAAAAACACTCATTCTCTTCAAAATGATATTAAAATAGGAAAAAACTCGTAATACCATTATCCAACGTCCACCGAAAGTATGCAGCAGCCAATTTCACATAGATTCAATAGATTAAATTTTCAAATTTTGTGCAATCAATGTAACGCCACCAGAAGGTCAAATGGATGAGCTCAAATCGTAAAGCAGCAGGGTTTTTATAGTGTCTCAAGGTTCAAATAAAGTGGAAAATTTAGGTAGAATGCTGCATCCACCTCACTGGTGCGGCGTACCCCAACAGACGAGGTGGGGTGCAAGTAGAGTTTGACAGAGTGCCTCTGGGAGGTTATAAGCAGGGGGTGTTTGCCATATTAAAATAACAAAAATTGATGTGCAGAAGCCACAAGAGTATTACAAAGCCTAGATATGAAAATTTTGATAACCTAGAAAAAGAGGAACAGACCTTTAAATCCAGAATTGACCGGTAAGACTGCCTCTTGGCGAGTTTAAAGGCTCTGAGAAGAATCCCTATCCCCACCCTGACGCCATACGCCAGCAGAAAGCTCTGGCACAAATTCCCAATTGCATTGGCGACACAGGAATCGCCGCCATGCGAGCATAGAGGATCTTGCCCCTTCTGCTGCTGCTTCTTCTGAAGCTCTTCTATCGCATCCCTCAGGCAGGCCTCCGCCTCCCTCAACCGCCTCACTGCTTCCTCCTTTTCTTGCTCTGCAGAATTTGAGTGCACGCCTGCGTATACTTCATTGGGGACTGTCATTGTCGAATCCAGAGGGGATAGGTAAAGCCTCTCATTGAAGAAGAAGAAGAGGGACAAGATCCACAGGCGGGTACAGCAGGTTCAATGCACGGGCCGTGGGAAAGACGGAAACTGTAAACTGTTAAAGGCAAAAGGACAAAAAGTTTGTTTTGTTATTATGATTAATTGGAGCAACGGTATCTCTCTTTGCTTAATTTGAACGTATAATGGAATGGCCAATGACAGGGTTTGGTTTCGCCTTCCGTGACGCCGGATGAGCTTAAGTCTGTTTTGTCGGTTTGTTTTTAATTTTTTGCAATTTGACCGAGCTTTGGACAGGGGAGTTTACCACTTGGATTAAGATTTGTTTAGGACACAACTTATTTTTCTGTCACATTGTAGGCAAGAAAACTAAAGAAGATATTTTTTATTGCATCAAAAAGTGATTTCCATTAATTATATGGATATTTACGCATTGATATATTTTTTATTTTTTTTTAATTTTTTATTTTTTTTTTATTGTATTTAATTATTTATGTATATTTTTATTTAATTTTTTATTTTACTTTTCCATAAGGTCGAAAGGTGTTGCACCTATGAGAAAGAGCCTTGGTCGTTCATGTCACGCGCTTGAATTTGATGGGGTTTAAACTTTTTTCCAGTTTTTAGTAGTTGCATGTTGAATGTTTTTCCTGGTTTTAGTAGTTGCATGTTGAATGCTTTCCTTGTTTTTAGTCGTTCCCTTTTTACCAGTTGCATGCTGAATGCGGGGTGTTTTTTGTGAGAATATCTATCGTATGCAGGATTGTTACTTATGAGTTTAAAGGTGTTTTTTGTGAGAATATATTAATCGTTTGCGGGGCTTAAGTGATTTGTCGTGCCTTATTTTTCTCCTCTTGCTCTGGTGCTCTGGTGCTCTGGTGCTCTGCTTACCTCGTGTCTGGTGCTCAAGTGGTCTGCTTATTTTACAATTTTCTGTAAACCAAATCTATAACCGTTTTCAGTGAAAGGTTAGTCTGTTTTCCCCTTTCAGCGTATATTAAACCCATTTTAAGATGGATTTGTGTTAGCACTAGAGGTTTTGAAAACCTAGCCAATTTACTTGAAAACCAATATCGATTGATTGGCCCTTATCTGAACAGAGACATAAATTTGTGTAGTAGTTACTCCTTTTTCTTTACAATTCACTAGTTTATGTATAACCGAGGCCGTAAGTATTTCAATCTTGATCGCTTAAGCTTAACTCTTTAATGAATTTGAGATATTTATGAGGTATTGATTATTACAAGGTACCATATGCTTCATTCAAGCAATGTTATTTGATTATCAGGCTGTATAGAGTGGCCCATAATGGATTCTAAGAAATTAAGTTACAGTATAAATAAATTAAATAAAGAGAAAATTTATGTGTTTTCTCTTTATTCCCAAATTAATATCTATGATATTCTTATAAATAGGGCTACTCTAGCTGGACAATATTTATAATTAATTTAGGCGTTTAAATGTTTTTCTTGCTTTTAGTGGCTCCCTTTTTAGCTATTGCATGTTGAATGCGGCAGTTTTTCAGTTGTTGTTTGCATGCTTTAAATGGGCTATTGTTATTTATGAATTTAAGGGTGTTTTTTGTGAGAATATATCCATCGTTTGTAGAATATTCATTTGTATGCTCAATATTGTTTTGTGAAGTTTTTATTCATTTTTATGTGTTGGGCATATATAGTTCTTTAAATAGGTTGAATGCCTCCCTTTCTAAGTGCTAGGTTGAATATAAACTCCCATCTACTCTAACCCTCACAACTTTGGCTTAGAACAAAGTGATTCTCATATTTGTAACAAAGACACAAGTAAAAGTTCCTTCTTGTTTATACTACAACTTGCCAAGTAAATACTTCCACCATACTCCAATTTCATCACGTTACTTAACAAAAGGATCACACAAAGATGAGCTACATCTGAATGTTGAAAGGATTTTCAATATGAAAAGGAAGCATATTTTGTCACCCATTAAGCTTTTTGTGCTTCCTAAGAAGTTTCAATACTCAATTCAAGGTTTTAAGTATAGTTCCTTTGTTAATGGACCTCAACAACTAGGCCTTAACCTGTGCACATAGTCTTTGTGGAAGACTATCAAGAATATCTTGGCATTTAACCCTCAACTTTCCAAAATTTCTTCCAAATTCTATTAAGACACCCCTCTAGGATGAATGCTTCCAAATTTCAAGTCAAAATACCATGTTTATGGGCCCCCAACTTCAAACTCTATACTTGCCCTTAGTGTAGCTCTTGTGATTCTAGTAGGTAGTAAAGGGAGGATACAATACACAAAGTTCCAATTCTGAGCATGAAAATTATACCTGATCCTTATACTACAACTTGCCAAGTAAACACTTCCACCATACTCCAATTTCATCAGGGTTTAAATTCAGATCTATGTTACCTTATGTTCTGAATTTTTTTTAATTAGAGTGATTTTTCCTTGTGTTTTATAAGGCTTTAACTTGCTTTAAATCATTAACAATTACCATCTTTAGGTTCCATGTTAAATTTTTTTTCTTTTGAATGAATTTAGGAAAATAGTTATTCAAAGTCTTTGAATTTGTCTTCTCTTAGCTCTTTAGCACCATATTCAACTCTCTCCTCACAATTCAATTTCATTTAGTTCAATGCTCAATCTATTCCAAATTTCTTTACAACATTTTCCTTGATCATAAACTTTCCTTTTCCAAAGTATGATAATCTATTACGAATTTATATTTAACAATGATCATATTAGCTGATATAATTATAGTAAATAATTAGTCACAATGGAGATATAGCTGAATACAAACTTGCTTTTCATAGACCATATTAAATAAAACTTCTTGCTTTTCATAGGAATTCAGCGGATCTTAGCCATATCATACATATCAGATCTGTTGGGGTGGATTTTTTGAATTCCTTAAATAAATTTGGATTGTTGGTTGGAGTTTCTTTATGCTCTTCTTTGCTTTATTATAGATTGATTAATTGTTTTCTCAAAGATGGATTTTCTTTGCTTATAGATTAAATAACTAAAATACACACAACCAATTATTTATTGGATCTTTACAGGAGTTTCATTATGTTTTAAATAATTGTTGTGCAATTCCACTTCCTGATATCTTCTTTGGCTTTTCTGTAGGATAAGTTGCAGCACCTAGCTGGGAAGCAATATGATATTTGTGATTCTCTTTCTCCTATAGTAAAGAAGAGAGTGTTGTCTCTAAAGGAACTTCAGGTGGGTTTCAATAATGAGTGAAGTATTTATTCATTTGTTTTGTTTATTGTATGTTATAAACTAAAATATATATTGTACAACACTTTCATTTTTTGCTTTTGATTGTTTCATTTATATGTATAGTTAGCTCCAATCCTTTTTCTGAAGTGACATGTGGGGGCATGTGCCTTCGTCAATGACATGATTCATTATGTGTCGAGGGTTTGTTCCCCAATGAGGCCATTTTGAAGTGCCCCAAGTTGGGTGTTAGACTGATCAACGACAAGGCTTTTAAAGATGCCCATCATAAATAAGAATATCTTCTTGGACTAACACATTTGTTTTCCCTCTCCAGTTTAATATGATGCAGACTAGAAACACAATTCCCCTCCCTTCAGTGGGCTTGACAATAACTACGCCTCACTTGCAAAGGGAGGAAGATTTTAAACGTCTTCAATGTGTTGTCAATGTTTTGCATTGCAGGAAACTGAAACCACCTAAAATAATGATAGCCAAGATGGTCAGAGATTGCCTCCACCTGTTTCCAACATCCCTAATTTTTCTCTCCAAATTCTGAACAATTGGACTGCATTCACGAGGCTTCTGCTTGGCTTACAATTCTAATGAAGATGCATTGAAATATGAACCACCCCACAAATTGAGGGAAATGGGAATAACAATATGAGACATCTACAACTGGACAAAAATACAAGAAACGTGCAAAAAAATTGCACAAGCAAACAACAAGAAAGTTGATTAAAAAATAGCTTGTATTGGTTTGTTTATAAGTGTTTTTTCAAACAATTTGTAACTCATTTCAAATAATTTCATGTATTTATTGTGGCAATACATATGGGAGAGAGAATCAAACTTTTTTAAATACATGTTCAGTTTTTTGTAAACCAACTATGCAATTCTAATGTCTTTATCATTATATGTGGATACAAATACCTATAGTTTTACAGTGCCAAAAAAATATACAATTTCTAGTTGTGTTGAGCCAAAGATTTGTACATTATATCTCTTTTTTGCATATAGAATTGTTTCAGGGGTTTGACTTTATGTTTGCACTTTAAAAAAATATAAATGAATAAGGAAACAAACTTTACAAGGTCACATTTTAAATTATATCTAATTTGCAATATGCAACTCTTTTTTTAGATCCTTACTTGTATTGTGGAAATAAATATGTATAGAGATATCTAAATGAAAGTTTTGTTAGTTCAAGTGTACATATTGTTCTTATTGTTTTCCATTCTATTTCCTTAACACAATAATCAACTCGTTTCAAATAAATGCATGTATATATTGTAACAGTACATATGGGACACATGATCAAACTTTTCAACATACATGTTCAATTTTTCTTTCTACTATTGCTCGTTTTTATAAATAAACCAACAACAACGCATTTATAATGTCTTTTTCATTATATCTTGCATACAAATACCTATAGTTTTAAAATGTCAAAAAAAACCTATACAATTTATAGTTGTTTTCATCCAAAGCTTTGTACATTATATCACTTTTTATTACATATAGAATTGTTTTAAGGGTTAGACTTTATGTTTGCACTTTTTTTAAAATATAAATGAATAAGGAAACAAACTTTAGAGCTTCTCATTGTTTACAAATGTGTGTAAATTTACTTACGTCATATACAAGGTGAACAATGCAATGTGAACGCATCCTTCATTTCATGTTTGACTATGCTACAAGTTTACATTTTCCACCATATATTTGTAGAACTCCCACTTTCTCGAGCATCTTTTACTTGCCATGGAAATAACTTTGACACACGAAGGCATTTCTCAATTAATTGAGGGCAGTTTCAATGTTGACCCTACATTTCAGTTACTCCACTTGTCCTCCTTACGCTATGTTCTCAACACGGGCGCCCAACATTGTGTTGACCTTTCAGATCAGTTATATTTTCAGACAACACTTCTACCCT
Source organism: Taxus chinensis (assembly GCA_019776745.2). NCBI lineage: Eukaryota > Viridiplantae > Streptophyta > Pinopsida > Cupressales > Taxaceae > Taxus > Taxus chinensis. The sequence continues at coordinate 191,483,773 of CM034150.1, read as the reverse complement.
CCAAATTTGCAAGTCGTGTAACTGACAAATCAATACAAGAAGGTTCCATTGTGTGCTTACACAAATCCCTCATTAGAATGATCAAAAATGAATTGTAAGTTTCATCCCTTACTCAATTACCAATGTATATAATTCTCCTATAGTAATTCTAATTATTTTCCATTCCTTGCTCAATTTTTTTCCCTTAGTAATTCAAATTTTTTTGACTATTCTTATCATTGAAATGGATATTGTTTTCGAAACACATATATTAATCGGTGCCCCAACCCGACTACCAACACATGTTGCACGTGGCAAGCAAAAATCCCTACTACCAACAAATGCTCTCCAAAATAGTCAGTTTCTGCAAACAGATCCAAGTGCAAACCAGTTAACAAATATTTTGTGAGTACACCAACTCAAATAAGTGGATTGAATATATCTATGTGCATGTGGTTTGTAGAGGGTCGTGCCCTAGAAAAAACAACCCTTCACGAATATCACAATGCAAAGGGAGATGGTTTAGCCTTTGGGTTTGATTTTGTGGATCGAGAAGGAGGGAAAATCCACATCACCTATTTTAATGAGGTTGCCAAAACATTCTATGTTCATATTGAAAATGGGAAGCTATATACAATTTCCAATGGGAGGATTGGTGATGCAAAACTATGTTACAACCATTTGAACAATGCTTTGGATATTTTCCTGCAACCGTCCTCAACCATAACTCCTCTCATAGCAAATGAGGATACAATACCTTCCCATCACTTTCACTTCACCAAAATCAAGGACATACCTAGAAGCACTGTCGGGTCTTCTGTTGATTTGATTGGCATTGTTCTTTCCATGTCACCATGCTCAACTATTCATAGGCATGACCAGTCTGAAACAAAGAAAAGAACTCTACAATTAAAGGACATGTCAACGTTCAACGTCATTGTCACTTTGTAGGGACAACATTTAGATGAGATAAGCAAAGAACTTGAAGACATTCTTTATATACCACATCTTCCGGTCCTTGCCTTGAAAGCTTCCCTCATCTCCAGTTTCAATGGGACCTCAGTTGACATTGTTTCAAGTACCAAATGTTATGTCAACCCTCCAATTTCAGAAACTACTACACTTCATGGTTGGGTTGCTTCTGATGACTACTCCCATCCAATGCCCTCTATCACATGCAAATTTCTAGGCCCGCCAAAAAGCTTGACCTATGTAACAAAAATTTCATAGGTCCTACAAATGGGGAACACTGAGAATAATGAATGGGCCATGGTTACAACAGAAATCACAAATATCAACATAGAAAACTTTTTTTACATGACATGTCCTCTTCTAAAAGGTGACAAACAATGCAAGAAAAAAGTGTGAGAGCATGGTAATGGTTCATGGTTCTGTTTGAGTTGCAACGTAGAAGTTCAAAACTATGATTATAGATATGCACTCAAGATCGATCTAAAGGACCCAACAGGGGAACTTCAATCAGTTACCACTTTTGATGAGACAACTGAGTCAATCATGGGTGTTGCAGCTAGTGACCTCCACCTATTGTCTATAGATGAAGATGTGACTAGTGAAATTACAAGCAATGTCATCAACAACAAATAGTGCTTCACACTTTCCCTGAAAAAAGAGACATACCGCAAAATCAACAGATTGAAATGTGTCATCCTAAGTTTAAAGAAAGCGGATGGCAGTGCATCTCCTCTGTAACCTTCTTTACGCAAAATTTTCAAACACACCCATCCCTTCAAACTTTACACCCTCCCCATCCATTTCTATACTTTGAACTATCAACGTTATGTTAGTTATTTCATATCTATCTTGCCTTCATCTCTTCCAGGATCGTCCATTAGCACTTCTGAAAATGTTTCGCTATTTTTTCCTGCTTCAAAATTTTTTTATTGTATTTGCTTTTACACTTACATATTACTGCCTCCTACTACTATGTGAATTAAAAGTACTATTAAGAATATAAATGAATATTACTTGCACTTTTGTTATGTACATATTTGCATCCTTGTAGACTATGTGAATGTACTATATTTTTCCATATAACTAATATTATTTTCCTTCAACAACATATGCAGTTTTTTATCCTCAAAATTTTACCTCTTACGCGTAATTTCCATTGGAACTCCACATGCATTTCAATTCAGAAAATGTATATAGTTTATTGATTTTGAATATTTCTGCATTTGTATGTCATCAAACAATGCATCGTTCCTTGCTGACTTGCATGGTTTTTTTTCAAAAGGTGGTACTCCATAAGTATGTGACTTCTCAATCATGTCGACTCCTGCAAAATGAGCCCGATGAAGAGAGAACTACAAAAAATAAAGTTCACATAACTTATGAGCAACAACATCATCACCTAGAGCATAGAACAAAGGCAATCTCTAATATCCGTCAACTTACATCGACCAACAACTTACCATTTCCTGACATTCAACTCTTACCATCAAATTGAACTAGTGAAGGATTACCAACCAACATTCCATAAGTAACTTGCATGGGAATAATTTTACACGACCATATCGATTCCTTCCTTACGAACTCATCTTTTCTTACTACTGTCATGTCTTCCCATTTATTTGGGATGCCACATGAAACTGTCTCACGTACCAACCTTGCTTCGGTTCCTTGTACATGTACAACTAGTTCCTCCTCTCCTTCTAACTGCTTTCCACCTTGCAATCCACCATCCACTCAAACAGAACACCCCACCCCTTCCCATACACAAATATTTCCCATATTCCCGCCCTCATCACAAACTATTGAAGCCCAATGCCGGTTTCACAAAAGAATAGATTTGTTGGCGAACATCCAAACTTGCTCAATCTGTTTGGAAAATTACCCTGGAATTAAAACAAGTTTGTTTGAAGGCTTGCCTTCTTGTAACAGATGCAAATATGAAAAACACGGCCACCACTTCTCTTCATGGAACAACATGGACCTTGAAAAGTAGCCTATTGTTCTTGTGTCTTTAACCCAAATCAAGGAGATGTTTATCACATGAGTCAATCCATTCCTGCAAGTCACCCAAGTACATGGCAGACAATACAAATACTCAAGACACACCATAAGTTTCCCACAAAACATTACTTCAATAGAAAAATACCTACCACACCGCCTTGGAGATTTGGACATAGTACTCATACAAAGGGAAGGAGCTAATTTAACAAAGTATGATTTCTACGTTAGTAGATCTCGTGTTTGGGTGGCCTTGCAATATAAAATCTCCCACGATCCATATTACAAAGATGTCTTAATTGACAATGATGCCCTTTCCTCTCTACCATCTGAGTCGTCAAATGTTTCCTCCTCTCTTAACACAACCACAATGGAACTGCCCCAAATGCAAACCACTTCTACAGATCATGGTATTGATGTTTCTGTTGACTTCTGATGAAACGTATGAACACACATCGTCTTTGTGCCAACACCTCATAATGATGGAACAAAAGAAGAGGAAATCGAATAGTTCTTGCTTACCCACGGTGGTAACAATCCATTTACCATGCCATGGCCAAATCTTGGACTTTCACCCATAAATGAATACAATACATAGGGCCTTTTCTCAATGTCTTTCCCAACTTTGTTTCCAGCAAGAAAAGTAATGTGGCAACAACCCCGCTTAAAAGAAGTTACAATACATGAATACGCTCTACATTTGATGTGCTACCATGATGGGCATTTTGGTTCCCACCCATGATTTCACTACTTCCTTCTAAACCTCATAATGTGGCATAGAAGTCAAACTACAACAACAATTTTTATGAAACAAAACATCAAATCGGGCATCCCTCCAATAATTGGAGATATGTGAAAACAACTACTGGAATGCCCCAAAGACAACCTTCCAAACACTTTAATGTGGTTTGGTTCAACCCTTCAAGGGACACAATCATTTTGGGATAAAAGCATAAGTGAGGTTTCAGATATGGTAGAACAATTGGGGACACCAACTTTATTCTTCACTCTAAGTGTTGTAGACACTAAATGGCCAGATCTCCACAATATTATGTCTGGTGCATGCCCTACTGATCCTCGATCCGCACAACGTTGGAGAACCCTTAACATTGTCTCTAACCCTCATCGAGTATCAACATACCTGCATCACAGATTCACACTATTTCATGAATAAATATTGCAGAAGGAACTTAGAGCAGTAGAATTTTGGTACAGGTAATACAATCTACTTTTTATAAGTTTGTTACAAACTACATAGCTAATATTTATGTTCCCTCATCTCACAGGTATGAATGGCAACATAAGGCTCCACACATGTCCATGGTTTATTGTGGCTTGAAAATTCCCCTAAATTTGATAAGATGGACTGGACGGATACATCAACTATTGAGGCAACAAAACAATACTTTGATAAGTTTGTGTCTGCTTGGAACCCCCACCCAACTTGCAACCGCTTGGATTTTTTTCGCAGGTCACTACTAGATGACCCTTGTTTGCTAGATACAACAAAAATTCTATCTTCCTCCCCACTTGTAGACCTTGAAGAACTAATTAATCATGTTCAACACCACACTAAATGTTCAGATTAAACATGTTTGCGTAGAAAGCAATCACAGCTGTAGTGTAGGTACAATGCCCCCTAGGCCACACAACCTACTTCATCATTGGTCATTGAAAATGATGGGAAAATTAAGTACCTCCCTTCTAGAAATGATGATAGATTGAACATCCACAACCAAACTATGATATCCATATGGAGAGAAAATGTCGATTGCCAACCAATGTTCTTTCCCACCATGCAGTTCTTAAGTATATTACAAAATATGCTTCAAAAGCAGAGCAACGTTCTAGAAACCTATCACCAAATGCTATCCAGATTTTCAAGAGATGCTGACGTTGATTCTCCAACACATATTGTGATTCACAAAATGCTTACAGAAAGCATTGTTGAACATGACATAAGTGCACAAGAAACATGCCACATGCTCTAAAAATTGCCACTTGTTATGTGTAACCATTCATTTGTTTCATTAAATGTTGGTAAAGAATTTTGAGACGTGTCAATGAAAATAACACCCATGTACAAGAAACAACTGTTTTATTGGATGCATATAGATTTCACCCTGGCAAGCATGGAACACCTACCTCTTATTCAGGTTGCTCGAGATTGGAGCTATAACAAGAACCGTAAAGGTGATAAATGGAAACGACGATCAAGCCAAGCAATTGTTTGGGTCCACCTAAGATTTGTAGATGTTCCAACTTGGGATTCAATGTTATGAAATTTTTTGTTGGTCAGAACTCCTTTTATACAAGTCTTTTAGAAATATTGTCTTTTGAATTTGGCTCAACCCCACATGACATCAATTGCACTTGGGACTTGTTCAAGCACAACTACAAACCATGGCATGTTTTACGCACTACCACAGACACAAGACATGCTACAAATGTTAGTTCTAACTCTAAGGTCGAATGTAGTATTCAACAGGAACATTGCATGAATGCCAAGGTTTTAGCACAACTTCATCCAGGAAACAACACGGGTCTTGATAGTCTTGAAATGTTGGGAAATGAGAATTTGACATACACAATAATTGGAACATACATGATGTTCCACCTGATTTGCAGAAAACTGGTTCATCATTCATTGAGAGAAAAAAGGCAGACATAATTAACACCAATATGCATGCCACACCACCATCTTCCACATTTCCTTTGTCTTCAGGAACAACAACTAGCTCTTGATACCATACTACACCATTCAAAAAACAAATCCCATCTACCTCCACTAAGATTAATAATTCAAGGAACAACTGACACAAGAAAATATTTTCTGATAAATAAAATTAGAAATTCATTCACAACAACATCAACCACATCTCCCTCACCTCTCCTTCTACTTTCCCCTATCGGTGTTTCAACATTCAACATCTCTGCATCCACAATCCATGCAGGCCTCCCTATTCCAATCAAAGAACTAAAACCCCTTGAAGGCCATGCATTATCATCTTTTCAAGAGTCACTAAAACATATAGAATATATTCTTATTGATGAAATGAGTTTCATCGGCCCAAATTTGCTAAGAAAAATTGACTACATGCTTCATGAGGCTTTCCCACATTCTAAAACAATTGAATTTGGGAATAAATCTATCATCCTCCTTGGTGACCTCGACCAATTACCACCGGTTATGGACAATCCTCTTTATGCAAGCAATTCATATGGAGCTAGCCTTTGGAAGGGATTCTATTCTTCCATTACCTTGCAAACAATATTTCGGCAATAAGGAACCACCACTGCACAAGTTTCATTTTGGCAATTACCACTCCACATGCGAGATTCAATGCCTCTTATTGAGGACTGAGAACTCCTAATGTCTCGCACCGACTCACATCTAACTCAACAGGAGCTCAACATTTTTAAGGACGCACCACATTTGTTTGCAAAAAACAAATTGGTGGACTCCCACAACCTTTAGATGTTGAAAGCATTAAATGTTCCAATCACACAATCCATTGCTCAAGGTAACTGAGATGGCAACATGATGAACCTGATGATGATCAATTGCAACACAAAGTTCTTCTATGCAAACAAACAAAAAATCATGCTTATTTCTAATTTTATGGGTTGATGCAAGCCTCATAAATGGTGCTATAGGAAAAATCACCGACATTGTTTACAACACATCAATGCCACCACCACATTACCTTTATTTGTTGTTGTCAAATTTGATAGATGCAATGGCCCATGTTGGGATCCCTCCAACTCTATTACATATTTAAAAACCCTCTATTTCAAGAGGGAATTGAAGACAATTGCCAATTAAAATGGCTTGGGGATTAGCTATCCACAAGTCCCAGGGACTTACTTTGTATAAAGTAACTGTCAACATTGGAAACACTGAAAGACAAGGTATGACGTTCATGGACTTTATCCAGAAGTTCCCTCGCTTGACAGATCTGCACATTTTCCACTCCTGTTTTCATTTGAAAGGTACTAAAAAATGGCGCACACATCTACACTTAGAGAAAGGAGAAGGGAGGATTCAAGACTAATTTCACTTAACCAAATTGACCCATCATAAATACCAGTATCTAATTTGATAGCATCCTCCACTACTACTTTACTCAACACTTCTTGTATCCAAAGCGGTATCAAATGTATTCATGTTTAGTGAAAATAAAATTGGCCACAAAAGGCTACCACTCATGATATAAAATCTGCAAATGTACAGAAATCTTCATGTATTCATGTTTAGTTCAATTAAAATAGTCCATAAAAGGCTACCACTCGTGATAGAAGATTTACAAATGTATATGTACAAATTTGTAACAAATTTGAAATGTACAAATAGAACCTTTCAGTGTAATGTTTCATCTAAATTCCTACACTTCCACTATTAATCACACCCCTTATCAATATGTTAACAACAGTACAAAAAAGGCTTTTTCAACAAAAAACCAACCAAAAACCCGATGCAACCACCATCTCAAACATGTTGCAACACTAACACAATTTCACCCAAATAATTACAAATTGCATCAACCACAAAAGTAATTATCTATCCCTCTAAATCAAATAACACATATCGTTCGACATTCACATTGCATTGTACACATGTGATTACTAGTTTTATTTTTTTATTACACCGAGAGGTGTTCTTATAATGGATGAAAAGGAGTGTAATGGCGTGCGTTGATTGAATTTTTTTTTAATTTGCCGAGCAATATTTAATGGTTAAAATAATTTTTTTAATGCCGAATAAAATAAATATATGATTATGTATTTATACATGGAAATGTAAGTTATTTTAAAAGTGTGAAAGATAACAAGTGTGAATCGGTAAATAACTGTGCGAGGACATTATCGCGGAAGTAAATTCAAGATAATTAGTGCAGGGACATTAATTGTTATTGGAAGAAAATTACTATGGAATAAATAATAAGTGTGAATAAGTGTGAATAGGTAAGTAACTATAATATTATTATATTGATCTATATTATTTTTAGTTTTTTACATTTACATGTAAGTAATTTTTAGACAAAGATAATTAGTGTCGAATAAATAATAAGTGTGAATAAGTGTGAATCTATATTATTTTTAGTTTTAAAAAGTATTTTTACTTTTAGATGTATTTTTTTATCAAGCAACTCTAAGGGTGTTACTGTGAAAAATCTATTACAGTTACTGATTATTAACCTCCTATCTTGTAAGATTATTTGATCAACAAATATTGGAAAATAACACAACTGTAACTTCACAAATACAAACACATAAGAAATACCCAACAAGGTGAACACAATATTTTCGGACAATTGTCCCTGGAAAAACCCGGTAGGGAAAACCAGTACTACATATGAGAAATATATTAAACTTCAGCAAATCAAGAGATACAAATACTACTTGCCTCTTACTGGCAGAGCTCCGACAATCTCCTAATCCTCCTGCTGATATTCCTCCACTACTATCTCCAACGCTATCACTGTACCCTTGCTAACACTGCAAGACTACTTGCTAACACTGCAAGTTTCTCTCAAAACTTCCTTGTTACAAATGACCCCAATGACCCCCTTATATACTACTCTCGTTGAAAATCAACGGCCGAGATTAATACAAATGAATGGCTGAGATTAAGACAACTCAATAACCATAACAACCTTGGTTATGAGGTGTCACCTAAAAGGAGTCAATATTAGATAACAATTGTTCATATCCTAACAATATTTGTTTGACAAAAACAACTATTTCTCTAAATTCTAGGCTGTCCAAACTACCCATAACAAATGGATGAGGACAAACAGCTGTCCAAGCTACTAACTACTAAGATTAACAGTTACAATTGGGCACTGGATTACATAGTTTAATGGCATCTTTTCCTAAGTTCCGGAGTGAACGTGTAGATTCAACAACACAAAGTAAGCGAAGAAACTAAACCAGTGATCAACTTCAGCTAAGCAACTACGAGTAAGGGGCATCCACGCTGTCAAAATCACCCAGGGCACGATCCTAGCCTCAACCGTTTGACTCTTCGTGTCGAGTGTCTCTAAGCCTTGCATTCAACAAGACTTGATCCCTGGTGGGCTCATTGAAAGCCATACATCACACCAATAGACCAAGGGCCATTCAACTTTAGATGTATTTTTACTTTTAGGTTAATTTTACTTTAGTTTTTACTTTTAGATTACTTTTATTTTAGTTTTTACTTTTAGATGTATTTTTATTTTATGTTAATTTTTATATTAGTTTTTACTTTTAGATGTGTTTTATTAATAAAACATATAAACTATCTTAAATACATATATCTAGAAGACACCGAGAGATATCAATCTTGAGGTGTCTATCTAATTTATGTGAGAATTCCAATATAGGCACCTCAAGATTGATATCTCTCGGTGTCTTTTAGATAGATCTATTTAAGATAACTATGCTAGTCTTTTTTTTAATTAATTTATTTTTATTTTTATTTTGTTTTTGGGAGTAATATAGTTTTGTAAAATTTTATTTTTCTTTACATTTAAATAAAAAGGAGACTTTACTAATACCAAAGTATCATCCCATGAATCACAAAGAGAATACTAGAGGAATAAATTAGGAGGGAAGTTCAGACAGGTATGCAAAATGACATATGTAAGTTCAAATAGAGATACAAGTGACAAAAAAATTGCCTAAAATTTTTAAGCAAATGAATTTTTTTATGCCCCGTTGCTTATTGGAGTTGGAAAGCCTCTCCCTAACTTGTAGTTACTAAAAAATTCCATGTGTTTTGCTAGATCTAAGCAGCAACCGTAGAAAAAAATTACATGGAACTACATTTTCCAAATAAACAGGAGCAATAGCCCCCAACATAGGACCGTGAGGTTATTACCAAAGGAAAAGTTTTTCTACACCTTGTCTTTGCATGTCCGCACAATAACTTTGGTGCCACGTAGAGATTTAAAATTATACAGTTTTAAAGTCTATTGTCTTGGCGACATAAAAGTTTCATTTTAATTTTTATAAGCCTTGTTAATGGTTAGGTGAGAGGATAAATTTTCTAAGTACTTTAAGAACAAATAATGTTGAGAGATTAACTGGTGATTAGACATCCCCACTTTGACCGTTGCAGTATTGTATGCATCTTCATGTTTGATATGTATTAATAGATTTTGATTATGGCATATAATCAAGAAATTAATTAAACTTTCTCATTCTAATTATATGCTTTATGAAGACAATAACACACCTCCATTTCATTCACATCCATCAAAAAGTGTAAATTTGGGTGTCTGTAGTTGAATTTCATGGATCTTTATTTATCTACAATTACCCGTCAAAGTATCACACTACCTAGTCATCCTCGAGCCAATCTTTATTTTTCAACCGATTTCTCCTTTTTATTTCTATGATTGTTATTTCTATGATCTTCTCCAACTTACTCCAACTTTAACTTGAAGATTGTTATTTCTTTGATCTTCTTGTGGGTCAAGTTCACTACATTCTCCAAGATTCACCCTCCTTGTCTATGTTCCTAATTTGGATCAGCAACTCGTAGTTTAGGCGAGTTCAAGCTCCATCGACACTCTCAATGCTTTCAAGTATTAGGTAATGCCTTTGAAGTTTTATTTTATAGATATAATTTACTCATCAAGTGGATTTTCTCACTAAAGAGTTAAAGACAACAACGGTTTTTTTAGGATTCTTTTAAAAGTCGGCATGAGGGTGTTGTGCAAAGACATAAAGGAAATGTTATGGTTCCTGAGAATGTAGCAAAAGATAAAAATTGGTTGACATCTTCTCGATAACTATAAAGAGAGTAAAAAAGGGTATAAAAGCTAAAACAAGAGATGTTAATGTGCTTATAGAATATGTGATAGTAGTGGGAGATGTTCTAGCTAAACTTCTCAAAACTACAATTGCACAAGTTTGGTTCAACAAAGACTTGTATTGTTCTACTTTTGACACATTATATTTACAGGAAATTAGCAAATTGATATAAATTCGTAATTTATTACTACCAACTAATATGTTAAAAGGGCTTTGTGCTTCTTCAAAAGGCTTTGTGATATGGTTCCCTATATGATTGTGGCCCTATATTTTTAGGAACTCTTTTAATGCCTTATTGCCATAAAAGGCCAATAAATTTATTTCATTTTGAGTTAATATTTCTTTAATCTTGATTTATCGGGTTTTTTAACTTTTATTTCACTAGCATGTTTTCTAATCATTGTCATTATCAAATAGTCTTGTCTTAGTCTATCCAATACAATGGTGCAGATTAAAGCACATTACTTATAGATTCAACAATGGTTTGTGGATCACCAAGAGCAATTAGACAAATTATTTTTCTTAAAATAAGGATGGGCCATTTTTTATTGTCGTCATTCTTTAAAAAGGTATATTTTAATTCTATTTTATTAAACAAGTTTTATTTGGATATATATATATATATATATATATATATATATACACAATTTGTTTACTTGCACAAAAAATTGAACAAACTCTTAAAGATATTATACATCTCTACCCATAAAAATAGTTTTTAAAATTCTTGATCAATGAACACACACTATAATTACACAGTGAGTACATGTGATGGACCATATCAAAATTCAAATAATACAATTTCTTGTACATATTGAATGGGTAAAGGTTTCAAAATGCAGTATCATATTCCATGTCCAAAACACTTACAAAGATTATTTGTCTTTAATCTTCTTTAGGATTGTATGTTGATGTAGTTTGTAATTGTAGATTGTGGACAACATTATAGCTTTGAAAAAAAAAACATGCAGGTATATTCATACTAAAAAATTGTTTTCTTATGTATAATACATAAGATTCATTTACCATAGGATACAATTTATTATATTTACAAATGTTGATCATATCAAAAAGCTACACACATAATGCCATCTTGCCACAGGTAACATGTTTCTATATTATATGAAATTTGAATTCTTCTTTAGGACAACATGGTGTCTAACTATTTTCATTTATAGTAGGTGTTGTTCCCTTCACCTTTGGTGTTGTACATGGAATGTTTAGTGTGCTTGTTGAAATAAACTTCATATGACTTGCATTAGAAAATTTCATTTAGATTGAAGTAGTAACATGTGTAGGATGTTGCACCTAGCTTGCTAGATAATGCATGGTTGGTGATACAAAAATTTGTGTTGTTTTTGAAGAAAGAAACTATGTCTGGTTTGTAGGAGAACAAGGGTTATAGACTGGGTAATTCGCGACATTTAGAATTTTTGGATTGTAAATGTTATATAAATCTATCATCATTGGGTATTGTTGAGAAAGAGAATTTATTGGACTTATTAGACATCTTTTCATTAACATCTCCTTTTTCATCCTCTTTTCTCTCATTGAATCCTCTCGTGCTCCTTTTTCTTTTTTTTTTTTTCTAGTTTGCATTTCATCTTCTCCAAGTTCTTCCTTTTTTTTCATCTCTCTTTTGAGTTTCTTTGTTTCCTTCTTTTCTTGTTCAAGGATTTTTTTTGCTTTACTCTCCTCTATCTACTCTTTTTTCCCCACTTTTCTCTACTCTAGTTCCTGTATTGATGTTTTTTTCAATCAAACAATTGCAAGTACTCACTTGATTTAAGAATTTTTGACTTTCTACTTAACCTAATAGTTTCGTTGTTTATGTGTATTAATTTCTCATTGATCCTAATAGTTTGGTAGATTTATGAAATTATTTATTGATCCACTCACCTGATTGCATGATTCTTTATTGCATAAATGTACTTATGTGTCTTTTACAAGTGTTTCCAAAATCTCCAAATCTATAACTTCCAAATGATAATCCTATAATTGTGATTCAACTTGATTTTCTTAATCATTACAATATGCATACTAATGAACTATTTCACTTGGAATGGTAGGATGAGGGGTTGAGATTGAAAGTGATATGTAATCATTAGGGAGGTTGAGAGAAATCCCCATGTTTACAACCACATCTTTTTGTTGGTTGTGGAGCCTGATAGTGATGGGGGTTGCAAGGGGGGCTTCGCCCCCCTTGCGGGGTCCAGGGGCCGCGTGCCCCAGCGGGGGTTTGGGGGAAGCACCCCCGTAAGCCACATTTTATATGTATTTATGCATTGTGAAATCTGGACCGTTCCTTATTAGGTAACAGATCTAACGGGTGGTTTTCTATGTTTTCCCGAAATGATAAAAACCCTAATATCTGTAAAGGGTCGCTATGTATGAGGCTCATTGTATGAGTGTTAGCATAATTTAGCATAGACATATTTATTACATTTTATTGCATTGTCTTTTATTTAATAATGTGCAACATGTGCACTCTAGTCTAGTGACTTGCATTCAATATTGTTATGTTGGATAACATTCAATATTGGTATTAGTAGTAATTACATGTGCATGTGAGATGGGTCTTATCATCTCATAGTTGGTGTCTGCTAGGGTGTCATGTCTATCCATATGAGGCTGTCTAATATCTATAAATATTACATCTCTTGCATTGTTATGAAATCTGATTTTATGATCAATAATATTTGTGAGGCTTCCGTCCCTCTTTGGTCATTGCAATCTTATTCTATTCTATCATTTGGTATCTAAGCTATACCATTATTATCATTTTGTATCAGAGCAGGTTCTATCCAAGCAAGGTTGAAGAGGAGAACTATTGGAGAGGATCCATTGGAGAAGAAGATCTGCATCAAAGGAGAGCCATTGAAGCATCTCACAGCCTCCATTCCTTCTAAGCATCCCTCAACTAAAATTTGACCTATCCACTTATTTGGAAGGTAATTTTTTTTTAGTCATTGGCATATCCAATTGATCTAACATATTGGTGGAATATTTCAGATTTGGAGATCTTTAAAAAAAAAGGAGAAAGATCTTGAAAAAAATTACAGATCTAAAAAAAAAAAAGATTTGTGAAAAAAAAAAGATCTTAAAAAAAAAAGGAGAGAGATCTTGAAAAAAAAAAAAAGATCTAAAGGAAAAAAAAAAGATCAAATCTAAAAAAAAAAATCAGATCTGAAAGTGGAGGTGTGAAGAATTCGGGAGCAAAGGTTGAAGCAGTCCCGTCAACAAAATTCCAGCAGATAGCTCTTAGAAAAAGGGACATAACTTTTTCATACAATGTTGGATTGATGTGCCATTTTTTTTGCTGGAAATATAAGAAGGAGATGCACAACTTTGCAGTTTACATTATCTTCAGATTCGGCCTCTACATATGACGAAAAGTCTGTACAAGTCGGATCATTTTTTTCTGAAAAAAAATCTGATCTAGCTGGTAATTTGGTAAGATCTCAAAAACTAAGATTCCAATTCTTCTGAAATTTTGTGGGTTTCAAGAAAAATATTGTATGATGCTGCTATCAAAATTTTAGAAAAACTCAGATCACGGTTTGTGAGAAAAGCTGAAAACAATATTCAGATTGTTTGTTTGGATCTTGGGAACAAACAGGTCAGCGGTTCAATTCCCACTCTCTCCATATTTTTTATTAAATTATTTTTTTTTGGAAAATTTGGAGATATTACTAAATTTTAGGAGATTTCCAAATTTAGAAACTCACCAAACACATTTAGAGCCACCGCTAAATTTAGCGGAAAAACAACTATTGGGGGGTAAAAAATATTTTTGGCTTAAATTGTGTATTTTGTGATTCTAGAACCTTTTTTGTAAAGAGGGGGGACACAAAAACTTCATTTTGATGTACTTTTGGAGCATTTTGTACTAATCTTGGTGCATAAAGTGAAAAAAAAAGTACAATTTTTTTATTTTATGTTTGTTTCTATCACACGAGATCTTTGATCTCATAGTAGCGTTCGGTATATACGGTGCCTCTGGGAAGCGCTTACGGGTGATGCCGTCGCGACTACTACTATACTTAACGCCTAACACATCTGCCTAAACGTCGTCTGGGCATCGACCCTATAAAATCGACGGGGAGTAATAAGGACAAAATATACCTGGAAGCTCATGGGATTCGTCGACAAATGCCTCCTACTCACACACCACAGCAGAATGGTATAGTTGAGAGAAGGAATCGTACTATAATGGAAATGGTGTGATGTATGATTGACGACTCAGGTTTAACAAAGACATTTTGGGCAGAAGCTGCAAGAACTGCAGTCTATTTGTTGAATAGAGTGCCCACAGTAGCTCTTGAAGGAGTGACACCTCAAGAAGCATGGTCAAATCGGAAACCATCAATTGCACACCTAAGAGTATTTGGGTGTAAAGCTAGCATGCACATACCCAAGAAGAATAGGAACAAGTTGGATATGAAATCTGAGAAACTGATATTCATTGGATACAGTGAAGAAGCACTTGGGTACAGATTATGGGATCCGAAAGCAAAGAAAGTATACACAAGTAGGGATGTTGAGTTCTTTGAGAAGAAACAAGCAGATGCTCCACTCAACGAATCAACAAACATGCAGAATACACCTCTTGTGAAGACATAATTTGATGTTCCCACTGAAGATGACAGTGATGAATTGGATGATGGTGAAAACTTGGATCCACCATAAGCCAATGGAACAGCTAAGAAGTTACCTAAATGGTATACTCAATTAATAAGAGATGCAAATTTGGATGAAGCACCTAGCACATCATCTAATCCTGGACCTCGAATTCGCAGTCAAGCTCGTGAAGAGGTCAATTATGCCCTAATGAGCAGAGTTGTTGAAACAGTTGAGCCATCTACAGTTCAGGAATCCCTACAATCAAAAGCTTGGAAAGATGCCATGGATTCAGAGTATCAGTCAGTGATGAAGAACAACACATGGCAACTTGTCGACCTTCCACCAGGGAAGAAACCCATTGGATGCAGATGGATATTCAAGACTAAGTACAAATCAGATGGGACTATTGACAAGTATAAAGCAAGGCTTGTAGCAAAGGGGTATACACAACAAGAAGGCATTGATTATGAGGAGACATTTGCTCCCACAGCCAAGATCAAGACAATCAGGATGATCTTTGCTCTAGCTGCACAATTTGGTTGGAAAGTCCACCAAATGGATGTGAAAAGTGCCTTTCTTAATGGATATTTGCAAGAAGAAGTCTATATGACTCAGCCAGAGGGTTATGTAATACCAGGAAAAGAGATGATGGTATACAAACTCATAAAATCTCTATATGGCCTAAAACAGGCACCCCGGGCATGGTACATCAAAATTGATGAGCATCTCATAAGTCATGGATTCAAAAGGAATCCTTATGACCCCAATCTCTACCTCAAAAAGCAAGGGGGGGAGATTGTCATTGTGGTTGTTTATGTCGACGATCTAGTCATTACAGGTAGTTCTATGAAGATGATGGATGCAACAAAGAAGGATTTTAATCGATCGTTCGACATGATAGATCTCGGGCTCATGCACTATTGTCTTGGGTTGGAAGTATGGCAAAAAGAGAATCATATCTTTGTGTCGCAGTTGAAATACACCAAGACAACGCTCGAGAAATTTAGGATGATGGACTACACTCCTATTGCTACACCTATGGAAGCGAGACTTCAGTTATCTCGTTCCAATCCATCACCACCGGTGAATGCAACTCTCTATCGGTAGTTGATCGGGAGTCTCATTTACCTGACATATACTAGACCAAATATCAGCTTTGCAGTCAGCTATTTATCACGCTTCATGCAAGAACCAAAAATATGTCATTGGAAAGTAGCAAAGAGAATACTGAGATATCTAAAGGGTACAGTTGACCTTGGTCTAGAGTACAAGAAGAACGACAAATTCTTCTTGACAGGATATTCAGATTCAGATCATGCAAGAAACATGGATGATAGGAAGTCAACATCAGGCTTCGTCTTCTTTATGGGATCTGGACCGATATCATGGGGAAGCAAGAAACAGAACTTTGTTTCTCTCTCTTCTACAGAAGTAGAGTATCGAGCTGCAGGTGAAGCTGTTTGTGAAGCAATATGGCTACGCCAAATATTGGAAGGAATTGGTCTACCACAACATAAATCTACTCCAGTATATGTTGATAATGAAGGAGTTCTGAAGCTTGTTCACAATCCAGTATTTCATCAGATAACCAAGCATATTGAAGTATAGGTTCATTTCATACGCGAGCATGTCTTGAAGCACAACATACAGCTCCAGTTCTGTCCTACAGCTGAACAGAAGGTAGATGTTTTCACTAAGTCACTTGCACGTGACAAATTCACACTGTTCAAAGAGTTCCTCTCCACATCATTGGAAACTATGCAAAATTAAGGGGGGGAATGTTAGCATAATTTAGCATAGGCATATTTATTACATTTTATTGCATTGTCTTTTATTTAATAATGTGCAACATGTGCACTCTAGTCTAGTGACTTACATTCAATATTGTTATGTTGGATAACATTCAATATTGGTATTAGTAGTAATTGCATATGCATGTGAGATGGGTCTTATCATCTCGTAGTTGGTGTCTGCTAGGGTGTCATGTCTATCCATATGAGGCTGTCTAATATCTATAAATATTACAGCTCTTGCATTGTTATGAAATCTGATTTTATGATCAATAATATTTGTGAGGCTTCCGTCCCTCTTTGGTCATTGCAATCTTATTCTATTCTATCATTTGGTATCTAAACTATACCATTATTATCAATGAGGTGACTGTACTATGAAAGGGTTTTTTACTGGAATAAATAAAAGGATTGGTTGTTTCTGGTGGACGTAGCCCATTTTGGGTGAACCACATTAAATTTGTGTCTTTGTTTTATTGCATTCTTTTCTGTTTTATGTTTTCTGCATTATTCATTTCATGCTTGTTTATTTGTACAACTGGTATAATCCTAACACTTTTAGCCATTGTGGTTGGATTACTTGTGTTGGAAAGCTCAACACATTATCAACTCTCATGGGTTGTTGTGTCTAATTTACATGACTTAGCATGTTGTTTTAATGATTCTTCAACTTGAAGATGTGTTTCTAATTGGAAATCTTGTCTCCTCAAATTATTTTCCTCTAGTCATGCTTGTTGATTTTTTAATAATGTTTTTTGATGTGTTCTTTTAGTTTCTTGTTGAATTGTTTCATAACTAGTGGCAAGCAAAAATTGTTTGGTTTTTTCCCTTTCATATCCATCCACCATGAATATGTTCTCCATTGTTATTCCCTCCTCTTCTTGGTCAACTTTAAATGCATTACTTAGGAACATGTCATTAGCAGGTGCATTTTAATTAAGAGGCAAAATTCTAATCCATTTAAATCCAACTTTAATATATAATGGAGTTAACACTCTTTTGAAAGCCTTGGTGCTAAGTGATGCTAATTCAAATCTCATGACATATACTTTGTGATGTTTTGTTATCCATTTGAATATCTCATTGTAGACACAAAATCATGCACTTTGGGTAACTATTTAGTCCTAATTGCATACTACTATTCATAAGATTTCTAAGTAAGAAAATTACTAATTAACCCATGTCTTTGGCCACCTTTCTTTGCTTTTTGTTGCCACCTTTTGTCTTACAACCTTACTTGCTCAGTCTACCATTTTATACCTCAACATTTATCATCCTGGACACCAGCGCCCAGCTAGGATGCCAGCGCTAGGTGCCCTCCTTCCCTCTAGGTGCCCCTAATCTCAGTATAATTTTTTCACACTTTTCAGGTCCTTTCTAGCCGTTTGATCATCTTATCTTTTTAGTAGTCAGCCTTTTCAGGGTTAATTACAAAATTCAAGCAAGGGAATCATATAAATATAAAGTTATATGATCACAATAAAGGACCAAACACTAGGAATTAGCTATCACCACTTAAGGTTACATCCATCAAGCATCTAAGAGCTCAATTGCATCCATCTAATGCCATCCAAGGGACACAAGGGTTGGTTATTTTGTATACACTGCATAGGAGGGAAGTTCATTCTATCCCATACACACATCTATTATGTTTCTTTATATTTAGCTACTTGCTCGTTATCAAGTGCGACACGCATAAGAGCCACCTAGGGAACAGTTCTGCACACACACACATATAAATACGTTGGGTATGAGATGTAGTATAGTGCTCAATCGTAACATCACCATTGTGATAGTTGAGGATAGTTTGAACCCTCATTTTGCATCTTTATTTTTTAGAATTTGGTGTCTCTTTGAGGGTTTTACAGGTCATAATTTCATTGTAGGTTTCTAGTGACTTCGGTGATCATTGTGCAACCTCATAGTGATCAAAGGTGAACAATAATGAATACCTTATGACCACTCAGAGGAGGTTTTGTGAGCATTTCCATAGACATAGGCACCCAAAATTAGGTCTAGGGTGCCCACAGGTGCCCTATCCCTCTCCAGGCACCCCAGTCTAGGCAGATCGTCATCTCACACACTATTTTGAGGCTTTATGTGATGTTTCTCCATCTTTGTTCATCCGGTCAACACTTTGGCACAGTCCAAGGATCACTGTGAATTAGCGAAGGCTCTTCTTACCCTCTTTGCAACTAGGGTTTCACATTTTATTGCTTAGCTTACTTGGGTTAATTTCTGTATTTAATTATTTATTCATTTACTGTTGTAATAACAATAAGATTAGGCATTTCCATATTTAGCTTAATCACTCATCATTGAAGTAAGTTTGAAAGGCTAAAAAATGTTGACATTTAATGGTTGCATTTTGTGGCTAGTGTGGGTAGGTAAAGTGATAAGATCTATACCCATTGCTCTTACCTCCTAGATTGTGTCATAAACCACATGGTTGCTGAAACCATCATGACTAAGGAGATTCTTATAAAAGGACAAAACACCACCTAAAACTGATCTTACAAAGTGGTGTAACCAATTAAGAAACAATTCCTTAGTCATCCATGTGAGTGGTTAGGATGCCATGCATACACTAGGCTCACAATCTGCAATGTGATTTGCTAATTACCTTTACGATTTAAAAAGATAAAAGTGTGTTATAATTTACATTAATGTGTTAACACAATAAATGATTGTGATATACTCTCTACTCCTTGGAAGCATGTTGAGTACACTCTTGTTGTTTGTCTTTGTAATGACCCTCATTCACATTCACACTATCTTGTACTCCAATTTCAACGCAGTTTCACATTTGATGAGGTTCATATTTCTTTTCTTTACACATCATATTAAGGTTTTTATAAAATTTAATAAGTATATTTGGTTTAAGCATGACTACTTTATCTTGATCTATGCCTTTTGCAATCCTTAGACACACATATTGATGCATCTTTTTGAACCTAACATACTAATATATAACAAGAAATCCATCCTTAAATTGAGTACACCTAGTTTGGAATATGTGTGTCATGTGAACGTTTATTGAACTAATTTGTAGCCCATGATCCATCTCATTCATGTTTCTACAATATTACACAATTTATGTCTTTTCTTCATCTAATAGTATGGTTGGGGGTCCTTTGTGTTTGGTTATTGTGAGACCATCCAACTAGTTGAACAATGAACTAATAGAGACCCCTCACTTGTCTACAATAACCCTCATGTGGAATCGATTTTCCTCAATATCCCTTGTTTCTCTTACCATGTCATCATTCATCCAATCTTTATCTTAAGTCAAATTTCTTTGATGCACCAATATGTTTTCTCTTAACATTAACATTTTTTTAATCAATTTCTTGTGGTATAATTCGTTGAGGCTCTTTCGATGGATTAGATTCAATTTATTTAATTTGAGTTGCATCAATATCATCCTCCATGGAGTTTGGTACACATGCAAATACGAAACCCTTTTTTAGAGTCCATTTGTGGCTTACACAATGGCTTCTTCCCTTTCTTCTTTTACCCCATAATGACCTGTATAAAATTTTCATTTATACAAATAGTTGAGGTTAGTGTAATATAAGGAAATGTAAGTTTTGTTTCACTAGTAGAAATTGTTTCAAAAGCTATTTCTGAAAGCCATTTTTTTATCAAGGTAAAAGATGTAAACAAAATTTAGAAATAAGGTCTATACTAGTTACTTTATTGGATTTAAATGTTTACATTCTATCAACGTTTGTTAAAATTAATATTTTTGTGACATATAAATTTGAGTTCAATATGACAATCTTGCAAAAAAACTATTTTATACATATTTAATATGAATCTTATGATAGAAACTAGTAAGAGACATTCAACAACCAACAATGTATGGAAAATTCTGCTTTGTTTCATGATGGGATAGCAAACCACATTCAATAATCTATGCCAAAAAACAATTTCTAAATCTGGAGCTTGTGATTTTAATTTTTGAACCCACCTCGTAGAGGGAGTTTTACATTGATAATTTCTTCTTTAGCCCTACAAAGTTCACAATTCAAATTTGGCACAACCCTACAAAATCAAAACCTTGAAATTTTGAAATAAACTCATTCTATTTTCTTATGTGCAAGACTATGCAACTGCAATGAAGTTACATGTTATGAACCAAAAACAAGATTATATGATATAGTAACAATTCTACAATTTGTTTAATCATATTTCAAGGCATGAAAATGTTAAAAAGTGACCATTACATGTTTTTATAAATTATCTTCATATTAATATTAATCACTACAATCCACAATACTTTAGATGAGGAAAGCCATGAAAAACCCGCAATATATATTGGTTTTTTTGTTGACGAACTATGTACTTATATAAAGAGTTGTTAGGCATTTGTTTGAGCATGATCAGTTGGATTTTGTTGATCTAGTAGGTCTTGAATGATAACAAGTATTTACTTCACAATAAAGGTTGTTTATTATCCAGAGTCCTTGATAATTAAAAGGCAATCAGTTCCAGATGGATACACCTCACGATGGAAAATCCTTGTGGAAATTTATACTTTGGAAGTTTTCTTAGATAATCCTCATTGAAATAGTTTGTTAGACATAATTTTGTTTATGATTGTTTTACTATTGATTCAAACTAAAAAAACTAACAAGTGATATTACCTTTTTTCTCTACAAACCTTACTTTCCCAAATCTCAATCCATGGAATCCATTAATCGTTGCAACTTAATGGAATCCATTAACTCAAAATATGGTTGTCTAAGGTGCAACACAAGAGACATATCAAGTGCAATAGAGAATATTAATGGTATGAGGATGATGTTTTTTTTTAATAAGCTGTTTTAATCAAATCATGACATTAACAGTGTGATTGTGACATAATTCAACTTAAAAGTTAAGTTTATTTGCATATTTCAATTGTCACTAGTGCGGCTTGATACTTAGGAACTTTTCATCATACCAATATTAGAAAAAAGTTTTAAGTTTTATGTTATTAATATGCCGAAAACAATTTTCTATGAATTCACAATATTGAAAGTGGAAATTTAAGGCAAGATAAAATTCTTGTACTTTATAATTA
Source organism: Taxus chinensis (assembly GCA_019776745.2). Classification (NCBI taxonomy): domain Eukaryota; kingdom Viridiplantae; phylum Streptophyta; class Pinopsida; order Cupressales; family Taxaceae; genus Taxus; species Taxus chinensis. The sequence goes on along the minus strand of CM034150.1, from coordinate 191,461,540 downwards.
TCAATGTTGTGCCTTTGTTTTTGTACTTTAATTTTTGGTTATTGGTTAGTTTAAATCCGATTATACCAAACAAATTGTAATTTTTTTTTGGTTTGAAGAAAGAATAAAAGAAAATGATGGAATTAAAATGCAAAATTTGAAACCATAAGAGAACATTGTGAAGAAATTTGAAGATGATCTTCTACCTACCAAATTTGTTGTTGGAAAGTATTGGAGACTTTCTCAAATGCCCCAACAACAAAAAACTTTGATTGTTTCAGCTATTTGAATATATGGTATGTGCAATGATTGAAAATAAGTAATGAAATCAATAAGAAAGTTAAGTGAACTCTGCAAGTTTTGAATGAATCAAATCTACCTCTATATGGCTCTTACACACACACATGTGTGTGTGTTCAATTAAACTCAAATTTAAATTTTTGCTTATCTTTAACATTGGAGGGTTATTCAAATTATGCATTAATTTTGTATTTTTTGAAAAATAGTGAGCTTAACTTAATGTTTTTTTGTGTAGCTACTTGTTATCAGCGAATTTTGATTTGGAAAAATTATTAAGAGTTTCATTTTTTTTTGAAATTTTTGAAACATCTTTCATCTATCAAGAGTTTCCACATTTTGTTCGTCTTGACATCTTGAGAAAATTCCTTTTCGTTTTGTCCCATTCCGATAAACGGTTCATTTTTTATGCCTAGTTCAAGTTCACGATTAATTAATTAATATTTTAATTAATTTCCTCCTATTTTTCAAAAACAAATGAATTAATTTAATTTGGGGAAGAAATTGATTATTTATTGAAAATATTAATTAATATTTTCCAAAAGAAAAATCTTCCTGGATTTTATCGTGAATGCCAAATTGACTCTCCACTTCTGTTTTCTCCCTTTTCTAGAAAAGCTTTCATTTTCCCCCACTTGTGGGAAATTCCCTTGTTATTTTTCATCCCAACTAGATATCATATGGAAAAATGTCTCCCATTTTCCCATGTGGAGAAATGGAGGGGAATTGCTAGCCTACTTTGCCATTGTCATGGGAAAATGGTTAAATTCTTCCCTTATTCCCTGGAAATTAATGCCCACTACCCAAAGAAATTGGAGATTGGTTATTAACAAGAAGAAGGAAGAAGTGGTTACAAATCAAGAAAGCTTATGGGATATTCATAACCTCTCTCTGAGAAAATCTATAGCAAAAGATTGCAAGAGCCACATATTGCTAGAGAATCCAAGTTCCTCACTCTCCATTGAAGCACTCTCCTATAAATTTCCCTATGCAACCACATACATTTCGAATGGTGATGAAGAATAAGTTTTGAAGGATCTCATTTCCAAATATCCTATTTCTCGTGAGCCAAAAACAAGGAAAACAACATAGAAAACATGCAATACAAGGCCAAAGGTAACATTGTTCATGCAGCCAAGGGAATGCATCTGTCCCACGTAGGCCAAAACAAGAAGGCCATGTATAGCTAGGGAGAAGGATGATTTGTTCAGGAAGGGAGGAATCCCACACAATTAGCACATGATAACAACTAAAATAGCACACAAGAGAGCCATAGTCCACATAGGGGAAAAGAAAGATCTAAAAGTGGGAGGAGGCAACGCAAGTCAAGATAAGCACAGGCAATACGCAACAAAAGCCATCACAACCCACGCAGCCCAACTCCATCAAATCCCAGCACGCCTTCCACGAGGGAGTCAAAAAGCCACACAAGAGTGAAAAGAATGAAACAGTTCACGCGGACCAAAGACAATAGCCCACGCAAGAGTCAAAGGGAAATGCATTGTCCACACAAGTGAAGAAGAAAACGCGGTCACAGTCACGCAAAAACAGTTGTTCAACAACCCACCCATTTCCATGCAGTTGTCCACGCATTCCTTCCTCGCCAAGTACGCACTCACTAACACGAAGCGGCCAATAGTAGTTTATCCCGAGCCTACACAAACAAGCTCGAATTTTTCGGCTTACAAATTAAGCCCGACCCAATTCGATGCTATCAAGCTCGAACTCGAAAAACTAATGATTTTCTATTTTGGAGGTAGCTCGGTTTCCAAGGCCGGACCCATAGCATTTTGGCACGATTTATAATTCGAGCCCAAGCTCAATTTTTCATTGTATAGCTCGAGCTTGTACCCGAGCTCGAGCTCATATTACCATTTTGGGAAAATTGTAACCTGGAATTGCTTGGTTTTATTTTAACAAATAATAATAAATAAAGAGCCATATTTTTCCTTGCAGTTATAGTGATCCGGAGACTAAGACCCGACACCGTTTTGCGTGCTTCCTTGTTCTTCCTTCAAAATTTGTAATGGCTGAAAAACCTAACAAATCTACGGGAAATTCAAAGAAATCCATAGAAAGGTCAAACAAGTCCGCACTTAAATATGAATTCCAAGGGATCATTCCTCCCACTTCTATCAAATATGTCTATGACAATATCACCGACACCGATCTTGGCCACATCAATGTGAAACAATTTTGCGATCGAGTGAAAGCCGAGGGGAAAACCATCTTCTCAAATAGACTCTATCATAGTGGTCTATCTCAAGCAGCAACTTTTCCTGTTTCAGTGCAATGCCTTGAACTAGTCATTGCCTGCACAGAACATTATGATCCCGAAAGACGAGGAATCTTCAAGGATAATCGCGAGCCTTTCCTTTTGATCACACCAGAGCACATTGAAGAATTGCTCAACATCCCCAATTTCCCTGAGAATGCTGACATCACTCAACAGTCAGCGCAAGAGTTTTGGGCTGAAGAACCCCTCAAGTGGACCAAGATGGTCAACAACAATTGGCTAGTGACCAAGAGGACTCGTGTTGACCGGTTTCCCAAGGAATTGTACCACATTGAATTTGTGGAGGAAATCGATGATATGATCACTCTTTTGAGCCGAGTCTTCGGTCTCCCCTCTACCAGGGTTTTTCACCCATGGATGTATCAGTTCATCTCCATCATCCTTACAAAGAGAGAATTTGTAGATTGGGCCACCATCATTAGTGACACTCTCCACAAGCAGTTGATCAAGGTGAAGATGACTGGGGATTTCTACATGACATTGTGCCTAACCTATGCGGTGGCCAAAAGGAAGTTGTTTTCGGGGTTAGAGATGAAAGGCATCATGGGTCCTTCAAATAGTGTTTACCACTATTATCCGCAATTGAGTTTCAAGAATAGCTCTCATCACTTCAGGAGAGTTAATGATGCTTTCATCTTCTGCGTGATCAAAACACTGAATAGGAATCCAGAAGAAAGATTCTCCAAGGATGCCATGGCAGTCATTTCTCAGTGGGGAACAAGGTTCATTCAGTTCCCATCCTTTTCTTACAATCGCGTGAGCCGATTTGTAGGCTCTCCATGGAAGCTTCCTAAGTATGTCAATGATAAGTGGGCATTAATGGAGCTTGCACGGCAAATTTTCTAAGTTCATTGTCTTCTCAGCGACAAACATCATTCAAGCATCCACTTCCCAATCCAAATTGGGGAATACCAATGCCCGAATCTCTTTAGTGCACAACTCATGGAGGAGTTTCCTCTCATTACCATACATCCATTTGTGAAGAGATCCCAATTTGACATCAATGGATTCATGCAAAAGGCTCTCGAAGTGAAGTACCAACACCATCCCACCATGGAAGACTTTTGGTCTGCCTGCTCAAATGAACATGGAGTAAGAAGGCGAGAATTCTCTCGCCTGACCCTTGCTCAAATCAAGGCCTTCTGCATCATAGATGCTCCAGATTCATTAGTAGATGATGGCGACAATTTGATCGATCCCTCATATGATGTTGTTGCCTTCACTCCATTGCCCCGAGTTGATTGGACCAAGAGAGATGAATTCTCTCTTGATGGCAAGAATCAAGCCGATTTTAAAAAGCAGCATACCCTGGTATGAATGAGAACTTGTAAAGTTACCATCCATCCAAGTTCATACCCCAGGACCACAGAAATTGCCAACACGAGGAGGTCTCCAATTGACTAAAACCTCTTCTCAGTCAACCTCTGTGCCATCAACCCATACACATCAAGCAAGGAGAGAATGGTTGCCCAAATCCACTTCTCCAAAGAAGATGTCGCGAGGAGAAACATCCAAGCGTCCTGGCCCTATTGAAGGAAGAGAACGTGTCTCAGGGTTTTCCACTTCGAGTAGAGATTCATCTACTCACGTTATTGATAGTTCAAGGAAGCTCATCATAAACACTACTCAGCCATGTCATGCACAAGAGTCTACTCAAGTGCCAGTGGTTCAAATATCAAAAGCTTCTGAACCCCTACTTCGCGAAGAGGTTTCCCTGAGGTTTAGGAGGTCGATGTCGAAGTTATTTCCCCAAGGATTGAAGGTGTGGAAAGAATCTTGTAGAATCCAATGATGTTGAGAATGGTGTGAATGTTGCTTCAAACTCTAGGCTTCTATGTGTAGAATTGGTCAAGGAGACCCCTTATTGGGTTGACTGTGAAATCAAGAAAAGAAAGAGGGTTGTCAAGGCAATCAATATTGACTTTGATACCCTTTCCAAGCTTTCAAATGATGTCATCCCCAAGAAGCCTAAAGTGTTGCCGAGAATAATGGTGGATGGAGATGGAAACAAATTTGCAGATCTTGCTATTCCACAAGTCGAGAAGGAGCGTAATGCCATGACACTTGTTGACTATGAAGTATCCAGGCTTGGACTAGGGAAGTCTACATTGGAAAGCGAGATGGTAATGGCCTGAGATTCCATGGATATTGTGTTAAGAAGGCTTGAGAAATATAAATCTCATAATTCTCAACTCAAGGCCGAAAATAATCAATTGGTGAATTATGTTCAACATTTGATAAGTCCAATATCCTCCACTTTTCCAGTACCTGATGCAGTGGCTGCCCCCGACAAAGAAACACTCAATCTATCGAAGGAGGTAAACACTTTGGGCCATGTCACTAAATCCTGGCTTTCGGAATTTCTCATCTTTAGGAGAAAGACAATCAAAGCGGCCGTAAAGCTCCATGAAGACATTAGTACATACCTAGATCCAATCCTTTCATTTAAGGAATCTTTTACTTCTAGCATATCAAATCTGGATGAGATATTGCCGCCTAGTCTACAAGAGATGACGAGCATGGAATCTACAATTCTAGCCATTGAAGGGATCCTTGAATTCGAATGCCGAGGGTCACGCTTTCTATGGTGTTTACATCTCAAGTCGAGGAAGACGCTTCTCAAAGATTCCATGATTCATTACGAGAGCATACGCATTGAAGCCTTCACTTCACTCACCTCAATTCATGAGTTCATAGCTGAAATCCCTTGTGATCTTGTGGATGAGCATAATCAGAGGCATTCACCAGAACAGGTTAAGGAACAATTCTCACAATTGTTTAAGCACATGTACATTCCTGCCATCAACTTCTCCTCTACTTCAATGGAACATTATATCAAATTGAGAAATTTTTTTGAGGATGCTAAATCGAAAATGATCAACCTAAATACTATGCCAAGTAGGATTTTGGAATTGCAGGTGTTCTGCAAGGCTGTGCTTCAACCGAGTGAACCTCCTGAAGAAGAGAAGATGTTCGAGACATTGGAAAGGTTCAAATCTTTTCAATTGGCAAAGGCGGCAGATCCTAATTTCACCAATGGGATGAGGAGATAGCATTCTAGTATCTAACGAAGTGGGAGAGTCCATTTCTCATATGATTGAGATAGGCGGACCCCACTTTAATGGATATGGCACTGGATCTTGTTTTATGTTTTAAAATGATATTTTAAAGTGATGTTATTGTTAAACTCACTTTTAGCAGACTTTTGATCACTTAAGTGATTTCTAATTTCAAGTTACTTTTTAAAGTTAGTTGAAAAGGCAAAGTCACTTAAAGTGCCCTAATTTAATGTTCATGTAAACCCTAACCACCTTGTAACCAACTTTTGGGTTATAAAAGGAAGTTACGGGCTCATTTGTAAGGGTGACTTTGAGAGAGGAGAAGAAATACTTTTGTGCAAGCTTTGTTTCAAGAAAGAAACTGTGTTCTTTTGTGAAGACATTTTGGAGAGTTAATGAAATATGGACTTTGTGTCCCATTCATTATCTCTTGTAGCATTTGATGTTCTTATGTTCATTAGATGTTAGTGTTTAAATCTTGCATGCGAATACTATCTTTGATCTTATTGTCAACATTATTAATCTGTTGTTCTTGTTCACAGTGATTAAGCTCTAATATCTACTTACTCATGTGTGTTCCCTTTCATTTATTCTTGTTTAGCTGATTCAAACTCTATGTTAGTTATTCATTCTTCCTATTCTTCTCGATGCAATATTAGGCGTTGTTTTTACCTAACTATTGTATACTCCTTCCATCCATTTCTTTCCTTCATTCCACTCCATCTCCCTCTTTCACACTTCTTTCCATTTGATGTCCCAAAACACCTCCCACATACAATTTTGAATGTATAGATGTAAATACAGTTTTAGTTTTCAATAAAGGCAACCTCACCTTCATTCATTATTCATCGATGCGACCCTCTTCCACCAAGGTAATAATCTATATGACTATTACAAGTGACTCACCTATATTGCAACCAAATCTTCTTTTTATAGATACTCAAGAAGACATATCATCAAATTTGAGGAAATTTATTTGGGAAAAATGTACGAACAACTATCATTTTCATCTTTCTGTAGCAGTAGTGGATAATGACGAAAATCAAGTTGTGAGAGTTGCTAGAGTCATTCAGGTGTAAAGAGATCAAGAAAGAGAGAAAATAAAAAAGGATAGAGCTGATCAAAATGTGCCAATGATCCTTTCATGATAAAAACTGAACTATAAGAAATAAACACCGAATATTATAATATGTAAATTATATTCATCCGAGATATCATTGATATTGATAGAGGTTACATATATAGTGTTTGATCTCCTACAATGGTGGAATCAACAATCATCTTCAATCCCTCATATCTCTCTCCATGAATATCCCAAAATTATCTTCTAATATCAATCATCTTCAATCCCTCATATCTCTCTCCATGAATATCCCAAAATTATCTTCTAATATCTATCAAACATCTTTAGGATCACTCACACTACAAAATAGATACATGAATTTCTCTCACAACTCACTCAAATAATTAAACTATTACAACTATATTATTAATATGAGTTCTATAAACTCATTATTAATAATATTACAATTTATTTAATAATGTTACACAATATTTTGGTAACATTCACTCCCCTATTGTTAACATTATTAATTCCAAATATACACTCCCAAAATGTTGACAAGGTAGAAAAAATAATCACACTTCCTTCTGCAACTTGCCACCCATACGTGCTCATGTTCTACATGGTTTTGTAGGACAACCAACAACCTAAAACAAAGGATGGTTTTATAGGACAACCAACAACCCAAATGTCATGCTGCTGCTTTTCCTTTGTGCTTTCATCTGTCCGCCATATCTTTCCTTCAGGGAATATTTAGGAACTGTTGCTTACTAAATAAAAACTAAATAGAGGGAAAATTGAACATTGAGGCCATTTTTCAGTTCCCCCCCTCAATGTGAAAATCTTGCCTTCAGGGAAACATTTAGGAACTGTTGCTTATCATAAATATAAATACTGAAATAAAAGGAAAATTGACACATTGACACACATTTTTCACACACCCCCCCTCACATGTGACAATTTGCCTTATTCACACACAGGACACACTGAAATCACACTACACATATGAAATAAAACACACACACACACACACACACACACACACACACACACACACACACACACACACACACTACCACCACAGCTTCATGCGGCCCTGTCATTGGTGACTGATGAGAGGTCGTTGATTGACCTCTAGACTCCATTTCCTCTATCCTCCAATTTGTCACTACTTACTCAACAGATTGGACCATGGAGCTCAAATTTGCACCACCTTTTGTCGATGCACATTTCCCATAAATATTCACTTTGGCTTTAAAATTCCAAAGTGGGGGTTTGGGGGTGGCAACCCTTAGTGGGGTTAAGGGGTAGCACCCCTTATAGGGTCCCTAGGTAGAGCCCTGGGTGCTCTCCTTATCGTGGTATAGGGCGGGGTCGAGGGGTAGAGTCCTCGAAGCCTAACACATTTTACTTCTTTGAAGTCATCAAAAATATCATCAGAAATATGATTTTATTCACCTTATTCTCCAAAAACATTGGAGTCGGGTACCATTGAAAATGCATCCATGAAGCAATTTCTTTTATTTTCACAACTTTTAACTTTTACACTTGACACACAATGACTCTTGAAAATAATCTTATTGACAATTGACACTAACTTCACAATGACATATGATGAACTTTAACAACTCCCCTATTGATCATTAAAAAATGTTTCAACTCGACACTTAACAATGATGATGAATCTATTACACAAAAAAGATTTTTTTAATAACAAAATGACAAAATAATATTAACCTATAAATGAAATAAAAATTAAATATATAAAGCAATAGGCACAATATTGACTCAAAGAGGATATTCAACATATGACAGACTCTTTTTGGTTTGCATTATAGTGTCCAACACCTCTAATAAACTAAAGTGAAGCTTAATAGACTCATGATACATAAATTTAAGTGACCCTATATGTTTTTATAAAACCTAAACTATTAAAATTAAATTACTAATAGTATAAATGACTAAGCTTAATAGACTCATGATACATAAATTTAAGTGACCCTATATGTTTTTATAAAACCTAAATAATTAAAATTAAATTACTAATAATATAAATGACTTAGAAACTCACAATATTTCCACAAGTCATGGAAGTATCACGTATTGGCACAAACCACATATATATTCATCTTGTATTGATACCACATATTCTAAATGCAGGTAATGACTACCATCCCAAGGTGGAAATTTGATGTAAATTGAGAGTTGTTTGCCAATGCAACTCGAAAATACTACACCAAATATGAGTCGAAGGTTATTTTCTGTTGAGATGGTGACTAAACCAAAAATGGATATCTGAGCCTAGGGATCCAAAGTGGTGCCATAGTTGCAGTGGAATTGGATCTCCTGATAGTTTGGAAAAACTAAGTCGCATGCAAAGAGACTTTCCACAATCTTTAGACCATAAAATGAGATTGTGAAACCAAGCAAGTCAATGAGAAGGAAATTCAATGTAACTATGTTTTGTCTATATTAGATCCAGTATGATATGTTGTTGATTTTAAGTATGCCATGAAGGGGAGCCAAACTGTTGGTATTTGGAAGGCCAACAATGTCTGTCTATATTAGATCCAGTATGATATGTTGTTGATTTTAAGTATGTCATGGAGGGGAGCCGAATTGTTGGTATTTGGAAGGCCAACAATGTCCAGAAAAAATACAGATGAAAAATTGATCTTCCTAATAGAGACGTGATGTAGAAAATAGAACTAATTACTTAAAATACTACGTATTTTATGACACAAAACATGTGGACATACAGATCTACAAATATTTCATCTCTAACGAACTTCATAACTAGGGAAAATCAGATCTCTGAGGAAACTCTTTTTATTATAGATCCACCTTATGCATACAAATTTTGCTTTGGGAATCCTACAAACTGTTGAAGCCAAGTTTGAGTCTAGGACAATAAAGTGTTGAATGCGACTGCAACTAGAATGGAAGGCCAAATGTGAATAGTTATTGTAAATATGCACACACATTGAATCAACATAAATAAATATTTAAGCAGATATTACATTTTTAACAGTCTGATCCAATAAAATGCTATTTACTAGGTAGTATACACTTGCATAATATTTCTTAGGCTCCTCACATGAATAGAGCTCTCATTTGATCGACCACGCGCTAATACCACTGATAAAAACTAAACTATAAGAAATAAACACCAAATGTTATAATATGTAACTTATATTCATCTGGGATATCATTGATATTGATAGAGGTTACATATATAGTGTTTGATCTCCTACAATGGTGGAGTCAACACTCATCTTCAATCCCTCATATCTATCTCCATGAATCTCTCAAACTTATCTCCTAATATCTCTCAAACATCCCTAGGATCACTCACACTACAAAATAACTTCATGAATTTTTCTCACAACTCACTCAAATAATTAAACTATTAAAACAAACTATATTATTAATATGAGTTCTATAAACTCATTATTAATAATATTAAAATTTATTTAATAATTTTACATAATCTTTTGGTAACATTTCATAGTAAAGATTTCAAACTGGTAGGAAGGATGTTTACATGAGGAGAAAAAGCTAAAGGTCAATCTGATCCAACTTTTGATTTTCAAGGAAAGATCAGTTTCAAGATGTCTCCTCTAAGGAGGAAAAATTCCTGTAAATTAGTAAGATTTGCATCAAGTCTTGAAAGAGAAATGGAGGCCCCATTGGCCTTACCAGCTCAACATGACCTCCCACAAGGATCAATGAAGATTTTTCCCAAGTTTAATAGAGATGGGAAGACTTCACCTGATGACCACATTTCCACCTTCTTTGCTTCATGTGTAGTTTTTTCAATGGAATATGAATATGTTGTTGTTCACCTCTTCATTGAAACATTTCAAGACATTTCCATGGATTGGTTTCATTATCTCTCGAATGGATGCATTAAAAACTAGGATGATATGAAGAGTAAGTTTGAAGACAGGTTCAAAACAATGGAAGATGAACATTCTCTCTAGTCCAAATATCTCAGGTAAAGAAAGAGACGATAAAACCCATGAGGAATTTCATGGCTAAGTTCAAAAAAATGGTGAACAAAGTTCCTGCTAGAATTCATCCGAACCCGACAAAGAAAAATGTTTCTTTCTGAATGCGTAATAACTATAAGTTTTTAATCAGTTCAGAAGAACTAGCATGGTTACTTTTGAACTTACTCAATCCATGAAAATAGAAATTGAGGATGACCTACTCATGGTGGGAAAATTCAAGAAAAATTCCCTAAAGGGAAAGATTCAAGAAATCCCCAATGCTTCTGAGGCCATACTCACTAAGTTGGCTAATGATATGTTAGCTTTGAAAAAGTAAGTTTCTCAAAGTAGTAAAACTACTATTTAAAAAGACATCCCAAGAAAAGGCTATGTTCCCAACAAATCCAGGATTACAGGCGCTCTGAAAAGGTTTGTTATTGAAGCATATCCTGTTGCTAACTCAAAGTGTGATGTCAGTGAGGAAAGAAATGATGAAGTTGATATCATTGAGGTTGATGAAGAAGATCCAAACTCTTTGACATCTTAACCTGAAGTCAAAGAGCATGAAGGATAAACTAATAATCATTTCTTTGAGTACCATTTAGAATAAGAAGACCAATACGCAAAAATTATAGGAGATATTAATAGTCAATCCTTCGTCGTTTTCACATGCTCTCAGAAAAAGGAGTAGAGTACCACTAAGGTGGAAGATAAAAAGAGCTCCACGGAAGTTCCTAAAGAATATAAAACTAAGGAAACTTCCAAATTATCTAAAAAAATTGATATTCCTAAAGAGTCCAAGATGACTGAGGTTTCCAAGGTCAAATCTATCTTAAATAAAAGAGAACCTTTGCCAAGTCAATTAGTTGACAATTAAACTAAAAATAAATTTTCTTCTTCCACATCAGTATAGACTAAGCCCGAAGAAAAGGTCAAAAGTGATCCATCATCAAGTTTGAAAGAAATTGTATTTGAAGATGTCAAAATGTGAATTTGGAAAAACATCTTTAATTTACTTGGGGTATATTGTAGGAAATGGAGAATTGAAAATTGATCCTGCAAAAATAGAGGTTATTATGAAATGGCCTAGACCCACAAATGTGACGGAAGTTAGAAGTTTTCTAGGTGCAGTTCAATACTGGAGGAAATTTATTGCTAACTTCTCATATATTGCATCTCCGTTGCATGCTTTGACAAGTATTAAACAGGTCTTTCAGTGGGGAGGAAAACAACAAAAAGCATTTGACACACTGAAAGAGAAGATAAGTACCGCTCTGATCTTGGCACTTCCGGATTTACAACATTCATTTGAGATTGAGACGGATGCTAGTGACTACGCAATGGGGGCAGTTTTGATGCAGAACAAACGACCAGTGTGTTACCATTCAGAAACCTTTACAAGTGCGGTAAGAAACTATCCAACTTATGATAAAGAGTTGTATGCTTTGGTTCAAAGTGTTAAAAAATGGAAGCATTATTTAATGGGAAAAGAAACAATAATCCATACTGACCATCAACCGCTTCAATATTTACAAACTCAAACCAAATTGCAGCAGTCTAGACATTTCAGGTGGATGGGATTTTTGCAACAATTTCATCTTGTAATCAGGTATAAAAAAGGTATTCAAAACAAGGTTGCCGACATGTTGTCCAGACCACCAGTGGTAGTAGCATCTATCCTTTTACAACATAGTTCTTTGGCTCATATTAGTTACAAGGAACAATATGCAAATGATGTTGATTTTAGAGAAGTGTATGAGGATTTAGTAAGTGGTAAACAAGTAGGAGAAAAAGATTATCATTTGCATGCAGGATTGTTATATCATTCTGGAAAACTTTGTATTCCAGAAAATGAGCGTGTGCATATGATTAGGGAAGCACATACTTCTCTTATTTTAGGGCATTTTGGTGTAAGTAAAACAGTTGCACATTTACAAAAATATTGCTATTGGCCTAGAATGCATGAACAGGTAAACCGCTATATTAAGGGGTGTGTACTTTGTGCCACAAGTAAGCCAAGTAACAGGAAATTAGGACTTTACACTCCTCTTCCTGTTCCAACACGGCCTTGGGAAAGTGTTTCCATGGACTTTGTAGGAGGCTTGCCCATGACACGGAGAAAACATGATTACTTATATGTGGTAGTGGACAGATTTAGCAAAATGTGTGTGTTGGTTCCATGTACTAAACAAATAACTGGTGAGGGAACTGCACATTTATTCTTTCAGTTTGTTTGGGTTCATTTTGGTTTACCTACTTCAATCATATCTGATCGGGATTCTAGATTTCTTGGGGAATTTTGGTCAGCATTGTGGGGGCTTATGGACACAAAACTGAAAAAAAAGCACTGCTTTTCATCCACAGACTGATGGTCAAACAAAGGTTGTAAACCGCACAGTGGTACAATTACTTAGGGGCTATAGTAACAAACATCCTAAATTGTGGGATGAACATCTTTATTATGTGCAACATGCTTATAATCATGCCTTACATTCTTCTACTTCGAAGTCTCCATTTGAGACTTGTTATGGTTATCTTCCTAATTCTCCATTAGATATATATTATGGACATGAAACTGTTGTTAATGGTGCAAGTGATTCTGACAAGGCTAAAAGATTTGTGCAGAGAATACAACAGGTTCATCAGTATGTCCATGAACAATTGGAGAAAAGCCAGGCTAAGTACAAAGCTAGGCATAATAAACATAGAACTGATCACAAGTTCAAAGTTGGTGATTCAGTTTGGCTTCACATCAGCAAAGAAAGACTGACAGGTGAAGGTAAAAAATTGAAACCTATACGGTATGGTCCGTTCCAAATATTGGAAAAAATTGGTAACAACGCTTTCCGGTTAGATTTACCTCCATATATGCAAATCTACTCAGTTGTGAATGTTGAGAATTTAAGATTGTATGAACCGCCTATGATTATTGATCATGATGATTCTAACATAATGCCTTCCATTGATGATTTTGCTCCTGAGTATCTTGATGAGTTGCAGGAAGACATCATTTTGGACAGGAAAGAAAGAACTTCGTGAAGAGGTGATATTGAGTATCTTCGTGTTGGGTTCAAAGGCATGCATCCGAACAAGGAAAAATGGATGGAAACCGGAAAGGTGAGGGAGAAATACCCTCACCTATTCACCAATTAGGTTGACTTTTGGGGTCTAAAAGTTTCTCAGTGGGGAGGAATGATCCAGAGAATCCTCACAGAGAAACACCGATCTAAGATCTTCTCAGAAATTGTTGCAGTCATTTTTAAAACGTGGGGAAAAATTATACGACTCCAACGACAGCTTGTTTGCGGGAAACGGAGCTCGTTTGCAAAAGTTATAGCTCGCTGAAATTTTTGGGCAACTGGCAAATTTTGGGGTTTTTGTGTAGGTTGGACGTGTGCACGCTCGCCAAGTGTTGTGATCGTATTGCGACACGTGGACAAATTGTGTGACGTATTAAAAAAATGGGTTTTGGAACGCCGGTCTTGGACACTCGATCTCGGACAAATGGACCCCGCTATTTTCTGGCTGGGGGCCCTCAGCCAAGTTCGACACACTCGATTTAGGAGGGGTGCCTTGGCCTCCTTCTCATTTAACCATTCAACCAACTGTGTATATAAACCTCTATATTTTCTATTACGCCATGCATGTGGGATATTGGGCATACTTGATTTAAATTATCCACGCCCTTTTAAACTTCCTTGCTTTCCCACGCCTATATTTTATCATTTCCAAGCATATATGAAATTTTCCACGCATTATTCAAACTGTCCAAGCCATATATGGTACTGTCCACCTTTTTAGGGATTTAGGCACCTAAAATGAATGCTATGCGCCACCCAATGCACCCCATGGTCAAAGCGCCTATTATATAGGCTTAGGTGGCTTACTTGCCACTTTAAATGCGCCCCTCCACCTATTTTTAAACCATGAGATATGCTCCCAAGCGCCCAATGTGGGATTTTATTCCCAAAAGGATCAGCCAAGGGGAATGGAACTTGGGTGGAGGTGGTAAAAGGATATGCGCCCAGCCATCAGACCAGGAGGTGCACAAACAGTATAAAAAGGGTAATATTTTATTTGTAAGGGCATTTGGACTGTGTAAGAAATATTGTATTGCTCATATCTTGAGCTAACGGTGGAATTTGAAGGAGATGTAAAAGGCAACCCCTGTTATTTTCGACAGAGGAAGACTGTGAGAAGGTCTAAATTTTGTAGAATTCTTTGTAAAGGATTATTTTCAAGATTTTAATAGATCGGTCCCATTCAACCGGACCCGGAGACATAGGCCTCAAGCGCCGAACTCCGTTATCAATTCTCGCGTCACGTTGCTGGTGAATTCTCTTCATTTATTTCTGTATTTGCACAGTACTTGCAGTTTTTATTCTTTTATTAAAAATACAAAAAGAAATAATGCACAAATTTAAATCGAAAATCAATACAAAGCAAGAAAAGTGTGTGTGCACAATTGCTAGTTAAATTTGGTTTTCAGATCACCTAATCATGGCAGGAAAATTCAAGAAAAATCAAACTCTGTTTTCTAACTGTATTCCCTTTCATTTATTTTTGTTTAGATAATTCAAACTCTGTTTTATTTGAGTTAGTTATTCATTGTTCTTTTTCTTCTCTATGTAATATTAGGCTCTGTTTTTACCTAACTATTGTATGCTCCTTCCATCCATTCATTTCCATTTCTTTCCTTCATTCCATTTCATCTCCCTCATTCACACTCCTTTCCATTTTATGTCCCAAAACACCCCTCACATACAATTTTGAATAGATGTAAACATATTTTTGGTTTTCAATAAAGGCAACCTCACCTGCATTGAGGATGGACTTTGTCCCCTGACTGTTGCATGTCATTTGCATGCGTGCAAATCCATTTGTTAATAGTACTATCTTTAATAGAGTTGATGGTTCAACAATTGTGTGTATAAAATTCCATAAATGTGGATGTTATAGAGTTATATCTTGGGATAAAATGACTCCATTTTATATTAGTAATATTTAAAATGTGAATGTTATCTTTCAAAATGCTCACGTGATTTCTTATCTAAAAATACAACATTTTATGGTTATATGTACATATTAGTACTTTATCACTAAATTTGTTGATAATTGTTTTCTATAACTTCTCACCTTAAATGAGTGTTCAAACACAAATTGTTGATAATTAATGTTTACAAATATGTCACTTTTGGGTTTAATATATTTATGGATACTTATGTTATTTTTACATGACAATATTTTATAACTAATACATCATTGTACCAAAAACAATCAAATTAGTTCATTATTCGGTGTCTAAATATCTAACCAATCAAATATGTCCCATTAGTGGACCCTGGGCTAATCAAAGATTGTTTATTAACTAAGACATGTCCAAGTTTTGGCGCTTCTCCCCTAACACCAATTTGATGCAATAGCTTCAATTTTATAACCAATTATATATTAGTATTTAGATATTATTTAATAATTTTAAAGTTTGACATTATAAAAAATTAGAATAATCCTTTAGGGTGTTATTATGGAATATCCCTTTTATCATGTCAAAATATTATAATATAAACACGTAAGTAAACTAATATCATAATAATTAATCATTATCATACCAACATAAATATTTTTTAATTATAAATGGGATCCATCACATTAACCAACATTTTAATCTTTATTATGAATATGTCATTTATCATCTAATATAAAAATACAAATAAATCAATAACATTGTAATTAACTACTCCCAAACCAATAAGTAATAAACATACAAATATATTAATACCAAAGACTATTTTTTCTTAGGGAAGGATGTAATGGATTGAGAAAAGTTGATTCCCATATATTTGTGATCATGTTCCATAATCACAAATGTATAAAGTTAAAGAATATTTGTGTCACTAAATTTTAACAATGAACAATCAATTAAAATCATAATATTGATTGACACTTTATTGTTATATAATAATATTATATTAAAAATAACTCTTTATTATGAATATACTTTCTAATTAAAAAATCACAAAATTCACATCTCCTATTGGCTACTTCGTTGGGAAAATTGCTAGTATAACATTTATTCAATGTAATTAAATGTATTAATACTTTGTATTCAAAATACAATCTTCTTATATAAAAATATTTAACATTAATTTTAAAAATCACATTCCCCATGGTGTACTTTACACTTTTATTAAAATCAAACATGTTAGTATAGTATTTTTTAAATACAATTAAACATGTTTAATTTCAATTACAATATCTTTGGGAAGAATAAGTCAACATGTAACACTCATTTTTCTTGTGTTTTTTTATGATTGTAAGATAAACATGTGAATATTTTGGACAACAATCACATGGATTAGGTGCACATAATAATGTACCTTTTAAGACACGGTTCTAAGGATTGAGGGTATCTATTCACCAAATTCACTCGAGGCATAATCTCAACCTCGTCATTTTTGGTATTATGGCCTTTATACTTGATAAGAATTAATCCCTGGTAATCTCTTTGTGATCTAAACAACTTCACCAATGAGCCAATGGTTGATTGAATTATGATTTTTTTTAATGAAAAGAATATTTCATCTACAAGAGCATGTTTTATTGAAAAATAGAGAGGAAATTAAAAAAAAAAACATTGTACTATACAACACAACACAAAGTCCCTTAAAAAGAACTTTATAAAATCTGTTATGATCCTCATGTGTGGATTTCAGTAATGCCTCGAGGTTTTGGTGTAATGGTTCGTTACATTTGGTATCAGAGCGATCACCCAGGTTCGATTCCCGACACGGGTAGCTACGCAGACATTGCAATGTTCGCCTAGGGCTCGTATAGGGCAGGGCGGGGTCCCATTATACGGGCGCAAATCTAGCTCAGGGTCCCGGCTACGGAAGCGTGGTGGGATGTTATGATCCTCATGTGTAGATTTCACTAACACCTCGAGGTTTTGGTGTAATGGTTCGTTACATTTGGTATCAGAGCAACCACCCGTGTTTGAATCCCGCTCAGTTGGTTACGTCATGTAGCTGGGGCCCGTGGGGCACCTAAACATTGGTGAAAGGGCTCGTACGTATGGGAGTGCGGGCACAAACCCAACCTGAGTCGAGCTCTACGGAAGTGTGGTGGGATGTTATGATCCTCATGTGTGGATTTCACTAATGCCTCGAGGTTTTGGTGAAATGATTCGTTATAAAATCATTTTCAAGTCACACTAGAAAAAGGTTTGTAACCAACATTTATAGAAACAAATTTAAAGTGCAACGAGTGAGTGCTAGTCTTCTCCTCCATTTCATAGTAACATTAAAATTTATTTTAATGTTTTTTTGGGTTCATATGGTTTATGAATTATATAAATTATTATTTTTTAATATTTTTTAAAATGGTGTCATATCCTTCCTCAACAATTGATAAAATAAAAATTTGCCTCCTCAGTAATTGACTCTTAGTGTTGAGGGATTTTGAAGGGGGTTACAATTCCCCATCTCTTCCATTGCACTTGTTGTCTTCACTCATTTGTGCTCTTCTAGACGCTTCACTCAATCGTGAGCTTGTGTATCCTCTCATATTAGATGTGGGTTGTATTTGGAAGATCACACCTTTTCTTGTTACTCTATAAAATCATGTTTTTACCTCTTTGATTGATTCTTTTTCTTCTATTTTTTTTTATGTTGGTTATGAGTGGCCACACTTTTTATGGAACCTTTCATATCTAGTGTTTTTGACTCTCTTGTGGTTGAATTCTCTATTTCACTATATTTTGGGTTCTTCTTAAATAATCAATTCTCCCAATATTCTTGTGGTTTTTATTTAGGAATTGTAGAAGTTTTGATCTTCTGCTATCATTTCATGCATATGCATCCTTGTTCTTCTCTCCTATTAGATTAGGGTTTTATTCAAAGTAGTTAAAATCCTACCATTACTTTGTGGAATAATGTTTATACTTCTTTCCTTATTTCTTCTTCTAAATTTTTTGTTTTTGCTATGAATAACCAGCCATTTATGGATCTTATCAGATTTGGTGCTTTAGGTTATAATGTGGTCAGAATATTTGTTATAATTTGGTTTAAGTTATTCTTCAACAAACAATTTCCTATGGTTTCTATTTAAGTGCAACACAATGATACAATTTAGATTATTCCTTTTTGAATATGTTTTGGCTTCTCCGTTATCAATTTTGTGTTGCCATATATCTTGGTTTGATTGGATGGGTTTATCTTTGTATATCACAATTAGTGCAGATTTTGTGAATTCACAAGGGTAAGTATGACCCAATATGAAATGAAAACGACCTTTTTAGCTCATCTAACATGTTTTCAGGACTTTAGACACCTATATTTGGTAATTAGGTGCTTGATAACATTGATTTGGCTTATACTCTTTGATCATGACTTACATGCACAAATAAGAGATTAAACACATTATCTTATTTATTCCTAAAAATTATAAATACTTCTTATTCTCTCACTTAGTTTCTCTGACATTTACATGACTAATCTTATCACTCATACACATCTTTTATCTCATGTCAGACTATTCCATAATTTCACCTATTGTCTCTTACTTCCTTGGAATCTACCATCCAATTCGAGAAAAAACACAACATGTTTATGTCCCCTTTTCTAGCACTAATGTCCTTGGTCTCCAAATGATTATATTTCTTAAGCTTGTCATAATTTTCCTTTCTAGGTCAACCTTAATACGAAACTATTTCTCATGGATAGGCATAAGATAGAATCAAACACTCGTTTACGCGTTTGGATGTCCTACTTGGAAATAATAAGAAATACACGAACTTCGTCTCCAAATGTCTAATAAAGTGTATATAATCTCCCTAAATCAAGAGTAGACATAAAAAACAATCCCTAAAAGGGTATGAAGCACTCCACTTTCTTTTAAGAGCATTCCAAAATAATATCAAACATCTATATACCAAATGAAACTTCAAGGGTTTTGTATCTATCTACAAGCAATTTACTTTGTAATGCATGACAATTCAAGTTCATAAGAAATCATGGATCAACCGAAAATAGTCCAAACAATTAGAGTCAATGTGTGTGTTATATTATATTACAATTTTATGTTATTGGTGAAATTTGCAAATTTGTGTTGCATTATGTTTTGTGTTGTGTGTTGATGATGGAAGCCGCAAAGTATTTTAAGTTGATTATGTTAGTATATGGAACAATATAGGCAAAAAATAATATGTAGAGATGCACAATACTATTAAGGCCTCTCAAGTATATGTGGATGTCATACAATCTTAAGGGAATCTACAGAACACTAAGAATCTATTTTGGAAGTTGTGAATTATTGTTTGAAGAAATACAAAATACAAGTTTGTTTGAACCCTCGAAGGATTAAAGGATGATTGTGTGAAACTGTAAGTTTCGGAAAAACATTATATTACATTTTTTTTTGTTAGTGAAAGATGAAGATATGTGTTGCATTATGTTTTTACATTGTGTGTTGATGATGTAATCCACAAAGTGTTGTACATTGATTGTGTTAGTCTACAGAACAACACAAGTGAAAATTATCGTTTGGAGATGCACAATACTATTGAGGCCTCTCAAACATATGTGGATGTCATAAAATCCTAAGGGAATCTACAGAACACTAAGAACCTATTTTGGAAGTTGTGAAGTATTGTATGAATCCATAAAAAAATCAAGTTTTTTTGAAGCTCAAAGGACTAAAGTATGAATGGTTGTGTTTATGTCTTATAACGGGTCATTTGGGTCTTATTTTTTAATTGTTGTATGTTTACACCTTCTCTAAGTTAGTTGTATTTTTAGAATGTTATTGTACAACAAACTAACAAGGGTATAAGGGTTAGCAATAGGTAGACTATTCTAATCTAATTAACTTCCAACATGAATTATAGATGATTATAATAATGCACTCAAACTTGAAATGAACTAAACAATTGATAAAAGATAAACAACCAGGCCAAAACAAGAGGATAGAGATAGAGTAGTTGTTTGGGATGATTTAGGAGTAATATATGTGTATAGGGTAATATAATTGGAAGATCTAGAGATGTGGATTCTACACTAAATATTTTGGAACTAAAAAATGAGTAGGTTTAGGACCATATGAATTCTATATGACCTAAATAGGAATTGTATGGTCTAGGACATGAACTATACAATTTCACACATAGAGAAAATATGAGTTTGCAACTTCCTATGTACTTCATTTTTTAAAAAATGGTGCTCACTATATGTCTTTGTTACTCACACAACCCCAAGATGACTCGTGATAACAAAAAAAAAGTGGAAACTGTAACAATCTGTAAAACCCTTCATTAAAACATTAACAAACAAAAGGATAAAAAACAAATACATGTGCATTTTAGGATGGACAACCCTATGCGGTTAGAATCTGTTGGACCAAAGAAAATGACTAAGTATGAAGACATGTGTGAAAATAGAAGGATGTGTGAGGGTGCGTGCAAAATCATGGAAGAAGGGTTTGCACAAGTTAAAGGAGTGCACAAATGTGTGCATGAAGGTATGAAAAAAAGACACATGAAGGGTTGTATGCAGGGACAACAGACTCAACAGTTAGCCAAAAAAATGAAGACGGGCTAAAAATAGGAAAGAGCACAGGTTGACATGATAAAGAAGGCAAAGCTATAAATAGACAAATGCATGGATATGACACGACCAAAATAGGATAAAGCACATGTAGGCCTAATAATATACATGAACTATCCATGGATAATGACAGGTCTAAATATAACAATGTGGTAGAAGCTATTTATAACTCATAGGATAAAGATGGAACTTCTAGATTAAAGCAAGTCACACATGGAGAACCACATGATGATGCCTAAATATAGGGAAGCGTAAGCATGAAAACTATGTATAGGGGTAGTCTAAGAATAAATTAAAGCATGTAAGAATTGAAGTACAAGTTCCCACCATATATATATATATATATATATATATATATATATAATGTGTGTGTGTGTGTGTATCTATATGATGGGGGACCGAATGAGAGGATACATGTGGGTGTGAAGAGTATGAAGATATAGTGAGTAGATTGTACGAGTGAGTCCATTTATGAGTCTTGCCTTGCACATGAGTCTGTAATGGGGGTTGGCTGAGCCTATCATATTGTAATGCATCATGAGTATAATGAATACAAGATCCTTTGGCTGATCAACTATCTTTGTATGCATTACAAGAGTTTATGTTCTTCAAATGACATGTTTGTATGTTATGTTAACCATGTTTACAACAACCACATCTTGATTTCCTCCCTAGAAGGAACTTGGAGGAGTTGCACATGCTTTAGGTGAGCATTTAGACCCATGTCTAAGTGAAAAACCAACACGCCTGAATATGTTGTGTTGATTTACTAGATTGCAATGCGATGTTTTGGTTCCATTGTTGGGACCTGATTTCATTCAGACTCTCAAAATGTGGTGAGCTTATGGCGTTTCATTTATCATTGGATAATATTGAAAGGTGGATACACAATGGAGAAGATGAGTTTGCACAAAGATACAAAACTGGTGATAAGTTTAATCCATGCAAATGGGTTGAAGATAACATGTATGATTCACTCTATGAGACATTCTTTAGTTTCTTTCCATGGGAATTGTATTAATGGTTAACAATGTATGCATAGAACATAAAAAGTAGGATTAGAAAAAAGTATATTTGGAGTTAGACTAGGTATTAGATGTTGGTTGACTTAGATGCACCGTGGAAAAAAGCATTAGATCATTGGTGGGAAGGCATCTTGAGGAATTACACTTTGGAGTATGCAATCTTGATGTTTTCATGCCCAAAGGAAGCATAGTTCCAGTTCCTTTGCGAGCCAAGAGGATCATATTTACACACACTACTTTTAGCTATAAAGATCTTATGGTTGAAATCAGATTGAAAAATCTCTTGATGGTTGGATAAAATCATGCCACATGCAAGGGCAAGGAAGGGGATTGGGAAATATTGCATTAAGCCAGATGGAAAAGGAAAAATAAGAAAGATCGTACAAATACAGTGATGCACGAGATAGGGAAATTAAAGAAGCATTAAAACAAAGAGGAATAAAGTCGAGCGAAAGTGTTGAGAACCCTACAAGAAGCAAGGGGTCACAAAACTACGTCCCTTTGATATTGGGAAAGCACAAAAGGAGGACCCTCTCAACATCAGAGGAAAGTGAGTCTAGTGAAGAGTTGGAAAACATCAACATGCATCTGGACCACCCTAGACCCTTAGTCCTTGCGTTAGGTATTCAAGATTCAAGAGGTCATATAGAGGATCATAATAGTGACAAAGAATGATAGAAGATCACCACTTTAGGATGGATATACAGGTATGTACGTACTATTATCTACTCAGGAAGTGTAACAGATAAAGGTAGTGCAACAAGATCCTGTAGCCAGATAGAAAAATATGTTTGAAAGTAATTTGATAGGAATAACAGTAGGACAAAGTGTTAGTGTGTTACTCATTAGAAATAGTCCCATTGGTGGGATACAATAGAAGTTTGGTGCATAATTTAGTTCTATTATGGCCACACAGACCAGTTCTCCATCAGGACCATCATTCATTCTAGCAACAAGAGGCTTAGGAGGCTCTGGTCCTCCCTCAAGTGAGGGCAACCTTGGTGGGGGTTCGGGGTCATGATCTGGTCCTCCCTTAAATGGAAGTAATCCAGGACAAGGAAATAACCCACCACAACAAAAACCTCCTCATATTTTCTTTGAAATGTCACTCCATTTACTTGAATATAGAGGAGTAGAAGATATTGTGGAGCATGTAAAAAAATATGAGCTCTTGTGGAGAGACAAGGTAATTACTGATTTAAACAAGAAGGCTAGTCAGTTCGCAGCTATGATACAAGGTCTCATGCATAGTTGCTACAGGAAGTATGACCCACATCAAACAACAATGAACTATGATGCGTTGTGTGCTGCCTTTCTGACTAAATTTCATATACCTAAGTTCAAACAACAGAGCATCATCACACTCAAGGAGATTAAACAAGGACTATCTGAGAGTGTCTAAAAATATGATGCATGATTCAAGAATCTGTTATCTAAGATCCCGTATGATATCCATCAAATCCAACACGTTTAATGGTTCATGGGTGGACTTCTTACACCTCTTAGAAGGGTGTTATCAAATAAAATGTTTATATAGCCGTCTGAAGCTCTAGAGGTAGTTTTGAACATAGAAGTAGTTGGGAACATAGATACTGGTGTAAGTTTGTTCCTTGAAACACAAACTGCAGCTATAGCTACTCACTTAGAAAAGTTATCTACTAATTCTAGGCATGACACTCACATAGGAATATGTTGTATAGACTATGATGTAGAGGGGCAAACTAAGGATATATTTTAGCGTAGGAATGTGCGAGCACTACCTTCAGCTTGCGAGATTTTATAGAAAAATCATTATGTCTAGGATTGCCCACTTCTTCAACGCGTAACTCAAAAGAATGTGTCACTCTACTACAATATTTGTGACATGCATACACATGATATAACTAATTTTCATCTGATTGACCATATCCACGAGGCTTGAGAGATGGGGTTACGCCAAACCAATGCAGAAAGTAGTTCATAGGTGCGTGAGGGACAAAATAACGATACAAGTAATTAAAAAATGAAGGCTATAGGGGAGGATATCATGGCAGAGGCCATGAAGGTTGTAGAGTTAGGTTCAATTGAGGAACATGTTATATATGTGGGTCATCAGACCATTATTAGCTCGGGTGCCAAAAGAACCATTCTTGCACATACTATAGAAAGGGGTATAAAGTAGAAGATTTCCCAGAATTGTTCTCACACATGTGCAAAAACAAGAAGGATAGGGGTGTAACAATGATATAGGTTTAGTGCTCTAGGCATGGAAAATGGTAGCTTAGGACTTTAGCTATGGCAGAACATCAACCATTATTGGTTACTATGTGCACAGAATCTTTACACGTGTGTGAGTAGGGAAGATCAAATTTGCTAATCAGACGAGACAAGAATGTACAACCAATTAAGTATCTAGATGCAGGGTAGCAAAAGGAAGTATTCTAGGAGACCATGGGCTTAATTAGAGAACTATAGGGGAGATTCTTTGTTTAAAGGAGAAAGCGTGGGATAAAGAGTTCATAAAGTAGAATGAAGTACTTGATAAGAATTTTTATAACCTCAGGGAAGTATGCATGATGCTTAAATAAGAAAATATCATACCCTTGTTAGGAGAATGGTTGCGGGAGAAGGTACCACGTGTAGAGACAAAAAGGGAATGCCAGATCCTACATGTTATGTTACCACCTCAAAACCATGAATACGGAAAAGAGATTACCCTAGATGTGGTTATAGATGGTTGATTGGTAAGTACTATTTTGATTGATACATGTGTGAAAGTTAACGTCCTTACCCTTGATGCTTGGAATAGAATGGGTAGACCGTCATTTCAGCCATCTTCAAGTATGTTGTATATGGAAAATAAAAAATAAAACAAGGGCCATGCCCATTGGTGTTTTTGTTATGTTGTGGAGCCTATTTTCATGTGTGGAAGTGTTGAAGAATGTACACTAAAATTATTGTACACTATCCATAATTTTCTTGTCAGGTTTCTTGGCCTCGAAAGACGTGTTTGATACCTTGAGAAACATGCTCTTCTCAAATGGGTAGGAATTTTGACCCATAGGTTTATGAGGTAGTTTTGGCCCATGGTTTGATACCCACGATATTGTAAAAACAACTGAAGTAGTTTCCTACTGATGTACTTTTGATAAGGGAGACATATCATTGTAGATGGGTGTGAGTTCAAGTGTGAATTCAGTTGAGTTTGTTGAGCATAACTCCAAACAGATCTGGGTATTGTATTGACAGAAAGAGGTGGCTTGTAATAAAATCTAAGCAAGTGATTCTTGGTGGATGTAGCCCAAATTGGGTGAACCATGTTAAATATTGTCTCTATGTTGTGTTCTTTTATTTTTTGCACTTTTGTTTCAGATCTGTAATATATTTCTGTCTATTAGTCACTACTATTGCGATTCTATGTGGGATTGTTCGACATATTTTATCCCTTATTCCCTAATAGTTTTGAAGGATGAAAATATAATGATTTGGGGAGTAAATCTTAAAGAGGATTTCAAGTTTCCGAAGTTGGCAGAAGAAAACAATTTCCCTGCATTACATGGTCATCCTTTGTGTTATGAAAATAACATAGATTTGCACTTTAACAAATGTTTTGTTAGTTTTGAGAATGCAAATGAGCGAGTGGTGATCCCTATGGATGGTACAAAGATTGTGACCTACATCAAGCCCATGAATGAAGAATATATTAACCAAATCTATGTGTAGATGGTGTGTGACTTGAAGTATGTTGAGCCAACGAAGGAAGGAATACTCAAGTGGGGAGATGCACATTCTCTCAACAAAACTACTAGTGTTGCTTGTGACAACTGGGCTCATGTTATGTATGAAATTATTGGTCATGAGTGTCATGGGAGGGTCACATGAGTGATCAGACCAAGATAGGTAGGTGATTGTAGAAGACCGCGCTACCGAAGTTTACTAAAGAAGAGAAGCCATAAACATTCTTGCACACCATAGAGGACCAACTACGTGATGAGGGTGAGAGGAGAAATACGCTTGTATATTCACTTAGGAGAATGTCATCATGATGGTGGGCTATGCATAGAGATAATTTTCTTGGATTGTGCAAGATTAGGGTAGTTTTCTTAACTTGGTTTATTAAGCGTAACCTTCCTTCAAGGATATCAAGTTATGATGGAGTGACTTCTCCCCTGGCTTACATTTAAAGCTATGAAAAGAATTGGCTTGTAGGACCTTATGCATTACCACCATCTCTATGGGTGCATAAGTTATATTCCACATTGTGTAGGAGTGCATTAAAATGGTACATACATGCTAAGTTGAAATAGGAGACCACCGATTGGAATGCAATGGCTTCAAATATGATACATGTCTGCGATTACTCTTCTACTAAACCCCCTGTGCATACAGTTGATGAAGTGCATTACTCTAGGAGATAGTGTGAAGGTAGAGGAGCTTGTAACCTAGTCATAGGGTGAGAATATTTTGAATAAGCACATTAATGCTTGTGACTAGATGGATTCTGATGAGTACATCTTGGAGCGCGCATAGAAGGAAAAAGATAAAAGTAATTTGGTGTACATGATTGATGATGAAGAGGTCAAGGATCTATATACTGAACACACTGAGGGAGAGTGCAAAGTCTTAGATACAACATATGAGTATGCACACACATATCACCAACCTTTGAAAATAAAATAAGTTAACATTGGAACACATGATGCACCAAAAGAGGCAATAATTGGTGATTACTGGTTAGAGTCCAAAGTTGCAAAGATTATAGAACTCTTTTGTGACTTATAGGATCTATTTCCTAAAGGCTACCATGAGTTAAAGGGTGTTCATCCTTCACTCGAGGAAATGAATATCAAGCTAAGGGAGGGCACGAGGCTAGTACAAAAGAGGCCTTATAGGATGAACCCAAACTTGTGCTTCAAAGTGAAACATGAGATAGATAACATGCTCAAAGAAAGTATCATTGAGTCAATAGAAGAATCGTAATGGATCATTCTAATGGTCATTATAATAAAAAAAGATGGTATAATAAGAATTTGTGTGGAATATAGAGAATTAAATGCCTTTTGTGTCGTTGATCCCATCCCTACAACCTTTACTAAAGAGATTATTGAAGGTGTAGTAGGGTGCGAGATGTACTCTTTCATAGATGGTTTCTTTGGATACCATCGAGTACAAATAATGTATGAGGACCATGCTAAGACAAATTTTGCAATAGAGTGGGGTAGATATGAACATATAGTTATGCCTTTTGGGCTTAAAAATGCACCAACGTTAGTCATGTGCATTATTGTCCAGGCATTTGAAGACTTTATCGACAAGTTCTTACAAGTGTATCTTGATGATTAGACTGTGTATGGTCTAATTAAAGACCATTGTGATTGTTTAAGACCGATGTTTGAAATATGTAGGAATTTGATTATATCGTTGAATATCAAGAAGTGCATATTTGTAACACCATTTAGTACACTATTGAGGCCCATCGTATGTAAGGAAGGTCTTTTAGTTGACCCAATGAAGATTACAGTTATCATGGGATTAGAAGAACCAACGAATCAGAGTGAGGTGCGTGGATTTCTTGGGCATATAGGGTATTACAAGAAATTCATCAAAGGTTATGCTAAGATAGTTATGCCATTGGAAACATTATTAAAGGCAAAAGGAGAGTTCTATTGGAAGCATGCATAACAACATGCATTTGAGGCATTGAAGGAAAGATTGACTACTGTGCCCATCTTATGTTTCCCTTCATGGAAATTTCCATTCCATGTACATGTAAATGCCTTAGGGACAACAATTGGAGTTGTGTTGGGAATACCAAGAGAAGGGAATGTTTATCATCTAATTTACTTTATGAGTAGGAAGTTAACACCTTCTAAAAAAAAACTACATGAATACGGAGTGTGAGACATTGTCAATAGTGTACATGTGTAATGAAATTACTTGTATAATTCAGATTATGAGCAGCAATAGAACACAAAATAACATAATATTTTAGAATAATGATCTCAATATGCAATTATAATAGCTTCGCCACTTTGAGGGGGCAACCTCCAAACCATATAATAAAACTTGAATGCTCAAAATGATAATGAACCACTACCTACAATCTCCTATATATACTATTCATATGTTATGGCCATCACCCAAGCCGACCTATTAAGCATGAGAAAGTATAAATGATATAATAAAATGATATGGTAAACCACAAGTCGGATACTCATATCCTAATACAAGCAATAGGTTAAGGGCATAGCATGCCCTTCCCCTTCAAACCAACATTGTCCTCAACATTGAATAATCTTGTATGTTGCTGCAGAAAACCTTCATCCTCCCAGGTTGCATCTTATATGCTCAGATCTTCCACTTGATTAGATATTCCTTAATGTCTCTAGTTCTAAGCCTCTTAATAAATGTTTGTAGAATTTTCTTTGGCTCCAAAATGATTCTTCCTTCCTCGTCAAGTTCTGGTAACTCTATCTGGGCTTCAAATTTCTATCCAATAACCTTCTTCAAGCATGAAACATGGAATACTGGGTGTATATGTGAAGATGGAGGAAACTCGAGTTTACAAGCAACATTGCAAATTTTCTGAAGAACCTGATAAGGACCACAGTATTTAGGAGAAAGTTTGTTGTCCTTTTTCTATTGCTTTAGAGACATATGTTTGTAAGGTTGGAGACGTACAAAAACCCAATCACCAATTTCAAAATGTCTTTCACTATGATGTTGATCTGCTTTTTGTTTCATCCTATTTTGTGCTAATGCTAAATTCTCCTTCAAACTAGCCAAAACCTGTTGTTGATGTTGAATGTGTTCCTCAACATCTCTGACCTTAGTTTGCACCCTCAAGGAGGAAGTGATAAAAGATGGATGGTAACCATATAATGCTAAAAATGGGGTCATTTGAGAAGAGGTATGAAAAGATGTGTTGTACCACCATTCTGCAAGTGGTAGCCATTTAATCCATCTTTCTTGCTTATCTGATACAAAACAACGTAGATACCCCTCTAAGCATTTGTTGACCACTTCCATTTTCCCATCAGTTTGAGGATGATAAGATGGACTATGAGCTAGCTAAGTACCCAAACATGAAAATAATTCCATCCAAAAATTACTTGTGAAAATAGGATCATGATCACTTATAATTATCTTTGAGGTTCCATGTAGCCTTTGAACTGTCTCCAAAAAAATAGCTGCGACTGTACTAGCTGCAAATGGATGTGATAGGGAAAAAAAATGGGCATATTTTGTGAGCCTATCCATAATCACGAAAATAACATTCTTACCCTCTGAACAAGGCAATCCGGTGATGAAATCCATGGAGACCTCCTCCCATCTCTGGCTAGGAATTGGTAAGGGTTGCAACAGACCTGGTGTCTTAATTGTTTCCCCTTTATTCTATTGGAACACTACAAACTCTGATACAAAATTCTTTACATCCCCATTGAGTCCTTCCCAAAAGAATTCTCTTTTTATTCTATGATATGTCTTCAAAAACCTAGAGTGTCCTCCAACAGGTGAGGCATGTAGCTTTGCAAGAATCTTATGCTTCAACTCAGAATCTTTACTCAAGTATAGCCTGTCCTTGTACCATAGGGCATTACCTTTCCACTCAAATTTGTTAGATGTCATAGATCCTTGCTTGATATTCTGTATTAGAGATTGTGTATCCTTGTCTTGATCCCATTCCAATCTTGCTTCATCCACCCAATTGGCCTTCAACATGGACATTCCACATAGTAAGGCATCTGCAGATGTATCCCTTCTAGAAAACACATCAGCTACTAAATTTTCTTTACCCTTTT
The DNA here is from genome assembly GCA_019776745.2 of Taxus chinensis. Taxonomy (NCBI): domain Eukaryota; kingdom Viridiplantae; phylum Streptophyta; class Pinopsida; order Cupressales; family Taxaceae; genus Taxus; species Taxus chinensis. The sequence goes on along the minus strand of CM034150.1, from coordinate 191,431,450 downwards.
TGTATATGATTTCAAAATCATAACCCAACATTTTTGTTACCCACTTTTGTTGTTCCTCAGATGATAACCTTTGCTCCAAAAAGTGTTTGAGACTATCATGATCCGTTTTTACCATGAAGTGTCTATCCATGAGATATGGACTCCATTGCTTGACTGCATGAAGAATAGCCATCATTTATTTCTCATATACAGGTTTGAGAAGATCTTTTCCTTTGAATTGGTGACTCTCAAATGCAATTGGTCTTCCTTCTTGCATTAGAACTACTCCCAATCCCATTCTTAAAGCCTCACATTGACCAATGATGGTTTTTGAGAAGTTAGGAGTAGCCAAAATTGGGGTGCTGCACAAGGCTTCCTTCAGCTACTCAAAGGATTTAGTGGCTAAGTCTATCTAATGGAAGGCATCCTTCTTTAGCAATGGAGTGAGTGGGGTTGCTATTCTACCATATCCCCACACAAATCTTCTGTAGTACCTTGTTATTCCTAGGAACCCATGAAGATTTTTAAGAGTTTTGGGCCTTGGCCATTCCACCATAGATTTGATCTTTTGAGGATCAACTTTGACGACTTTATGGGATACAATGTGACCCAAGTACTCTACCTCTTGTACACCAAAAGAACATTTAGATGGATTTACATAGAGAGTATGTTTCTCCAAAACTTCCAACACTTTATTTACATGTTGTAAGTGTTCTTCACATGTCTTACTGTAAATCAATATGTCATCAAAGAAAACTAATATTAATTTTCTTTAAAATGGCTTGAAAACAGTGTTCATAAAGCTTTGAAAGGTTGAAGGCGCATTTGTAAGACCAAAAGGCATTACCAAAAACTCATAATGGCCCTCATGAGTCCTGAAAGCCTTTTTATGAACATCTTCCTCTTTTATTCTAATTTGATGGTACCCCGAACGAAGATCTAATTTTGTGAAATAAATAGCACCATGTAATTCATCAAGTAAAACATCAATTACTAGAATAGGAAACTTATCTTTGATGGTGTACTTGTTGAGTTCTCAGTAATATGGACACATCCTCCATGTTTCATCCTTCTTACGTACCATGACCACTGGTGAAGAATATGCACTCTGGCTAGGCCTGATAATACCTACCTTCAACATTTCCGGAACCATTTTCTCAATCTCACTTTTTTGGGAATATGGGTATCTGTATGGTATGATGTTAGGTGTTTGGCTCCCTAGAATTAATTGAATGGCATGATCATGATCCCTAATTTTTGGTAGTCTCTTTAGAATTGCATCAAAAATAGATGAGTGAGCATCAACAATCTTCTGAAGATCGGGTGGCATTGATGACTCTGTATTTTGTACTTCTATGGAAAATAACTTTGCTATAAATCCATATACTCCTTTTCCAAGAACCTTTTGCATCTGATGAAAGCTAATAATCTGTGGAGACTTAGCTACCATCCCATTCAATTGTATTTTCCTTCCATCTGAATGAAATCGCATGAACAATTCTTGGAAATTCATCTCTATAGTACCTAAGGTTGTGAGCCATTGGACACCCAAAACAATATCTACCCCTCCCATAGAAATAGAAAACATAGGTGAGTATAACATGTAGTCTCCCATGGAAAGCTTGATACTATGGCACTTTCTTGTGCACTTGACTATCCCACCATCCACAATCATAACTTGCATTTCTGGAGCTGGGTAAATAAAACAATTGAGGTAGGTAACTAACTTACTATTTATGAAGTTATGAGTACTCCCCGAGTCAATCAACATTGTCACCTTCTATTTTTTGAGATAGCCAATAACCTTGAGTGTTTGAGGAGTACTAATACCTGACAATGCATGACAAGAAATTGTAGGTTGGTGATCCTCTACTTCCTCTTCTACTAGTTCCTTAGCCTCTCCTATAATTTCAACATCATCCTCATCCTCATTACTTCCATCAATATAGAACAACTTCTTCTCAGCACATTTGTGTCCCGGTCCATATTTGCTATCACAGTTAAAACATAATCCTTTTGCTCTCTTTTCTTCCATTTGTTGAGGAGTCAGTCTAATTGGCGTAGAAAATGAAGGGGAAGAGATACTACGGTCTTTGGTGTTGATGAAAGGCAACCTCCTAGTACAAAGAAATTTTTCCTTTGCTCAACATGCCATGATAATAGAATCAGAAAGCTTGAGTGGATTAAACATATGTACCTCATGCTCGATGTGGTCCTTAAGACCCCCAAGAAATAGGTCATTCAGATTCTCTTCTGGTATACTCTCCACCCTTAAGGATATGTTCTGGAATTGATGCAAATAATCTTTGACTGATCCTATTTGTTGCAACTTTGCTAATTGACTAAGTTAGTTATCTAAAACACTGGAACTATAGTATAATTACAACTCGTTGTTAAAAACTATCCAAGTGACACTGAGACCATTCTTCTGCCTCTAAGCACATAACCATCGATACCAAACGAATTGGTTTGGTTCAAGATATAGGGATGCCAAAGTCACCTTTTATCCTGATGGTGTTTGATGTAGCTCAAAGAAGTTCTCCATTTGATTTATCCAATTCAGGGGATCTTTACCATCAAATTTGCGCATATCCACTTTCGGCACTATGTTCTGTGGTTGTGCATAACTTGGATTCTGATTGGTCTAGAAAAGTGATCCAACATGGTTATTTTGTCCATGATTTTGAACTAAAGATCCTCCTTGGTTGATATGGGATGGTTTTGGGCCATACTGGTTACCCTTTACATGTTGCATGATATCATCCAACCGATGATTGATTTAGGTTGTCTCCTTTAGAGGCCATCTCAGATTGTACATTTCGTAGCTCATACTCAAGTTAGCTCACCTTATGATCAACTGAAGTAAACCCTAGTGTTGAGGAATCTATATTTAACCCTTCTAAATCCATCTCTTCAATCACTATCACATCTTTATATGGGGTTTTACCCAGAGTAACCGAATTCTTTTTTGCTCTTGTAGAATTCCCCGCCATGATATCAAACCTTAGGGTTTAGGGTTTCGATACAAATTTGGCCGAACAGGAAAAAACACAGAGAATATACTAAAACTATTTTTTTAGGGCTTTCCGAAAATGTAAAGAACTTGAAAAAATTCCACAATTTGCACCCTAGGGAGTCATTTTATGAAAAACCCTAAATTTGTAATGACTTGTGCAAAATAAATTAAAAAAGTCTGAAATTTTCAGGGAACTTTACTTGAAATGTTTTGCAACTCTAGTAAAAATATCTCCCACCAAGTCACTTTGGTTCGAAATATATGGCGGAAACAAAAAATTAGGGTTTTTGCCCTAATTTTGGCCTAGATCACAGCTCTGATACCACTTGTAATGAAATTACTTGTATAATTCAGATTATGAGCAGCAATAGAACACAAAATAACACAATATTTCAGAATAATGATCCCAATATGCAATTATAATAGCTTCGCCACTTCGAGGGGGCAACCTTCAAACCATATAATAAGACTCAAATGCTCAAAATGATAATGAACTACTACCTACAATCCCCTATATATACTATTCATATGTTATGGGCATCACCTAGGCTGACCTATTAAGCATGAGAAAGTATAAAATATATGGTAAACCATAAGTCGACTACTCATATCCTAATACAAGCAATAGGTTAAGGGTGTAACAACACACTTTATAAATTTAGGCAGTATCTATTGGCAACAACATTTTTATTTTACATTGATTACATGGTGTTTAATTATTTAGTTAACAAACCAATTTTACGAGGTCACATATTTAGATGGATTCTCTTATTCTAGGAGTTTTAATTTTTTGTTATAGTAAATCCTGGAAAGAATAATTTGGGACCTGACCATTTTGTGCATCAATTTTGGAGAAGATGCATAGATTATTGAGGACACTATGTCATATGTTCAACTATATATGTTGTAACACATACCATCATATTTGGAGGATATAGTGGTATTATTATGTATAGGCATTATGCCTAAAGGAATGAAGACAATGGAGAAGAAGTAGCTAGCTATACACATTATGCCCTATCAGTTGGTGGGAGAATACCTGTATAAAATGGGAAGAGATGATGTATTACAAAGATGTGTGTTGGAGCATTAGTGTAGGGAAATAATGGAAGAGGAACATGGTGGGATAATAAGAGGCCATTATGTTAAAGAAGCCATATCGTGTAAGATACTCCTCACAGGACTATGATGGGAGACACTCTACAAGGATACCAAGGAATTTTTCAAGGTGTGTGATAAGTGTCAAAGGATGGGAAATCCAAAACAACTTGATGAAATGTCATTATAGCCCATAGAAAACACATAACCTTTTGAAAAATGGGGATTTGATTTCATTGGATCAATCATGCTAGCCACACACATAAAAGACACACGATACATCATCACTTGCACATATTACTTAACAAGGTGGTCAGAGGTTGTGCCTATTGAGGATTGTACTGCCACTACAACTACATGATTCATATGGTAGAATATTATTAGTAGACATGGCTACCCATTGAGCCTTACTAGTGATAGGGGAACTCATTTCCTTAATAAGACAATCAAGATATTTTTCACGGAGTTCATGGTAGCTCATCACAAGATAACTCCCTACCACCCATAGGAAAATTGTACTATATAGGAATTCAATAAGATCTTGGGACAAACCTTGACTAAAATATGTGATGTGGGAAGAAAGGATTGGGAAGACAAAGTATCAGTTGTACTATGGGCATACAAAACCACATATAAGAGGTTGAACAAAGCAATACCTTTTCAATTGGTGTTTGGAGTAGAAGTTGTATTACTTGTTGAGTTCATATTTCCATCCTTGCATATTGTGTGGGCAAGAGAACTTGCAAATAAATAGGAAATAGAAGACTACATTGAAAAATTGATGCAATTGGATGAATGACACACAATTGTGCGATGGATTCAGAAGATAGAGAAGGTGAGACAAAAGGTTTAGCATTACATGCACATTAATAATAAGTCTTTTTAGTAGAAGGGATGGTTATTTTATATGATTAAAAGTTTTCACATCACCCAAGAAAATTAAAAGTTCATTAGTTAAGATAGTAACCAAGATACTGGATTCAGGTGCATGTCAATTACGAGCACTTGATGACACTATGTTTCCTAGTTACTTTAATGGAAGTAGGTTGAAGCCCTACTATAAAGAATATTCCTTTCATTGTGTTTTTCATAAGGCAATATTGCCATTTAGTTTAGATTTACATTTCTATTTTGGTCTTTTGTTTTTTAATAAGTGCATTTGCACACAAGAGCTAATGTATTTGTGGAAGTATGATGCGCAGAGAAGCATGCATACTCTTAGCGTGGGATAGCAGGTAAAGAGTGCGAAGTGGATGAATGTGTAAGTACACATGCATTGGAGCATTATGAAAGTATGTGTAGATACTAATCCGTGCACTTTGGATAATTATCTAGTCCTAATCACATACTACTATTCATATGATTCATAAGTAAGAAAAGTACTAATAAACCCATGTCTTTGGCCTATTTTCTTTCTTTTTGTTTCCTCTTTTGGCCTTACGCACTTGCTTGCCCAGTCTAAATTTTCATTCTATGACATTTTTTATTCTGGACACTAGCGCTTTAGCCAAGACACCAACGCTAGGTGCCCCTGTTCCCTCTGGGTGCCTCTGACCTCTTTGTACTTTGTTCACATTGTTTGGGACATTTCTAACTGTTTGAGCATATTATCTTTTTGATATTCAACCTTTTCAAGGTTAATTATGTAATTCAAGCAAGGAAATCATATAAATATAAAGTTATATGATTATAATAAAGGACCAAGCACTAAGCCTTAGTTATCACCACCTAAGGTTACATACAAAGGCATTATTAAGAGCATTCAAACATCCATCTAACATCCACACAAGGGCAAGGGACTGCATTTTTCTGCATACACTTCATATGATGGGAAGTTCATTCTTTCATAAACACATTTATTTACATTTTCTACATCTAGTTACTTACTCACTATCAAGTGTGACATGCATAAGAGCCACCTAGGGCACAATTTCAAAACACACACACACACACACACACAGAACTACATTAGGTTTGAGGTGTAGTGCAGTGCTTGGTTATAATTTCACTTGTTTGATAGTCGAGGATAGTCTGAACCCTCATTTGCATTATTTTTATTTTTGGGATTTAATGCACTTTTGGGGTTTTGTAGGTCATTTCTTCATTTCAGGTTACATGTGACATCTTGAAACTTGATACAACATACTAGGGATAGGTGACCGAAGGACAATGAATACATCATGACCCTCTAAATTTGGGTTTTCTGGGGTTCTAAGTAGTCACAGGTGCCCAAAGTAGGTCTACAGCACCTGTAGGTGCCCCTGACCTAGTCTAGGAAGATCTTGCGGTCACACAATTTTCTGAGTTCTGTGTGACACTTCTCCCTCTCTATTCATCAGTCTCACTTAGACACATTCCATAATTAATTGTGAATCAACTAATTATTTTATCCCTTCATTTGTAGTTAGGGTTTTATACTTTTTAGCTTAATTTTCTTGGGTCAATTTTTGTACTTCATTGCATATATTTAGTGTTGTTACATAACTAGTATAAGGCATATATTTATACAATATTTGCTTAATCATTTAGTGAACCCGTCTCATTCAAACATTATTAGGATCCCCATACTTCTACTCTTCTCATTTCTAGGACCCTCTCATCATGGCCATCTCTATCCATGATTTCTTACTAGCCAATCTTGAGTGTTGCGTTGAAATCAATAATCTTTTGGCCACTACTTGTATTCCTGCCATTACTCATCCAGATGTTATTTATCAAACATTTTTCAATTCATTTTCTTAATAGATTAATTTTCCATCAACTATAGCTGAAAATATTGTTGTGTATGATAATGATCCTCCTCTCTATATACAGGTTTGTATGAACAACTTAGATGTTAAGCATGTTTTAGTTGATACTAGATTTGAGCTCAATCTTTTTCCTTTATCATTCATTTAGGATGTAGGCTTTTATGTAGCTAATCTTAACCTAACATCTCTTTCTATCTGAGCATGTGATTCTATTGTTCATCCATTCCTAGGAAGTATCACCTTGACACTCACAGTCAGGCCAAAGTCTATTCCAATTCCATTTTTTGTCATTGATTTCCCACTTTCATACAATTTCTTACTTGATAAGCCATGACTTCATCGGATGTAAGCACTGTCTTTTATAATTCACTAATGTGTTATATTCTTACATGGGGGCTTTGAATATGAGATTCCCGTTGATCGTACACCATTCCAATATTGCAACATGGATCCTAACACTACAATGCCTATTCCTTCTTCTGCTACTATACATCCAGCCGTTGTTCCATAACCTGATAATTATCCAATCAACTTAATTCCACTCGAAGGAAATTTTTGCACATTAGACAATTTTCCATCTATTTTAGGATCACCCTTGCTTCTGCTAATGTTATAGTAATTTATCAGGGGCCTGCCCAAACATTAAACATCATGACACCTACTTCGCCTTCTCATGAGCAACCACCATTAGCAGGTCTTCCTTTCACATGTACACTTTTCATGAATGAATCTTATTGGGAACACATTCCATTTGATCCTACTTACTCTGATGATCCATATGGATCCAAAATAACTCTACTTCATCAAATCATCCAACACCAGAAGGATAAAATGGAGCAAAAGAAGTTCTGCCGGTATTTTAACATAACCACCGCCCTATGCAGAGTGACGGTCCTATGACCATCGATCTGCCAAGGTGGCGGTCCTATCACTTTTGAAGGAAAAAATAAAATTGAAAACGAATAGTCCTAGAGTTGAAAGGGCCGACTGTGTCTCTTCCCTTCCATGACCTTTCCCATTCTCCAGTGCATGAGAGTACATAGGAAGGACTATAAATACATGAAAGGAAGAAGATAATTGATCATCAAAGCATGAAAGTAAGCGAGACAGAGTAATGTTAGTGTTAGAAGTTTGAGTTTGTAGAAGCAAGGGGATTGAAGGCAGAGCAAACAAGTAATTGGGAGGAAGTGAGAGACATTGTCAATTTCCTTTCATAATTATTGTAATTTTTGTAGCTTCATATATTTGAATTGGCCAATACAAGTGGGAAAAAATAAAAATTTCCCTTCCCAACTGGTTTTCCTCCTTTGGTGGTTTCCAGGATAAAATTCTTGGTGTTGTGTGCTAGAATTCATGATCTCTCTTTGCAAATTCTGATTCTATAGCTTAGATAATTCATTCACTAGCTCAAACTGCCATTTCCAAATAAAAAATAAAACAAAAACATTTTAAGTTGTGAGTTTTTGAGATTATTCCAAAGTAGAGGGCTTCACATATCATTTTGGTATAATAGCTAACAAGTATCCAGGAATGTAGTATTCGTTCTTGTAATTTTTATGACAGTGACAAGGTCTAAAGGTGAAAAAAGGCTTTACCTTGTGATCCAGACATTTCTATGAAGAAGTGGAAATAGAGAATTTCGGGGACAAATGGAGGAAGAGAACTTTGGTTCGTAGAATTGAGATGCTAGAAACCATGATGGATAGAATGTTTAGAAGATCAAGAAGAACTTGTCAGATTTGCAGAAGACATGGCTTCTATTAAGCAAGAATCCATAGACTCAGTGGTCCAAGTGTTCAGCCAAAGAAATTTGGCATAGGGAGGGAGCCACGATGAGGAAGAAGATGTGGAAGAGCATGAAGAAGAAACTCTAATTACAAGAGAGAAGGTAAAATATGATAATACTCCCTTTAAAGTTGAAACAAAAGTTAAAATTAATATATTTGAAGGACAAGTAGATGCAAACTTATTTGATAAATGGTTAAAACAATTGGAGATTATATTTTAGCGTCCATAATGTCACTCGAGACACAAAGGATCAATTTTGCATGTCTTAAGATGGAGGGACATGCTCTGGTTTGGTGGGAAACCCATCTTGCCACTTGTGAAAAGAAGAAACGTCCCATTGTGAAATACTTGGTAAGTATTTTAAAGAATTACTTAGAGCTAACTTCTATCTTATTGGTCTACAAGACTAACCAAATGATTAAATGACAACATTTTGGACAAGGCAGTGGTCAAAGTGTGTAGGATTATACTACGGATTTTTAAAGACAAGCCATGTTGCTGAATATATGGACTTGGAGGATGAGGATATTCTGACCCAAGTATTTGGGAAGACTTCACACTCACCTTCAGACGAAAATTAATATCCACGAAGCTCAAGGATCTCAACAAAACTTTTGTGTAAAGGCATACTACATTGATAATGAAAAGAAGTAAGGAGAAGCAGATCCAAAGATAAATACAGTCAACAAATCATCAGAGAAGAAAGAACATGGGAAAACAAGTAACAAAGGTAAATGGAAGGAGAAAGGTAAAAAAACTGACACCACTTTGAATACTTGTAAAGATCTTAATTTTTTTGCAATAATTGTGATATCAATGGTCATACTGACACTACATGTTGGAAGTTACATCCGAAGAAACTAACCAAAGACTCAAAGAAATCCATGACATCTATAAAGATAGATGGGGAGGTGGAAATAGAAGATGATTTTGATGTAGATGAAAGGCTTGGATGCATGACCACCAACATGGACTACTAGGAAGAGGAGATGAGTAGACTATTCCAGATCAAGAGAACTAAGGTAAATGCTTTGGTTAATATTGGTTCTCAATCTAACTTGATTTTTGAAACAATTGTAAAGAAGATTGGTCTTGAGACTTACGAGCATCCTCATCCATATCCTTTGGGATGGGTGGAGAAGGGTGTAGAAATTCAGGTAATAAGAAGATGTAAGGTCAAGTTTGGGAATAATTCTTAGTATATTGATGTATTAGAGGTTGATTTTATTCCAGTTGATGCATTTTATGTTTTTTTGGAAGTCCTTACTTGTATATAAGGGATGTTATATTCATAAGAAGGGAGAATCAATACATATGGGTCAAGGATAGGATCAACTACAACATTTGGGAACACCAATGTAAGTCACATGTTACTATGGTGAGTGCTAACCAAGAAAAATGACTTATTCATGAAAATCATAATCAATTTTTTTACTTTTGTTAAAGGATAAACAAGATGGGGTAGAAGTTTTAGAGATTTCTAACCAGGGAATGAAGGATTTGGATGATATTATTCAGTCTTTTCAGAAAGTTTTTTAGGATCCCTAACAGGTTACCACTAAAACTGGAGGTAGAGCATGAGACTCAATTGTTACTAGAGTCCCCTCTACTAAACATCGGGTTGTATAGGAAATCCTTATTGGAGAGTACTAAGGTGAAGAAACAACTCCAAGAGATATTAGACCAGGGTGTGATACGTACAAGCACCTCACCTTGTGGTTCAACTATTGTGATGGTGCCGAAGAAGCATGGTTCTTGGAGAATGTGTATCGACTACCATGCTTTGAATAAAATTACGGTCAAGAAGAGGTATTCACTCCCTCGCATAGATGATCTCTTGGACTAACTTGAGCATGCCAAATTCTTCTCAAAGTTGGATCTCAAGTGGGGTTATCACCAAGTTAGAATGAAGGAGGAGGATATATGAAATACTTCCTTCAAGACAAAACAAGCTTTGTGTGAGTGGTTAGTACTTCCATTCAATTTATGTAACACACCCCGCTACATTTATTATATTGATGAATGATATATTGTAGGAATTCATAGATTCACGCGTCATTGTATATCTAGATGATATTTGGATTTTTAGTGCCACATGGGAGGAACATCTAACACATTTACAATAAGTCTTGCAAGTTCTCATGGAGAAACAATTACTGTGAAACATGAAGAAGTGTGAGTTTGTTAAGCAATTTTTTGTCTATCTTGGGCATGTGGTTGGAGGAGAAGAGCTAAGAGTGTACCCAAAGAAGGTGGAATCCATCACCATTGGCCAACACCAATAAGAGCCACAAAGACTAGAAGCTTTGTGGGGAGTAGTACAATACATGAGGAAAATTCATTCTCGGTTTCTATGCTATTGCAACACATCTACACAAAGTGGATGAAACGAGTAAGGGTTTTGACTAGGGTAAGGAACATGATTAGGATTTTGAGTTGCTATAATATAAAATTAGTCATGCACAGGTACTTTCTCTTCCTAATTTTTAGTAACCATTTGAAGTAGAGAAAAATGTCAGTGATTATGTTATGGGCGCAATGTTTCTTCAAGGAGGTAAACCCATATGTTATCATTATAAATTTTTTACTTTAGTAGTTAAAGGATAGTTAGTATATGATAAGGAAATGTATGCACTATTTCAGGCCATTAAGAAATGGAAGCATTATTTGTTGGGTAAAGAAACTATTGTGCAAACTGACCACAAACCTTTCTAGTATTTGCAAGCACATTCTAAATTACAGCAGGCAAGGCACTACAAATGGATGAGGTTCCTTCAGTAGTTCCATTTGATGATCAAATACAAGAAGGGTAGTAAAAAATTTGTGGTAGACATGTTGTCTAAGCCACTCACACAAGATAAAACCTCCTTCATGGCCATTATCTCTCATATTGAGCCCTTCACGAAGGAAGCTTATAGAGAGGCATATGCCCAAGATATAATTTGGGGTGAAATTTCAACAGTTGCAGTCCCAAGGGGCTAAAAGGATGGGGATTGAAGATTTTTATGTTAAGAACGGGTTGCTCTACCGATGGGGGAAGCTTTGTGTGCCAAAAGAAGAAAGTATTTTATTGATGAGGGAAGCACATACCTTGAAAGTAGTGGGACATTTTGGTGTTGGTAAAACATTATCCCACTTACAAAGGTAGGTGTATTGGTCCAATATGAAAGAAGAAGTTTCAAAATTTATATGTGGATGTAAACTTTGTTGTACTAGAAATCCCAAGACTAGGAAGGAGGGTTTGCATATCCCTTTACCGGTCCCTACTCGCTCGTGGGAGGACATTTCTATGGGTTTTGTAGGAGGATTACTTATCTCTAGACATGGCCATGACTATCTCTATGTTGCTATTGATAGATTCAGTAAGATATGTATTATTATGGCATGTAAAAAGACAGTAAAAGCACATGAGGAAACATATCTTTTCAATACTAATGTATGGGTGCATTTTGGCTTGTCAAAGGCTATTGTTTCTGACAAGGATTCCAGGTTCTTGGGGAAGTTTTGGACTACTTTGTGGGACATGATGGATACCAAATTATAAGGAGTATAACATTCCATCCATAGACTGATGGACATACATAAGTGATAAACAAGACTTTGGTGCAACTTATCAAAGGATATAATAGCAAATATCCAAGGACTTGGGATGACTCCTTAGCCTACATTCAACATTCCTATAACTGGGAAGTACACACATCTACCAGGAAATCACCGTTCGAAGCATGCTTGGGGTATCTACCTACAAATCCAGTAGAAATAGTAGTTAGGAAAAAGGATGAGGAGGAGACACAAAACACATAGGTGACTAGAGAAAACAAATTCATTGAGAGGATCCGGAAAATCCATCTCGAATTCAAAGAACAGTTGGAGAAATCCTAAGCCAAGTACAAAGCTAGAAACAACCAACACAGGAGAGAGCATAAGCTTCATGTTGGAGATAGATTTTGGCTTTACTTGAGCAAGGAGAGACTATAAGGTCATGCACAGAAGCTCATGACACTATGATATGGACCCTTCACCATATTGGAGCAGGTTGGAGAAAAATATTTTTGACTTGACTTGCCACCATTTATGTGGATGTAATCAGTAATGAATTGTGAGAGTTTACACCTATATGAGCCATCCATGCTCGATGAAGATGAAGGACTCCAGTTGCTACCTTCCATAGAAGATTACGTCTTGAACTCATGAGACAACTTGAAGGAGGACGTAGTGCTAAAATAGAAGGTTAGTGAGATGAGGAGAGGTCCATAGGAGTCTTGGCATGTTGGATTGAAAGGGAAGACACCAAGGTAGGCCCGCTGGTACTCGAAGGAGCAAGTGAGGGAATTATTTCCTCATCTACTCCCGCACTAAGATTTTGTGGGACCAAAAACCTCATAAGTAGAGGAGGTGTGATCCATAGGGATCCAAAAGAACTCTACTTCATTATATCATCCAACACCAGAAGGAGAAAATGGAAAAAAAGAGGTTCTATCAGTATTTTAACAGAATCGTCACCATGTGCAGACCAGCGGTCCTGTAACCACCAGTTTTCCATGGTGGAAGTCCTGTAACCACCAGTCTGTGTAGGGTGGTGGTCATATCAATTTTGATGGAAAAAATAAAATTGAGAATGAATAGTCCCAAACTCTAAAGGGCCGACTGTGTCTCTTCCCTTCCACGACCTTTCCCATTCTATAGTGCATGGGAGGATATGTGAAGGGCTATAAATACATGAAAGGAAAAAGATAATTGATCATCGAAGCATGAAATTAAGTGAACAAAGTATTCTTAGTGCTAGAGTTTGAGTTTGTAGAAGTAAGGGGATCGAAGGCAGAGCAAACAAGTAATTAGGAGGAAGTGAGAGACATTGTCAATTTCCTTACATACTTATTGTAATTTTTGTGACTTCATATATTTGAATTGGCCAATACAAGTGGAAAGAAAAACTAATTTCCCTTCCCAACTAGTTTTCCTCCTTTGGGGGTTTTCGTGATAAAATTCTTGGTGTTGTGTGCTAGAATTCATTATCTCTCTCTGCAAATTCTGATTCTATAGCTTAGATAATTCATTCAATATCTCAAACTATCATTTTCAAATAGAAAGTAGAACAACTTTAAATTGTGAGACTGTAGATTATTCCAAAGTTGAAGGTTTATAGATCATCTGATCCTATATGTACGCATGATGGCTTGACTCAACTAGGATCTACAATAGACGATATCTTCCCTCCAACTCATGATCCTCATCTTTATCATGGATTCATCCACATTATTGCTTCTTATGGTCTTTACATATTTCATCTCATGGTATTTCTTACATGATCTCCTTGTGCTTCTCCACTTACACTTGGACAATCTTGGCTTGACTACATTGGGGGCAAGTTAGAACCCAATCATACTGATATTTCATTCCCCATGCCTTGTGCCCACATTTTCATTTGTAATGACCTATTTCTCATCTATTCGTAAAATATTACTCATTGGTATGCACATGGATGTCCATTACCACCTTTCACTAATGAGGAATATGCAATGGGAATGTACCAGTTACTCCTCAATAACTCTTTCCTTGATCAACCTGATACAATTTCTTACCAAGTCTCAGATGTGTCTCCATTCAGTTTTGACCATGACAATGCCGATCTCTTAAATGATGTTACTTAATCACTCTCATCATTGCACACTTGGGGTGTATCATATTTATGCCCTTGGCACTATTAGATGTCTTACATACTATACACTACACATATACTCTTTTACACATTTTTTTACACATCTCGATACACTCTTTGTATCGTCATTACTCGATGACACAATCTCATGATTTTTTTCACACTTGAATGTTGAGGGGATACTACATACATGAACCTCACACACTACACACTTCACACATCATGCATTCATGACATATCTCTCTAAGTAGCTCCTATTGCGCATCATACACACTCTACACTCTACACATTCATGACACATCTTTCTCGCATCTACTTTTACATGATGCACTCACTACCCTATGACGCATTCTAGTTCCTCAATTCATACTTGACTACTGAGGGTCTCAATCTAAATGAGCCTCATCACTCTCACTCAAGCACTCAGTACAATCTACACTTTGACGATTATATCCTTCTATCACATATAATTTAAACCATTTCGCGATGACACACTCTTTTTATACAGTTCATTCTTGACTGTTGAGGGGCATTTATGAATGAACCTCATCTCATGATTACACATCACCTCGAGGGTAATTCATATCCTATCACACTCATGTTGTATTCCATTCCGTCTCATCCACAATATATTACATATCTTGGTCACATTTAGTCTTGCTTGCATTTACTTGTTACATGTACACTCTATTAACATGATATTCAAATATCATGTATGTCATTATCTTTCTATACACACATGCATGTTCTATTTCCTTCTAGTTGTGATCACAGGCTTTACACAAATCTTTACACACAACATGGATGCTTGGTGCAGTACCTCATACCAGTCCTATAATAATTCCTGGGGGCATCCATTTCATACATTATAGGTGTTATTGTTTCATTTTTCATAACACACTGCTATATCAGATTACACATGCTTTGAAATACTTTCTATCTTTCTAACATGCTAATGGGTGCTTCATGTGAATCATTTTTCTTGCAAGTCTATTTGCTTCGATGGTTGTATGTTATTATTTGCTTGTCATTGTCTACCATTGTTTACAGGCTTTTCCCTTTGTCTTGTGTGCACGCTATCTACTTTTGGCCACGTCGGCCTCAATTTTCTCATGACATATTGGGTGATGTCCCATGTTTAAAACCCTCTTTTGCGGTATAATTTGTCTACATTATTATTTGTTTACATTGTCTTATGGCTTTCTAACTTACATCTTGTCTTTTACATGTGTATTTATCTTGTTTGCACTAACACTTGTTTCGCGCCACTTTGTTTGCATGTGCCTAATTAATCTAAAATGTAAATATATGAGCCTAATATGATACTATTGTAACAGTAAATAAATATGCAATTAAGTACATAAATGATACTCAAGAAAACTAATCAATATAGTACTAAACCCTTTGTACAAAGAGAGGGTGAGAAGCCTTAGATGATTTGCAGTGAAATCTAGATTGTTCCTGAGTGATAACCAGGTGAAAAAAATGGTAGAATAATCAAATAGAGACCCAGAAAAATGTAGATTTGGACAAATAAGCTAGACTAGGGCACTTGGAGAGGGATAAGGGCACCCACAGGTACTTTAAGCCTATTTCTGGGCACCTGGGTTTGAGGAAAATCTCAGAAAACTTCCTCTGAGTTATCAGTAGGTGTTCACCTTTATCAATTTTTGTCGCTCTAAGGTCGCACCAAGATCGTCAAGGTTGTTGTAAACCTGTAATGAAATATGAACATGTAAAACCCTCAAACAGACATCAAATCCCAAAAAAGAAATATGTAAAATGAGGGGTTGAATTGTCCTCAATTATCACAATGGTGAACTTACTACTGAGCATTGCACAATATCTTAGACCCAATGTAGTTCTGCGTGTGTGTGTGTGTGTGTGGAATTTTTCCCTACGTGGCTCTCGTGCCTATCACACTTGATAGCGAGAAATGTGTGCATGGAATAGAATGAACTATTAGGAATATAATTGTTAGTGCTTCACATTAATAGTTTTATATGAAATATAATTATTTGTATAGTGGTTGTAACCACTTACATAGATAGGTTGTGGGAGAGATTTACGCAGTGAATAGTTAAGAAAAATCCTTGTTTATAGGAGTAGCTTTGACTGTAAATATGTATCATGTTTTATATGAAATTAATGTGAAAAATTGTTGTTGTGTTTATTTTGCTCAAATCTACTACTCTCTGATCATATTGAAATGGTAACCATGTGTAGCAAGATCTAACAAGTAAGATCCAGTCAATAGTATTTACTTCAATACAGTTTGCTTCTCAGTGTTCTTGTGTGCAAATTTCACATCTTGGGGGGGGGGGGAACATGTCACCAATGTTAAATTTCCACTTTGCACCCAAAACAACTAAAGTCAAAGGCAACTTCCAGTGGCAGTGGTGGTTTCTTATGCTGCTTGAGATCGAGTGTAAGTGATCGACATCAATGGCTATAACTAAGAACATTGTGATTCTTATAGGAAGTAATGTGAAATATTTCCAAAATGTTTTCTATTATGAAGTTTTGTAATAAGAGAGTTGTGATTCATATATACTTCCCTGATGTACAAGCATACTGGAAAACAAAAGCACCATAGTAAGTCAGTTCATGGATCTTGAAAGGGTTTGTGGGAGGATCCAAAAAACCACATGAGGTGGAAATTTAATGGGTCCTGTTCACGTCAAGTTTTGTGGTAAGCCTATTTAAAACCATGGAAGGAGAGATCCTTTCTTTTGATCAAGATCACGAGTCACATAGTAGGAAATTTTTCATAGGGGTGATCATACTGTAGTTGAGTGTGTGGATGTTTTTCTACCATGTTCGCACTAAGGGGGGAATGTTATGAATATAATTGTTAGTGTTTCACATTAATAGTTTTGTATGAAATATAATTATTTGTATAGTGGTTGTAACCATTTACATAGATAGGTTGTGGGAGAGATTTACGAGGTGAATAGTTGAGAAAAATCCTTGTTTATAGGAGTAACTTTGACTATAAATATGTATCATGTTTTCTATGAAATTAATGTGAAGAATTATTGCTATGTTTATTTTTCTCAAATCTACTACTCTCTGATCATCATGAAATTCCCTCCTATGAAGTGTATGTAGAATAAACAACCCTTGTGTCCCTTGTGATGGTGCTAGATGGATGCAATGGAACTCTTAGATGCCTTGAAGGATGCAACCTTAGGTGGTGATATCTAATGTTTAGTGCTTGGTCCTTTATGATGATCACATAAATTTATATTTTATATGATTCCCTTGCTTGAATTTCGTTATTAACCCCAAAAAGGAAGACCTTTTTGTACTTTATATTTATCTTATTTTTTTGGTAGTCAGTCTTTCAGGGTTAATTACGAAATTCAAGTGAGGGAATCATATAATATAAAGCTATGTGACCATAATAAAGAACCAAAAACTAAGAATTAACTATCACCACCTAAGGTTGCATCTAAAGGCATTATCAAGAGCATTTAAGCATCCATCTAACATCCACACAAGGGAAAGGGACTACATTTTTCTGCATATACTTCACAGGAGGGGAAGTTGATTCTTTCATGCACACATCTATTTATATTTTCTACATCTAGCTACTTGCTCACTATCAAGTGTGACACACATAAGAGCCACCTAGGGCAAAATTTAGACACACACACACATATAACTACATTAGGTCTGAGATGTAGTGCAAAAATCTGTCGTGAGTTCACTTGTTTGATAACTGATGGTAGTCTGACCCCTCATTTGCATTATTTTCTTTTTGGGATTTGATACAATTTTTGGGTTTTGTAGTTCATTTCTTCATTGCAGGTTACAGATGACATCTCTGAACTTTATACGACATATTAGCGACAGGCGGTGAAGGATAGTGAATACCTCGCGACCCTCCAAAGTTGGTTTTATGAGGTTTAGAGCAGTCATAAGCACCCATAGTAGGTCTACAACACCCGTAGGTGCACCTGACCCAGTCCAGGAAGATCTTGCGGTCACACAATTTTATGAGCTTCTATGTGACACTTATCCCTCTCTTTTCATCAGTCTATCACTTAGACACAGTCTCAAAATTAATTGCGAATCAACTAAGTATATTATCCCTTCATTTTTAACTAGGGTTTTATACTTTTTAGCTTAATTTTCTTGGGTCAATTCATGTACTTCATTGCATATATTTAGCGTAATTACGTAATTAGTATTAGGCATTTTTATATAATATTTGCTTAATCAGGATGATATTCTTGCTCGATATGATGAATGCACATGCATGCACAATAATGGTGTGATTTTCTCATTGATGGATCGACTTACTCAAAGGTGTATGGGTTTGATAACATGTACGATAACATGAGGAAGGAAGCGCAGAAAGAAAACTACTTGGCTTGTGGTGCAGAGAGAGAATAGGTGTGGTGCAAAGAGGCATGCATAAAAGGATTGTTGTTCTAGAATAACAAGTGTGCAAGCATGGAAGGACACATGAGGATATGAAACCTAAGAAAATAGTTGCATGTCAGAATTATATACTTATCGCGCGTGTAAGAACTTGGAAAATCCAAGGTTGGCTAGAAAAAGGCGTGAAATAGGAAAATTTGGTGAGAAAGCGTAAAATCCACATTAAAAGCCAAAAAATAGTGGTAGTTGGGTATAATTAATGTGATAAAAAATTAGAAATCTATAAAATGAGGGTGAGTGTCATTAAAATTAACACCTTGAACACTGTGAATTTGTGCAAAGTGGAGCTCTTGCAAACTAGTACGGATAGTGAACCAAATAAATGAGGAAGGTGACCAAGGAACCATTCACTAGAACTAGAGTTCCTTTTGTTTGGTGTAACTGATGCCCAAATAACAAAGTGGAAGAAATAGGAGGGTTTGGAGAAGTAAATTACAAATTAGAGAGGTATGGTTGAGTGAATAGAATGTTGCAGAGTTAGAGCATGCAGTTTGTTTGTAGAGTTGGGGCAAGTAGTGAATTTGAGATCTTGAAGCATAGGTGGATTGATCTTGTGAGATCAGGAGGGTACAAGGCAAATAGTTGAGAGAAATGGTTGGAGAAGAAAAGATTTTAGTTTGATTTAGGGCATGCAAGTTCAGAATTATAAGATTATAATTTGTAGCATTTCAATTAATACTAAGTAATGACACCAACAAAGAAGGTGCCTTGGGGAAGGAAGAACATGGGGGATACGTCCGATGAATGGTTTGTAGAGATGCACTACCCGCAGGAGGTAATCCGTTGGAAATTCATGGGCATCGTAATTGTGGAGATTCAAGATAGATGAGTATATTCATCGTACGTTAGGGCATGAAATGGACATAAATAATGATAAACTAAAGGAGAAAAATGTGCACACTCTAGAAGGTCAGTTGGTGTTGGATGAAAAAGTGCACAAGATCTTGGAGAGTACTAGAGTCTCATAACTCTTTGGGTTACCATATTCAGAAATCCCATCTGACTATATCGGTGGTTGATGTCGTGTGTCCATGAGGTCTATTTTTACTTTTCTAGTAAGAGAATGCGCATCACCGTGTAATTTATTAGTAAAGTCATAGGGTTGTATGACAAGGGGATGAAATTGTGATGGATATGCATGATGAGGTAGTTGTAAAGGAGAAAACCATTGCCAAGCATTATCAAAGGGGAATCCATGCATTTAATGTATCACATATCATTGACACTGACACCAGAGCATCCACGTGCTTAGTAAGTTGCAAACTTGGATCCTTAGAAAGATGGACCTAGGTAAACAAAAAGTTTTTACATATCATGCACAAGATGATGCAAGGGACCAAGTAAAACATTACTTTTTACATCATGTAGGGAATTATTAAAGAATCAAAGACCCAATATTATAAAGGAATGTTGCTAAAATATTTTTTCATATGGAAAATTATGGTATTCCACCAATGCTCACGCGGCTACACCCCTCCTTCTTGTGTGTGGGGAGGCTCCCATTATTGAATGCAATTATCCTAATCCTATCTAAATGTTGTGGGGTGGCCAAAAAGGCTAATGATCAGACACACACACACACACACACTCTCTCTTCACTGAGCCTGTGTCGAAGTGCTTGTATGGGGTACAAGGGAGGAATTTGCAACGATGAGGGTGAAGGATAGAAATTAGGAAAGAGGAGGTTATTGTTGTGAGTAGGCAATAGTAGATTTCACACCCAATAACTGGAGTAGTTCAACATTCAATTAGAGGACATTAACAATGTAAGGCATTAGTAAGACTAAAAAACATAGACACATAGTTCTTTAGATACATTCATCAAAGATACAAACCTATTTATTGATCATTAAGCTTACAAAGTGCAAAAAAGAGAGAAAATAGATGAACACATAAGAAAAAGGGAAATGGAAGAAATGTAGCTTTTATTTCTTGTGCATTGGTGATACAAATCTCAACAACAACAATCCACAATTTACTACGAAGAACTAAATTTTTAACATTTCAGGATACTTTGGAATGGAGAAGCCATCCCAATTTATAACATTGTGAATTGACCTTTCACCTACCCCCACATGAATCTTCGTGAGATCATTCAACTTGTGACTTTACATCTTCCTAGTAAATGAGAAATAATTGCCCTTTTTATAAATTAAATGGAATTTTACAATCAACCTTAGAAATTCACATAAGTGATTGAGACAAATTATATGACTACGTGCAATGAAGAATTAGAAAGGGGGAGAGAATAAAATGGAGAAAGAGAGGAGAGATAATAAGTTGTCATATCTGATGAAGAAGTTCCCAACGATGAAGAACTTACTGATTCATGATTCGTGACAAGGATTCTCTGAAATGTGCTCTTGTTCATTGGATTCCCTGTTGAATTGAGCTACTGCAAGCGCCAATTTATCTACCTCTAGAATGCAAACGTAGCTCAAAACCTTGTTCCATACCTTGAGAACATCATTGATCTTCTTGCATTGACTGAGTCATCCTTCATGATCCTCTACAATCGTAGAAATCCAACTTCTGAAGTTGGCCAGGGACTCTAAGTTATCTTCATTGAAGGAGAGAGAGTCACTATCACACACTTGGGTATATTTGTATGTCCTAATCATATACCACTATTCATATAAAACCTAAGCAAGAAAACTAATAATTGACATCTATCTTTGGCCTCTTTCTTTACTTTCTTGTTTTCTCTGTGGTCTTGCACACCCCACTACCCAGTCTAACTTTCACTACCTTATCTTTCTTGGCTCTGGACACCAGTGCCTAGGCAGGACGTTAGCGCCTAGGTTCCCTCATCCCCTCTAGGTGCCCCCAATCTCTTTATATCTTACTCGCCCCTTTTGGGCCTCTTTTATCTTTTGGGCATATTTTTTCTCGATGGTCGGCCTTTTATATGTTAACTATGAAATTCAAACAAGAGAATCATATAAATACAAAGCTATGTGACCATAATAAAAGACCAAACTCTAAGCATCTACTATCATCACCTAAGGTTCCATCCAAAGGCATTCTAAGAGCATCAAAACATTCATCTAGTTATCATTCAAGGGACAAGGGAATCCATTTTTCTGCATACACTTCAAAGGAGGGGAAGTTCATTTTGACATCCACACATTTATCTACATTGCTACATCTAGCTATTGCTCGATGTAGACACCTATAATTTACCCTTAAATTATACCCTTTCCCGCAAATTGATGATATATCGTTAATATCACACATTTTATTTGCTATCGGCGTTAATTAATTACATTATGTTAGTTATATAACTCTTCTATCCAAAACGATGCCAATTAACGACCTTCCGTTAATAAGATCCCCTTTCTATCTAGATTAATTGATTTTTCTTAATTAATTAATTCTCTTTTCTATTTAATCAATAAATCATCATTTATTTGATTAAAATCCTCTCATAACATAAATCATACTAACTATTCCTCTAAAAATCTTATATAAGCTTGCACACCTATTAATTAATCACTTTGGTTAATTAATAAACCCCCCAATCCCCATGAGTCACTAGAGCACAAACTAAACTCTCTTAAGGTTGAATCAATCCTCCCTAAACCTTCCTTCTCCACAAATAACCCAACTTCTCTATTATCCCACATGTAAAGGGATGTAGAGATTCTTTTATACATTGGGCTATATAAGGAGCCCTCCTCCTACATTTCTACTTACACCTTAATGAGCATAGAGCCTAAGCTATAGCCATTTTATCATCTTAGAGCATTCTTCATTGGAGGAGCTAGCTATTTTCATTTCTTGCATTCATTCTTCCAAGTTTGAAGTCATATGGAGATATGTCAAATGGTCTTGTAGCCATGGATTGATAAGACTCCATTCTTGAAACCTTTGGATTCAAGCGTACAATCAAAGCCTTTGATTTCTAAGGATCTAAATAGGTTAATTTCATTAGCATTCAATTAGAGATAGAGGTTAATTTGTTTAGCATGTTAGTTTGAATCTTTATTTTATGTTCTAATGCAAATATGTTAATAGATTAGCTTTGCTTAAGCTCTAAGCATGATGGTATATTGATCTAATTAGCATTGTATTGAAGCTATTAGGTGTTAGCTTTGATTTCCTTTGCTTTTTTAACTAATTAATGTACACATTTGGTATGCCCTGTGGGATTTACTTTATTTTCCTGTGCACTTATTTTCAAGTTTTGTAGTTAAGTTTCAATTTTGGTTACTAACCATTTTTTGCATATATTGACATAATTTGTTTTTCTTAACTTGTTTTTTTGAGTTTGCATGTGTTGAGTATTCCTTGTAGGTATAAAGGAGGTGAAGTTCTGTCAAAATTAGATCTTGATGGGAAAATTTTAAGATTTCTCCATGTTTTCATTTTTAGAGCTTACTTTTTCAACATTCTACATGCTAGTTTTGTCAATTTCTTAAAAATCTTAAATTCTTGAGCATGTAGGTTAGTGTTTGATAATTCCTAGTCTTCTACTTACATATTAATGTGGTGGGTCGCTATCAAAACTGAATCTTGGTGAGAAAATTTTAAGATTTCTCTATGTTTTAATTTATAGAGCTTACATTTTCATCATTCTACATGCTAGTTTTGTCAATTTTTTGAAAATGTTAAGTTTTTTATTGTGATGTTAATGTTTGATAGCGTTGAGTCTTCTACTCATATACTAATGTGATGGGTTGTTGTCAAAATTGAATCTTGGTTGGAAAAATTTGACCATTTTACAGATTAAGGGACGTTTTTTTTTCACATTTTTTTGAGTACATGTTAAGTGCATACCCGTGAGCATAAAAGCATATGCGTAACTCATCTTCCAAAGACCATAACTTTTGCTCCCGAACTCAAAATGACTCTGTTTTTTTTGTATTGGAAAGGTATTGAAGTGAACTATGCAATGAAAACATAAATTTGAGCTTTATAATTACAAAAATTATATGCTTTCCCTTTATTGTAAAACTAGTCATTTTCTAACATGTCTAATGTTTTGATGAATGTCGTATTTCTATGCTTTACTTGATTTATAAAAAAACTAGTGTATGCTCTTCTCTTGCACCTTTTAGTGATCTTGAGAATTAAAAAAAATTTGATCTCTATCTTTTAACATTTGGATTAACTTGGAAATTTGATTATTCATTTTGCTCAAGGGAATGAACATTTTTACAAAGCATTTTTAATGGTCCTTTGATTTGAAGTATTCCATTTCTATCTAGTTGGGATAAAGTTTGTGTATGATATTCTCTTGCACATTATGGTGATATTAAGAATCAAAAGAAAATTCAGTTTTCATTTTCTAACATTTGGTTAATTGCAAACTTCATATTTCATTTTTGGTTTAAGGGAATGAACATTTATCAAGATTTTTGTATGGTTCATTAATTACAAAGTTTTCCTTTAATATTTAGTTGGATTATTTGTTTTGTATGCTCTTATCTTTCATCCTTTTATGATCTTGAGAATCAAAAGTAAATCTTAATCCTCTTTTAAATAATGTGATTTTCTTGGAGAACTACTAATGCTTGAGTACATGACCTAAAAACGTTTGTCAAATAAAGGAGTTCGAAACAAACTTTTCTAACCACACGTGTGTTGTAGGTTTTCAAATGGAAAAAAAAATAAACCACATTAATTATAAAAGATAAAAAAAACACACCACATTCAAAACACTTGATTTACAGGTTTGGATAAGGGTACACCCCATCCGCTTAAAACTAGGACATAATGTAATGAAATTACTAGTATAATTTAGATTATGAGCAACAATATAACACCAAATAACACAATATTTTAGAATAATGATCTCAATATGCAATTGTAATAGCTTCGCCACTTTGAGGGGGCAACCTCCAAACCATATAATAAGACTCAAATGCTCAAATGATAATGAACTACTACCTACAATCCTCTATATATACTATTCATATGTTATAGCCATCACCCAGGCTGACCTATTAAGCATGAGAAAGTATAAATGATATAATAAAATGATATGGTAAGCCACAAGTCGGCTACTCATATCCTAATACAAGCAATAGGTTAATGGTGTAACATGCCCTTCCCCTTCAAACCAACGTTGTCCTCAATGTTGAATAATCTTAGATGTTGCTGCAGAAAACCTTCATCCTCCTAGGTTGCATCTTCTATGCTCAGATTCTTCCACTTGATCAGATATTCCTTAATGTCTCTAGTTCTAAGCCTCTTAATACGTGTTTGCAGAATTTTCTCTGGCTCCAAAATGATTCTTCCTTCCTCATCAAGTTCTGGTAACTCTGTTTGGGCTTCAAATTTCTATCCAATAACCTTCTTCAAGCATGAAACATGGAATACTGGGTGTATGTGTGAAGATGGAGGCAACTCTAGTTTATAAGCAACAATGCTAATTTTCTGTAGAACCTGATAAGGGCCATAGTATTTAGGAGAAAGTTTGTTGTCCTTTTTCTGTTTCTTTAGAGACATTTATTTGTAAGGCTAGAGACGTACAAAAACCCAATCACCAATTTAAAAAGATCTTTCACTACGATGTTGATCTACTTGTTGTTTCATCCTGTTTGTGCTAATGCTAAAATCTCCTTCAAACTAGTCAAAACCTGTTGTTGATGTTGAATGTGTTCCTCAACATCTTTGACCTTAGTTTGCATCCTCAAGGAGGAAGTGATAGAAGGTGGATGGTAACCATATAATGCTTAAAATGGGGTCATTCGAGAAGAGGTATGAAAAGATGTGTTATACCACCATTCTGCAAGTGGTAGCCATTTAATCCATCTTTCCTAATTATCTGATCCAAAATAACGTAGATACCCCTCTAAGCATTTTTTGACCACTTCCATTTTCCCATCAGTTTGAGGATGATAAGATGAACTGTGAGTTAGCTGAGTACCAAACACAAAAATAATTCCGTCTAAAAATTACTTGTGAAAATAGGATCACAATCACTTACAATTATCTTTGGGGTTCCATGTAGCCTTTGAACTGTCTCCAAAAAAATAGCTGCTACTGTACTAGATGCAAATGGATGTGATAGGGCACAAAAATGGGCATATTTTGTGAGCCTATCCAAAATCACGAAAATAACTTTCTTACCCTTTGAACAAGGTAATCCGGTGATGAAATCCATGGAGACCTCCTCCCATCTCTGGCTAGGAATTGGTAAGGGTTGCAACAGAATTGGTGTCTTAATTGTTTCCCATTTGTTCTGTTGGCACACTAAACACTCTGATACAAAAAATTTTACATCCCCCTTGAGTCATTCCCAAAAGAATTCTATTTTTATTCTATGATATGTCTTCAAAAACCTAGAGTGTCCTCCAACAGGCGAGGCAGGTAGCTCTACAAGAATCTTATGCTTCAACTCATAATCTTTACTCAAGTATAACATGTCCTTGTACCATAGGGCATTATCTTTCCACTCAAATTTTTTAGATGTCATAGATCCTTGCTTGAAATTCTGTATTAGATATTGTGTATCCTTGTCTTGATCCCATTCCAATCTTGCTTCATCCACCCAATCGGCTATCAACATGGACATTCCACATAGTAAGGCATCTGCGGATGTATCCCTTCTGGACAATGCATCAACTACTACATTTTCTCTACCCTTTTTATATATGATTTCAAAATCATAATGAAACATTTTTGTTACCCACTTTTTTTGTTCCTCAAATGACAGCCTTTGCTCCAAAAAGTATTTGAGACTATCATGATCAGTTTTTACCTTGAAGTGTCTACCCATGAGATAGGGCCTCCATTGCTTGACCGCATGAAGAATAGCCATCATTTCTTTCTCATAGACCGGTTTGAGAAAATATTTTCCTTGAAATTGGTGACTCTCAAATGTAATTGGTCTTCCTTATTACATTAGAACTACTCCCAATCCCGATCTTGAAGTGTAACATTCAACAATGATGGTTTTTGAGAAGTTGGGAGTAGCCAAAACTGGGGTGTTACACAAGGCTTCCTTCAGCTGCTCAAAGGATTTAGTGGATAAGTCTATCCAATGGAAGGAATCATTATTTAGCAATGTAGTGAGTGGGGTTGCTATTCTACCATATCCCCACACAAATCTTTTGTAGTACCCTGTTAGTCCTAGGAACCCACGAAGATTTTTGAGAGTTTTGGGTCTTGGCCATTCCACCATAGCTTTGATCTTTTGAGGATCAACTTTGACGCCTTCATGGGATACAATGTGACCCAAGTACTCTACCTCTTGTACACCAAAAGAACATTTAGATGGCTTTGCATAGAGAGTATGTTTCTCCAAAAATTCCAACACTTTATTTACATGTTGTAAGTGTTCTTCCCATGTCTTACTATAAATCAATATGTCATCAAAGAAAACTAATACAATTTTTCTTTAAAATGGCTTGAAAATAGTGTTCATCAAGCTTTGAAAGGTTGAAGGTGCATTTGTAAGACCAAAAGGCATTACCAAAAGCTCATAATGGCTCTCATGAGTCCTAAAATATGTTTTATGAACATCTTCCTCTTTTATTCTAATTTGATGGTACCCCGAACGAAGATCTAATTTTGTGAAATAAATAGCACAATGTAATTCATCAAGTAAATCATCAATTACTGGAATATGAAAGTTATCTTTGATGGTATACTTGTTGAGTTCTTGGTATTCTGGACACATCCTCCATGTTTCATCCTTCTTACGTACCATGACCATTGGGGAAGAATAGGCACTCTGACTAGGCTTGATGATACCTGCCTTCAACATTTCCTGAACCATTTTCTCGATCTCACTTTTTTGGGAATATGGGTATCTGTATGGTGTAGGTGTATTGCTACCTAGAATCAACTGAATGGCATGATCATGATCCCTAATTGGTGGCAATCCCTTTGGAATTGCATCAAAAATAGATGAGTGAGCATCAACAATCTTTTGAAGATAGGGTGGCATTGAAGACTCTGTATTTTGTACTTCTATGGAAAATAACTTTGCTATAAATCCATCTACTCCTTTTCTGAGAACCTTCTGAATTTGATGAGAGCTAATAATCTGTGGAGACTTAACTACCATCCCATTCAATTGTATTGTCCTTCCATCTGAATGAAATCGCATGAACAATTCTTGGAAATTCATCTCTATAGTACCTAAGGTTGTGAGCCATTGGACACCGAAAACAATATCTGCCCCTCCCATAGAAATAACAAACATAGGTGAGTCTAACATGAAGTCTCCCATGGAAAGCTTGATACTATGGCATTTTCTCATGCACTTGACTATCCCACCATCCACAATCATAACTTGCATTTCTGGAGCTAGGTAAATAAAACAATTTAGGCGGGTAGCTAACTTACTATTTATGAAGTTATGAGTACTCGCCGATTCAATCAACACTATCACCTTCTATTTTTTGAGATAGCCAATAACCTTGAGTGTTTGAGGAGTACTAATACCTGACAATGTATGACAAGAAATTGTAGGTTGGTGATCCTCTACTTCCTTTTCTACTGGTTCCTCAGCCTCTCCTATAATTTCAGCGTCCTCATCATCCTCATTACTTTCCCTCAATATAGAACAACTTCTTCTCAACACATTTGTGTGCCGGTCCATATTTTCTATCATAGTTAAATCATAATCCTTTTGCTCTCTTTTCTTCCATTTGTTGAGGAGTCAGTCTAATTGGCATAGAAAATGAAGGGGAAGAGATACTACGGTCTTTGGTGTTGATGAAAGGTGGCCTCCTACTACAAAGAACTTTTTCCTCTGCTCAACGTGCCATGATAATAGAATTAAAAAGCTTGAGTGGATTAAACATACGTACCTCATGCTCGATGTGGTCCTTAAGACCCCCAAGAAATAGGTCATTCAGATTCTCTTCTGGTATATTCTCCACCCTTAAGGATAGGTTCTAGAATTGATACACATAATCTTTGATTGATCCTATTTGTCATAACTTTGCTAATTGAATAAAGTAGTTCTCTGAAACACTAAAACTATAGTGCAATTGCAACTCCTTGGTAAAAATTGTCCAAGTGACACCGAGACCATTCTTCTGCCTCTGAGCACATAATCATCGATACCAAATGAATTGGTTTGGTTAAAGATACAGGGATGCTAAAGTCACCTTTTGTCCTGATGGTGTTTGATGTAGCTCAAAGAAGTTCTCCATTTGATTTATCCAATTTAGGGGATCTTTACTATCAAATTTGTGCATATCCACTTTCGGCATCATGTTCTGTGGTTGCGAATAAGTTGGATTCTGATTGGGCTGGAAAAGTGATCCAACATGGTTATTTTGTCCATGATTTTGAACTGAATATCCTCCTTGGTTGATATGGGATGGATTTGGGCCATACTATTTACCATTTACATGTTGCATGATATCATCCAACCGATGATTGATTTGGGCTGTCTCCTTTAGAGGCCATCTCAGATTGTACATTTTGCAGCTCATACTCTAGTTGGCTCACCTTATGATCAACTAAAGTAAACCCTAGTGCTGAGGAATTTGTATTTACCCCTTTTGAATCCATCTCTTCAATCACTATGTCATCTTTATCTGGGGTTTTACCCGGAGTAACCAGATTCTTTTTTGCTCTTGTGGAAGGCCCCGCCATGATATCAAACGTTAGGGTTTAGGGTTTCTTTTCAAATTCGGCCGAATAGGAAAAAACACAGAGAAGATACTAATAATATATTTTTTAGAGATTTCTGAAAATGTAAAGAACTTGAAAAAATTACACAATTTGCACCCTAGGGAGTGATTTTATGAAAAACCCTAAATTTGTAATAAATTGTGAAAACTAAATCAAAAAAGTTTGAAATTTTTAGGGAACTTTACTTGAATTTTTTTGCAACTTTGGTAAAAATATATATTTCCAATTCGCTTTGGTTCAAAATATATTGTGGAAACAAAAAATTAGGGTTTTTGCCCTAATTTTGGCCTAGATTGCAGCTCTGATACCACTTGTAATGAAATTACTAGTATAATTCAAATTATGAGAAGCAATATAACACCAAATAACATAATATTTCAAAATAATGATCTCAATATGCAATTATAATAGCTTTGCCACTTCGAGGGGGCAACCTCCAAACTATATAATAAGACTCAAATGATCAAAATGGTAATGAACTACTACCTACAATCCTCTATATATACTATTCATATGTTATGGCCATCACCCAGGCCAACCTATTAAGCATGAGAAAGTATAAATGATATGGTAAGCCACAAGTCAACTACGCATATCCTAATACAAACAATAGGTTAAGGGTGTAGCACATAACCCCTTTAGCATAAGCCTAAAGCTAAAACAATGGGGGTGGTCTTAGGAACCCCAAAGTAGTCCATGCAAGAGGGAACCTTGTGGATGAAACGAGAAGTGCTCCACACACCTACTTGTCTAGTATACATATGATATTTAGCGTCAAAGTTATTTGTATCGTAACCCCAATGAGAGTACACAATGGACACATTTATTTCCCACTGTGCTTGAAGGGGGTAAAGTAAAGCCGAGATAATCCTTGGGAAACCTTGGCAAACTGAGATCGCTCTTAGATAACTTTTGACACCTAGTTGAGTGAACCACCTAGGAAGCTATCTTTGACTAGGAGCCAACTTTGACCATTTCAAAACCAATTTGAGTTGAGATCCATTATTCATCACAAAATGTGTGAAGCGTTACTTTTGCTTAGGTTTTCACTTGCCATAAGGTGAGGTGAAACTCTACTGAATTGAGGGCAACATTTTTCACCCCCAATTGATCTACTTCCTTCATTGTCTTTTAACACTTTGTTTATTAGAAAAAGAGTGATTACCCTTGTGTTGCTAATTGATTGTATTTGTCACTTTTGTGTTTGTTTACGTTCATCCATGTTTGCGGCTGGGTTATTAAATGTTTAAAGTGTGTGGAGATGTTTTTATATCATTGGTAGCCTTTTTGATCTTGATACCCAAGTCAAGATCATCGTCGTAGTTAGGCTAGATTCATCACCTTGGCTCTCCTTTGAACTGTTATCTTGTTTATATCATGTTGCTACAATTTTGGTATTTATGTCTTATTTCTTGTAAACTTGACCTAAATATCTATATTGTGATGTTACGCTATATACACTTTAACAATTCCTAGGTATACTCTAGCTTTAGTTTGATTTCAATTACTACCTCAATTTTGAAAAGTTTTGAGTGTTACCACTTGTGTGCGTTATATCAATATCATCTTGATATTAATACCTTACTTTTTTCACAAAGTTTGGTTAACATATCTTGGCGGTATTGTTGTGTCATTCACAATCATAACTGCCACTTTTGGGATATAGGTATTTATTGGAGTCAATCTCAATTTTAGTATATTTTGTTTGGGGATTGCATTAACTTCTTGTTATTACTTACGCCTTTTCCATTTCTTTGAACTTGACATAAGTGGTGACATTTTGTTAATCATCTTGAAATACCAAGTATCATTATGAAATAGACTTAGGAAGTAATTCGATGATTGATTGGTTTTAAAAAAACCTTGCATGATTGTATCTTGGGATTATTCGTTATTTTGATTTATCCATTTAGGAAAATCACTTTGATCCATTAATTCTTTATCATTCATTATTCTTTGGTAATTAATTTGTATTTGTGTTTTGAACTCGTGTGATTGTTCCTTATGTTTATCTACCTTATAAACTCATTTATAGGACAATCCTTTAGGTCTTTGATCCTCTTTATCTTCTTGTTTTTTGCCTAAATTCATGATCAATTTTAAACATATCTTTCAAACCTTGGAAAAAACATTTCCTATCAAGCAAACAATCAAACATGGAAATATTTCCTTTATATCCTTTATGTTGCTAAAATTTTGATCAATCCTTTGACATTTACGCCTCTAAACCTTGTTGGATTATCAATCTTGATTCATCACGATGTATGTTTTCCTTAGCTTCCCTTTTGGAAAATCACACAAGCATCCCCATCTTTACGAAATGTCTAGTTGGTTGTCGTTATGCTGCCTAAATCAACATGAAACCTTCTTCACTTTGAAGAAGTTTGATCATATAATTTAGGTCTAGACCTTTGAACCCAACACACACCAAAAATGATTGATTATTGCAAGGCCTCTTATACATACGACAATAAGGAATCAAAGTTTTAGTGTTCACATCAAAATACACCCATCATGACCAATTCTCATTTGGTTTTTCACGCTAGAGAAATCACCAGGGTAACCCATTCCCCATCTTCATCTCATAGTCGGTGGTATGGTTTGGACACTTCTGATCCAAATTATTATTTGGCTTCCCCCCACTCTTCTTTTGATTCTAATCCAAACATTTCCTCTTCTTTTGAGGATTCTAATCCAAATATTTCCTCTTATTCTTCTGATGATTTAAATCCAAACTACTATTCAGATTCATCTAATTTGACTCCTAAGTCACTGTCCTCCCCTTCTTCCCAGGACCTCTATTCATCAGTCACCTAAATGATTCTCTCATGCTCTAAAGATTTGTGTCACAAAAAATTCTCTTCTTCATTCATCTAATACGAATCCTATGTCACGGTCCTCCCTATCTTTGTAGGACCCTCTTCATCATCAATTTAATACGAATCCTACATCATGGTCCTCCCTTTCTTCTCAGGATCCCTTTTATCAGTCACCTCAACGATGTTTTATTCCTTTAAAGATACATAGGAATCAAAATCCCTCTAATGCAACATCTAATATAATCATTGAATCACGGTCCTCTCTTTCTTTGCATAGGACCACTTTTATTATTCATCCAATGTAATTCTTGAATCGTGGTCCTCCCCTTCTTCGAATGACCTTCTTCATTGATCACCCCCACAAATTCTTCCTTCTTTGAATCATTTAAGTACGACTCAAAATCCTTCTAGTACAATGTTTGAATCAAAATCCTACATTCAAAATATATAAACTTTGTACTTAATCCTACTAGTTTATAAACAATATAACCATTATATAGGTAGGTCCTCACCATCTTCTTCTACTCCTGAGACATTTAGCTCCATGTTTACTTCATCCCTTATGTCACCTTCTTCTATCAATCATCATCAAACATCTTCTCAATATTTCACACCAATTGGCCCTTTTTCATCTAATCAAACCCTTATGGCTATCGATCAACCCATACCGATTGATTTCTTTCAGAATGAAGGAGAAATCATGTCCCTTTATAGGGGCACATGAAGATATCCCTCTAACAAATTATGAAAAAGGATTCTCTTTAGACTTCGATGTGTCCACGTATTGTGAGGAAAATGTTGATTCCTTTTATCAAGAAATAGAGGAAGATCCTCAGATCATGCAACTTGATCCTCCTCTTATTCTTCCATCTTCACATTCTTCATTACATGATGAAACTCCTAGGTCTTGCATTGATCCATGGCCTATCTTCTCATCACCTAATCACTCTTTTTCTATCACAATTCCTCAATCACAATCTCTTATGGGGTCAATGCCAACTAGCCCTTCATCTTCGTCTAGGTGTGGGTCACCTTCTAGTAGCCCTCCCTCTGCTATTTGTGGGACATTTTTTACTAGTCCACTATATTCTATTCTTGGGGCACGTCCAACTAGCCCCTTGTCTTCTATGTATGGGTCACCCCCGGGTATTCCATCATCTTCTATTCTTGGGCCACATCCTAGTATCCCATCATCTTCTAGCTATGGGTCGCACCCTAGCAGCCCTTCTCCTTCTATTTTGGGGCCACATCCTAGTAGCCCTTCATCTTCTGTCTATGGCTCACCTCCCGATAGCCCATCTTCTTCAATCCTTAGACCGTATCCTTTTCATCCATCACATTATTCTTTTACCAAATATTGTGGTAAGCCCGCCATCATTTCTCACATCAATTCTAAACGTCCACGTTCTTCTCCCACTTCCTGAGATCAAACAAGTCAAGCATTAGCTTATAAGAAACCTAGACAAGTTTTTTACCAAGCTAAGACCAAAACACCAAAGAGCTCCAAAGCTCCCAACAACTCAAATGATTATAAAATTCAAAATCAAATGTGATTCCAGAATGCACACCAACGTACCCATCAAGTATGGCACAAAGTCCAGAAACCTATGGATAGGGAACTCAAGCTCCCACATATAAAACCCATGTTTCAAAATAAATCACAATCATTTGTTGAGTGTGAGCTCACCATGATCATCGAGATCGGGGATAATATTACACTTGATAGACAAACATGCTTAGTCTCTCTTATCAAAGAAATCATGAACATCGTTGTTGGATCTTATCACGCAGAGTGACATGTTTCATTCCGATAACCATAAAAAATAAATAAATCATAAAATAGTTCAAAAATACAAAAAAATGAGAAAACATTCAAACATTACAAAAACAAAATCAAAGGTACAAAGATCAAACATTGCAATCAGGTATTGCGTACACATGGATGTTCTTTCTTCCCTTTCTTTCATATTCCTCTACAAGTCATCCACCATTTTCATCCCTTCAATGATATTTTGGTTAGCTTATTTCATACAAATTTTGTGACATTTATCTCTATGGTATATGTTTGACCTTGGTCTTTCATAACCTTGGTAAATTAAAGAACGACTGACCTCTTAGAGATCCTATCACTATCTACATATAATAAACTTGTTGGGAATAATTTTTGGGCGTATTTGTTGACACTAGACAATGTCGTCATCACAATCACTTCCACATCCTTCCATCAAGCCATCAGTGGTTCTTAACCCCTTGTTAAACAAGAGAGCTGAAATAAGTTTTCAGGAAGCAAAAGAATCAAAATCAATCAATCAAAAAGAAAAAGCTAAAAGAAAAATCAAATTGATATATAACTCTCTCTTGGGGTATTTCCAATAATATCTACCAGGGCTATGGACACCTGAATGGTAGTAGAGAAATGTTGTGATTAGAATCAAATGCATCTCCATCAGGGCTATGGATG
Organism: Taxus chinensis; assembly: GCA_019776745.2. Lineage (NCBI taxonomy): Eukaryota > Viridiplantae > Streptophyta > Pinopsida > Cupressales > Taxaceae > Taxus > Taxus chinensis. The sequence continues at coordinate 191,396,829 of CM034150.1, read as the reverse complement.
CCTGGCTGGCAGCAGAGCAATGTACAAATCTCCTTCCATAATCCATTCACAAATCACCTTTCAAACTAAATCATTCCTACACATTGGCTAGTGTCTTCACTTACTGTCTATCAACTCTTTCCTTCAAGAGGTAATTCATTTCCACATGCACACATGGGATCTTGATGAGTAAACATGATTAGTATGTTATCAAGTGTTACTTTTTGGACCTTGTTCAAACTCTTTCTTTAGCGCATGTCTTGTCTCATGATTTGTGCCTTGGGCTAATCACTTTTTCATCGACTGCCTTCTAAATATTTTCATAGCATCCTCTGTTCTTTAAAAATCATTTAGAACATCCATGTGTATCAGATGTCCTCTTTGCCATGTTTGCAGGCACTTTTTTCCCCTTTTAATAAGACAATTTTCTACTTCTTTTAACTCATGTGTTTATTAGCCAACTTATGTTGGGGGAATCCTTGCTCCCTCATGATTGAACCTATTTTATATTGGCCTTGATCCCCCTTCAGTGTGTGAAGATTTTTCCTTTGAATACTCCCACCTAATCGCTGGGGCATTTTCACATCTTCACTTTCTTGCGCATACATGTGGCGTTCTTCCCTTATACATCCCATATATCACTGGGAGAATCCACACTTCTTTGTCTTCCTGTACATAGTTTCAGAAAACTTTCAAAATAAAAAAACATTCAAATATGTTTCTAAAAAATAAAAAACAATAAAAATCATCCTACAAAACATCGCTCTTTGGTTCTCGCCTATTCTTGTGTGTGACTCGCGGATCATCTTGATCTACCTCTATCAACAAAGCTAGTTTGCTTACTATGTCTGTACTCTGGGGCACAATGAGTTGCTTGGTACTATTTCATAGTGCATGATTACTTTTCATAGGACCCAAGTGTCCTCCATTATTCCCCTTACATGTATCCTTGCTTGGGGCACCATTTTTTAACCCTTGTCATTAATTCACATAAGTCAGAATCAAATCTTGATAACAAAAACATTGCATTATGTTTCTTTTTTAGGTTAGCTTGTTTACTTTCTCATATTGCATTGCATTATGTATGTTGTAAGGAGTTAGGCATATTTTACTTTCTCGTATTGCATTACATTTTGTATGTTGCATGGAGTTGGTATTTTCAGCAATGGACAATTGTTCGTAGTATGGATTTTCATGTCATTCTACTTTTGTCGTATGCTTATATTTTTAATAAGGAACGATGATGTAGATATTTGGAAATATGATGACACTAAAGTTGTTTCAATACATTGGATGAAAGCTTGCTCTTTTCTTTCCATCTTCATTCCTCTTCTACATCATTCTCCTATCAACACTATTCTTCTGATTCACATGGGGCATCCTGCCCCTACCCATTCTTCTATCCATTTCTCTCACCTTTTTTGATCGTCGATCACCTTCTTTCATCACCCCATCAACACTCGAGGGGGAATCTCTCACTTCTACTAATTTTTCTTCTACCCCTTCAAAATTTTATCTATCTACTATCTTTGAAGTGGCGTCACTTATGCCATCCCAAAGAGGGGAAAATGTAGACACCTATAATTTAGCTCGAGCAATTTAAATACCCTAAATTGCCCCCAAATTATACCCTTTCCCATAAATTGACGACGTATCGTCAATATCACACATTTTCTCTGCTATCGTCGTTAATTAATTACATTACGTTAGTTAATTAACTCTTCTATCCAACAACGATGCCAATTAATGACCATCTGTTAATCAGCTCCCCTTTCTATCTAGATTAATTAATTATTTCTAATTAATTAAGCTCCCCTTTCTATCTAGATTAATTAATTATTTCTAATTAATTAATACCCCTTTCTATCTAGATTAATTAATTATTCTTAATTAATTAATTCTCTTTTCTATTTAATCAATAAATCGTCATTTATTTGATTAAAATCCTCTCATAACATAAATCATACTAACTATTCCTCTAAAAATCTTCTATAAGCTTGCACACCTATTAATTAATCACTTTGGTTAATTAATAAACCCCCTCAATCCCCATGAGTCACTAGAGGACAAATTAAACTCTCCTAAAGCAAACTCAACCTCTTCTAAACCTTCCTTATCCACAATTAACCCAACCTCTCTATTATCCCACATGTAAAGGGATGTAGAGATTCTTTTATCCATTGGGCTATATAAGGAGCCCTCCTCCTACCTTTCTACTTACACCTAAATGAGCATAGAGCCTAAGCTATAGCCATTTTATCATCTTAGAGAATTCTTCATTGGAGGAGCTAGCTATTTTCATTTCTTGCATTCATTCTTCCAAGTTTGAAGTCATATGGAGATATGTCAAATGGTCTTGTAGCCATGGATTGACAAGACTCCATTCTTGAAACCTTGGGATTCAAGCATACAATCAAACCCTTTGATTGCTAAGGATCTAAATAGGTTCATTTCATTAGCATTCAATTAGAGATAGAGGTTAATTTGTTTAGCATGTTAGTTTGAATCTTCATTTTATGTTCTAATGCAAATATGTTAATAGATTAGCTTTGCTTAAGCTCTAAGCATGATGGTATATTGATCTAGTTAGCATTGTATTGAAGCTATTAGGTGTTAGATTTGATTTTCTTTGCTTTGTTAACTAATTCATATACACACTCTCTATTTCGGTGCATTTTGCACAAGAGCCTCCTAGGGCATGATTCTACAGACACACACACAGAGAACTACATGGATTCTGAGATGTAGTGTAACGATCGGTCATAAGTTCAATCTTTCGGGTGACCGTCAAGGTCAATCTGACTCCCCATTTGCATCTTTTTTATTTTTAGGATTTGATGGTATTTGGGGTTTTGGAGGAGGTATTTTATTTTACAGGTTATAGGAAAACTTGACGATATTCCAGAGACCTACATGCGATAAAAAATGAAGGCTAGCAAACAACTTACTATACGCCGAAATTTTATTTTTGATGTTTTTCTTAGCTGCAAGCACCTAGAAGCAGTCTCTAGAACTCAAGCACCCCTAACCCAGTCCAGACGCCTTGGTCCAGCTCATTTCAAAAGTTCCAAAATTTTCTAGGTTTGGTTACGACAATCTGTCCTCCTGTTTCACCAATTTTCTAGCTTAACACACCTCAGGATTTATTGTGAAATCAATTAATTACTGTTATCCAAAATTCACCCCCCAGGGTAAATTTGATAACATGCATCAGGATGTCCAAATTCCAAGAAAAATGACTGATTCAGAGCAAAATCAGGTTTCTAGGGTCCCTTCAGGAATCTTTCTAAACTCCCCAGGCCGAAGACGGAAGGAGCAAGCTTTGAGAAAGTGCGAAAAGTTGCAGAAAGGCAAATAGGATTGATCCAGGAAAAAGTGAAAAAATTGGCTAAGTCCTTCTAGAGGGAGCAGTCGGGACAAGCGGGCCAGAAATACCCGAACCGGCCGAAAAGAGACAAGTTAGCCCAAAAGCAATTGGGACAAGCGGGCCAGAAATACCCGAACCAGCCGAACCGGCCGAAATTGTCCCAAAAGGTCCAAAATCAAAATAGGACGTCTGGGACAAAAAGACCCGAAATACGCAAAGAAGCCGAAGGAGCCGAAAGCCAATCAAAAGGTGCCACGTGTCTTTGGCCAAATGAGGGACAAGGAAGCCCATTTCGGGTGGATCGGAGTTTTTTGTCCCAAGTAGCATTGGGACATCTAGGACGAATGGACGCGAAGTACGCGGAAGACCTGGCAGGCCCGAGAACCATTGAGAAATTGCCATGTGTCATCAAGGAAATGCCGAAGGGTCAAAGGGCAAGATTTGAAGCGCTGGCCCGAGCCAATAGAAATTGGACACGTGTCCAATGGAGCATAGAAGTGCGGAGCTCAGGGAGGAGTTGGAAGGTTTGGCCAAATCTAAGCCAAAAGGGGTAAAAGTGAAGGAAGACCCGACAGGTTTGTGAACCAACCAATGCATGCCACGTATCCCTAGTGGCGGGGCATAAAAAAAAATGTGGAAAATATTCCAAGAGCACCAAAAGTCAAAATTCAAGAGACAGCCCGCCGAAAAGCAGAGGAGAGAGAATTATTCAGCGAATCAGAGCATGCCACGTGGCGTCCAAGTGGCAGTGCGCGGGAAAATATTTCAAAATCTATTTTCACCTGTTCCGTGTCCTAAATCTTCAGATCGACATATCTTTCGATCCAGAGCTCGGATTTGCATGTTCTTGATATCAATGGAAAGCTGTTGAAATTCTCTACACGTTTCCAGGGTCAATCTTGCATTTTGGTATAGTCCGGAGGGAGAAAATTGAGAAAACGCCTCTGACACGAAATAACAAGTAGAGGTAATACTTCAACAACCACTTTAATGCAGCAGATAGTTCGCCGCTTCTGTTAGGCAAACCGCCGCTTTGCCAGAACCCGCCGCTTCTGCCATGATGGACGAATTAAATGCAACCTAGAGGTGGTTGGGGCAGATTTCAAATTCCTCTCTTTTTTCTCTCCCATTCTTCCTATAAATTGTAAGGAGGGGTTTCTTTCTGAGGTGGACATTTTCTGCTTTGCACCCTCCCTTCTCTCCTGTTCATAAGAAGATTTGTGGAGTTTTCAAACCTCCCATATAGACTGTAACACCGTTTTTTTCGCCTTCTGGCTATTGCAATGTATTGAATCGATCCTTGAGCAATATATGTGTCTGTGGTTGCTTCTAAACCCTCTTACATATTTATTACTGTCATTCTTGATCTTTCATTGCATTTTTGCTATCTGTGCATGGTGTTGTGTTGTATCTACATGGTCTGTGTTTAATGTGGCAAAGCATATGTTCTTCATTCCTCGGTGCATCACCTCTATTAGCTTAGATTTATTTTATGCATTTTCTTACCTTGTCTCCTTGGCAGATTAGATTAGATTTTGAGAAAACCCTCTGCATATTTCGTGTGCACCTGAACAGAGGAATAGGAACCAGCCTTTCTCTGGAGATTCCTTTCTCACTCTTCAAGTCCCACACTTGGAGAAAGGATTCAATGTTATGCAATCACACTGGATATTAATATGATCAACCTAGAAAACTGATCAATATCCAGGGGTGCTGTGATTTTGCACTAACAGTTTTGGCACGCCTGGTGGGACAGAGGTCTCATTTTTTATTGCAGCAAGGTTGATGTGCATCTGCTGCAATTTTCTTGCTTAAGAAGAGCTATTATTTGCATATCTGGCAACTCCAAAGGGAAGAATCAACTAAGTTTCAACAGTCAGGCCTAAAAGCTTATGAGAAGAATCACAAGGTCAAGAGCCGGAGAAGAGGAAGTGCCGTTTGAATACCTGCAACTATCTCCAAGAAGAAGGCAAAGAGGAAGAAGGATTCAAAGGTCTCCATCTCCACCAAACAGATTTCTCTCAACTCCTCCACCTGACAGGCCTTTCTTTCAATATACAAGGGTTTTAAGACCACTCAGAATGGCGCAACCAGTAAACCCCTATGTCAACTTCACAGGCAGCAGCCCACTTGCTCTCAATGCACAAAATCTAATCCCAGTTGCAGCATTGAAGAACATTCCATATTTTACTGGAGAAAACCAGACCACTCCTGGTGATCATGTCAAGGACATTGCTAACATTTGTGCAATCCATGAGATTAATGAGATGCAAGTAGCTGTCAAATTGCTGGCATCTTCATTCAAGGGAAAAGCATTGCAATGGTTTAGGAGCCTTGAAGCTGCTTCTATCACGAATTGGAATCAGCTGTGTATTGCACTTCATAATAAATTTGGAGAGAAGGGAGACAACTTGTCTCTTTTGGAACAGCTAACAACCATCAAGAGAGCTTCCAATGAGTAGCTAACTGACTTCAACTTCAGATTTCAAAGATCTTGGGATAGAATTCCAGTAGCAGTCAGACCAACAGCAGAAGGTGCTTTTCTATACTACCTTAAAGCTTTAAATTCTGATATTTCTATGTTGATTCAATCCATGGGAGGCACAACTATCCCTGTTGCTTATAGTATTGCCATTAGAGCTGAAAATTGTCTGATTCAAGCTGGCAAGCTAGCTCCTAGGCCTCCAATGCCATTATATCCAAGTTTAGAGAGCCCAAGTACTAGTCAAGCACCTGTCTTAGCTCCTTCTCCCACTCCTAGAAATCAAAGTTCAAATGAAGCTTCCACTTCATCTCCAAGTGCCCCAAATGAGCTTCAAGAAGTCATGAAGCAACTGCAAAATTTAGGTAATGAGCTGGTCACACTCAAGAGACAGTAAACTCAAGGTTTTAGACATTCATATCAGCCTCAAGCTCAACCTAATAGGCAGCCATATCAGCCTCAAAGGCCACCTAATCCAGCTGCAAAAATGAATCAAACAAGGCCTCCTGTCAATAGACCATTCCAGCCCTATAATCCAAATACTATATCTACCTCTAAGGCATTAGTACCAGCACAAAACAATATTTCCCAAGAGTATGAATGGTGTTTTCCATGTAATGAACCCCATAATCAATCCATGTGCTATAACGGTGCTTTAACCCAAGCTTTAATGGTAACAAGTGCTGGTGTGGAGGGTGAAAGTAGTCAAGAAAATAGCCAACAACAAGAAACATTCCAACAGCAACCTGCCCCAAATGACACCACATTGGTAAATTGGCAGGCAGAGGATTTCTGTGGTATGAATCAGGCAGTCTCTCAAGGTGTTGCAGCCAACACAAGGTCAAAAAGGAGAAATTTGGGTGAGGAACAGCCATTAGCCCCAGCCAATCCACAACCTTCCACAGCTCCACAAATGATTGGCAAGCAAAACCCAGTTTCAAATGCACGAGGGTAGCAAAGAACAGCCCCCTTGGCCAAATCAAGTGCCAGTTGTTGCTGCCCATATTCAAGGAGAAAATGTGCAAATCAAGGGACAGCAGAGAGATCCTTCATCACCATTCAGTATCATTGATCAGATGAAGAAAACAAACGTCAATATATCTATGTGGGAATCCCTATCCATCCCAGGCCAAAGAGATCTGCTGCAAGCTGCTATGAAGGACTGGCCAATTTCGAATCAGCAGGTTCAAAGGCAAGACAAAGTGCTTACAAATGCTGCCCATCCTAAAGGAAATCATGGAGCACAACAAGGTAAAATGTTAAAGCCCCCTCCATTTTATGTTTCATTAATCATAGGAGACAAATTGGTACATAATTACATGATTGACTCTGGGGCAAGTAATTCAGTAATGCCTAAACAGATAGCTGATCAGCTAGGGCTCCAGTATGAAATAACAACTAAGGGAGTAGTGCAATTAGCTGGGACAGCAGTAACCACAGTTGGAGTTATAAAAAACTTGAGTCTTACCTTGCATGCATGTTCCAACGTGGTTGTTTTGCAAGACGTCTCAGTCATAGACCTTCCACCACTCTTTGCCCTATGCTTGTCAAGGGACTTTACTGCCAGGATTGAAGGATATTTGTTTGCTGATTGGTCACACATGTTGTTCAGAACGAGGTATGGAACTAAAGCTACAATTAGGTCAGAACCTATTGCAGATTTCCACATTGAACCCTATACTCCAAGTCATATTAATACCAATTGCTCAGCATTTGATCAAGAGGATCACCTTGGCACTGATGAAACTGACAGTAAGGTTGGAAGTATCCCAGATTTAACTCTTGATGAATGGGCAAATAAGGTACATGCTTTTGATCCTTATCAAGAGGTAGAAGGATCTGAACTAGGAGTCTATTGTATACACGAAGAAAGTCAACCTATTCCTAGCATCACCAAGCCAAACCACAAGTATGACAACGAGGTATGGCAACTGTTTTTTTGATGGATCAAGGAGTAGACAAGGCGCAGGAGGTGGAGCCATGCATGTTTCACCTCAAGGAGTAAGGTATTATTCAGCTTTTAGATTTCAATTTGCATGCTCCAATAACACTGCTGAATATGAAGCCTTGGTGCAAGGGATGCATTGGGCAATAAAGAGAAAAATAAAGAACTTGCAAGTTTTTGGGGACAGTGAGCTGATTGTAAATCAGGTCAAGGGACAACATGCCGCCAAAAAATGATCTACTCAGGTGCTACAAGAACAGGGTGTGGGGACCTCATGGAGGATTTTGAAGGTTTCGGCATCAAGGCCATTCCCAGAAAAGAGAATCAAGCTGCTAACAGGCTTGCAGCAGTAGGGGCAGCCTTTGATATCGTAGAAAACATTCAACAAGACAAGGTATAGCCAAACATCCACGTGATTGTGAGGCCTTCAGTGCCGGATAACAATGTCAATTGGCAAGTATTTGAGAATGACCCGGAAAATCATCCACTTCTTGCAGGAAAGAAGCTGAGTTCTCAGCTAATAATCAAGAGAAGTTGGAACAGCAATATGGTGACCAGGTGATACAGCTGAGAACTGACAAGCTGCCCAAGGGACTTGTCACCTTGGAGTCCATTTTTAACCCCAATGATCAGTTTAGAAAGGAGAAAGCAAATATTCAGGTCAAAAGGGAAGATTCGGTATCCATCTTGGTAAAAGAGAACAAGCCATTGCAAATTGGAAAAATGACAACTGAGCAAGAGAGATATGAGTTCATATAACTTTGTCAAGAATTCCCTGACGTGTTTTACTTGGAGCTATGAAGACTTGAAGGGCTTCAATCCCAACTTAGCTCAGCATACCATCGAGTTGGATCCAAATACTAAGCATGTCAGGCAGAAACAGAGACCAGTCAATCCACGCATGGAGCCTCTCATGAGGAAGGAGCTGGACAAGCTGATTGAGTCAGCAATTATATTCCCTATCAAGCACTCAAGTTGGGTTGTGAAATTGGTTCCGGTCAAAAAGAAAAGTGGAGAGATCAGGCTATGTGTTGACTTCCGAGACCTCAATAGGGCATCTCTCAAGGACCATTATCCACTCCCTTCCATGGAGCAAATATTTCAGGTCGTAGCTGGATCAGAAAGGTTTTCGCTACTTGATGGTTACTCAGGCTTCAATCAAATTATGGTGAAGGAGGAAGACCAATTCAAGACAGCCTTCACAACCAAATGGGGCACGTATGCTTACAAGAAGATGCCATTTGGACTGTCAAACGCCGGAGCAACATTCCAGCGAGCTTATGGATATGGCATTCAAAGGCTTGATCAACAAGACAGTACTAATATACTTAGATGACATTACTGTCTTCTCAAAAAAATACTGTAGGACCATCTCTTTCACCTCAGGCAAGTGTTTCAGAGATGTAGAAAGTTTGGAGTGTCTTTAAATCCTAAGAAGTGCATCTTTCCTGCACATGAAGGGAAACTCCTTGGCCACATTGTCTCCAAGGAAGGATTAGCAATTGATCCAGAGAGGGTTGAAGCCATAAGGGCTCTACCATTGCCAAGTCATAAGAAAGCTCTTCAGAGTTTCCTGGGAAGGATAAACTTTGTTCGAAGGTTTGTCCCAAACTTTGCAGCCCTTGTCAAGCCTATCACCAAAATGTTAAGGAAAAGCATGGCTTTCAAATGGACGGCAGAAGGCAAGGAGAGCTTTGAAGCAATCAAAGAAGCCATCTCCCAGGCACCCACTCTCATCAACCCGGACTTTTCCAAGGATTTCATCCTCTATGCATTTGGGGGTGATGACACTATTTCTGCCATTTTGGTGCAACAGAACAAAGATAATGATGAGCATCCGATTGCCTTCTTCAGCCAAAGCCTAAATGACTGCGAATTGAGGTACTCTTTTATTGAAAAACATGTGCTTGCAGTAATCAGGAGCTTGAAGAAATTCAAGCATTTGGTCTCAAACAACAAGGTCCAGTTGCTGGTCTCACATGTTGGGGTTAAGGACTTCCTCCTCAACAAGGATTTGAATGAGAAAAGGGCAGGATGGATCACCCGTGTCATGGAGTATGACATTGAGATCAAAATCACCAAGCTGGTAAGAGGCCAAAGGTTTGTGCGAGCAACTCGCTTCCAAATGACCAGACAGCCCAGAAGATGAAGAGGACGCTGTCCTGCTATTACAAGATGATAAAAAAGTGGCAGGAAAATGATGATGTGTCCACTCCCTGTTGGACTCAGAATATGATACATTTCCTACAGATGGGTATGTGCCCTCTAGAAATGAGCAAAGACAAAAAGAAGACACTTCAGGTTGCAGGCAATGTCCATATACCATCATTGATGGAGTTTTGTTCAGAAAGGACCTGAATGGAGTGCTGCTGAGATGCATTAACACAAGTCAGATCCAGAGGGTATTAAAAGAGTTTCATGATGGACCAGCCGGTGGCCATTTTGCACCAAGAGTGACAGCTCTAAAAATCATGAAGGCTGGTTATTATTGGCCTAAAATATTCAGTGATTGCTATGCATGGATCAAGAGGTGTAAGAATTGTGCATTTTTCACAGGAAAAGAGAAACTTGCAGCCCTCCCATTACATCCAATCTCAGTTGACCAGCCATTCATGCAATGGGGTCTGGACTTCATTAGAGTCATCAATCCCAATTCGAGCCAAGGGCACAAATGGATTTTGACAGCCACAGACTACTTCACCAGATGGACAGAAGTAGTAGCAGTCAAAGAGGCGAATGAGTCTAGCATCTTGGACTTTTATGAGGGAATAACTACCAGATTTGGTGTACCTGCTACAATAGTCTCTGATAATGCATTGGCATTTATTGGATCTAAAGTTACTGAGTGGGCTGTCAAGAACGGAATCTACCTGAGCACTTCATCAAACTATTACCCTCAAGGTAATGGCCAGGCTGAGTCTACAAACAAAAACTTGCTGAGGATCATTAGGAGAACTCTTGATGAGAATCAGAAGGTCTTGGCATACCAAGCTGAAATCAGCCTTATGGGAAGATAGGATAACTCCCAAAAGATCCACAGGTAACTCTCCATTTAGGATTGTCTATGGAAGAGAGGCAATCTTGCCCATGTCACTTGAGTTGCCAACGTTGGAACTCATGAAGCAACTAGAGTTGCTTGGGTTTGAGCCTATGGAGATGAGATATGCAGAATTGATGGAGCTGCAAGAGATCAGAAATTAGGGATCCCAAGCAATGGAAAAGGATCAAGATTTGATCAAGAAGACCTTTGATAGGAAGGCCAAAGATAGATCTTTTCAAGTTGGAGATCTAGTGTTGAAATGGGATGTGGATAGAGCTAAAACCAGGAAGGCATTCAAAATTTGATGCCATTTGGAGTGGCCCGTACATGATCACAAAGTGCAGGAACAGCAATGCTTTCCAATTGGCCTCATTGGATGGTGAAGAACTGCATATTCCAGTTAATGGAATCTATCTCACGTGTTGCTTCTAGAGGGAAGTTCACTACCTCTGTAAATATTAGATTAGAGTTTCTTTCCTCCAAGTGCTTGTGCACTTTGTTTTTCTGTAGATTAGTTTTGTTTTCCCTAAGTGCCTTGGCATAGCTTTTGCTGCTCCATGGAGATGTTTAGCATGTCCTTGCTTTCATCAGGTAACATTCCAGTCTTCCTCCTTGGGACATTCTGAGTCAGTATCCGGGTTCTAAACAGAATAATGCTTGATGACTCCATGCCCAATGGACTGGCTTCAGGCAACTGGTATTTTCATCTAGTAGGCAGATGATCCCGCTGAGTCACCAAATTGTTATCTAAAATTCACCCCCCAGGGTTAATTTGATAACATGCATCAGAATGTCTCAAGTTCCACAGGTAAATGGATTGATTCGGGGAAAAAATCATGTTTCTAAGGTTCCCTTCAGGATATTTTTCTAAACTCCCCTGGCCAAAGAAGGAAGGAGCAAGCTCTGAGAAAATGTGAAAAGTTGCAGAAAGGCATATAGGATTGGGCTAGAAAAAATTGAGAAAAAATTGGCTAAGTCCTTCTAGAGGGAGCAGTCGGGATGTTTGGGACAGAAGGGCCCGAACCGGCCGGTTCGCGCGAAATCAGCATAAGGAGCCCAAAAGCAATTGGGACATTTGGGACAGAAATAGGCCGAACCGGCTGAATCGGCCGAAAAGAGACAAGTCAGCCCAAAAGCAATTGGGACAAGCGGGCCAGAAATACCCGAACCGGCCGAACCGGCCGAAATTGTCCCAGGCGGCCCGTGAAGCAAAATAGGACATCTGGGCCGCAAAGTACGCGTGGGACACGAAGATGCCCGAATCGAGCCGAAAGAAAGATCAAAATTTGCCAAGTGTCTTTGACCGGGACAATGCGGGACAGTATGGGACATCTGGGCCGGAAGTATGCAAAGTACGCGAACCGGCCGGGATCGGCCGAGGTGGAGAACTTCAGTCCGAAACCAATGTAACACAAGTTGGACAAAAAGACGCGAATCGGCTGGATCGCGAAGTGAACGCAGAAGAATTTGTCCCATGAAGCAGGGCCCGAGAACCATTTGGGACAAAAGGACACGAACCGTGCCAGTTCGGCCGAAACAGGGAAATTCAGCACTGAAGGTTCAAATGGGACAAAGGGACGCGTGGGACGCAGATCACTGAAGGAGCCGAAAGCCAATCAAACAATTGGACATGTGTCCAATCGGCAAAATGAGGGATGAGTGCGGAGCCCATTTTGGGTGGAGTCGGAAGGTTTTTGTCCCAGACAGCACTGGGACATCCGGGACAAAAGGGAAGCGAAGGAGCCGAAAGGGCCGACAACCAACCAGATGCATGACACGTGTCACATGGAGAAAGGTCCAAAGGTCAAAGGGTGTTTTTTTTAAAGCTCTGACCCGAACCAATGAAATAGCGCCACGTGTCCAAATATTCCAAGGGGCACCACAAGTCAAATTTCAAAAGGACAGGCCCACCGAAAGGTAGAGGAGAGAGAATTGCTCAGTCCAATAAGCAGCGTGCCATGTGTCATCTAGGTGGCAGAACGCGGGAAAATATTTCAAAATCACGTTTTTCCCCTGTTTTGTGCCCTAAATCTTTAGATCGCCATAACTTTCGATCCAGAACTCGGATTTGCACGTTCTTTATATCAACGGAAAGCTGGTGAAATTCTCTACACGATTTCTAGGGGTCAATCTTGCATTTTGGTGCAGTTTGGAGGGAGAAAATCAAGAAAATGGATCTGATGCATGAAATAACATGGCCAAAGGTAATGACATTCCAACGACCAGATTTAATGCAACAGATGGGTTGCATTCTCCTGTAATCCGGTCAAAGTGACAGGGTATGGGTTTGTAACCCGTCGCTTCTATCATGATGGACGATTTTAATGCAACCTAGCAGGTCAAGAAAGAATGGGGTAAATCCCGAATGCCTCTCTTTACGTTTCCTGTCCCCTGGGCTCGACCCTATGCACTGTAAAAGCCAGTTTTGGGCTTCATTTCTGTAGTTGGGAACATTTTCTGGGCATAGCAAACTTCCTTCTTTCACTGTCCAGCAAGAAGATTTGATGCAAGGATTCAGACCTCTCCATATAGATTGTAACACCTTTTCTTTTACCTCTCTGAGGGTGTAATGCAATGTATTGAATCGATCATTAAGCAATGATATATGCAAGCTCTGTGAATGGGTTCCAATCCCTCTGTTTGTATTTATTTGCTGTGATTCTCAGATACTAAATTCATTGCATTATTGCTATCTGTGTATGGTCTTATGTTATGAACTACATGGTCTGTGTCTATTTTCATGCACAAGCATATGTTTCACCACTCCTTTTGGTGCATCACCATCTATTAGCTTAGATTTCAATTTTATGCATTTTCTTACCCCTGTCTCATTGGCAGAGTTAGATTAGGGTTAGAGATCTAAACCCTCTGTAGTATTTGCAAAATATAGCATCTAAATCAGAGGAGTTTGAGGAACCAGCCTCTAATCTGGAGATTCCTCTCTCAGTCTTCACAAGTCCCACGCTTGGAGAGAGGTTTCCATGTTGTGCAATCACACTGGATGCCTAATATGATCAACCTAGAAGCCTGATCAATGCATCCAGGGGTGCTGTGATTTTGCATCAACAGGTACATTTCTAGGTCCTAATCACATACTTGCTTTTATTATGATTCCTAAGTGAGAAAAGTACTAATTGACTTATTTTTTAGGCCTCATATTTGCTTTCTCTATTGTTTTCCTTATTGGTGTTGCACACCCTACTGCCCAGTCTAGGCCTTAACATCACTTTGATTATTGTCTAAGTCATTTGGTGAACACCAACAACTCATGTATCCAACCTTCTCCCCTTATGGTTTTCTTCTTATGCATGTCACTCTGTAGTGGTCATTTTGAGTCAGTTGAGCATATAGAGCTCCCTCCATCTACCCGTAGGGTTTCTAAATATTATCGCTGAAACTTATAATCCCTTTACTAACTGCAGTGGCAAAATGTTCCTAGTCAAATAATTATTGAAATTCATATGACAATGAGAAATCATATGATGAGGAATGCCAACGTTGATCAAGAGCAATTAGACAAGCTTACCAATTTTTTCCAAGCTTTGAGATGAAAATCCTTCTAAGAATCTTCCTCATATTCTTCATGCTTTGATAAGGTTGCTAAAAACAAAGGAGATGTTGCTTTTGCACATCAAAGCAGTCCATCCTTGGCTGCCATGGCCTCAAGGGACAAGGGACTTCATGTTCCTACTTCCATTCCCACTACCACCACTCTTATCATTCAACCCCATGCATCTAGTACAAAACAGGGGAAGTTCTTCCAATACTCCTAATTTAACTTCCTTATATCAAGACATACTAACTGACAATTTGCCAACATCTAATTATCTACCTTACAGTGCATCTCCAGTGCCTCTGGCATTCAAGATCTACTTCTTCAGGCACTGATTATACACACACACATTTCCACTATATCCACTTCCTCTAAATGTCAGTGCAGGGCCCCTAAGATGCGTACCTTCAAAGACAATCGGGTGACCCTCGAGGTCAGTCATACTCTAAGCATTTACATTTGGCATGTCTAGATTATGTAGGATGATCATACTGTGGTTTTGCAAATCTCTTTGTAGGATGTCTTTTTTATTATGCAATGTGTTACATGTAACAATTTACCCTGTCCATTTGATGCAACACATAGATGATCAACATTTAGCCTATGCTTTTCTCGGCTCATTTCTCTATCAACATCGTCTACTAAGATATCATTAGTGCTCTAAGCTGGTGAAAACTGAACAAGGATGACAGGCACCCAAATAGTGGTCTATGTCTTACAATACAAAAATAACTTAGCTAAAATGCCCAATGTACTCATCCCAGGCACCCTGAACTCCAAGATCTATCTGTCCAAATTCTATTACAATTTTTACAAGAGAGTGTCAGTCTTTGATACATCCTACCCTCATGTAGATCATTCAATAGTCATACTCTTAAGCTCTGTGACACTTCAAGACTATTATATGTGGGAATCAGATTAAGTCTTCATGAGTAGGCTCCATCTTGCTACTTAGCGATTTCAATGAAAATCTTATTTTTTAGTTATTTGCTATATCATAATGATGTAAAAGCTTTACTGATTAATGCCATGTCCACTGCATGATAAGCTTCAATGATATATCCACTTAAGCATATGTTTACTAAATTTAATTTTTGCTCTACATCATTCTCTTGAACTAATTTGTCAAGACTCAATCTTATTTTACGGATCCTTCTACACTCAATCTAGACCTATCTCATCCTAAAGATCACAATTACAATCAATTTTTTTGAGTGTGCCAATCATCAATGTATGGGGCTACTTCTACTTCATCCTAATGTTTCAAAACTGAGGCTATGTAATATAATAGGTCTCACTGACAATAATGCAATTGATATTCTTGATCCTATGCCATATACACCATTAAATCAAAATAACAAGCTGAAATCATCTTCAACAATCCTATCCATATGTAATGAAAATACCCCTTTATATTCACTTTTCATCTAATCACTAACATAGGGAAGTTAAGCAAGTTTCCTAATCGATTAATGGATCCGATCTTGATTTTCTAGTTGCTCATGTTGATGGAATCTTCTCCATTAATTACATTCTATGCCTCTCTAACTACTCCTTGGTTCCATTCATCTATCTGACACATTACATGGCTTCAAAATAATATTGGGCCTCAAGCTATCAATAGGTATAATGATTGATCGCTTCCCATTAACATCAGTGTGTGCCTATTTCACTTTTGGTTGCTATCAACAATCTGCTACTTGTTTATTTCATGTCTAGTTCGTAAATCTTAACGGTTATGTCAAGCTTCTAGTCAGAGTTATTCCTCTGGATTCATGCCATCTATGCCAGTCCGTGTGGCAACTCTTCAATGCATTTATTATGTTTTATACTCTTAGATGTGTTCCATGAAGCCTCGTAGTAGACTCCCTCTATCCATTTTCCTATTGTAACCACTTGTGTCTAAATTTCATTCATAACTAGGAAGTCATCACCACTTCGAGGGTGTTCCACCATACAAACCATGGCTTCCAACTTCAACTTGAGGTATGGTACTTGCACTCGCTCGAGCATCTACTTCCCATGGACGGTTTTAAATCTAAAGCACTATATGCCCCTAGTTCTCCTACATGTACACAAACTACTCAGTTTCATTGGTCCACTAGTCCATCTCATCAACCTCGGTCCACTACTCAGATAGTTCCTTCACATATGCATACATCACCTCTGTGCTCTCCATCATATAGGTGTACATCACCTCCACGGTATCCTTCACATAAGTGTTCATCGTCTATTAGGTCACATATACATAGGTATCACAAACCGAGAAATTTCCATTTGCTAGCACTACATTACCGACTTCCTCAAAGCATGGACAACTACACATAACACCCTTGCCAGCATCATGTCACCATGGCATGACCCTTTCTCTTCACTAATGTTGGATAACATACTCACTATTACACATTTGGGGTACATCACACTTACTCTTCCCCCCTTGAACTAGCATCTATAAAGTGTCTCTACATTTTTACAATTTCCACTCTAGTGATTCTTACGTCCTAGGAATTCATCATACGCACAACTTCATACAAAACGTATATCGTCACTTCTTGATGATGCACTCTAGTGCTACGATTCACACTTGACTATTAAGGGCATACTACATCCATGAACCTCACATACATGCACATGACATGTCTTTATACTCTGCGCACATCGATGAAACATCTCTATCTAGCGCATTGCATGTATCACATGACACATTTCCCTATGAAAAATTCTAGTTACATGATTGATACTCGATTGTTGAGGGTCTAAACCTAAAATGAACCTCACCTCGTTTCATTCACTGCGTCACACTCTATAATTCATTGATCTATCTATTATAGCACACAATTCAAACCATTTCCTGATGATGCACTATTGTTCTATGGTTCATTCTTGACTTATGAGGGGTCATTTATAAATTAAACTAATCTCATACATACACATTTTCTTGGGGGGAACAGTACTCCTATGACACTCATCTTGCATACCATTCCATTTCACTTCACTCACAACATAATGCATATCTTGGTTGTACTTACGCTTACTTATTTATGCTTTCATGTATACACTTTTCTTACAATGTTAGTTGAATATTTTGTATGTCATTATTTTTTCTATATACACATGCGCGTTCACTTGCCTTCTAGTTGTAAATGCAAAATTTACACAGATCTTTACATGTAGCATGGATGATTGGCTCTTATACCTCTTACCAGTCCCACTGAGGCTCCTGGGGGCATCTAATTCCGTACACACTACATGTGTTATTGTTTCATTTTATAATACTTCCTACTCTTACTAGCACACTACTCTAACAATATATACATGTCTTAACATAATTCTTATCTTTCTAACAAACTAATGGGCACTTCATGTGCAACATTTGCTTTGCAGGAACTATTTGCCACCATGGTTGTCTGCTACTTTGCTTGATATTGTTTGTCATGTTTGCCATTGTATGTCATTGTTTGCGGGCTATGCCCTATGTCTTGTTTGTTCATTGCTTCTATGCTTTTGGCTGCTTTGGCCCTGATTTTCTTGCGACATTTTCTTCATTGCTTGATAGATTACACTTTGTCTTTTATATGCGTATTTTTCGTGTTTACAATAACACATGTTTCTAGCCACTTTGTTTGCATGTGCCTTGGTTTGCAAGGTATCAGTTTCAGATCAACATCTGGTCCTCTCCTTTGGGCTGCATTCTCCTAGCAACGTCACATGCACCCAAAACAAGATGGGCATACATTGGGTGAATCAGTCACCCCATACAACAATACAAAGCCACAACATAGTACAATTCAGCACAGAGTTATAGTTTTAGAATGGCCCAGAATTTGACTTAGGTCTTCAGTATAACACAGACGTCAGCACCCAGATACAGACATTAGCACTTGGGCGGTCCTGATCTTTCTTGGGTGTCTATGACCAAGCGCAGTTACTATTACTTTCTCATATCAACGCATTTTTCAGCATTTCACAGAGCAATTTTTACAGTACAGGCACAGTCCTTCAGCAATCAAAATGCATTTTATCTTCTTTTTTCTACTTAGATCGAACACGAAACAAAGCAGTATCACACCATCTGCAATGGTGTATAAATTTTGGGAAGTAGTTAGGGATGGAGAATAACACTAGACCTTTCTCCCCAACACTCTTCTGTTTTGGCATGAGATCTCCTCAAAAGCTCACACTTGGCGTGAGATAGCCCAAAAAAGTCACTTTTGGCGTGATATCGCCTGAAAAACTCGGCCTTTTACAACATTTTCAAGACATTTTCTATCCTTTTCATTCTTCACGAATCAAGTGCATATGTTCCTTTTACTACTTTTTCGCATTTTTACATACTTTTATATGTTTTTACAGAGTTTTCATAACTTTGACTACTCTTTCGCTCTTCTTTTGCAGGTCTGTCCTTAATACGCAACAAGAAGCAACCCCGCCTCAACAAGCATAAGTGAAAATGACAAGTGCAACACGGCACAACACATGCTTCACCCCTACAGTTACTTTCTCTTCTTTAGCTTCCATGCTTCATTTTTTATCACTCCATGCTTTTTCTTGTCTTTGGCATGTTTTCGCCATCAATCCACATGGTTATCAGGTACGCATCTCTTATCTACTTTATGTTATCGAGTATTCACTCAACAACATTAAGTGGGGGCAAATGTAAACACAACATCACGCACTTGGGTACATTTCTAGGTCATAATCACATACCACTATTTATATGATTCCTAAGCGGGAAAACTAGTAATTGACATCTATCTTTGGCCTCTTTTCTGTCTTTTTTGTTTCCTATTTGGTCTTGCACACCCCACAACCTAGTATGATCTTCATTCCTTCAACTTTCTTGACTTTGGACATCGACACCTATCCAGGATGTTAGCGCCTAGGCATCATCGTCTTCTATGGATGCGCCCGACCTCTTTGTATCTTGCTCGCCCCATTTGGGCCTCTTTTATCTTTGGGGCATCTTATTTTCTTATTGGCCGACCTTTTAGATGTCAATTACAAAATTCAAACAAGGGAATCATATAAATACAAAGTTATGTGATCATAATAAAGGACCAAACTCTAATCATCTACTATTACCACTTATGGTTGCATCCAAAGGCATTCTAAGAGCATCAAAGCATCCATCTAGCTATCATTCAAGGGACAAGGGCCAACATTTTTCTGCATACACTTCATAGGAGGGGAAGTTCATTTTGGCATCCATACATTTATCTACATTGTTACATCTAATTATTGCTTGTTATCAAGTGCATCTTGCACAAGAGCTTGCTAGGGCATCATTCTTGCACACACGCACAAGAACTACATGGAGTCTGAGATGTAGTGCAGTTCTCGGTTATAAGTTCACTCTATCAGGTGATTTTTGGGGTCAATCCGACTCCCCATTTGCATCTTTTTCTTTTTAGGATTTGATATGTTTTGAGGTTTTACAAGATATCATTTGTTTTGTAGGTTACAGGTGAATTCTGCGGACATAGTACGGCACAAAGGCGACCAACAACGAAGGTTAGCGACCAACTTGCGACACAGGGAAATTTAGATTTTGACCATTTTCGCAGTCATGAGCGGCGAGCCGAGGTCTCAAGCACACAGGCGCCCCTGACCCAATCCAGGCGCCCTAGTCCAAGCTTGTTCGACAGTTCCAAGATTTTTTGTGCTCGGTTGCGATATTCTCCTCGTCCTGCTCATCAATCCAATCTAAAACACTTCAGGATCAATTGCAAAATCAACTAAGTTTTCTACCCTCTCTCTTGCACTTAGGGTTTTATATTTCTTTAGTTTATTGTTTGTGTCAGATTTTTACTTTAGTGTTTATTTATCATACACGACTCTACAATATCTTAAGATTTTACAAAAAAAATTATTTTTGTTAAATCAAAATCCATTGTTATCACATTATTATGGAAGTGTTTCACTATTGTGTTTAACATTCATTTTATCTGAATACTCATTATGAATGGGGTGTCTCCATTATTTACATGTATGGTTTAGAAAAACAATGATTTTTCGCCTCTTTGTACCACATGTTAACATTAGTAAGGTCTTTACCATGTCCACGGTCCATAATCTTTCTCAAATTACTACATATGTTAGGACCATCCTCCTCTTTGTACCACATGTTAACATTAGTAGGGGCTCTATGTTCATGGTCCATCTTATTTTGCAATTTACTACATATGTTAGGTTCATCCTTTCTCAACAATTTGTCTATCTCACTTGGCAAGTCACCAAAAAACTCGCTCAAGTAATTGACGTCACATATGTTGTCCATAAGCACACCCATTGCTAAAAGTGTCTTTATCCTTGAAAGAAGTTTACTTGAGAGTCAAGGGGCATGCATGACCCTACAACCTTTGGAGGGGTCATGTATTACATGACAAGGGATACCTTTGCATGATGATGATGATTAATGTAGGTTATGAATGCAACATCAGTTTTGGATTCATACATGTACACAAGAAAGTGGCATAAACAACCCCTCTTATGATGAAAGTACTATATTCTTCATGGGGTGGGGAGTGCATTCCTAATAACTTGAGGACCATATGAGAACCAATAACTAAAACACACACTAAGATAATTAAGTTTACAATGCACATGCGTCATAAAAAATATGTTTTAAATAAATTACAAGGGGCCTTATGTCTTACATTTTATTTATTTAATGAGAGACTCTGTTTTCCCGTCCTTGATGAATTTGTCATCTTTTTGCATACAAGTGTATTTCTTTTTTCTCCAAACATAGAATCATCAAGTCGTTTTAAGGATATCACCACCACCAAGTCTAACATTCCATCACTACATGTTATCTCACTCCTTTTTAAATATATCCTTGACAAAATAAATCTTCTCAAGCATTAATATTCATAACATTGTTCCATTTATTTTCCCCAAGCATGAATGACAATCCTTTATCCATATTCCAATAATGCATATACATAATCAACAAAGGAAAGTGTGAAATTATTTAAGTAGAGTGTCAAATAATTACAATAGGAATAACAAAGATAATGGCAACAAATTCACGACATAACAAATATATATATATATATATATATATATATATATATATACTTTAAAAAAACAAACTCATAAGAAAATAAATTGAAACATTACAACAAATTAGAAATTGACAAAATGAAACATTACAACAAATTAGAAATTGACATGTGTATACAATTACAAACATTAACAATTTGTAAAAAAAAAAAAAGGAAAAAAATAAACACATACAAGAGAACAACAATTTACTGAACAATTGTAAACCTTATACTTTGAACAATAAAAGCAAATACACTTAGTCATTCCTAAATACACCCACATACACCATTCCATAATCCTCTTTGACTAGCTACAATCACGTGCATGAACATACTTATTTCATATCATCATCATGAAATATCTTAAATGATTGTGAATGACAATTCAAAATACAATGCATTATTAAAACTACATGTGACTTTACACCCACAATCATAAACAAGTCATAAAAACCTAAAAATTAATTTTATAATACATTTCATAGTAATTACATATACATAGAGTATAAATATATTCCATAATCCTCTTTGACACGGTGTTGCTTTCACATATGTTCCTAGAGTTTGTTCCCTTAATGAATTGCACATTTTTTTTTCCTATCTCATGACAATGCTTCTCAAAGAAGGCTCGAGTCCGTTTGTCAAAGTCACAAAAATAGAAGAGTTTGTTCCCTTAATGCACACCTACAAGCGCCCCAACATTTCTCTGCTAGTTAGACATTTGCAACTCCGATCCACTCGTAGATAACTCTTCTGATTCTTCACATTTCTTTTCCACATCTTCAACTTCCCAACACTCACTGCTACCCCTATTAACATCTCCATCACATTGCCTGAATATAATTGGTAGTCTATTTTCCTTGATTTATATTTTGACTGACAACAAAAACCCAAATCCTAATGCAAGTCGTTTATGGGATGTCAACAAATAGAAAAAAAAATCAAACAAATATTAGTCGTGATTCACATGGGTTAAATTTGATGGTCACCTATGCCTGTCAAATAATTATTAGGTAACGGTAATTTTCAAATACTGCCCTTCAAAAATGCAATATAATGTTATTTTTACACTATTAATATAACATATAAATGATTATTTTATTTAGATTTAACTGTTTCTTTTATATATATATATAATATATATATATATTAGTGTACTTCTGTATAAAAAATAACGATCATACTTAACATATATAAGTTACATAACATGTAACAGTTATGATGCCATGGCAGATAGTAGTATAGAGAGGATAGGTCTGGTGTATATCCTCTATACCTTATATACTGCTCCCCGAAATAAAACACCATTACAGATCAAATATTTGCAAATCTTTTACGACTAAAATCATGAAAAACGTCTAAAGCATCGTCAAACTTAACCCCTACCCCCACTTCTGTACTACATCCACCCATATAGTTAGATCGGGGCCGACGTGAAGACAATGTGGGTGGCTTGGTGGACTTAAGGTGTGAATGGATGCAAAATTAAATACGGATAGGTGCATCGCATACCATACACCATCACATACCATAATATACACATGATACATCCAGTTATTTAACGTGATGGAACAGGTATATGAAACGTCACTATGAAGGAGCTGACAATGTGGTATTTAATGTACTGGAGTCTTGGAGAGAGCGGGGGTAGCCGTTGAACGTAAGTTTGAGAGTTGACAATTAGATTTGCTTCCTAATTTCATATCAATGGAAACTACAATAAATTCAGGGATTTGAAGTTCATTAACATTAGAAGCACTTTTTATGTGGGTGTGAAAAGTCAAAAGTTTAACAGTTGCATTGTGGATATCTGAACGTGAAGTAGAATTATATAGAAAATGTCTGTTGCATTGGTCTGTGTAGCATCTGGTTCAAAGGAGTTGTGCTGCTCTAAACTTATTTATCACTCTAACCATGGTGGAAAATAGTACTGCATAACAAATGTTGCACATGAAGCACCCGTTATCATGTTAGAAAGATAAAAATTATGTCAAAGCGTGTATAATCTGATAATGTAAAGTTCCAAGTACAAAATGAAACAATGGCACTTGTAATGTATGAAAGTGGATGCTCCCAGGATCCATTGTGGGACTAGTACTAGGTATTGTGCCAAGCATTCATGCTGCGTGTAATGACCTATATAATCTGTAATGACAACTAGAAAGAAAGTGAACACACATGTGTATATGATAAAGATAATGACATACAAGCTATCTATCTAGTATATGTAATAAAGTGAACATGTACAAGTAAATGTAAGCAACAATAAATGCCACGTAGATATGTAATATGTTGGGGATGGATGGAATGGAATGTAGAGTGATTGATAGGAGACACATTCCCCCCAAGTGAATATAATTGTATGTAGTGAGGTTCATTTATGTATGCCCCCTCAACAATTAAGAATGAACCTTAAATGATAGTGCGTCATCAGGTAATGGTTGAACTATATGTTGTGTGTAATGTGATGTGATGAATGTGTAGTGATGATATGCAACATAGAGACGAGGTGTAAGAATGTGTGATTATATAGCCTAAAACATATATCACGACAAGATAATAGAAGAATTGATGATTTATTCTAAAGCATATATCACTAAAAGATATTATAAGAAGTGATAATGTAGCCTATGACATATATCATTAATCTAGGAATGTCGCATGAGAAAACAAGTAGAATGGTTTAATGTGTGAGTGTGATGTGGTCTAGTCGATTTGTACACCTTAAACATTCTAGTATGGACCGTGAGACTAAAGTGTGTCATCGAGTAGTGAGTGCAACACATAAAATTAGATGAGCAGATTGTGTATATTAATGTGGTGACGAGGAAATGTCATGATGTGTAAAGTGTGTAATGTAGGATGTATAGAATGTAAGGTAAGATGCATGGATGATATAAGATGTAAGATTCATAGTAGATGTAAGATGTAGGATGTAGGATGTATGTATGTAAGTTGTGTGAAGATGTGTGATGTGTGATGTCTATTGTGTAGTGTGTGAGGTTCTTGTGTATATGATGCCCTCAACAGTCAAGTGTGAACTGAAGCACAAGAGTGCGTCATCGGGTAATGTTGATACTAGCTTATGAGTAGTATAAGATACATGTAGTCAATTGGGGGAGAATACACATGATGCCCCCAAAGTGTGTAATGGAAAGTGAACTATCTGATGAAAGTAAAGGATGAAGGTCCTTTACTCGATGCTTGCGGTGATGAAAGTGTGTGATCATGCTCTAGGAGTGGTCGTATAACAAATAAACATTGTGCTGGTGAGTGAAGCCTATGTGCATGTGGTGGATGAGTATATGGTGGGTACCACAGTGTAAAAAAATGTGTAGGTAATGAAGACCTATGTGTAATAGAATGCGGTGGTGATGGACACTAGAGTGGAATAAAATGATGTGGTGATTTGCAGCGAGTTACAGCAACTGTCCAAGAAATGGGCCTATATTGCTTTGTTGGACTACAAGAGTGATCATACCATGTAGGTTGTATGTGAGTAGGTGAACTAGGAGCAGATGGTACTTTAGGTTCTATGGGTTGTGGTGTACTAGATGAAGCATATGATACATTAGCCATTGCAAGAGGATGGAGGCACACCATTGATAGAATTGACTTGATTGTTATGAATGAATTTTAGACACAAATGATTCATGGAGATGATATACTAAGACTTGTGAATCTAGTTGATACCTAAGATCATGTCACACATGTCAAATGTTTGCTCCACAAGAAAGGGGACAAACATAGTGAGAGAACCTACAATAACACAAAGTTTGACAATGTCGTATGAATTGTTCATTGGATATGAAATTAATGATAGTGGATAGCCAATAATAATGAGAAGTGGAATAGAACACACATTGATGGGCCAAGAAAAATCAACCTTAGTATTATTGATAGAGACAAATTTGATAAAGGCACTAATATGTAAGTGGTTACAAGATAATGAGACATGATAATCGTGATCAGAGAAAGAGATAATTGTTGAAGAATTGTCACTATTAGCAAATAGGAAATCAAGAGCCCCTGATGTAGGAGGAGGCACTGCGTGATATACATAATTAGTCAAGGATTTGAATGCTTTTGTGTCATGCTTTGGTAGAGGGTTGTTAAATATTTTGAGGTTATGGTTTTTGTTGCTAGGTGCAAAAATTGTAGGTTCTGGAAGCTCAATTTTATCATTTTTGATTAGGCCATGAATAAGAATACAAAGCTTGAAACAATGATCTACGGAATACCCTACACATTGATGATAGTAAAAATGAGAATTTTCATCGTAATTATGCCCTTTTGGTTGAGATGGATCTAATTGGAGCGGAGGAGGAAGTGTGATGAGGTTACTATCAACAAGTTGTGGTATTAGAATATGTGGGGGGGTAATGAACGTAATGAATGTATGATGAGTTAGTTGCAACTGAAGCTCTTTTATGGTGGATACCACATTGACCATAATTTTTGTGTCTGTTGGTTTGGTCGTTGAAGATTTGAATGTTGACTTGGTTTGATAACGTGTAGAAGATGATGTTTGTTCCTAATATTTAAGCTTGCCGATGGATAAAATTTTGGTTTCATGAAGCTTAAGAGTATGACAGAGTTGATCGAATGAAGGAGAGGTTGCAAAGAGAACACTTTCCTATAGAGGTGGTAATAGACTCTGAATGGACCTATGTCCTAAATTTTAGAGTCCACAAGCACATTTTACATCTTAGCTTAGTTTTTTTGGTAGCATAAAACATAGTCTGCTAAGTGTTCATTAGACCCTTTTTTAAGTTGTGCAAGTTGGGCATAAGAGATCTTGGAGCTGATATTGATAGAGAAGTGAGTGAGAAAAGCATCGGCCATATGTGTGAAAGATGTTACCAAGTGGACAGGTAGGTCATAGAACTAACGCATTGCATAATCTTGGAGACTATGAGGAAAAATATTATCTAGGAGTGTGTGATCATCCACATAATCAAGACATACTATGTGAAAAGCTCAAAGATGCTCTTGTGGGTCACCATGGCCTTTGAAGATGGGAAATTTAGGAGAGTTGAAGTTTGGTGGTAGCGGATATGTGGAAATGGCGGGTGTGAAAGGAGTATGAAGAAGTGAAGCAAAGTCAAGAGAAAAAGATACACGAGAAGTGGCGAGTTATAGCTAGAAAATTTATGTCTACAGATCATGATATAAGGAAGTTAAATCAAGAGTATTCGAAGAGGAACCAGGTTGTCTATCGAGAGTATTAAGTGGAGTGATCGGAGTGGTAGTGGTAGGAATGGATAGTGGAGCGAGAGGCTGGGTGGAGGCCATGGGAGCCGAATAGTTAGCAATAAGTGGAGTCGTGACATCATCACGCGTATTTTTAACAGTGACCAAAGCATGCACAATATGTGGAAGATGGGTTGGATTATTATGAAAATCTTGTTAAAAATCAATAAGTGTGTTCAATTGGTCTTGATCAACATGATTATCCTCATCATATGACTTCTCACTATCAGACACTTCTATTTTGTGAAGGGGAACATTGTGAAAGTTAACAAAGGGATTTTTAGTTGTAGCCATATATGTAAAGACCTCAGCCATAGATTTAGAAACCCTACGGGAGAATATAGGAAGCTTAATATTCTCAAGAGACCCAAATCGAATACTATGGGTGACAGGCATAAGAAGAAAACCCAAGAAAGAAGGTGGATTCGAGCGTGGGTTCACCAAAATTATTATGTTAAAATGTAAAATAAAAGTCTAATCTAATGCAAGCTTGTAGTGAATAAATGAATACTGAAATAATACCCAAGCAACCAAGCCATGAAAATATGAAACCCTAATGTGTAAAAAGGGTTAGAAGAGCCTTAGCTGATTTGCAGAGTTTGTTGGACTATGTCGCAATGGAGACTGGTTGAATAGAGATGGAGGATCATCGTGTAAAATCTTGGAAAAATACAGATACAATAGATTTGATTGGAGTGGGCCCTCATGGGCACACTAATATGATTTTTGGGTGCCCTGATTTGCATAGACACTAAGAAAATATCCTCTGAGGTGTTGCAATAGGTATTCATTGTTTGTCTTTTTTCATGGATATGTCATTGTGAGATTATCGAGGTCACTGTAAATTTGGAATGAATGAATCACTTGCAAAACCCCAATAAAAGAATAAAAAATCTAAAAAATAAAGATGCAGATGAGGGGGTCAGAATATCCTCATCTGCCAAAATGATGAACTTATAACTGAGTGTTGCACTACATCTCAGACCCAATGTAGTTTTGTGTGTGTGTGTGTGTGCATAGAATTTTTCCCAAGGTTGCTCTTGTGCCTATCACAGTTGAAGTAGAAAGAAAGTAGCTAAATGTAGAATGTAAATAATGTGTGCATGGAAACAATAGACTCCCCTCCTATGTAGTGTGATGCATATGAACCAACCTTTTACTATTGTGATGGAGCTAGATGGATGCAAATGGAGCTATAGATACCTTTGATGAATGCAACCTTAGGTGGCGATAATAGATGTTTAGTGCTTGGTCCCTTATTATGATCACATAACCTTATATTTATATGATTCCATTTGTTGAATTTCATAACTAACCTTGAAAAGGCTGACTACCAAAAAGATAAGATGCTCAAATGGCTAGAAAGGACCCAAAAAGTGTTACCAAAGTATAAAGAGAAAAAGGGCACCCAGAGGGGATGGGGGCGCCTAACGTTGGCATCCTAGTTGGGTGCTAGTGTCTAGAATGAAAAATTCCAAAAGGTGAAAATAAAGACTAGGAAAGTAAGAGATCAAGACTGAAAGCAGAAGCATGAAGCAAAGAAAGGTGGCCAAAGATATGGGTTAATTAGTACTTTTTTTACTTAGGAATCATGTAAATAGTAGTATGTGATTGAGACTAGATAATTACCCAAAGCGCATGATTTTGTGTCTACACTTGGTCCCATTCCTTCTAGTATACAATTTGGCACCTATTCTCACACGGTTGCTGCTTCACATGCTCCATCTATGCCTTCCAGACCACTTAATCTATGTTAGATGAGATCTACTTTCCATTTCATTTCCCTATGACACACTCTCGTGCTATGGTTCACACTTGAATGTTGAGGGAATACTACATTAATTAACCTCTTCTTTCATAACTCATGCATCGTGCTTCATGTCATATATTTTCTAGCACCTCCTTACACGTGACAAATCCATTTCCCAATGACACACTCTTGTTCTTTGGTTCATTCTTGACTACTGAGGGGGCATTTATAAATGAACCACATTTTCGCATTGGGGGAAATTTATCTTCTTCCCCGTTTCATTCTTATCATACACATACCAACACATTGTTATTCCTTTATATTAATATTACTCTTTCACATTTATTTTACATCACATAAATCTATTTCTATTCATCACATACTATGCTCTTCATTCTTATTCACTTACTAATCCTATTCTAATAATTACTTATCTATTTATTTCCACATCATATTACATTCAAACATGTACCAATCAAAAAAACCATTTGAACAATGCACATACATTCTATCAAATCACACAATTGCTACTAGTTACAAACCATAATCATCATATAGTATACAATGCATACCACCTGCAAATGAAACATCAACACCCATATATATATACATATCATCTAAAATCATAATTTTCTAAGTAAAATCGCTAGGGGGAAAGGCCCCATACATCACTACATCATATATGTTACATCATCATCACTATCACTATATACAATAGCGGGAGCTCTAGAACTAGAAGCTTCTCTATTCAATCTACACAGCCAATATCGACCTCTATATCTATCCAAATAAATTTTTAATATCATGATCTCAGACATCTACTCTGAAAATCGGTCATGTAGCTCAACATACTTTACAAACACATCTTGAGCTAGGGCCCTTCCTCTTACGGTCTATCTAGCTCACTTAATCTCTACGTGAGCCTCATCGCACTCGCTCAATAACATAGTACACGTGGCCATTGTTATGGCCCACTAGCTTGAACAAATGGGTATGCTCGCCTGCAATATCATCCACTCTCTCTAACATACCACCTCTCACAAGCATATTTGGAGGCACATTCTGTGTCAATGTGTGTATCAACGAATCTACGATAAATGACCAGAATGCATCACTTGCATTCACAAAAACCATCTTTAGTCACTAAATTTTTTCCCAATCAATAATAAATAAACAAAAACTAACAAATAAAAATGCACAATATTAATGCTCCACTCTCGTAGCCTCTACACCATCAACATTGAGGAATATGCCTACCCCTATATACCTCCAAATACTGCTCCGCCAACCGTATCCACCACTACAGGAAATAGAAACATCCATCGATGTGTCACCCATTACTCAATATAATATTGGGTGCACACCACGTTATCAACCTTTATTGGCTCTATAGCCACATTTGTCTCATCAGGACCAGGATGCACTAATTGTGCTCCTGTCGGGCCTGACCTCGCTCCTGGTCATTTGGCTGCTCTAGTAGATCTCAACAATATATATAGATCTAGGGGCACATCCTAGGCCATACGAAACTGCCTAAATACTTACTCACCTCAGAACAAATTTTTCACCCCTGGGAAGTAATCCTCTAACCACATAGTGCGCTGAATGCACCACAACTCTACATCATCATCTCCCCATCCACCATAATCTCTATAATGTCTCCATATAATGGCCCCAGGGCCCATTTGATCTTGCATCAACTTATAGGTGATCGTACCCATCCTCCTTTTATGGGTGCCTACCCACCTCGCTAAAAATATCTCCAGCCTAGCCCACTTGGCTTGTGGCCCACTGAGCAAACTCAATATAACAATGTGCTCATATGCCCATGCATGTAATAAAGTAATGGCTCCTAATCCACCCCCATGGTCCTCCTATGTAAATATATAAAAGTCTCTATATAAGTGGGCCAATACACAACCGTGTCCATGCATATCTAGTCCCATGCTCCTCTATACTACAATAAATATCATGCATCTTATATAATATACTAACCCACCACCCTTTACTACCATCGATGACATTATAATCACTACTATAAATTTTCGCAACCACAGAACACTAGATCTCACTATCACATCTAAACTGATATGAGTATCTATCTATACTCGTGTTCCTATAAAATACCATCTCACTACCTTCATCTGTGTTTGGGAATCCACTATAGACATCACTAGTGCTCTCTAGCCTATAATGGCCAATTGTAATATCTTGTATATATCCTCTAAAGTCACAGTCATCTCACCAGTAGGCAACCAAAATGTACATGTATTTACACACCATCTCTCACATAAAGTTGTTAACATAGGCATATTATGGGGCACCTCTCCCAATCTTGCAATGTTCTGTAAGCTAACATGGTCCAATATCCCACTCTGCATCTGAAAACCCCAACATAAGCGAAGTATTCAAATGACAGCCCGCCCAAAACTCTCTCAAGTGAATATCCCTCTACACAACACAATACACAACTAAATTATTCCATTAGTACATCATACATATTGGAGAAATCATTTATGGTAGTGTAAAACTAGTCGTAATATCAGTAGAACACAGTGCAGTGCCCCATCCTTGATCTGGGATGCCAACGCCCAGGAGCAGGTCACAGGCGCCCAAAATCAGATCACCAATGTATAGAATTGGGTGCTAGTGTCCCTAAGGAAAGAAACACTCTGGTTGCTTCCACCTAGGTCAAGAGCACCAAAGGATACTTAAACACATTTTTTTCAAAACTTAACAAAAACATACATTATTGACAAAAAAATTCAAAAATATTCTCACTTACCAACTCATTGGTCATTTTTGAAGCCATGACCACCATTACTCACTCAAACCTTGTCAAAATTATTTCTCTTACACATGGAATCCTCACAACTCAGAGCTCTAAATCTTAATTTTTGGGAATATAGTACTATGGAAATGGAATTAATTCCCCAAAATCTACAGCAACGGATGTATAAACTAGAATAATCATAATCAAAACAAATTACACACACATAACATAACATGTACTATGGTTCACCCAATGTGGGCTACGTCCACCAAATATAGAGATCTCATATATATATATATATATATATATATATATATATATAATGAATAAGAGTACAAACCAACTCTTCCCACAAGAGTACAACACATCTCTCAAAGATTATCTCCTCCTCCAGATCTCTAAATAGATCTCCATGAGTACACTACAACCGTGCCTCCAAACCACTAGCATATCTCACATAACCAGGAACTACTACATCTTTGAATTGCAACCAAGGTCTCTGTGGATATGCAATAAGACCTCTCACATGGGTCTACCATATGTGCAACTATAACTGTGCACCAAGAAGTAAGTCCATCTCTCCATCATTACATCAACTTGTGCATTCATGAAGAAAACCTCCTCTACAATATCTAGATCTACATGGATCATCAATAGAACATGATCTCATGGATCTATGAATACAAGATCTCAAAACAACCTATGGATATAAAAATACAAGATCTCACAACAACCTGTGGATCTAACAAGAAGAATCTACTATACAAGATCTCACCAACCTGTGGATCTACAAGAAGAAACTCTATGTGCTTTGCATACTATGCAAGCCATTATAATGAGACAATAACTATACAAAGGAAATACAATAGAAGACGTGACCCTCTTCTCACCATTTATATGTACTTGCCGTAGTTATACCTGCTATTTCCTAATGTCCAGCTTCTCTCCGTGGAACTCTGTCTTCTTATAACCTGTTATTTCTTTCTCTTCTTCTTCATCCTCTCAATCTAGGAGAATCAAGGATCTAACTCAATCCTTCTCTTAACTTAACCTTCTAACCCTAGCTTTCATGCTTATATAAGCATATAAAAACTTAGGGCACCATAGCTATGCATTACAACCATTAGATCAACTTTATAACAAAATTTATATCTAATTCTCGTGAGTTGAATATAAACTTTCACGCACAGGTAACCGATGTCAGTTCCTTGACTAATGGCGGTTCCTTCGTTGACCGATGGAAGTTCATATTTTGATTGATGGTGGTTCTTCTACTGACTAATGGTGGTTAGCCAACCAACACCGGTTACTATGTAAACCAGCCACTTGTAATGCATGCTCATTGTGAAGCAATCTACCTCCGCAATCCAAAAATCTCCCACTTGGAGATAAATTGCTGAACCTTTATACCTGTACCTATACATCACCATCCTCTAGATACTGTGAAGACCAACTATTCTTTCCTTCAACAATTCTCTCAAGTAATTAGGAATATTAAACCATCTTCTAAAACCAAGAAGATAACAAACCATGACTCACCAACAAAAATATCATCAACCTATTGCACAACCATCTAAGATGAAAGAAAACAAAGGGTACCATCCATGAATGGTAAATATACATTGTTGTCAAACTTGTAGCCTAACCGACCATGGTTTCCCAACCGACATCGGTCAACTCCTGACCGGCCATGGTTCCTAGATGACCAACCACAGTTAGCCCAACCATTACTGGTCTCTGTAATAGTCAGATTTTCCTTTTTAACCCTTCAAACACTAAAAATTACTTTCTATTCTTCACCCAGTTGAATCAACCATCAACTGCTATCCCAAAGGATATCCAGGCACCACAAAATAAAACCAAAAGTGTCATCACAATGCAATAAAATCAAAAATACCTGCAAAGCCATTTCTGTCCTCCAAAACCACTTGTGCCTCATGCTACTTTTAATAGTGACATCCTCATCTCACTCTACATGTGCAATGTGTCCAACCTACAATACCAACATCCATGGATTACTCCCACTCAACATGAACTCCCCTACACTGCCTCTAACCACCGAGATCAAAATCTATATAGGTCAGTGAGAAATAAAACAAATGAAGGAAATATAAAATTGATTCCCTTATTATCAAAGAATACTTCTACATCACAAAATTTTGGACTTCTTGTGAAGTAGATGAATCACTTTCATTTCATCTGTGTGTACTAACATCTTTGTTACTTGCAACTGTGTGTCTAATCATGACTTTTCATTGAGGACATCATCCTTATAATAGATACCCTTATCCTCAAGATTCCAACACATCCTGAAAATAAAAGTCAAACTCACCAAATATCTATGGCGAAAATGTTTACTTGTGCACACAATCCAAACATAATAATAATTACTTCAAACAAAATAAATAAAACATGAACCATATAGAGATACCTGACCCAAAGTCTCAGTGGACTAACAGAACCAAATTCATCCTCTTTCTGATTCAAACATTGAAGTGATCTACACTATTTCTACCTCTACACACTATGTAAGAAACTTGATCCTCCAAATTAGGGAACTGAACCATTCATTCCCTCTTCTACTATAATAAACCTTGTTAAAACTCCTTGTTACAGAGACCGACCATAGTTTGTTGACCAATATTGGTTACCCTCTATGACCGATGTTGGTTCCCTGACTGACACCGATGATGTTGGAACGAAAAGAACACCAAAAATTGGAATAGGTCACCAAACTGGGTGCCTACTCTGACCAAATCCGATAGTTTTGCTGAGCCAATCATTTCAAGAAGCACACAAATATTGCACAAAAAACTTAGCAACAATAATACATGCAATAAAACTGCACCAAGATCATATACATCACCTTACCAACACCAATATAATCAACCACATCTTCAACTGAAGAACATGCTTCTCTGATGGAAACCCTATCTTCACTTTGTGCTACTGCCTCTCTTATGAAGCCCGCGCAAATGACTGCACCAAGGATGCATAACTTCTCCTCTATCTCATACTTAGATCTACAATCCCAAACCATGCATGTGTAGCCAAAACATACAAACACTACAATACCAAGATAAAACCATACCTCTATAACCTAGATCTATAATCTAACCAACATGTTTGTGCCTCTAAGAACCAAGGACACCTCAACAAACAAGACACATTCCATGCATCTCTTAATTTCTTCATATATGTGATTTTTTATTTAAAACTAGGTTGCCTAGTAACTGACCACGGTCACCCTGACGACGTCGGTTGCCATCTAACCGATGACGGTCACGGTATTCTCCATTAACCTCATATTTCTATCTTCTACTTTACATTTAAATCTCTTTCTATGATTTTCACATCAGAAAAAACAAACCCTTCTCTCATACACCTGTCAGTAAACCACTTACAATATACTAAAGCAAAACCTTGCTATGAAATAACCAAGCTATGATACCAGTTGTTGAGGATATAGTACTACAAAAATGGAAATAATTCCCCAAAATCTATAGCAGTGGAAGTATAAACTAGAATAATCCAAATCAAAACAAAGTACACACACGTAACACAACATGTACCATGGTTCACCCAATGTGGGCTAAGTCCACCAAAGATAGAGATCTCACATATATATAATGAATAAGATTATAAACCAACTCTTCTCACAAGAGTAAAATGCATCTCTCAAAGAGTATTCTCCTCCTCCAGATCTCTAAATAGATCTCCATGACTGCACTACAACCATGCCTCCAAACCACCAGTAGATCTCACATAACCAGGAACTACTACATATCTGAACTGCAACTAAGCTCTCTGCGAATCTGCAACAAGACCTCTCACATGGGTCTACCATATGTTCAACTATAATTTTGCACCAAGAAGTAAGTCTTTCTCTCCATCACTACATCAACCTATACAAACATTAAGACAACCTCCTCTACAATATCTAGATCTACATGGATCATCAATACAACATGATTTCATGGATCTATGAATACAAGATCTCATAACAACCTGTGGATCTAACAATACAAGATCTCACAACAACCTATGGATCTAAAAAAGAAGAATCTACAATACAAGATCTCACCAACATGTGTATCTACAAGAAGAAAGTATATGTGCTTTGCATATTATACAAGCCATTACAATGAGACAATAACTATACAAAGGAAAGACTGTAGAAGATGATACCCTCTTCTCACCATTGAGATGTACATGCCATAGTTATACCTACATTTTCCTTTTGTCCATCTACTCTCCATGGAAGCTCTGTCTTCATGTGTTATTTATTTCTCTTCTTCTTCATCCTCTCAATCTAGTAAAATCAAGGATCTAACTCAATCCTTCTCTTAAATTAACCTTCTAACCCTAGCTTTCATTCTTATATAGGCATATACAAACTTAGGGTACCATAGCTATGCATTACAACCATTATATCAAATTTATAAAAAAAGTTAGATCTATTTCTTGTGAGTTAAATATAAAATTTCACGCACAGGTAACCGATGTCACTTCCTTGACAGATGGTGGTTCCTTTGTTGACCGATGGCAGTTCATCTACTGACCGATGGCGGTTCTTATGATGACCAATTTCGGTTAGCCAACTGACACTGGTTAATGTGTAAATCATCCACTTGTAATGCATGCTCATTGTGAACCAATCTAGCTCCACAACCAAACATTAATAAATCTCGATACAAATGAACTACTATTCACTATCCACTATTACTATATTTAGTAATTCCACTTTTTGCTATACTATAGTTACTATTTATAATCACTTTTATAACTAATACGCCTTGAACAATTTTTCTCATATCTCGAGTCTCATTACTTTGTTTCTTTATGCGTTTGTACAAAAAAATCATATTTTCCTCTATCACCGTACCATACATCTTTAAACATCTCATATTCACATTTGGCACATAAACCATTCAATATCTATGCACACTATGACTACACTATCCAATACTATTTCTTATTCACTATTACATCATCTGATGTCTTTCTTTCAATTCAGTGCTCATTTTTTCACCCTTCACCCTTTTGCCGAAAGGGGTTGCATATAATCAAGATCATCTCATAATCCCCCTCAAGTGACAATACACTCAATCAAAACTCCTAGCACATCATAGTTATAATTTTCTTTGAAATCATTTGAACAAAGGAACAATAATTCTATACTTCAATCAATACTTATTACTATTTCAAATATATTCCTCCAAATGACCTAATCTAGGGGGAAAACACAAAAAACATCTCTGTGAGTAATTTAATAAGTACACAACCTCAAAGCAATCTTCTATCATTTGAATCAAATCAATCAATTGGTACAACAAACATACTTTACTATCTCTCCTAGATGACCTAACTTGGGAGTCACTTTACATTTCTATCACTTCCAAATGACCTATGATGGAAGCCATATACCACTATGTAAATTAGAACACCCAAAGGAGTGGGGGTGATGAGACGTCATTTCCTTTCCTATACTACTCATGTATGGGTTCTTCAACACAAAACAATACATAACAACACAAAACTCAATTTGGTCTCTATCCATCTGTAGTGGTTGGACCTTTTGGGGATGTAGTCATGCATGGAGAGTAAAAATAGAACTCTCTCCCCAAAAATCTTCCTTTGGTGGCAGGACGCCCAAATCATCCCATTTACAAATAAAATTGGGTTGGGAATTGATTACTCCCTACCCCTCTTTATCGCTTTTAAAAAATAAAATAAAAATCCAAAATCATTTCAATTATATCTCCAAGTGCTCATTACTATGGTTCACTATCTCTACTTACGCCACATGGGTCAAAATTTTGATCCATGGTTCACCACACTACAAGTTACTACACTCTGCACATACTCTGTAACATGACTTCTCAGAAATTGATGTAGGTATGTTCCTTATTTTCTTTACCTTACTTGAATTTCATTTAAATAGTTTAAAGGGGGGAAAATGTAGACACAAAATCACACACATAGTATCATATTACTATGTCATCAAGTATGTTGTTATATGTATGGATTGTTATCCATATTTCACCCCCGTGCCAAATATTGGATCGACCATGATCCTGCATAAGCAGAAACATAGTCAAAAGGCAGACATAAAAGGCTTCAAAATTGGCTAAGTATAAAGGTGTAAGTGGGGAATGTCAAGTGTCAATATGACGCTGATTCAAGGGGTGAATAGAGAAAAGGTTTCTAAATGAGTGCTAGACTGCCGCGTGTCCCAGGGGAGAGCGGGGTGTCAGGGGGAAAATTGATTTTTTGCCCCTTGCTATCTTAAAAGGATAAAAGTTGCAAAATAGCCCACAACTCCGCCCAAGGAAAAAGTCAGCTTCTGGGCCCGATTCAAAGCGAAAATGGGAATCATAGAAAAGGGAAAAAGATAAATTGTGGACCCATAGGCCCGATTTTGGTTTCAATCTAGCTGCCACGTGTCCCATATCAAAAGGGGACCCATTTTTCAAGTTGTTTTCCCACCCTCCTGTACGAACCTGATACAAACTTCGAAGGGGCATATATTTCGACTCACGGCTTGAAATATTGAAAATATGATGCCATTGGAAAGATCTCAGCCTTGCCCATGCCATGGAGGTCTGAGATTTTATTTTTGAGAAGGTTAGGTGAAGAAAAATGGAGAAAACATCTTCAGGATTTCAATGTAGGATCTTCTCACCTCAACAACTAGATCATATTTGATCTGTTCACCATTTCCTCTTCCTTCAAGGCACTGAACCAAGGATTGATGCAGTAAAGATGGATTTGGGGTAGATTTTATTAGAAGCATTAATACCATTGATTGAGTTTAGACCTGATTTTCCAACTTCTCTCTCTCTCTTTCTTCTCTTTGATCGAATCTATAAAAATGAGGGCAGGATTCATTGTAAAGGGTTAGACATTCCTTGTTTTATGGGCTCCCTTTATCTTCTAACAAAGGAATTTGTGGGGTTTAGGGCTTCTATAAAAAATTACATTACATTTCTTCCTCTTGGCTACTTTGTAATGGATTGTATCAATCTACAAAGCAATAAAACATGACTGTGATCAATTTTAGATCCTTTCTTGTCTCTTTTTCTTTCATCTAGTCTCCCATTATATATCTGGCTATATGTGCTTATTTATTGTATGCATTTTGTTGTTTTGTGTCTATTAGCAAAATAAGTGTTCATCATTCCTTTGATGCATCACCTCGTAGTTTAGATCTGTTTTAATTTTTGTATTCGTTCTATCCATGTCTCCTTGGTAAAGTTTAGATTAGGATTAAGAACAGACCCTCTAATAATTTCTACGTATGCACCTAAACAGAGGAATAAGGAGCCAGCCTTCAATCTGGAGAGCTTTCCCATTTTGCAAGGTCCTACACCTTGGGGAAAGTTCAATGTTATGTAATCCCACCAAATGACTCTGCCTTAAAAAAGCATACTTGTAGAACTCATTTGGGGGTGTTGCGATTTTGCACTAACAGTTTTGGCATGCACCTGGTGGGACTAAGAAGTCTCCATCTTATTACAGTAGGAATTGATGTACACTTGTTGTGATTTTAGACTTTTAAGAAGCCTTAAAATTGTACATCTATCGAAACTCCAAAATAAACAAATCTACTAGTTTGAGTAACCCAAGCTTGCGAGATTCATGAGAAAAACCTGTTCTAGAGAAAGGAAATAAGGTATATTTGAATACTTGCGTCTATCTCTAGGAAGAGAAAGGAGAGGAAGAAGAGTTTATAGGTCTCCATCTCCATCAAGCAAAACCTTGTCAACACCTCCACCTGCGAGGCCTTTCTTTCAGTTTGCATGGGTTCTTAGGCCAATCAGAATGGCACAACTAAATCCATATGTCAAATTCACTAACAGTATTCCACTCACCTTGAATGCACAAAACCCAGTTTCGATTGTAGCATTAAAGAGCATCTCATATTTCACTGGGGAAAATAGAACTTCTCCTTGTGACCATGTCCAAGATATTGTGAATGTCTATACAATCCATGATATCCATGAGATGGACATTGCAGTCAAGTTGCTCGCCTCTTCATTCAAAGGGAAAGCTTCACAATGGTTTAGGAGTCTTGAAGTAGGGTCTATCCAAAACTGGAACCATATGTGCATGGCTCTTCACAATCAGTTTGGGGAAAAATGTGATAGTTTGTCCTTGTTGGAGCAACTAACAACAATCAAGAGAACCCCGAATGAGTAGTTGACAGACTTCAACCTCACATTCCAGTGGACTTGGGATAGGATTCCAACAACAGTAAAGCCCGCTAATGAAGGTGCCTTCTTATACTTTCTTAGGGCTTTAAATTTTGATATTTCTTTGATGATTCAGTCAATGGGGGGCACTACATTACTTACAGCCTATAGCCTCTCCATAGGGGTTGATAACCATTTGATTCAAGCTAGAAAAATCACTCCTAGGCCATCCATGCTTCTGTACCCTGAGTTAGGAAGCCCAAATACTAGCCAAGTGCCTACATTAGCTCCTATACCCACTCCCATGAGTCAAAGCTCAGATGAAGCTTCCACTTCATCATCTAATACCTCTAAAGAGCTTCAGGAAGTGATGAAGCAACTTCAAAACTTTTGGAATGAGCTAGTGACCATCAAAAGACAATAAGCTCAGAGTTCTAGGCCATACCAGCCCCAGGCTCAATATCAAGCTAGACCCCAGTACGAGAAGAATAGGCCACCACATTAGACTATAAACCAGAGCCAAAACCAAGGAAAACCCCAAGATGCTAGACCTTTTAGGCCGTATGATCCTAACACAACTTTAACATCAAGAGCATTGGTCCCAACACAGAACAATATGTCATAGGAATATGATTGGTGTTTTCCATGCGATCATCCACATAACCAATCAACATGCTATAATGGTGCTCTAAATCAGGACTTGATGGTGCAAACCAATATGGTGCCATAAGAACCTAGCCAAGAGGAAGATCAGTAACAAGGGGTTCAACAAGGTGCCCCCCCAAACAAGACTATGCTTGTCAATTGGTAGGCTGAAGACCTCTGTGGGATGAATCAGTCTCTTCCTCAAGGTGTGGCTGCCAACACATGGTCCAAAAGGAGAAATATTGGAGAGGGCCAACCACTGAATTCAGGTAACCCTCAACCTTCCATCACACCACAAGGTCCTAGTGTTCCAAGTGCAACTCCAAACATACAAAACCAACCCAAGCCACCTTCCAAACCCAGGTAGGCACCGGTTGTAACAACCCATGTGCAAGAAAGGAATGTGTCTGGGAAGGGATAGAAAAAAGATAGCTCATTCAATAATTTTGAGCAAATGAAAAAGACAAGTGTGAACATTTCATTATGGGAGTCCCTGGCCATTCTAAGACAGAGGGATCTGTTGCAAACTGTCATGTAGAATTGGTCAAATTCAAATCACTTCCTAACCAACAAGAGAGAGTGCTTACCAATACAGTTCAACCAGGGAGAAACCATGAAGAATAATAAGGTAATAACCTGAGACTGTCATCACCAATCCGGCACTATGATAATTCTTCACTGGGAACTCCTCGTGCTATGATTATTTACTAATGCACAGACTTTAGTTTGGTGGATGTAATCTGGAAGCAAAACAACAACCGAACACAAGAATACCATTGACTATGATAAGACAGAATGACGACAAATCTGAAATATCAAAATAAATTATAATATTAACATGAAACTGTTACAATCTCACCCATGAGATACTTCAACAAGACTATGGGAGAAACTTTACAATTACACCTCTTGATGGCTTCTTCAACACACCTTTAACTGATGGCTTCCTTCGCACACTTCCTACAATATTTCTCACTACTTCTTTCTATGCTAAATGAGGGGGGTGGCCTCTCTATTTATAGAACTTCCAGGCTTATCCATCCTATCTCTAAGATAGGATAAGAAATCCACTCTGACGAATCATATTCCATACCTTAACTCTTATCTGTACATGTAAGCTTATCTGTTAAGATAAGATAAACCTTATCATTTTACATGGGTTCCACATTTTTAGACTTTTTACAAATAAAATACACAAAATATTTATGACCTCACTCCTTGTCCTTATTACCAATATAATATTTCTAATTCCTAATCATGTAGACCCTACTTCTCTAATTACCCAAACTTTGACATTTTAACATTACCGGACCACTTACGACAAATATTTACTTTTTACAACATTCCTATTGTACTTTGACTGTTACCGTACTCCACATTATTGGCGACACCGTACTGACGGCACCGTTATCTTCTATCAGACGCTACTACTAATTACACTTAACAACATCCTATTCCTAATACATACATTAATGAAATAGAAATTATGGAGGAAAATTTTAGTGTCGACATCTTCCCCCTTCCTAGCTTCTACTCCGTCCTCGGAGTAGACTATTCTGGTGCTTGGAAAATCTTCAACTTGTCGTGGTTGACCCATTTCGTAATGGGAGTGCCATCCAATTCCTCCAGTCGGTACGTACCATTTTCATGCACAGCTGCTATTTTGTAGGGCCCCATCCATTTTGGAAGAAATTTTCTCTGTCTTCTTTTTTT
Organism: Taxus chinensis; assembly: GCA_019776745.2. NCBI lineage: Eukaryota > Viridiplantae > Streptophyta > Pinopsida > Cupressales > Taxaceae > Taxus > Taxus chinensis. The sequence continues at coordinate 191,355,088 of CM034150.1, read as the reverse complement.
GTATCTGGAATCATATACTAGGACCAAGTCATTCACATGAAATGGAGACCATCGGATCTTTTGATCAAAGTATTCCTTCTGCTTCATTTTCTTCTTATGGCTTGTATCCTTTGCTATTTCCCTCATTTCCTCTAGCAAATGAAGATGTACCAACCTTTCTTTTACTGAATCACTTTCATCCATCCTTTCATTTTTCATAACTCTCACAGTGGGAATATCAAACTCAATAGGAAGAACTAGATCAATGCCATAGGCCAACTGAAATGGGGAGTATCCTGTTGCTGACTTTGATGTTGCCCTATATGCCCACAATGCTGCATGAATCCTTTTATCCCATTTATGTACCTGCAAGGCTGCATCTTTTGCTAGAATTTGACACAGCACAAAATTTGTTCATTCCACCTGTCCATTTGTGCTTGGCTTGTATGTTGTTGCCTTCTTGTGCTTGATAGAAAACTTATTGACTAGGGCTTCTACCACCTCATTAATGAAGTGGCTTCCTTGATCTGTTACAATTTCTAATGGACAACCAAATCTGGTGACAATGCGTTCATATATGAACCTTGCCACTTCATCCATGGAAGCTGTTTTCAATGGCCTAGCTTCAACCCACTTGGTTAAATAATCTGTGGCAACTACAATATACTTATTTTGACGTGATGTAGTTGGAAGTGGACCTACAATGTCTATTCCCCATTTTTCAAAGGGACCAAGGGGAAGAATAGGACATAATGGAGCTGATGAAGTCTTACGGTTACCATGTGTTTGACAAATATCACATGTCTTACAATAATTATAACAATCTTTAAAAAGAGTGGGCCAGTGATAACCTGCATCCAAGATCCTTCTTGCTGTAAGTTTTCTAGAGAAGTGCCCTCCACATGTACCATTGTGGAATTCTTCTAGCAGCTCCTTTCCTTGATCACGTCCAACTGCCCTCTTGTACTGTCCATCAGGTCCTATTCGAAATAATGCTCCATGCAGAATAGAATATGGACGACTGGCTTGAGTAATCTTTCTCTTAGTCTTTGCATTGGCACCATCAAGAAACTTGAATTCATTAAGATAATTCCAAATATCTATGTATTCACTAGGGATTGTGTCAAGGGAGAATAATGCTGCATCGGGAAAATCATCATCATCATAAGATGATCCTAAACCATCATAGGCTTGAGAGAGTGCATCTGCATTGACATGCTTCTTTCCTGGCCTATCTATAATATCAAATTCAAATTCTTGTAGCAAAATTATCCATCTTGCTATCCTCCCTGATGGGTTAGGCTTATTGACAATATATTTCAGAGCCTAATGATCCGTTACAACTATAAATTTCTGCCCTAGCAAGTAATTTCTAAAATTCTTTACAGCAAAAATGATAGCCAGAGCCTCTTTTTCAGTTACAGTATAGTTTACCTCAGCACTGCTCATTTGTCTGCTCCCAAAGTAAATTGGATGTTCATTCCCATTTTCATCCTTTTGGCTCAAAGTACTACCTAGTGCTGCATCTGAGGCATCAGTGTACACAATGAATGGCTTGCTCCAATCTGGATTCTTCAAAATAGGTGAAGACACCAGGGCTTCCTTTAGTTGTCCAAAAGCTTCATGCGCCTTGTTTCCTGGTTCATAAGCAACATCCTTCTTCAAGAACTGGGTTAGTGGCTGTGCAATCTTTGAGAAATTCTCGATGAACCTTCTATAGTAACCCACATGGCCTAAAAATGATCTCAACTTACTTCTATTCATAGGAAATGGTAAATCTTTGATTTTTGAAACTTTATCAGGATCAGTACCAATACCATCTCTGGATACAACATGCCCTAACAAAACGCCTTTAGAACATCCAAAGACACACTTTGTAGGGTTTAGTGAGGCTTGTGCTTCATCTAACCTTTGAAATGTTGTCTCCATCTGGTGCAGGTGGTCCAACTTGCTCCCATAGATGCAAAAATCATCCAGAAATACTCTGATGAAGGTCCCAATGTAGGGTTCGAACACCCTATTCATCAAACGCTGGAATGTTGCTGGAGCATTACACAACCCAAAAGGCATAACTCTATAAGCAAACGTTCCCCAAGGAGTGGTGAACGTGGTCTTCAGCTGATCTTTCTCTGCTATACGAACTTGGTTGTAGCCACTATATCCATCAGCAAAACTATAGCACTCCTGGCCAGCTACTTCGTCCAAGATCTGATCTGAAAATGGAAGAGGGTAATGATCCTTCTTTGTTGCCTTATTGAGCTTCCTGTAATCAACACAAATGCGTAGCTTCCCATTCTTTTTTATTGAGATCACAATGGGAGAAACCCATTCTGAATTCTCCACAGCAAATATGAATCCTGCATCAAGCAACTTATCTATTTCTTCTTTTACAGTCTTGGAAAAATTAGGATTCATTCTATATGGCATTTGCTTTATAGGCTTAGCACCATCTACCAGCTCAATACAATGTTCTACCCAACTTACTTGACGGAGTTCCTTGTAATCAAAAGTGAATAGGTGTATGTACCTTCGAAAGAGCTGGAGGTAGGATTCCTTCTCACTCTCCATCACAGCATCACCAATCTTTATTTGTTGGAGACGATCATCAACTTCTTCTTCAGATAATTTTATGGGGTCATGAGTTGGTGTGACTGGCAGGATATCCATGACTGAAACATCCACCTCGACTTTCTTCATCTTCAGTGTCCACTTCACTGGTACTAGAGTAATCAGAGGATGTCCAATCATCAGTTTCATCACTTGAATCCACAGGTTCTACTTTATGATGTCGAGGGATCACGTTTATCTTCACCCTCTCTCTACCACGTCCAAGTGTCATGAAACCTTCATTCCAGTAGTTTCTTGCATGAACTCTCCTTAGCCATGGTCTTCCCAGCAGCATTGGGTACACAACAGTACCATTTTTCATCACCTGAAAGTCTACCACACATACAACACCCATAACAGATATTGCCACATTTGAAACTACACCTTCTGGTTTAGTTTTTCCCTTATTTAATGACCTTAACATAAGTGTTGAAGGGCGATCAATTTTAAAACCCAACATATTCATTACAGACTCAGTCATTACATTAACTGCAGAACCTCCATCAACTAAGACATCATGAATTGAAATACCATTACATAATACCTCAGCTTGTGGAGCATAGGGATCTGCCTCTGCCTCCAAAACAGGGACCTCAACCTCCTTCCTTCTTCGAGCATTGAGTCCACCTCGCAACTCCCGCCTCTTCTCAGAAGACATAGCCAAGAGTTGACCATATGTAATATTTGCAGGCCTTTTGGATAGATCTTCCAAGATGGAGTATGGTCCTTGCCCCTGTGAAATCAGAAAATCCTGCACACCCAACTTTCTTCTCCTATGTTTCTTACTAGTTTCTTCTTTCATCTTCTTAGGATCATTTCCATCTTGATTATCTTTTTCTTTCTTTCTTTTTGTTACAAACACATCTACTTCATTATTTCTGCTCTTATCTACTACATCAAAAGAATTCACAGGTGCTTTTCCTTTATCATTATCTCCCTTACCAGATGTAGAAGCTCTATCTGGACAATTATACTTATAATGACCCTTTTTATAACAACCATAACAAACAACTTCAGAAATATTTCTTTTTGGACCTCTATCTCCTCCCTGAGAACTAAATTCCTTTCCTTGAAGAAGATTAATAGTTAACTGACCCATCTTTTTGAGCAGATCTTCATACTCAGTAGATGTATTAGGAGAAATATTTGTGCTCACCGGGAGTGGTTGTGGATTCAGGACCAAAGGTGCTGGTGTAGGCTCTACTTTAGCAACAATTTCTTTGGGCTCCTCTTCCATGCTTTCTTCTTGCCTTCTTGCAATCTCCTTTGCTTGTTCAATGGTAGCTGGGCGGTCATACTTCACTCGTTGTCTGATCTCTGGCTTCATCCCAAGAATGAAGTGCTTACAGAGGAGATTATCCACGCCATTCATCAACCCATCCGCTAGTCCTTCCTTCCGGATCTGGGCATCGAGCTTCCTCCTTAGCTCTAGAACACGAGCATGATAATCCCTTATCTTCTCCTTCTCTCCTTGGGATAGCTTTGTGATCTCGATCATGAGATCTGCATATTTCTGTTGTTCACCAAATTCTTCAAGAAAACTTTTAGTTAATAAATCCCATGAATTTTTCACATTATCACCTAGTGTTTCAAACCACCTAAGTGCTGAACCATCCAAAAAGGTAGGAAAAAATTCAGTCCATTGTTCCCTTCTTATAAGGCCATTACAAATACAAGATCGTTTAAACTCTTGAATGAAAGAAGAAGCATCTTCATTAGATTGAGCTGAAAAAACAGGAATCTTTCCCATTTTCAAAAGTAACCACCGTGAAATACCAACCCACAAGTACAATTAACAAGACTTATGTGCACAAATAATTGGAATCACTATACTAGAAAGTGACTTTACACCTTTCTACAGTAAAATAGAAATGACCACGGTAAACTATGGTAAAACTTGACTTACTGCGGTAAAAACTGACTTTACTGTGGTAAACACTATTCATGGTAAAAAGTGAAGTTACTGCGGTAAATACTATTCACGGTAAAAAGTGACTTTACTGCGGTAATTACTATTCCCAGCAAAAAGAACTTTACCAGGGTAACTACTATTCATGGCAAAAATGACTTTAACATGGTAACTACTATTCACGGTAAAAATAACTTTACCATGGTAACTACTATGCACAGTAAAAACAAGGTTACCCTCCAATTAATTTTTGCCTAAGTGGGAATATCTCTCCAGAAAATCCACCAATGAGGAATGGTCCCGGCAACGGAACAAAAATGTCATCACCAATCCGGCACTATGATAATTCTTCACCGGGAACTCCTTGTGCTATGATTATTTACTAATGCACAGACTTTAGTTTGGTGGATGTAATCTGGAAGCAAAACAACAACCGAACACAAGAATACCATTGACTATGATAAGACAGAATGACGAACAAATCTGAAATATCAAAATAAATTATAATATTAACATGAAACTATTACAATCTCACCCATGAGATACTTCAACAAGACTATGGGAGAAACTTTACAATTACACTTCTTGATGGCTTCTTCAACACACCTTTAATTGATGGCTTCCTTCACACACTTCCTATAATATTTCTCACTACTTATTTCTATGCTAAATTAGGGGGGGGTGCCTCTCTATTTATAGAACATCTAGGCTTATCCATCCTATCTCTAAGATAGGATAAGGAATCCACTCTGACGAATCATATTCCATACCTTAACTCTTATCTGTACATGTAAGCTTATCTGTTAAGATAAGATAAAACTTATCATTTTACATGGGTTCCACATTTTTAGACTTTTTACAAATAAAATACACAAAATATTTATGACCTCACTCCTTGTCCTTATTACCAATATAATATTTCTAATTCCTAATCATGTAGACCCTACTTCTCTAATTACCGAAACTTTGACATTTTAACATTACCGGACCACTTACGACAAATATTTACTTTTTACAACATTCCTATTGTACTTTGACTGTTACCGTACTCCACATTATTGGCGACATCGTACTGACGGTGCTGTTATCTTCTATCAGACGCTACTACTAATTACACTTAACAACATCCTATTCCTAATACATACATTAATGAAATAGAAATTTTGGAGGAAAATTTTAGTGTCGACAAGACCTCCTCCCTTCTATGTCTCATTGATTGTTGGAGACAAATTGGTTCACAATTGTATGATTGATTCTGGGGCTAGTAGTTCTGTGATGCCCAAACAAATAGTTGATCAATTGGGTCTCTAATATGAGGTCATCTCTAGAGGAGTAGTCCAATTAGATGGGATATTAGTGACTACTGTGGGAATCATCAAGGATCTAAGTCTCACTCTACATGTTTGCCCTAATGTGATTGTTTTGCAAAACATGTCAATCATATACTTGCCACCACATTTTTCTTTGTGTCTGTCCAGGGACTTCACTACCAAAATTGGAGGTTACTTATATGTTGATTGGTCACATATCCTCTTTAGGAAAAGGTATGGAGTGAAAGCCACAATCAGATCTAAACCTATTGTTGATTATCATATTGAATCCTATGTGCCTAGCCCAATCAACACCAACTGCTCAGCTTTTGATCAAGTTGACCTCCTAAGCACTTCTAAAGCAAATACCAAGGAGGGATATATCCCATACTTGACTCTTGATGATTGGGCCAACAAAAGTCATGCTTTTGACCCCTATAGGGAGATGGAAGAATCTAAGCCAGGTGTCTACTACCTACATGAAGAGAACCACCCTCTTCCTGACCTAATTAAACTAGAATGCAAGGATGACAATGAGGTATGGCATTTATTCTTTAATGGCTCAAGGAGTAGATAAGGAGCTGGAGGAGGAGCCATGATTGTGTCCCCTAGAGGTATGAGATATTATTTAACCTTCATATTATAGTTTGCTTGCTCAAATAACACTGCTAAATATGAGGCTTTAGTCTAAGGTCTTCATTGGGCAAGGAAGCTAGGGATCAAGAACTTGCAAGTGTTTGGTGACAGTGAACTGGTTGCCAATCAGGTCAGAGGACTTAATGCTATCGAAAATGACCCGCTCAATAACTACAAGAGTAGGGTATGGGATCTCATGGAGGATTTTGATGCCTTCAGTATTGTGTCCATACCTAGGAAGGAGAATGAAGCTGCTGACAGACTTGCAGTAGTCGGGGCAACGTTTGATGTGGTTGAAAGCATCAAAAGAGACAGAGAAAAACCACATATCCATGTGGTTGTGAGGCCAACAATGCTAGATAATAATACATGCTGGCATGTGTTTGAGAATGATCAACAGATCATTAACTTTCTATAAGAAGAAGCTGAATTCTCAGCTATAAACCAGAGCATACTAGAGCATTAGTATGGGAATTAGATAATACAGCTGCATACAAACAAGCTTCCCAAAGGCTTAGTGACACTAGAATCCATTTTCAATTCTAATGATCAGATCAGAAAAGAGAAGGCTAATATGCAGATTAAAGGAGAAGATTCAAAGTCAATCCCAGTTGGAGAAGACAAAACACTTCAAATTGACAAGATGACCACCAAACAAGAAAGGTATGAATTCATAAAAATTTGCAAAGAATTTCATGATGTGTTTTCTTGGAGTTATAAAGACTTAAGAGGGTTCAATCCAAAACTAGCACAACATACAATCAAACAGGATCTAGCTACTTAGCCCATCAGGCAGAAGCAGAGACCATTCAACCCACATATTGAGCCTCTGATGAAGGAGCTGAACAAGCTGATAGAGGCAAGCATCATATTTCCAATCAACACTCAAGCTGGGTTACGAATTTGGTCCCAGTCAGGAAGAAGAATGGAGAAATCAGGATGTGTGTTGACTTCAGAGATTTGAACAGAGCCTCCCTCAAAGATCATTACCCACTCCCTTCAATGGAGAAGATCTTGCAAGTTGTGTCTGGGTCAAAAAGGTTCTCCCTCCTATATGGCTACTCAAGGTACAAACAGATCATGGTGAAAGTAGATGATCAATTCAAAATAGATTTCACCACCAAATGGGGCACCTATGCCTATAGGAAAATTCCATTTGGATTATCTAATGCCGGAGCCACTTTTCAAAGGGAAATGGATATGGCATTCAAGGGGCTGATCAATAAAATAGTGTTGATCTATCTGGATGACATTACAGTGTTTTCCAAAAATGTAGCAAATCATCTCTTCCATTTAAGGCAAGTGTTCCAAAGATGCAAAAGTTTTGGGGTGTCACTGAACCCCAAAAAATGCATATTCTTGGTCCATGAAGGTAAACTTCTAGGCCATATTGTATCAAAGGAAGGATTGGTAATTGACCCAAAGAGAGTTCAAGCAATAAGAGCATTGCCATTGCCAAGCTACAAGAAGGCTCTCCAAAGCTTCTTGGGAAAAATCAATTTTGTCTGCAGGTTTGTTCCAAACTTTGTTGCCCTTGTTAAGCCAATAACATTGATGTTGAAGAAGAGCTTAACATTCAGGTGGACAGCTAACAGAAAAACAAGTTTTTAGGCTATCAAATAAGCCATATCACAAGCCTCAACTCTTGTGAACCCCTATTTTTCCAATGAATTCATATTGTATGCCTTTGGTGGCAGCGACATAATTTCTGCAATCTTGGTGCAACAGAACAAAGAAAGTACATAACAACCAATTGCTTTCTTTAGTCAGAGTCCAGAAGATTATGAGGTAAGTTACTCCTTCATTGAGAAGTAGGTCCTGGTGGTAATCAGAGGACTGAATAAATTTAATCATTTGGTTTCAAACAACAAAATCCAACTATTGGTCTCCCATGTGGGAGTTAAATAATTCCTTCTTAGCAAGGACCTAAAAGAAAAGCATGCAGGATAGATCACCCGTGTCATGGAATATGACATTGAGATCAAGGTCACCAAGCTAGTCCATGGGAAGGGGTTGTGTGAACAACTAGCCTCGGGTCAACAAGATGAAACATATAGTGAAAAGGATGTTGTTCTTGTTCTACAAGAAAATAAAGAAGAAGGGAGAGATGATGTACCTGCTCCTTGTTGGACCTAAGATATGGTGCACTTCCTTCAAACAAGCCTATGTCCTCATGGGATGAGTAATGAAAAAATAAGGCATTTCTGGCTATAGGCCAACCCATATGTTCTTATTGATGGTGTCTTGTTCAAGAGGGACATCAATGACATTCTGTTGAGATGCATTAGGACAGATCAGATGGAGAGAGTGCTATAAGAATTCCATGTTGAAGCAGCTGGAGGCCATTTTTCTTAAAGAGTAATAGCACTCAAAATCAAAAGGTACACATGGATCAAAAGGTGCAAGAATTGTGCATTCTTCAAGGGCAAGGAAAAGCTAGTAGCACTTCCATTACACCCAATCTCAGTCGACCAAACTTTCATGCAATGGGGTTTGGAATTCAATCGAGTCATCAATCCAAACTCAAGGTAAGGTCACAAATGGATCTTGACAGTGACATCTTATTTCACCAAATGGACCGAGGCAATGGCACTCAAGGAATAAAAATGAGTCTAGTATCCTGGATTTCTATGAAGGGATAGTGACCAAATTTGGAGTGCCAACCACCATCATATCAGACAATGCATTAGCATTTATAGGTTCCAAGATCATAGGATGGGCCATCAAGAATGGGACTTATTTGAGTACTTCATCAAACTATTACCCTCAAGGTAATGGCCAGGCTGAGTCCACAAACAAGAACCTGCTAAAGATCATCAGAAGAACTCTTGATGAGAATCAGAGGACCTGGCACACAAAGCTAAAAGTGGCCTTATGGGTTGATAGAATAATGCCCAAGAGATCTACAAGAAGCTCTCCATTCAAGCTCGTCTATGGGAAAGAGGCAGTGTTGCCTATATCACTTGAGTTACCAGCATTGGAACTCATGAAGCAACTAGAGATGTCTGAATTTGGACCAATGGAGGCCAGGTATGCAGAGCTGATAGAATTAGAAGAAACCAGAGAGAATGCTCTCCAAGCAATAGAGAAGAATCGGGCTTCAATCAAGAAATGCTTTGACAAGAAGAAAAAAGAAAGGACCTTCTAGGTGTTATGTGGTCTTATGCATATGATAGATGAACAAGCAAATGTATTACATATGTGTTTTGAATTCGGGTGTGAATTCTATAGAGTTTGTTGAGCATAGCTCCAAACAGATCTGGGTATTGTATTGAGAGAGTGGAGGCTTGTAATAAAATCTGAGCAAGTGATTCTTGGTGGACGTAGCCCAAATTGGGTGAACCACGTTAAATAATGTCTCTTTGTGTTGTGTTATTTTATTCTACAATTTTATTTGAGATCTGTAATAATTTCTGCATATTAGTTTCTTCTGTTGCGATTCTGTGAGGGATTATTCCACATATTTTATCCCTTATTTCCTAACAATTGGTATCAGAGCCTGGTTTGGTTTGCTGAAGTGTTGAATCGCAGGGAAAGTTTTTAGCTTGAGTGGGAGCTATGGCAGATGAAGGAAGATCTAGGGTTGATAAATTCAACGGGAAGAATTTCAGTCTTTAGAAGATGCAGATGGAAGATTACCTTTATCAAAAGGATATTTATAATCCGTTGTCTGAGAAGGTGAAAAAAACCTCGAGTATGACAGATGCGGAATGGGATTTGTTGGATCGGAAGGCACTTGGAACGATCTGGCTGAGTCTTGCATCTTCGGTATTATTTAATGTTTCAAAGGAAAAGACTACAAAAGATCTAATGGATGCATTAGGGAAGTTGTATGAAAAACCCTCTGCCTCTAATAAGATATTTTTAATGAAAAAGTTGTTTAATATGAAGATGTCTGAGAATAGTTCAGTAGCAGATCATTTAAATGATTTCAATACGGTAGTGAATATGCTAGCTTCGGTTACAATAGAATTTGATGAAGAAGTTAGGGCTTTATTAATTTTGTGCTCTTTACCTGAGAGTTGGAATAGCCTGGTAATGGCAGCAAGTAACTCAGTTCTAGCTAACTCGAAGTTGAAGTTTGAGGATGTTGTAGGGGTGATTCTAAGTGAGGAAATGCGAAGAAAAAGCTTTGGGGAATCTTCTACTTCAAGGAATGCTTTGACAGTGAAAACTAGAGGGAGATAGAATAATAGAGGAAACTGTGGAAAATCAAAAGATCGGGCAAGGTCAAAATCCAAGAACAAGATTGTATGCTGGAATTGTGGAAAGCCTGGGCATGCAAAGAAGGACTGTTGGGAGCTTTGGGATAAGAAGAAACAACAAGAAGAAAACAAGGAGGTAAATGTGGCAAGGGGTAATGTATGTCAGGATGCTTTGATTCTTTCTTTGCACAATATTACTGAATCTTGGGTTTTAGATTCAGGGGCTTCTTTCCATACTTCTCCACATAGGCATTATTTTGTTGATTATGTTCAAGGAGATTTTGGGCATGTTTTTCTTGGTGATGATGAGCCTTGCAACATAGTTGGAAAAGGTTCTGTTCAGGTTAAGATGCAAAATGGGAATACTTGGCTATTGAAGGATGTCAGACATGTGCCTGTACATTAAGATGAAATTTGATATCAGCAGGGAAGTTGGGAAATGATGGTTGTACTATGATATTTACAGTAGACTCTTGGAAGGTTACCAAGGGTGCTCTTGTGGTGGCAAGAGGTAAGAAGGTTGGAACCTTGTATTTAACCATTGATAATACTAATGATTGTAATCTTGTGGCTTCAGATGTAGATACAATATTATGGCACTATAGGCTCGGTCATATGAGCCATAAGGGCATGAACATCATAAAGAAGAATTTGCCTGGATATACAGAAACAGGTTTGGATTTATGTGAAAACTGCATATATGGGAAACAGAAGCGAGTAAGGTTTCTCAAGGTTGGACCTACGAAGAAAGAGAGTAAGTTAGAGCTGGTACATTCTGATGTGTGGGGGCCGGCTCAGGTATCATCTCTTGGGGGTTCAAGTTATTATGTTACTTTTATTGATGATGCAACAAGGAAAGTTTGGGTTTATTGTATTAGACACAAATCTGATGTATTTGAAACTTTTGTTAAATGGAAAGCCTTGGTAGAGAATGAAACAGGTCTTAAGCTAAAATGTCTCAGGTCAGATAATGGAGGGGAGTATTGCAGTAATGAATTTAATGATTACTGTTCTAAGAATGGAATCCGCAGGCAAAAGATGGTTCCAGGAACTCCGTAGCAGAATGGGGTATCAGAAAGGATGAACAGAACTATAATGGAACGTGCTAGGAGCATGAGATTACATGCAGGACTGCCTCTTTTTTTTTGGGCAGAAGCGGTGAGCACAACTGTGTACTTGATAAACAAAGGACCCTCAAGTGCCTTGGATGGAGGCATACCTGAGGAGGCATGGTATGGTAAGAAAGTTGATTATTCATTTCTTAGAGTCTTTGGATGTGAGGTGTTTGTTCATATAGACAAGGATGATAGGACCAAGCTAGAGGCTAAATCAGAAAAATGTACTTTCATTGGTTATGGTGGTGATGACTTTGGGTTTAAATGTTGGAGTATTAAGGACAAGAAAATCATTTGGTCTAGGGATGTGGTCTTTAATGAGAAAGTCATGTATAAGCAACAGTTGCAGGAAAACAGGGAAGAATCCAAGAAAGAATATGCAGTGGTAGAGGATCTTCCAGATGGGAAAGTGACCCATGAATCAGTTCAGGAACCTACTCAACAGGAACCCCAAACTCCTACAGTGAGGAGGTCTTCTAGGGTAAGAAAAGAACCTGAATGGTTTTCTCCTTCTCTTTATTATTTATTACTCACTGATAGTGGAGATCCAGAGAGCTTTGATGAAGTAATGCAGGTAGATACCAGTAAGAAGTGGGAGCAAGCCATGGATGAGGAGCATAAGTCTCTCATGGAGAACCAGACTTGGGATTTGGTGAAGCTACCGGAAGGCAAAAGAGCATTGCAGAACAAGTGGTTGTACAGAGTTAAAGATGAAGAAGGAGGAAAGAAATATATAAGGCCCAGTTGGTTGTCAAGGGGTTTGCACATAAACAAGGTATAGATTTCGATGAGATTTTTTCTCCTGTAGTAAAAATTACTTCTATTAGAAATGTTCTTGGAATAGTAGCAGCAGAAGACTTGCACTTAGAACATTTAGATGTAAAGACTACATTTCTCCATGGTGATTTGGAGGAGGAGCTATATATGCAGCAGCCAGAAGGATATGAAGTCAAAGGTAAAGAGGAGATGGTGTGCAAACTGAAGAAGAGCTTGTATGGCCTGAAACAAGCTCCACGTTAATGGTATAAGAAATTTGATAGCTTCATGATGGAGTAAGGTTATATCAGATGTCATTCTGACCATTGTGTGTATACAAAGAAATTTGAGGATGGAAGTTATATTATCCTGTGTTTGTATGTTGATGACATGTTGGTTGTAGGTAAAAACATGCAGGAAATAAAAGTACTCAAGAAACAACTAAGTGAATCCTTTGATATGAAGGATTTGGGGGCAGCCAAACAAATCCTTGGTATGAGGATATCTCGGGATAGGAAGGAACGGAAGCTGACTTTATCTCAGGAAGAGTACATTAAGAAGGTCTTGGAGAGGTTTAATATGCAGGATGCTAAACTGGTTGGGACTCCTTTGGTAGGCCATTTCAAGTTATCAAAGGAGCAGTGTCCCAAGATAGAGCAGGAAAGAAACCAGATGTCTAAGGTACCTTACTCATCAGCAGTTGGCAATTTGATGTATGCTATGGTGTGCACTAGGCTTGATATTGCCCATGCAGTGGGAGCTGTGAGTAGATTTATGAGTGATCCAGGTAAAGAGCATTGGCAAGCAGTAAAGTGGATCCTTCAGTATTTGAGAGGGACCATGGGGACAGTTTTGTGCTATAATGGATCAGACACCACTTTACGTGGTTATGTAGATTCAGACATGGCTGGAGATGTAGACAGTAGGAGGAGCACGACAGGTTATATTTACACTGTAGGTGGGACAGCAGTGAGCTGGATTTCACGACTACAGAAGCTAGTGGCTTTGTCAACCATGGAGGCTGAGTATGTTACTGCCACAGAGGCAAGCAAAGAGATGATTTGGTTACAACAATTGCTTGAGGAGTTGGGGCATAAGCAGGAGGAATGTAAGCCGCATAGTGATAGTCAGAGTGCTATACACCTAGCTAAGAACTCTGCTTTCCACTCCAGGACGAAGCATATACAGTTGAGATATCACTTCATCAGGACAGCTTTGGAGGAGGATAAGTTGAAGTTGGAGAAGATTCATACCAATCAGAATCCTGCAGACATGATGACCAAGGTGGTCACAAGGGATAAACTAAAGCTATGTTCAGCTTTGGTTGGCCTTCGCGGATGACAGTGAAGGGTTGAGAAGCTTGCTCAGAATGGAAATCAGTCTCCAAGTGGGAGATTGTTATGTTTGTGGAGCCTATTTTCATGTTTGAGTGTGGTACACCTTCTATGTGTTACACTCGGGTATTTTTATGATGGTTTATTAACCCATGGGTAATGGGTAACCGTTATGGGCTGTTTTTGGGCCCATGGTTTTTTTCGGTCTTTTGCCCATTGTTTTGATACCCATGGTTTTTTGCCCTTGGTTTTGATACCCATGGTTTTGTATCAAACTGCTTAAGCAGTTGTCTATTTATATGGTCTTATGCATATGATAGATGAACAAGCAAATGTATTACAGATGTGTTTTGAATTTGGGTGTGAATTCTGTAGAGTTTGTTGAGCATAGCTCCAAACAGATCTGGGTATTGTATTGAGAGAGCGGAGGCTTGTAATAAAATCTGAGCAAGTGATTCTTGGTGGACGTAGCCCAAATTGGGTGAACCACGTTAAATAATGTCTCTTTGTGTTGTGTTATTTTATTATGTAATTTTATTTGAGATCTGTAATAATTTCTGCATATTAGTTTCTTCTGTTGCGATTCTGTGAGGGATTATTCCGCATATTTTATCCCTTATTTCCTATCACTAGGAAGGAGACCTGGCTTTGAAATGGGATGTAGATCGAGAAAAACCAAGAAGGCATTCCAAATTTGATGCCATATGGAGTGGCCCCTCTATGATCACAAGATGCAAAAGTAGCAATGCTTTCTGATAGTCTACATTGGAGGGTGAAGAGTTACAGATTCCATTAAATGGGATCTATCTTAAACATTACTACTAAAAGGGGAGTTCTTACCATGTACATATTAGTTTAGTTTTCTCTTTCCTCTAAGTGCTTATGCACATTGTCTTATTATAGTGTAGATTGCTTTTCTCCTAAGTGATTTACATGCTCTGCATGTTCCATTTGGAGCATGTATGATTTCAAATTTTGTATATAGTGTGGTGTTGTTTTGTGGCTCTTATGCAGTCCATTCAGAAAGATAGATGAAACCCCAGGTTAAAACAATTTTCTACTCTTAGAAACTTTCATTTCAAGATTTCTTATGAAAATTGAGAGTGTAAGCAGTCGGGCTCGTAAATCAGAGGCAGAATCAATACTAGACCATCTTTCTTGACTCCATGCCCAATGGATACGACAAGGCAATTGGTCTTTTCATCTAGCAGGTAGATACCCCTGTGAGTCGCCAAATTGTTATCCATATTTTTCCCCCGTGCCAAATATTGGATCGATCACGATCCTGCATAAGAGGAAACAGAGACAAAAGGTAGTTAGAAAAGGCTTCAAAATTGGCTAAGTATAAAGGTGTAAGTGGAGAATGCCAAGTGTCAATATGACACTAATTCAAGGGGTGAATAGAGAAAAGGTTTCTAAATGAGTGCCAGACTGCCGCATGTCCCAGGGGAGAGTGAGGCATTGGGGGGAAATTTGATTTTTTGCCCCTTGCTATCTCAAAAGGATAAAAGTTGCAAAAATAGCCCGCAAATCTGCCCAGGGAAAAAGTCAACATCTGGGTCCAAGTCAAAGCCAAAGCGGGAATCAGAGGAAAGGGCAAAAGATAAATTGTGGACCCGTAGCCCTGATTTTTGTTCCAATCTAGATGCCACGTGTCCCATATAAAAAGGGGACCCATTTTTCAAGTTGTTTTCCCACCCTCTTGTACGGACCCGATACAAACTTCCAAGGGTCATATCTTTCAACTCTGGGCTTAAAATATTGAAAATCTGATGTCGTTGGAAAGATCTCAGCCTCACGCATACCATAGAGGTCTGAGACTTTATTTTTGAGGAGGTTAGGTGAAGAAAAATGGAGAAAACATCTTCAAGATTTCAATGCAGGATCTTCTCACCTCAACAACTAGATCAAATTTGATTTGTTTCGTTGTTTCCTCTTCCTTCAAGGCGTTGAACCAGGGATTGATGCAGTAAAGATGGATTTGGGGGAAAATTTTATCAGAAGCATTGACAACAGTGGTTGAGTTTTGAACTGATTTTCCCGCTTCTCTCTCTCTCTCTTTCTTCTCTCTAATCGAATCTATAAAAACGGGGGAAGGATTCATTGTAAAGGGTTACACATTCCTTATTTTATAGGCTCCCTTTTTCTTCTCGCAAAGGAATTTGTTGAATTTCAGGTCTTCCATCAAAGTCACAATATATTTCTTACCTCCTGGCTATTTTGTAATGTATTGTATCAATCTGCAGAGCAATAAAACACATTTGTGATCAATTCTAGATCCTCCCTGTCTCTTTTGCTCACATCTGGTCTTTCGTTATAAATCTGGTTATCTATGTTTGATGATTGCATGTATTTGTTAGTTTATGTCTATTGGAAAAATAAGTGTTAATCATTCCTTTGGTGTATCACTTAGTAGTTTAGTTATTTCTTATTTCTTATACTCTTTTATCCTTGTCTCCTTGTCAAGTTTTAGATTAGGTATAGAAATAGATCCTTTGCAAGTTCTCACGTACACACCTGAATAGAGGAATAAGGAACCAACCATTAATCTAAAGAGATTTTCCATTTTGTAAGGTCCCACACCTTAGGGAAAGTTCAATGTTATGCAATCACACCAAATGAGTCTGCCTTAGAAAAGCATATCCGACGACTCATTTGGGGGTGCTGTGATTTCGCACTAACATGGACCTTAAGTAAGAAAATCATTCCCTGGTGATACATTTATTTTTTCGTCCACTTGTTTTGATTTTTTCTATTGTCTTTCTCTCTCGCATCTATCACTTTTGTACATAGTTCTAGTCAGATCACATGGATCCCTGTCTGTTGGTATTTTCACATCTATTGTCATTTATTCCTGGACACTAGCACCCATTCTAGATGGTAGTGCTCAGGCACTCCTACCCATTCTAGGCGATCTTGTCCTCTATCTTCTTTTCACTTATTTTTACATTTTTGGTTGGCCTTTCTAATTTTTTTTATCTCTATCCCAAGCTCATAGTCAACCTTTTGGGTCATTAGTGTCAAAATTGAAATAAACGATCCATACCTATACACAACATAGACTCTATTATATGGGCTGGAAATTCTAAGGGGTAATCTCATCTACATAATATCACCACCATTGCAAGTGATTAAATTTTTGGGATACATACACTGCATAGGAAGGGGAAGTGCTCAATTTCATATCACACATTTGCATTTTATCTAGCCATAGCCCATTATCTTAGCGTCATTGATGCAAGAGAAACCTAGGGACACTATTACACACACAAACACAAAGAAATACATGGAGTCTGGAATATAGTGCAACACTTGGTCATAAGTTCACTCATCGGGTGATTGTCTGGGTCAGTCTGACTTCACATATTGCATTTTCATTCCAATTTGATATGCTTGTGGGCTTGTATAGGTAGATAGGGTTTGTGTTGTAAGTTATAGGTACCCTTAGTGATCCAAGTGCTAATATCAAGTGATTAACAGGAAGCAATAGCGAAACCCTAGTGACACAGGAAAAGGCATATTTTGACCTTTTACGCAGTCACCAGTGCCCAAGAATTGTCACAAGCGCCTGGGCACCCTTGTCCAACACCAGGTGCCAGTGTCTGACATTATTTTTAGAATCTTAATTTTACAGAGGATATTTGTGACACAATTCTAACCTTGTTCAACACTTAACATCACCCAGATCAGTCCCAAATTGCACAAGATCCAACTAAGTCATCTTTTTCTTCCATTTTCTAATAGTATTGCATTGTTTGAGTACTTAGCATCAATATATCTATTGTATTTCATCATAAATGTTATGCTGCAATTAGATTTAATTCAATTTCTATTAAATCATGATGAAGAGGGAGATGAAATAAATTCATTAAGAGGAGCAACAATGATAACTCTTAGTTTTTGTTACATTGATGGTTAAGAGTCATGGGGGTGAGAGTGAGTGGCAACATGAATACAATTTATGTAAAGAGTGGGACCCTCTTTAGAAGGGGTAGAATTTAGTGGTGGGATTGTGACCAAAGGTGTGGATGGAGGGCCATATTGAAATGCTTTAGAAGTTATGGATTTAGTTTGGGGATTGTGCTTAGGTGTAGATGAGCTAGTGGATGGAAAGGGGTGGTATTCTTCTATGAGAAGATAATCCTCTTGTATGACATTGTTAATAAGTGTTTAGAGAGCCTTACAGTGCTCTATATCATGCTCAGGGACACAATGATATGCACATATGACATTGTAATCAAACCATGTGGGCTTCGACCCACATGAGTCAAAGGAATTTATGGGGGGAAGAGTAATCATAGATGCTTGGATAAGACGATGGAGGTTTTCAGAGTAGAACCTAATAGGGTTTTTGGAAGATGAAGTCTCATGGATTTTGGAATGGTTAGATTTTTGAGGGGAAGGTGAAGGAAAAAGGCGTGCCTTATTATTATGGGATTTTGTAGGGACTCTAGACTCGCATTTGGATTTGGAAATAGGAGTAGACAATTTTGGTTTGGATTTGGTGGTGATGGGATACTTATATGAAGGGTATGGTCTGAAAATGGATGGACGAGGTCCTAAGATTGATGGTTAGATATTTGGTTATTTGGATTCATGGGGCTTTGGATGGGGAAGCTCTAATTTCTTGCATGGATGAGAAATGGATGGGGGTGTCAAGGCTCTTAGATTTTTGTTGTGAAGTTTTACATTTGGCAGAGATACCAATGATTTCAAAAATGGATCTTTATTTATAAGTGTAATTAGATGGTTTGGGTATGGGTTATGTTGTAGATGTGATGGTTGAGGATGGGGTTGATTCTTGAGTAACATCATTGGTAGAATCAGAAGGGCTTATAAATTTTATGGAATTTAGAATTGTTGATATAGGAGTTATTGTATTTGTTGGAGGTAAGGATAGGATTGAGACATTACTTGTGACAAAATTGAGGGGAGATGTCTATTTAGTAGATGTGTTAAGAGACGACATGGATGCCGATGTGGATGTAGATGTGGTTATAGATGCAGATGTAAATATGGTTGTAGATGTGGATGTAGATGTTGAATCTTGAATCAAGGTGTTGATTTCGTGGGCATCAGGTGTTTGAGATGTGAGAGGGTTGGTTTGGTTGGTTGGTGGATGATTTAGAAATGGTTGTCTAAAAACATCCAATGGTTGATTAGGGGGGATATATAATTGGATTATCTAGTTGGAGGTCCCTATGATCGATAAGTATGGTTGCACTAAATCCTTAAAGGTACAACATTTCTTGCATGTCTATGGCCTACAGAATTTGATGATACATTTTAGTATTGATCCTCACGATACCATGTGGGTTTAAAGACTTGAGTCATCAACATGGTGGATGGGAGGAATTATGGATAAGGTGTACGACCTATGATCTTGGCAAAGATGGAGTTATATGAATTCACCAACAAGATTATAATTGGGGGTATGGTTGAGGTGATCTTTGTAGAGGCTCAATATTATATGTTAGATTGAGAGGAAGTTTTGACGATAATAGTATTTTTTTGAATTCTTAGAATTTTCATTATGGGTGAATGGTTTTTTGAACTCGACTCTTGGGTTTTATTAGAGAGAAGTTTAAACATTGTCTTGCTCAAGGGTGTGTAGTTCTAGTTTGTGGGCCATAGTAAAATATTCCTCAAAGGTTTGGAAAGACTAAATTTTAAGGGTATATAAAAATATGCTTGGTGCACGATCTAGAAAATAGCTCAATCAATTCGGTTTCAGGTAGTGAGAAGTATAGTAAGGTTAATAATCCTGCGCCACCTAGCAACAAAATCCAAGATTGATTTTTCCTCAAACTGTTTGGTGGCGTAAAGGTCAATGATGGTTATCTTACTCACTATGTTGATTAAGAAGTGTTATAGGAAAAGTTGTACAATTTTTGTGAAGGAAAAGAGGGAATTTTAAGGGATGTCATTGTACTACTCTAGAGTGGGGCTGAACCAATGACATAGGAAAGGTACGAAGCATAAGACCTTGAGCATGCATCACAATGGTAGGATAACATGAGTCATTAAATGCATGAAGATGCATTGTTGGGGATCTTAATTTCTATGGAATTTAGATAATTATTAGAAGCTCCTAATGTGGAGTATATCGCTTAACCATGTGTGAATATGGATTGATGGGTCTCGTTACAGATTTCCTCATAAAGTGAAATGTGATTTTGGGGTCCCATGGTAGCAATGGCCTCTAAGTTATCCATTCTACTCAACAATGCTTACGTAGGATCATTTGATGTATGAGGATGGTGGACCTAATTGATGTTGTTGTGTGACTTCTAGGAAGTAGATGTATTAGATTGTGAGTAAGATTGATAATATTCATTGTTAATTGGGATTTTTTGGGGGTAGTTGATAACTTGACAAGGAGGAACATAATTAAAAGTTTTTGATTGGGTGGGTTGCGAAATAGGATGTTGTGAAGGGATGTAGTTAGATAAGTAAGATTGTAAAAGGTTGTTATTGAGTGATAGGGGGATTGGATTGGATTTTTTTTTGATGAGTTTGGTTATGTGCATGAGGTGTTTGGGATTTTTAAAGGAGTTGATTGGAAAATATATGTTGAAAAATGCTTCAGGGAGGTTGGTTAGTCTGAGTAAAATTTGAAGGGGGAGGTTGTGAGGGTAGTAACATTGGGATGGACATGGGATGTTAAGAGAGGCACCGAGATCTTTGAAATTATTTCTTGGATGGTGGAGGAGGTATGTTGCATTCTTGAAGATTTTGGGGAGGGAGAGTTTATGATAATAGTAGATGAGGAGGGAATATGTAATAGAGGATGTAGGGATGGTTGCACATCGGTACTAGATACCTGGTAGATTAAGTGGGATGGGCACCACTAATTGTGTGGATTGTTGGGTCTAGAGAACCATGACAAAGGATTCATGAAGGGACATGTTTGTTTTGGGCTATTGCTAGCTCATTCATGGCCCTCAGGGAAAATATATAGAGAGTTGGAGAAGTGAGGAATTTCAGTAGATATGGATATGTGGAGGATAGATTATAAAGCTATTGTTAAAGAGGGGGTCCATCAATAGGGATGTTGGTGGATTTTTGAGCTAGATAGTCATAGAGGGTGACGAGGGTGAGCATCAAGGAGTTATTGAAACTCCAAGCATCCGCAATGGATGATGGGGGGTCCAAGTGCTCATAAGGAAGTAGTGGAACAGATGTGTGGTGTGGTTTAGAAGGGATGGAGTGATGGTAGACAAATGGATTTTTCTCGATATGGGGATTTCCTTAAACCACATGGAACTCATGAGGAGGAATCATAAGACATTGTGGAGATGGAGGCCAAGGATGAGGTCACCAAAGGTGTCGAAAAAACAATAGTGAGTGTGGATGTTTTTTGTGAGGGTTTGGTTGAGATGGGGATGTCATTAGAAGTGGTTGATTGTTTTATTTTCTTATCTAGGAAATGAGTAACAACAGGCATGAAATAAACAATGAAAAATCATATGCAAACTTATTAATGCAACATGTAAGTCAAGTTAAGCATAATTTTATTTATCTTACCTTATTTATAGAATGTGAAAGAGGGAAGAGGCTCAAAGTGAACCTATAGAA
Organism: Taxus chinensis; assembly: GCA_019776745.2. NCBI lineage: Eukaryota > Viridiplantae > Streptophyta > Pinopsida > Cupressales > Taxaceae > Taxus > Taxus chinensis. The sequence continues at coordinate 191,333,659 of CM034150.1, read as the reverse complement.
ATGGACACTCTATGGATGGTTTTAGGTGTGTTTAAGGATGGAGTATTTGACATACTCGAAGGTATGTGAGGCTCAAATATGTGATGACTATTTGGTAAGTGGCCTGATATAAGAGGGTATATCCCCTGCACTTCATGCACCGCAGTAATAAGGGTGTCAGGTGCACTTAGCTGATATACCAATTGTCAAAAAAAATATTACATGGCCAGAAAATCATGGTGGATTCCTTATTGGGTGATGAAATCCCAATAGATTCACCTGGGTAGGAATTGTTTATATGTGTAGGTTGTGTGTGTGGGTTGGTTGTTGTGTGAAGAAAATGTGATTGTAAAGTTTTAACCGCCTAATTAAGCTAGGTGATCAAGCATATATGAGAAGGTATTGTTTAAGATCCAAATCCAAATATGAAGTTCGATGAGGACAATCAAGAAAAGGAAGGGAATAATGATGTAAAAAATAGAAAATAAGAATCAAAAGAGGAATACCTGGATAGGATTTTCCTTTTTCCAAATTACATACGCATTGTTTTAAAGAAATTAAGAGAAGTCCCAAGCACACAAGCAAAGAACTTCTGACCTCCAGAATTATTGGAAAGAGGACAATATAATATAGAATAGAAATTCAAAATGAATAAGGAACTTACCAAAGAAGTAGGCAGGTCCCACCGGGTGTGCCATAATGTTTAACAAGTTTTTTGCTCCCGTTCCAAGTTAATGAAATAATATGCTAGAAAATAAGAAACTCCAAATATGGGAGAGTTTAAGGCTACCTCTAATGTATGACACTGATGGTGATGGAATGACGAGCTGCAAAAATCCTTTCCGTAGTAAGCTTGATGACTTGTACATACACAAATGATAGCTACACAAGAAAATATTAGTAGATTTGGATGGTAGGCTGCCTAGCCAAATCCAATCCAGAGGAGCGATAGAGTTCTTAGGGAGGATGTAAACCTACTTGTTTATAAAATTGATTACAAATGAGAAATATGATAGCATGCAGAAGATAACAAGAATAAGAAATATTCATAAGGTATGATAAAACTGGGATCTGATAATGATAAACTAATAGATTAAGATAAAGAGATGCAAACTAGATAAAGGTTGATGGTGAACAAAGGAAATCGATGATGACTATGAAAGATAAATTTGAAAGGTTGAAAACAGTAGATATCTAGAATAGGCTGTCTTAATTTTGAATATGTCCTGGCACAGGCACATGGACATAGGAAGAAGAGAAAACACAAATTACATGTAGAATAAATGGAAATGAAATCGAAGCAGAGGAGGTCGACAACTACTAGAGGTAGTCAACGACGATCAGAGGTAGAAGATGATGAATGTGACAAAAAACAAGGTTTTGGGATGTCTCTCAGGAAGAACACAAATATTTGAAGGATCTAGGTGTTGCAAGGACACAGAGAAACTGATAATAAAATGGACAAGATTCAGGAAAGTAGCTGATGCAGATCGGGTTGACGGAAACTAGGGAACAATGAATAGAAATTGATGTTGACTTAGGGTTTGGTGAGGGTTGATGGGTGGAAAATGAGCTATGGGAAGAAAACAAAGCAGGATGATGTGATTGTTGAGTTCCAAAATGATGAACGGACCTACAAATGGCTGATGAAGAAATGATGAAAGAAAGAGAGGTCTTCCAATAATCTCCAAGCTCCAAATCTTCCAAAGTGATAGACAAAGGCTCCAAAGTGGCTTCAAGAGGTTTGTGGTAGCTTATAATAAGAAAATAAACCTGTAAAAGTTCACTAGAGGTCAGATCTCATGAATTTCATCCTCCTGGGAAGGGGGTGATGGTGTATATATAGGGTCACCGACGCTCGATAGGGTTTCCAATGCTCGATAGGGTCGTCATCGATTGTAGGGAGTCAATGATGTGGCTTCGATGTGATGTAAAACTCAAGGGATGAGGCCTAATTAGGGTTAAAAGTTAATTTGGAGGTTTGGAAGAGATATTAAGTTGCATAGGGATGGGAAATAGTGGTTGGAAATATTAAATGAGGGTAGGTGATAAGTTTAGAAAGGATAAATGGGAGTTTTTAGGATGTAATTAAGGTAATAGACATGTTTAGGGATGAATAATATGATTATGGGTAATAAGTGTGATTAGGGCACACAAGAGGTGATGAAATAATGTGATAATGGAAACTATTAATGACGAGATGGGATCAAAGTGAGAATTTTGAATTAGGAGGAAAATGGGATTTTGAATAGGGACATGGGTGCAAGTGTACACAATGACGATAAAGGGGTGAGTGATTGTGAAATGGGGGTATAGTGAACCAAATTTTGGTGTCTACAAGCATATCCTACTAAATGAAGCGATAAATTGGAGGATGAAAGTATACTGATATGGGATTCTGATTCATCAGACATGAATGTTAGGTCAAGAACATAAACTTTTGAGTTTAATTTTTCCAAATGCAATGAGTTTAACTAGTAAATGAAAATATGAATTGGAGCATTAAAATCGGGAAAGTCATCCTATATATATTTTGATATAATCAGTCGATGGGAAAACAATGCAATAAACTAACCACACAATTCAAGTTGCTAAATTTTTCAGTAACATTCTATGCATGGCTTGACTAGACAACCCTTCATGTATCCATTCCATTAGGTATTATTTCAATATCTATTTGATTCCTAAAGGCCCAAAGAACAAATTACATTCTACTCAAAAATAACAAAAGAAACAATTCTAAAAATATTGGGCAAAGAGGTTGTTAAAGAAGGGAAGCAAATTCTAATTATTTAGAAGGAAGGGGGAATTATATTGTAATTATGTATTGCAAGTGAGTCTTGATTAATTACATGCAAACGTAAAAAAATTTCAAAGCATCCCCTTCAGTGTCTCGATTACATCATTCTTGTGTGATTATTAGTATATAAGTTCTACTATATCATGATCATTATGCCAATAGGGGTGATGCCACAATGAAAGTGGCCCTCTTACTAACATAATGGTTGATTGGTTGTGGGATGAGCATGTTTGATTGATTGGCTTTCACATCTCTTCCTTTATGGCTTTAAAACCCCCCCAAAATAAATATTATGGAATTAACTTTAAATACATGTGTTATTACCCTAAGTCAAATATTTCTCTTAAGTGCATCTTGGAATTACTTCTACAACTCTAAAAATCCTCATTGAATAAAAAATTACCACTTTGGTTGGTTGGATTGGTCGACGGTAATATATTAACCCAAATATATCATGATCCTTATGCCAATAGGGGTGATGCCACAATGGAAGTGGCCCTCTTACTAACATAATGGTTGATTAGTTGTAAGATGAGTATTTTTACTTTCATAGCCTTCCCATTTCATCCTTTTTGGCCTCATAATTCCAAAAAAAAAAAAAAAAGTAAAATTGCCTCTAAATACTCGACTTACTATCCGAAGTCACAAAAGCCTCTTAGGTACATTTTGGAATCAATTTGAATATGAAACTAATAATCTCTATTGAATAAAAAATATCATATTAATTGGTTGGCTTGGTCTAGGGTAACATATAAAACCTAATATATTATAATCATTCTCTACAATAAAAATGACCCTCTTCATAAAATAATAATCGAATAGTTAGATGAGTATGTTTTCTTTCATAACATACCCATCTAAAATAAGGCCATGATATGGTAAATCCTACCGAAGATGAAGTTTTGTGGTGTGCAGGAGGGCTTTGTTTTTTATTTATTGCACTGGATTTGTTTTTCCATTGGTGGTGGTGTTGTTTAATCAATTACACAAACATGTTAAAAACATCCAGTTGAAAATTGAATGAGTGGAGTTTCTCTGGGGCACGCTTTTGTAATCAATTTAAGTTATGTTTTGGAAGTCACTTCATTATTTAAGTGTATGTGTATATGGCTGAAAAAATAGTGTGTGAATCATATTTTGCAGCGGTTTGAGTCTATGTACTTGATTTTAGCTTTGGTCATTGTGAGCTTGGACTTTTCATAATGGGGAAAAAATACGAGTAAGAAAATATATATTTTTTGTAGTTCTTGGATTGTGTATTGCAACATAAAAGAATGTGTGGTGTTTTTTGTGTTGATCATTGTTGAGAAAAAAGCATAATGTGGATATAATGGTAGGGTTATCCCGAAGCATGTATTTTGTTGAAAGGAAATCAAGTATTAAATTCTTAGCATAAAAATCAAAATTTTAATCCTTTAATGACAAGAAAAAACCCAATCTATTTTTTGTGTTCCTTTAAAGTGTGTAGGCAGGTGCAATACAAAGTGGAACAATGTCATTCATGTCAGAGAACAACTGACATGGATTGGCAGGAATCACGAAAACCATATGTTATATGGGGTCGATTGATTTTTCATGTTGGGTATCTTACGCTGTTTGTATTGAACATGATTTGTTTGTGATGTGTATTAATGAATCCTCTGAACCATAAGCCATGAGAAAAGCTATCAAGCTAGGAGAAAATTTTCCATTCTTGTCAAAGCATATGCCAACAATCAGTAAGTGAATAGAGGAAAAAATGTTAGCAACAAAGGTTAGAGCTAGCGAAACTAGAATTTTTTTTGAATTTTTCGATGGTGGAAGAGGATTTTTGTCAAGTAACAAACCAACAAGCTATAAGTACTAGAAAATAAATGTGGGGGGAAAGCTTTAATTCTACCAGTAAAATATTATGCGAGGTATGACATGAAAGTAGGACGAAATGACACTAGATGCAACGTATTTACTGTTTTGGAGAACCATAAATACCGTAACAAACAGATTTTATGTAGAGATTCTTCATGTCATTGTCATGAGGGGAAGCTACATCAAATGTTATGCTGATTTCATTAATGACACAGAGATTTGATAAAAATCAATAATCAATCAAAGGAAACAAGCCATAGTCATGGATAAAGCCTCATTTGTAAGAATTCTTTAACATGGATAGTTGAAGACACAGAGAAATTGATCATCATAGAAGGTTTGATTTACCTGCAAAGTGATTATATGAGGTGAAGGAATCAAACTCTTTTGTAGGAAATCAATGTGGCATTAACCTTGAACATAAAGTTTAAATGCTAATGGGTGAAGAAAGGAAAGGAATTCTTGCTTTTTCCCAATCTAAAAACCAAGTTAATGAAATTATGATATGGAGAATGTAGGGGAAACAAAGGATAAAATTATGGATCCTTTTTCATAGTCAATGTTGAAGTCCTTAAAGATAATTGATCCGTGGAAACATGCATAAAATTTGAAGTTATTCAATCAACTTTTGGAATTCTTGTAATGTAGAAAGGTTTTCACAGTATCAGGTCCATTTATATCAATATTTTAGTGACAAAGATGTTTACTGGATGTATACGTTATGGACAATTATATCTTGATTTTAAGAATTAGAAAAGTAAACAAGTGTTTGTTGTTATAGAGAAACCCATTCCTAAAACAAGAAATAATGAACCAATGAAGATGACCAGAGGTGAGAATGACCAAACACATGAAACAATGAACTTTAAAATAAGATATTTAGTAATCTTGATTGTATTATATTGCTGACATTTTTAGTTTACATTGTTACATAAAGAAATGGTGAAAGAAACATACGTTGTTTGTAAACATCTAGAAAAAATGTTCTTGTTTCATACATAGGGCAATTGAAAGGAAGAACTAGTCTAGTTTCCGTGAAAGTTGAAGCAAAAAGAGAACCTCCTATAATTTCCATAAGCATGAGTGTTAAAATGCAAAACATCCAAAATATAGTAGCATGGAAAGAAAAATGTGCTTAAGACAACTGCTTAATATAAAGTTATGAAAAGTAGAGATAAATAATCACCAAGTTGTTTTAAGTATTATAAGTTGTGTAAAAGAGTACCAGTCAGAAAGGAATAACATTATAAAAAATTGTTTCGAAAGCAAGGAAAAATCTATATAATAGTTATCATTTAGTTAAAATGTAGCCACTCTTTTTGGAAGCTAGCTATAGATACTAGAAGATTTAGAATCCTGACATGCAAAATCGAGTGAGCAACCTGAAACAACAAGTTGGCTATGTTAAAAAAAAATTTAAGATAAAAATTAAATCATATTGACTATAGTTAGTGGAGTGAAATGCTCACTGGAAAAGGGAATACAACTTGGTGTGTTTGATTATGGAAATGGAGTTGTCAAATGTCAAAGTGAATGTACCCTTCATTTCGAGTTGACAGAGAAAAAAAATAGTTTAGGAAATGTCATTTTTATATTCTTCATATGGTATCTCAAATAGCTGAGGGAAGATTATTCTCAGTAGTCATTGTCACAGGGTGTAGTGAATGGAGGCATGTTTTATTTGTAAAGTGCATTGGAGCACGTGTTTATATCAATATGGTTTTGCTAAATTTCATTTTGAACAAATGGAAACATTTTTTGTTTTAGCAGAGTCTGGCTCAGTGATATGGTCACATTCTACATAAAAGTCTTGGAGAGGAGAAATATATATGTTGTTTTCACGAAGTATACCGGCGATCTACATAGGGGAGATGAGGGTGTTAAATGGATATGATGATAACAAACATAGTTGAAACCAAAAAATGTTGAATTTAGGGAGTTAAAGAACATGAGAGTAATAAGTACATGTCTCTATGTTTGTATTTATGAGAGATTGTAAATATGTTTTAGTAGGTTCATCATCTAAAGGGTCGATGAAGGATGAAATCCCTACACGTATAACATGTGAACCCTTTGGTCCTTGTCGGAAGAAGTTCTTGAAAAGTATAAGTGACATGTTTCTAGCTATAATGTTGTCTCTTAATTTATGGCATAATAGAACATGAAAATTACCCAAATGTACCTGATACAAAGAAGAACCATGTTTAATTACAATTGCAATGAATAATACATGTGGAAATATATATTAAAGATATCAGGGAAAGTGTGTTTACTATTTATTTTTTGTTGTTAGTTTCAGATTCTTTGACATAGAGGGTGAACTAGTCATTGATGTGGTGGATTCCTATCATAATTACAGTAAATGATTTGACAAAGAATGATGCAGTTGAATCCAAAAGGTCTTGTATTGCCATGTCACATGTCAATTTTTGAGATTGACAAACAGTAGGAATGTTCTCCATTGTGGCGGGTGCAGTTACAAATAGGGAGCAACTTGCATCACCTCTTTCATACTTTTTTTCTTTGAAATCAAATCCTGAAATACACAACCCATAGCCCATAATGAGGTTTACTACAAATTTGTGAACTAAGTTGTAGCTCATGTTCAAAGTTATGGTCATATGTCCTTTTTTGTCAACTAGATCGACATAAAGGATTCAATTTTCAAAGGGGAAATGTTGGTTACATGTGCTTTCCCGTAGACAACTAAGATGTCACCTTCAAACAGAGATGTTGGTTTTCCCATGCAAATTTCAAGTATTGTGCATGGTTCATTTGATCTTGCTTTGGGCCTATAAATGTACGGGTATTAGAATCCTTTAATTAAAAATAAGCAGCAAAAAAAATGCATTAAGAGACCAAATCAAAGAAGCAGTATGGAAATAATACAATTTGGAAGGTTCATGTAAAAGATTGATGCTGACAAGCTCCTTGTTATTAGTCGATTGTTTTATTTGTATGTGGCCGAGAAAATATGCAAAGTATTGAAAGTACATGTTTTCTTAATATAGGATGTCAATTGAAAGAAACAAAAAAAAATACAAATTAGTTGTTCTATGGGTGAAAGAAATGAAATGAGTCATGAACACTTACTATTACAAATTACACATTGTTGTTGTTTTTGTTTTTTAGGAGGGCAAAAATTGTTGGGTGATCACTCCAATATGCAAATTTTTCAAAAGCTTCACAAGTGTGTTGTATTGTGTTCAACCATGTATGGTTGATGATGTTTTTTGTAAATACACTTGGGTGTTGAATATATAAGTTGATTTTTTTGCATAAATGTTGAAAGCAATGCTTTTTTTGGGTTAACTTATGCATATCAATGTTACAATCTCTAAAAATGTAACATGGGATATTGACATAAATGCATTGGAATATGCTTTCCAAAACCGTGAAGATGTTTTCAAGATTTGCATTTGGTGCGGCATAGACATTTATAATTGGTATGCATTGCTAATGCAACAATATGTTTGTCAGAAGTAACTCTACATGTGCGCTTTGAAAGTGAATTTTTGTAGGAAAGATATATTTTTGTAACAAAAATTGCGATTCCATCTACATGGTGTGCTGAGAAGCACTGGTATCCTGCAAGAAAGTCAGTTGAAATTGGAAAAGACATATGAGTTTCTTGCAAACACAAAATATGAGATTGCATTAAGTCCTATTCATGGAGGATGTATTCTCTACGAGCATGAAGAATTTGGGTATTTAGTGATGCAATTAGAATAAAGGAAGAAAAATCAATAGAGGACAATTCATGTTCAAGATCCCATTTTGCTTCGCTTTGGATCCGAACCCTTTCTATGGTGATAGCTTGTTTAATGTTGATTTTTTATGAGTGGGGATAACAAGTATAGATTGGAAATGATTTTCATGTGTGATAGAGCCATATATGCCAAACCATGTGTAGAGACTCAAAGAGGATTGAAAGCAAGTCTGTCAAGGGTGAGACCCTGGGCTCTGTGTATTGTATGGGCACAACAAATCTGAACTGAGAACTATTTCCAGATCGTGACAGGTCTCTTGTATGATGTTTTTCAAAACAGTATAACAATGCAAACAATAGGGACCCAATCAATTACTATTTGAGGTTCAGATATGTGCAGGTATTTGGCTCTTTGATGTTGGCCTATAGAGGGGTCATTAAATTTTATCCATATAACATCAAAGTTAAGTTTTGATGTGTATTCTTTGAAAAAGTTGTCAGAGCCATTAACTAATCCATCTTGGATGTCATAGTTCCTAGAAAAGAGTTTAACAATAATGTTTTGTTTAAGCTCTATTTTGTTCGGAAACTCTATAGTTTTTTAGTAGGCTTGTGATTCTTCAACCAATTATTCTTGTTGGTTAATTGAGAAGATAACAGTTCTCTCACCTAGAGCAAGAGCAAGCATCATGTTATTATGTCTGAGAACATCTAAGTTTTTGTAGAATAGGAATGGGAATGTTGGATCAATAGGCACTGGTCGAATACACGAGTTGTTAAGGAATGTACAATCAGATTTGGAATGTGTTCCAACGTGAATTTTTTTGAGCATGAAGAAAAAGGTAGGATCTTTTGACACATGGTTTCAGATAACTCAAAAGAATTGAATTTTTTATTCCAAAAGTCATATCCAGTTATCTCTCTAGATATTTTGGGGCTGTGAAATACAAGATAGGCATTGACATGCCGTGCTTGGTAAAATTCACTACAAAAGATCATGTCAATGCCACCAAAGCTAGTTGTGGGCATGTGTTTTATTTGGCGTAGTCACTTTTCTGCAAAGTATATAAGTTGAAATCCAACCAATGAACTTTCTTCTATCAAATCAAGTTACAAATGGTCATACTATTTAGATAAGGAATCCATCTATTCACTGTTTAATGGGTGTAGATCAGATTGATTGAAATGTAAATGAAAAGAAAAATGGAGTGTTATGCTACTAACATTGTAAGCAACTTTTCTTCTGAAAGCTAAGATCAAGCCTTCAATTTTCAAGTGGCCATTGTTAATGGAAGTGTTGTAAATACAGACCAATGTTTAAAATATCAATTTTGCAACAAATTTTTTTTCCTGTTCCAGCACCTTTGGTTAGGAAAAGGTAGAATGGCATTGTAAGATCTTTATTTTTCTTAAAAGAGATGTCTTTCACAATGGCCAATTGTTTTTTGTTAAGTTGCATTTTTTTGTGATATGTTTTGTTTTCTTCAATGCATGGGTGTTTTCCTAGTTCAAATCTTTTTTTGTAGAGGCTGAATGTTGTGAAGGATTTTGGCAAGGAAAATCATGTTCTATATCATAGTTATCAAAATGGCGCAGTTCTTGTTTATTCAAGGATGTCGATTTATCATAGCTTTGCATAACAGATTGTAGATCTCGAATTGTTGTTTCCATGTATCCCCATTTTTTATTGATAATGTAAAAAAATCTAGATTCATTGCTACGTATGGTATTTTGGTGAAATATATATGCATCTTTCCACGTTGTGAAACCATTTTTGATGTCTCTTCATTGTTTGTGAATGGAACGTAAAGCAAAAGTATTTCATGAAAATAGTTGTCAATCTCAAGATGTTTATTGTAGATGACATATTGCACAACCCTTGGCTTGTTTTGAGGCTATATTTTTTAATGTTGTTGTAAATGGAAACAAAATCAATGAGGAAAATAGAGTTCAATGAAAGAGGACACACTATGTAGTGATCTATGATAGAACAACACATGATATTTTTAGAGTCGTCGGGCTCCTGTTGTAGTAAAGTCGATGGTTTTTAAATGAATGTATGATCTTCGAGATTGAGAGTGTTTATGAAAACATGTTTCTGTGATGTTTTGTTTAGAGGAATGGAAAGCATTATATGGGCTTCTTGTTGTGTAGACATTTGATGTGTATTCAACATTGCATTACCAAGGCCCCAAATCATTTGAATGGCATCAACATGCATCGTTCGATGTTCTAAGCAAATTCTAGTGAATTCTTTTGTCATTGTATGGTCAACTTTTGTCACGTACGAGCAACAATAAATTGCTTCTGCATATGCATTAAGAACTTATTGAGAATTAGTATTTGCTTGCCATATCATGGGATTTTTTTTGGAAAAGATGGTATTCCATGAATGAGTTGGTTTTCTTTTCAAGAGCAACGTCGACTGTTTAAAATTTGATCGTATTGCTTCTATGTAGTTGGTTTCATCAAAGTATAGTTCTTGAAGGAACATATCGTATGTAACCTATTTTTCATAACGTGTCCTTTTAAGAGTGGAGAAAATAGAACTTGCATCTATAATTGCATATTCTGTCGATTCTTCACATGGTACAAGTATTTTTGTGCATCTCATTGGTGGTTGGGGGAAATTGTACCTACACTTAAAATTTTTTTAAAAAAAATTTGTGTGGTGGTGAAAATGTAGTTTTGCTATATGCAGAGGGAAAAAATCATTGTTACATGTTATGTAGTTGTCAACGAAGGAATCTATACTTTCATCAACATTATCTCCATAAATGGGTGCATTTTTATCCATATCAGCCAATGGCTATGTGTTTCTTCTGTTTTGAAATTTTGTGGTCCAAATGAAATCGTATATTTCTCAAAAGGAGTTGTCTTGGCAAAGCAATTGCTTCAATGTATTCAATCTATGTTTATAAAAATGCATGTAAGTGATTGGATCATATTTCACATAGTAGTTAGAGTCATTGAAATAAGCAGGTGTTGGCTTGTCGAAAGGAATTGTACGACGATAGTGAGTGCATAATTTTGTAAGGGTTGTGGTTAGAGGCGATCAACAATGTTCTGCACTTGAGAATGTGGTAAAAAAAATTGGTGGACCTAGTTGACGAATCATGGCAAATAGATTTTTTCTTGTTTGTTGCATATAATTTGGGGAGATGTGATTTTTTTTTAAATCAATGTATTTGATATCAAACTTAAGTATTTTTTAGGATTCGGTTTGCATTTGACATCTTTTGTAGTCAGTGTTCATCCTTTTAGTTCTCCCTTTCTAATTCAAACCCAAATGCAACGACCAAATTGGGCTATATGTATTTTTATCACTTTGAAGAAAATATTAGTTATGTGATAAGAAAATCTACAATGTGAATGCAAAAACTCCCATTGTTCTACTTTTTGATATAATATATTTTTTGTGGTGATTTCATTGTGGGGTTAACCAAAAGATAGTGTTGAGAAATTCATCTCCTTTGAAAATTTGTCTTAAAAAATATTCAGTGTGTAAAGCCCTCTAAAGGAGCGACTTGTATCATATTATCTTTAAAGGAATGAATACTTGAGGGGTCTATAAATCCATGCATAATTGTGTCATGTGCATCTACATCATCAATGTCTTCATCGGAAGAACTATTTTTGGAAGGTTTGTGTTCGTCTTCTTTACAATTGATATGTTTGATGTTTTTGTCTGTAGAAAGTTTCCTATCCTAATCATGATTTAGTTGTATATCATGCATGTGATATAATGTTGTTGTGCATAATTGTTTGAGAGTTGCCAATGTGATTGTTAGGAAAACATTCCCTGAATGGTATGGTTTTTTATATTCTAAACAACACTTAAGTGTAACAACGATTATTTTTGTATCTTTAGGATATCTTGGAAATGCTTGTTGGATTATATTAGTATTTGTTGGCACATTTATAATTGACCCCTTTAAAGTGAAATGTGGTCATTTGTGACTACGATGCGTAATATGAGAAAAATTAAGACAAAGAGATACAAGTATTTCTTCAAGAACTGAGAGCATTGTAATATGTGGGTGCATTGGAATCAATTGGATGTTGTGCGGACATGCCAATTTTGGTAGCTTGTCATTTACTAAGCTTGTTGAGCATGGCTGACAAATTTTTCTGCGTAGGGACTTTACTTCAATAGATGTTAGTTTGAGATATGTTTTTATTATTGTGTCTGAAAGACATGTCATGTTGAATTTGAAATGGAGTTGCTTACAAATTGGGCATGTATGAATTAGCATGTCTTTTGTTCAGGCATGGAATCAAGCTACGCTTCAAGTTGTTTTTGTTGTTTGTTGTGTATGTCTCCGTATAGTATTTTTCAACGTTTGAAGAGATATTTTGGACGTTGATGGTTTGTATTGCTTTAAGATGATTGATGTTTGTATTTGTAAAGGTTTTTTTTTTGTGTTATGTGATTGAGTGGAGGTCCTGTCAGATGTTTGGGGAGAAAGTGGTGTGGAAAAAAAACTAGGTTTTTCAGTAAAGAGTTCGGTACGGGAATGTCCTTTTGCCCGCTGAATATGTGTATGATTGTGAGCTGATTTGATTGTATGTTTCAAATGTTTTTTATATATATTTTTTTCAGCAAACAAAGAGAAAATGTCGATGTCAATTCTTTGTATTGTTGTAGGATCCTTATTGTATTTGTTTGTAAAGGTTTGTTTTTTCTTTGTTTCATTGACTGAGTCGAGAGAGTTCCATTTGTATGTGCGAAAAATGGTGCAAATATGAAGTGAAAATTTTTAGTTGAGAGTTCATAATGAACATTTCCTTTGGGAAGCCAATGACGTATAATATTATGTGCTTGCAAGGGTGGTGGATTAGTGGAATAAACCTAAAAAAATTTAAATGGATTTGAATGCCATAATTGAATTTTTATTTTGAAAAGTAGACATAGTCATTGTAGATAAAAGTCATCTTCCTTTATAATGTTTGGGTTATATAACATGCCCATGCTCACAACAAGTCCTTGCCATGATGCAATTGAGGGTATGTTTTGTATTATTTTTTGGGCAATCCAGGTACAATGAAAGTGCATAGTTTACGGTCTCCATGAAGGAATGAACCACAAAATATTGAGAAGCGTACCTATGCAGACAATGAGGGTAGAATTCATTGTGACAAAGTTATAAAATTGAATTATAAAGGCTATTGTTATCAAAGGTGTCACTTGTTATTACTCTAGCAAGGCCTACCTATTGAATTTGATCGCATAAGGTGGCCCAACAAACGTCAATTGAAAATTGAAGGGATAATAGATGAGGATGATTGGTTGGATCATTGTAGTCCATGTTTTTTTCCAAATCAATGGCTCGTAATGACCAACAGTAGGATTGGAATAATGGAAAAGAATACAATATGGGAGATTTTCAATTTTTGTATTGAAACAAAGATAATTATTGCCTCTAGTTACGGACTAAACCCATATTGGTATGTCAAGCCATTCTGAAAGCCAATTTATGCAAAAAATGTCCCAAATAGGCCATTTTCGATTTCTTCATGTCTATAGACCACAAACAACCTCATTTAATTTAAATATGTCTGAGTGTCATGGACATCGTGCAAAACGTAGAGAATTTTAGGGTTTAATTCCGATTGAAAATATTTCAATACATCAACATCTGATTATTGAGTTATGGAGCTAAATGGATTCACAAATAGCATGTTTTAAAAACTTACAGGTCTACACAATAACCGACATTGGTTGGCTAAACGACGTCAGTCACTTGGGAGCAACCAATATCGGTTGAGTAACTGACATCAGTTATCTATGCGTGAAATTTTTTGTTTTAAACATGGGATTAGATACAACCTTTGATTAAAGGGTAATATAAGGGTTGTAAGTGTATTGCTAAGTTTCCCTAATGTTTGTATATACTTATAAGCTAGGAAACTAGGGTTAGAAGGTAATAATTGAGAATATTATAAGAAGGAATTCTTGAAGAGAGCTTAGAGAATCTTGTGAAGGAAAAGTACTGTACATCTGTGTGAGGTATGGAAGATTGCAGATCTTCATTGTAAATCGTCTGTAAAGCAAAGAGTAATAGATTGGTTGTTTCTTTCTGGATGTAGCCCACATTGGGTGAGCCACGTTATATCTTGTGTATTTTTCTTCTGGTTTAATTTTCATATGTGTTTCTTGTATGCTTAATTCTGATTATAGATTTGTACAAAAAGTGTGTGTCTAACCCCAACAACTGGTATAAGATCTTTTTTGCTTGAGGGTTTTGTGTGTTGAAAGATTTACTCATAGAGGGATTTCTAATTGAGTGGGAGCACAACAATGGCAGAAGATAATAAATACAAAGTGGAGAAATTTGATGATTGTAATTAACAATTATGGAAGATGCAGGTGGAAGATTATTTGTATCAAAAAGATTTATATTTATCTTTTTTTATGTGAGTGCAAAGCCTACAAAGATGACTGATGAAGAATGGAAGATTCTTGATAGAAAGGCTCTAGGATCTATAAGATTGAGCTTGGCAGCATCTATAGATTCAAATATTATTGAAGCAACAACCACAATAGATTTGATGAAAACTTTAGCTAATTTATATGAAAAAACAAGTTCTTCAAATAAAATTTATTTGAGAAGAAATTATTTAATTCTAAAATGCAAGGTGGATCTATATCAAACCATTTGAATTATTTTTGTTCCATTGTAAATCAATTAAAATTGGTTAATATTACATTTTATGATGAATTGAAAGAACTTGTATTCTTATGCTCTTTTCCAGATAGCTGGGATAGCTTAGTAATGGTTTTTAGTAATACATCTGCTACTAATATTTTGAAGTTTGATGATGTGGTTAGTATAATCTTAAATGAAGAAATACGCAGGAAAAGTACAGGAGAATCATCATCTGGAAATGCTTTGAATGTAAAAATCAGAGGAAGGCAGAAGGAGAGATCTAAGAGCAAGAATAGTGGGAAATCAAAGTCTAAGAATGGTATATCTAAATCAAGAGGTAGAGGAATAAATTGCAAGAATTGTGGAAAGAAAGGACATGTAAAGAAGGATTGTTGGTTCAAGGAAAACAAAGAGAATATACCAGAAAAAGGTAAAGAGGTAAATGTTGCATCAAAGGTAATGTAATATGGCCTTATTCTCTCCTTGGATAGTAAAATATAATCACGGGTTTTAGATTCAAGAGATTCTTTTCATGCTACCCCTAATAAGGTTTATTTCAAAAATTATGTCTAGGGTAATTTTGGGAATGTTTATTTAGGAGATGATGAACCATGAAATATTACTGGTAAAGGTGAAGTTCATCCAAAATTTTAGAATGGAAATACATGTATATTGAAAGATGTGAGGCATGTGCAAAGCCTCAGGATAAATCTAATTTCCACATGAAACCTAGTTGAAGTTGGTTGCATGGTTACATTCACAACCAGCTCTTGGAAAGTTACTAAGGGAGATCTTGTTGTAGAAAGAGGAAAGAAGGTGGGAACATTGTATTTATCTACCTATATTATTGATTCATTTTTTGTTCTATCTACTTTAGATTCAAATGCAAGCATGTGGCATGATCGACTAGGCCATATGACTAAAAAGGGAATGCAGATCTTAAAGGCAAAGGGTAAGTTATTAGATTTGAAACAAGTAGATCTTACTTTCTGTGAGCATTGCATATTTGGAAAGAAAAAGAGAGTGATATTTCTCAAAGTTGGGGCAACAAATAAGGAACAAAAATTAGAGCTTGTGCACTTAGATGTGTGGGGACTAACCTAGGTAGCTTCTCATGGAGGATCTCAATACTATGTGACTTTCATTGATGATGCCACAAGAAAGGTATGGGTTTATTGAATAAAGCATAAATATGATGTTTTGATAATTTTAAAAGATGGAAATCTCTTATGGAAAATGAATCCAATTTAAAATTAAAATTCCTTAGATCTGACTATGGTGGTGAATACTACAACAAGGATTTCAATGATTATTGTTCAATGAATGGAATATGCAAAGAAATAATGGTTCCTAGAACACCACAGGAGAATGGTGTTGCTGAAGGAATGAACATGACTATCATGGAATGTATAAGAAGCATGAGGATACATGTTGGATTACCCTTACAATTTTAGGCAGAAGTAGTAGACATAGCAGTAAATTTAATCAACCATGGGCCTTCAAGTGCACTGGATGGTGGAATACCAAAAGAAGTTTGGACTAGAAAATAAGTAGATCTTTCTTTTCTTAGAGTATTTAGTTCAGAATATTTTGTGCATATTGATAAAGAAAATAGAAAAAAATTGGATGTTAAATCTAAGAGATGCACTTTTATTGGTTATGGCTCTGGTGATTTCAGATTTTGTTTTCAGGATTTAGATGATTCTAAGATTGTTAGGATGTGTGACATTAAATGGAATGAAAAGAGAATGTACAGGGATCCGATTTTGATACCCAAGGATGAACCAATAGAAGAGTTTGTGGTAGAAAATGCATTCTTAGATTTAAAACAGTCATCTACATGTATCGGCATCGGTGAGGACAACCGGTGCCAGTAGACACAGGACTGGCATTGGAATCCAGAAATGACGTTTGTTACAAAAGAGTAGGACTAGCGTCAGTCACGTGGACCAATGTCGGCTATAGGTAACCGATATCAGTCACTATCAAAGATTGATAGGAATTTATAGGATGTAAAAAATGACCCTCTTACACCTTAGATTTCTATGACAAGATCACAAAGGGTAAGTAGACCTCTAGAAATATTTACACCTTCCTTGGTTTATCTATTATTGACTGATAGTGGTGAGCCTGATTTTTTTTAAGAAGTAATGCAGGATGAAACCCATAAGAAGTGGGAACATGACATGGATGAGGAGATGGAATCCTTGGAACATAAACAAACATGGGCTTTGGTTAAGTTTATAGAAGGTAAGAGAACATTGTAGAAAAAATGGGTTTATAGGATCAAGGAAGAAAAAGGTGGACACAAAATATACAAGGAAAGGCTTGTACTAAAAGGATTTGCACAAAAACAAGTATTGATTTTGGTCAGGTTTTTTCTCCTGTTGTTAAAATGACTTCCATACTGTTTTGAGTTTAGTTGCAGTAGAATATTTGCACTTAGAACAACTTGATGTTAAGAAAAATTTCCTTCACAGTGATTTAGAGGAAGAGATATATATGTAGCAACTGCTTAGTTATGAAGTCAAGGGTAAGGAGAAACTTGTGTGCAGGTTGAAAAAAAGCTTGTATGGGCTCAATCAAGATTCAAGGAAATGGTATATGAGGTTTGACAGTTTTATGCATGAGCATGGTTATATGAGATGCGAATCTGGTCATTGTGTTTATTTCAAGAAGCTTGAAAATGGAAGCTATATTCTTTTGTTACTGTATGTAGATTATATGCTTATTATAGGATCTAGAATGCAAGACATTTTTGAGCTTAAATAAAATTTAGCTCATACATTTTCAATGAAGGATTTAGGAGTTTCAAAGAAAATCCTTGTCATGCAAATTCATAGAGATGGGAAGAACATGAAATTTTATTTTTCTTAGGAAGATTATATCAATAAGGTGTTGGAAAGGTTTATTATGTTGAATTCAAAACCTATAAGTACACCTATTGCTAGACACTTTAAATTAAGAAAAGATTAGTTTCCTACATCACATGAGGAGGTTGAGTACATGACATGGGTTCCATATGCTTCAGTAGTTGGAAGCCTTATGTATGTTATGGTTTATACCAGACCAGACATTACACATACAGTGGGAGTTGTGAGTAGATTTATGGCCAATCCAGGATAAGAGCATTAGAAAGTAGTCTAATGGATTCTCATATATTTGAGAGGGACATTAAACATGCATTTATTCTATGGAGGTTCAAATACTTCTTTATGCGGCTATGTTGATTCAGATATGGCTGGAGATTTGGATGGTAGGAGAATCACCACTGGATATGTATTCATAGTAGGTGGAAGGATGGATAGCTAGATTTCGAGATTGCAGAAGGTTGTGGCCTTGTCTACTACAGAGGCCAAATATGTTACAACAATAGATGTTAACAAAGAGATGATATGGATGAGCATGTTAATGGAAGAGTTGGAAACAGAGCAAGAGGATTGTAGATTGTACAATGATAGTCAAAGTGCAATTCATCTGGAAAAGAACTCAACATTTCATTAAAGAATGAAACACATTCAGTTGAGATATCACTTCATATGGTAGGTGTTGGAGGATGGGCAGCTGAAACTGGAGAAATTTCATACAAATGATAACCCTGCGGATATTCTAACAAAGCTTTTAGCGAAGGAGAAGTTGGATCTACACTCCACTTTTGTTGGTCTTCGAGTTTGAGACTTGAAGAGGAAGAAATAGGCCAAGGAAAGGATCCAAGGATGGAGTTGTAAAGTATAGTGCAACAATTTATCTCCAAGTGGGATATTTTTCTAAATGGATTCACAAATAGCATGTTTGACAACTTGCAGGTTTACACAGTAACCAACATTGGTCGGATGACCAGCATCAGTCACTTGGGAGCAACTGGTATTGGTTAGGTAATCGACATCGATTACCTGTGCATGAAATATTTTATTTTAAACGCGGGATTAGATCTAACCTTTTATTAAAAGGTGATCTAAGGGTTGTAAATATATTTATAAGTTGCCCTAATGTTTGTATATGCTTATAAGCTAGGAAACTAGGGTTAGAAGGTAATAATTGAGAATATTGCAAGAAGCAATTCTTGGAGAGAGCTTAGAGAACCTTGAGAAGGAAAATTACTATACATCTATGTGAGGTGTGGAAGATTACAAATCTTCATTGTACATCCTCTGTAAAAAAAAGAACAATAGATTGGTTATTTCTTGGTGGACGTAGCCCACATTGGATGAACCACGTTATACCTTGTGTATTGTTCTTCTAGTTTAATTTCCATATTTATTACTTGTATGCTTAATTCTAATTATAGATTTTTACAACAAGTGTGTGTCTAACCCAACAACGATTAAGACATAAAAGTTTCAAAGTGCTCAACAATACAAGCTCTCAGTTCAATAGAAGTGTATCTGAAATGCAAAAAAAAAACAAAGGAATCAAATAGGAAATCACCTACACTGTATTTGAAAGCATTATCATGGAAGAACCGTCCCAACACATCGTCATTGCAATGAACAACACGGCTAGATACTGTATATTTTTCAACATCCACAGGCGTGGATGACATGAAATATTTTTTGGTTTTTGCTATTGTTTTTTCGTGTCGGGAAAAAGCATAGTTGAGCACTACACAAAAGAGAATGTTGGTATATATACCTTGGTAACTGATAGGGATAAAATATAAAATTGTAGCCTAATTCAATGCAAGTTTGGAGTAAATAAATGAAGCAATGAAATAGTACCCAAGCAACTAAGCAATAAAATTATGAAACCCTAATTACAAAGAGGGTTAGAAGAACCTAGGATAATTCAAAGAGGTTTTTAGACTGTGTCGCAGTGGAGACCAGTTGAACAAAGATGGAATATTTTTGCACAAAATCCTAGAAAAATGTAGATCCAACAGATTTGGCTGGAGTGGGGCACCTAGAGAGGGATGAGGGCACTCATGGGTGCTCTAGTCTAGTTTCTAGGTACCCTGGTCTGCACAAATGTTTAGAAAACCTCCTTTGAGGTGTCACAAGAGGTTCACACTTGTTTTCCTTTTATCGTGTGTATGTCTTTGTAGGATCACCAAGGTCCCTAGAAACCTGAAATGAAGAAAGCACCTGCAAAACCCTCAAATAGACATAAAATTATAAAATGAAAGATGCAAAATGAGGGGTCAGATTGTCCTCAGCCGCCACAATGGTGGACTTACAACTAAGCATTGCACTACATCTCAGACCTAATGTAGTTCTCTATGTGTGTATGGAATTGTACCCTAGGTTACTCTTGTGTGTGTCACACTTAAAGTATCACGCAAGTAGCTAGATGTAGAAATGTAAATACTGTGTGCATGGAAACAATAGACTCCCCTCCTATGACTTGTGATTTAAATGAACGAGCCTTTGTCCCTTGTGATGGAGCTAGATGGATGAAAATGGAGATATAGATGCCTTGATGGATGTGACCTTAGGTGGAGATAGTATATGCTTAGTGCTTGGTCCCTTATTATGATCACATAACTTTATATTTATATGATTCCTTTGCTTGAATTTCGTGGTTAACCCTAAAAAGGTCGACTACCAAAAATATAAGATAATCAAATGACATAGTGGACCCAGAAAGTGTGACCAAATTACAAAAAGGACAAGGGCACCCAAAGGGGATGGGGGTGCCTGGTGTTGACGTCCTAGTTGGGCGTTGGTGTCAAGAATAACAAATTTCGAAAGGTGAAAAGAAAAATTGAGCAAGTAAAAGTGCAAGAATGAAAGTAGAAGAATAAAGAAAAGAAAGGTAGCAAAAGACATGGGTTAATCATGACTCTTTTTACTTAGGAATTATATGAATAGTAATATGTGATCGAGACTAGATAATTACGCAAATTGTGTGTTTTTGTGTTTACATTTTCCCCCACTTTATGTTGGTGAGTGGAAAGCTTGGTAACATTTATTAGATAGAGATGTGTACCTAATATCCATGTAGGTCAATGTAGAAAGCGTTCTGAGGGACTAGACAAAGGGTGGAGTGATAAAAAGATGGATCGTGGAGACTAAAGATAAAAAAGTATAAAAGGTGATGAAAATGAACCTAGGGCAGAAACATGTGTGTGCATGTGGTGTTGTACCTATTGTTGGTGTTGATGTTGACTACTTGCTTCCCATACAGATGGACCTACAAAATATAATATGATCAAGTAGTTAAATACGCATGTATATGTATAAAAAGCATGCGAGGAAGTATGTAAAAAGGAACATGTGCACCTGATCCGTGATGAGAAAAGAGTGTAGAAAGGATCTGTAGATGATGTCAATGCACACGATATTTTTAGGAGATCTCACACCAATATAATGGAAGAAGTGTAGGGAGAAATTTTCTAGTGTCATCCTCAAACATTTAAGTGCTTCCCACTGTATAGAACACCACTACAGATGATGTGTGTGAGTGTTAAGGATTGTCTTCCCTGTAAAATATGTTTTGTATGGAGTTC
This sequence comes from Taxus chinensis, assembly GCA_019776745.2. Taxonomy (NCBI): domain Eukaryota; kingdom Viridiplantae; phylum Streptophyta; class Pinopsida; order Cupressales; family Taxaceae; genus Taxus; species Taxus chinensis. The sequence continues at coordinate 191,312,231 of CM034150.1, read as the reverse complement.
TATAGAATGTGTTAAACTACCAATCATTGTGTGATATTCCCCCTAGTCTCAGGTAATCCAGGTAAGGCTGTTGTATGATATACCCCATGATATTAGGAAATCCAAGAAAGATCGTCGTGTTAAGGACCCAAGTCCGATCATGAGTCCCGAAATCTAAAAATTGTACTATAATGGTAATGTGTTGTGTTGTGTGTACTCTGTATGGGGTGAATGATTCACCCAAATGATGCCCCCCTCATTTGGTGTGCATATGACGTCGTTGAAGGAGAATGCAACCCAAAGGAGGACTGACCACTGAAACTGTGCCTTGCAGGGGGAAGGGGATGTGCTTAGTAGAAACTAAGGCACATGCAAACAAGTGGCTGGAGACAAGCGTTAATATAAGAAAAGACATACATGCATGTATAAAATGAAGTGTAAGCTAAACAAACAATGTGTAAGCTAGAACACATAAGAAGACATTGTAGACCACGAAAAGTGGGTTACAAACATGGGACATCACTCATGATGTCGCAAGAAAATGAAGGTCGAAGAAGCTAACAGTAGACAAGTGTGCACACAAGACAAAGGGCAAAGCCTACAAATAATGACATACAATGAAAAAAAAGTACAAATAATATAACAGATAGCCATGGTGGAAAATAGTCCTGTAAAACAAATTTTGCACATGAAACACTCGTTAGCATGTTAGAAAGATAAAAAGTATGTCAAAGTGTGTATAATATGATAAAATAGTGTGCTATGAAATAAAATGAAACAATAACACATGTAGTGTACGAAAGTGGATGCCCTCAGGAGCCATTATGGCACTGGTACTAGGTACTATGCCAAGCATCCATGCTACGTGTAATTGACCTGTATAATTTGTGATCACAAAGCCCACAAACAATGACATACAATGACAAGGAAGTAAAAACAATATAACAGATAGCCATGGTGGAAAATAGTCCTGTAAAACAATTGTTGCACATGAAGCACTCGTTAGCATGTTAGAAAGATAAAAAGTATGTCAAAGTGTGTATAATATGATAAAATAGTGTGCTATGAAATAATAACACATGTAGTGTACGAAAGTGGATGCCCTCAGGAGCCGTTGTTGCACAGGTACTAGGTAGTATGCCAAACATCCATGCTATGGGTAATGGACATGTATAATTTTTGATCACAAATAGAAAGAAAGTGAATGCACATCTATGTATGTTAAAGATAATGACATACAAGATATCTATCTAGCATTTTTAATAAAGTGAATATGTACAAGGAAATGCAAGCAAAAGTAAATGTAACCAATATATAAAATATGCTTTTGATGGATGGAATGGAATTAGAGTCAGTGATAGGAGCTGTGTGCCCCCTAAGTGAATGAAATTGTATGCAATAAGGTTCATTTATTTATGCCCCCTCAACAATCAAGAATGAACTGTAAACGAGAGTGTGTCATCGGGAAATGGTTGAACTACATGTTGTGTGTAGTGTGTTGTGATGAATGTGTAATGATGATATGTGACATAGAGATGAGGTGTGAGAATGTGTGATGATTTATCCTAAAACATATATTGTTTGGGTGATAATGTCAAGTGGGATCTACCACTACAGTACGCTCAAATATTCTATTAAATTTTGTCAATCAAACTTTATTATGAAGGTCTTTCACATTTAAGAGTGAGGTGGCTTGACTGATTAACCCACCCATATTGATTTGGGTGATCCCTCTTAAGATTGGCTATTTACAATGTATATATTTGTACAGACTAACATAAAGACTGGGATCTGATTATAATATATGTTTGATGATCATTGTATTAGATGATCAAGAGAAAAGTATTTGTAATCATTGTGAAATACTGAGGATTCAAAGTGGAAGTGTTGGGTTAAAGCTATTAAATTCTTAATAAAGACAATGCTTTTAAGTAGATTTTTTTCCTTCGTGTTTTTCCACTTAAATCTGGTGTCATCTGTCTCTATTTTTATTTATTATTTTCTTTCATCTCTTTCTCATTATGTTATGTAATTTTCCATCTATATTAAGCTATTATTGCGACAGTTTAACTACACATCATTATCTATAATCATCGGCATTTTAATGATGGATCTATAATATTTCAATTATATTTCCCCTTCTAAATCAAACATGGTATTAAATCTTCGTGATTATGTGTGTGTAGGGTCAATCTGGAGTTTTTAATTTTCTAGAGTAAAGAAGCTTGAATTTTATTTACAAATCTACAAAAACCTAAAAGTTCCAGAGTCATATTCAAGCAAACCAAGTTTAAACTTCCATTTCCCACCTAAATATTACTTGAAATATTGTTTAAATATTGGATAAATGGTTGTTTAGATCATGTTTGAGCTTTTGTATGCTTAGATATTTGATTTTGTATCTTGTTTCAGTCATTTTATATTTAAATCTATCATCTGCGAGCTTATTTTAAGTTTTTATGCTATGTATATCCATTTGGGTCATTTTTTGACTTTGGATCTGAAAAATTTATTTAGATCTAATTTGTTTAGGGCTTCTATGTCCATTCTAGCAGTAAAAATATTTATTTTTTGCTAGTTTTTTTTTGCGAATCTCGATCCAATAATATTTCTCCAAGTAGCTTTGATGTTGTTCTTTTTCATGTTTGTGAAGTTTGATCCAATCTTTAAGTGCCAAGTGACTTTGCTCTAGCAGTTTTTTTTATTGAATTTTTCAAAGGTCTTCTATTGTGAAGCACAATCCAATCATTTTTCTCCAAGTGTTTTGGTTTTTTATTCTTCTCTGATCCTTCTGTCATTTGTGAAGTATGAACCAATAATATTGTTCCATGCACTTTTAAAATTCATTTTTTTTTCAGTCATGAAACGCGAGTCAATAAGGGCTTTACGCATGTCTCCACATTGTCAGACCTGGCTTAGTTTTCCTTTATCATTTCAAAAATATGATCGAATAGGAAAACTCCATGTCTCTTAATATCTCATGCTATGAGTCCTTTTTAGCTTGTTTTTTTCATATGCAAAGGTTGAGCTAATAAAATTGCGCTAAGTATCTTTTTATTCCATATTTTCCAGATTTGTGAAATCTGAGCCAATAGAAATGCTCCATATTTCACATTTTTTAGTTTTTTAGTTGTGGAATTGGTTATCTAATAAGAATTAGGCATTTTTTGCATTTTTTTGTTTTTGACATTATTGTGAAAAGTGAGTCATTTAAAAGGTTCCACATATCTTCAGTTTGCTTTAGTCATTTTGGTTGCACTACGAAGTGCGAACCAATAGCATTTGGACATGTACATTTTCTTTCATGGGTGTTAGTCTATGTCAGACTTGCAAAGTGCGAGCCATTTAAAAGGCTCCACATATCTTATTTTTCATCTTAGTCTTTGTCATATTTACGAAGTACAAACCAATTGCATTTGGACACGTATTAATCTTTTAATTGTGTCTGTCTTTTCTTTGACTTAGCCACTATAATTGTGACACCTGTCTTATACCTTTTTAGACCTGAACATTATTTTTAAGTTTGGCTTGTTTTGGGGACCTTAATTCCACCTAAGGTAATCTATTTAAAGTTTGGCAGAAATCTGCCAAGTGTATATTTTTCAATTGTTAGATCTTTGACAAGTGATGGCATTTGATTGAGTTTTTTTACTGTCCTTTATTTCGCATAGATTTTTCATTATGTTAGAGTGTGAAAAAGTGAACTAATTAATTAAAGACACGTGTATATAGATCTGTTGTCTATTTTTTCTATTAATTATTTTCTGACTTATTAGCTACACTGCGAAGTATGAGCTAATTGAAAAGTGACATGTGTATTTGTTTTTTGTTGTTGTCAATCTTGTCATAGTTTTAATTTACGCATTTTATTTTGTTTCTTTTCATGGACCTGATAAGTCTTTTATGGAATTTAATTGATTGAGACTTCGTGTCCGCCCTTTCTGTCACAGTTTTATAACTCTGTTGCGGACTCAAAAAGATATTAAATTTAATGTTTTTAAAGCTTTGTGTCTTCTTGAGGATTTTTTTTAAAGTCAGCATATGCCTCTCTTGGTATTTTTGATCTGTACCATATGTTTCCCCCCACCTTGGCTATTTTTTAACTTGTTTTTATTTGTTAAGTAACTTGTTTTGAGCTCGTATAGCTCATTTTTGAGATTTCCCCTTCGAGTTACTAAATAAATCATCAAGCTACTGTATCCTTACTCAGTTTGAGCTCGGTTAGCTCACCTATAAACTCGAACAAAATGAGTTATTTTTTAAAACTATATCAAATTGTGTTGTGGTCTTAAGCTCTTAAGCCCTTAATTAATTAATTAGCTAATTTTTCTGCTAAAAGGACTGTAGCTCAATTCTGAATAAGCTCTATTAAATTGATATTAATATTGATCATAGTTAGTATTTTTTGACTAAATTTGAGTTGTTTACATTCATATAGCTATTAATCTGTAGCTTATATTTCATCTCCATTTAGCTTCCTTGATTCATTTTTTAGTTGTATTTTTCTCGATTTCCATCTGAGCATTAAAAATGACTAGTTCTAATATTTTTTCATTAGATAAGTCTTAGCTTTTAAATGGAACAAATTATATCATATGGAGAGTTTGATTGAAATATTGTTTCATGGCAAGAAATCTATGGGATCGTGTGATTGGTGTCAAAAAATGCCCCACATGGAGATAAACTACTCATAAAACCTTAGCTCATTTTCTTAGAAATATCAGGAAGATCTATCCATCCTATTATGAAGCATTAGAGATGAATTATTAATGCATATAAGCCATATGGACTCACCTGAAGATGTATGGAAGCAATTAGAAACCATGCATGAAGGCAGTAGGTTGTATAAGATCATTAAATTGGTTTTAGATCTATTTACAACACCCATAAAGGGGGATGAGAAAAAATTCAATTACCTAGATAAAAATAAGGACATTAAAGCTCAATTCGATTGTTGTAACTGTGAACTATTTCAATATAATCTACCAAATTTCATTATACAGATCAATAGACATAATTTTTTAGAAATTTTATCTATATTCTTAACTCTAACTATCAAAATGAGAATGATATACTTGACTTAGATACTTTTTATTCACTATTAATTCAAGAAGAATGAGTAATGGAGAATTTTGATTCAAAAGAGACTACTTCTCAAGCCTTGTTCTCTCAAAATAAAAAGTCTTCTCAAGATAGGATTAAGAGTAATCCTAATCAAAATTCTAATATCAGATCTAGATTAAAATCCAATCCTAAGCCTAAGCCTGCTAAAAACAGTCAAAACTATAAAGCCAAATTCAATAGAACTTGTAACAAGTGTGGAAAATTTGGTCATAAAGAGTCTGATTGTAGAGTAACAACTGTCAAACCTTCTAAGAACACTAGAAATAATAAGCAAAATTAGAAGAAAACTCATGCAAATATTGTTGAGCAATATTTTTCCTTATATACAGCTCTCTTAGCTTCTATTGACAATGAATGGATCCTAGAAAATGGTGCTTCTAGACACATGACTTGTATTTCTCGAATTATTTCAAATGTTTTCAAATGTGAAGAAAACATATATATAGGAAATGACACCATCATTAGATCTGAAGCTTGTGTAAATGTTAAATTGGAAAATGGGCTAATTAGGAATGTCTTGTATGTTCCTCAACTAAAAAAAATCTTGTCTTGCTCTTAGCTAACTAAAGAAAATTGTAAAGTTATTTTGCTACATGATAAATGTTATGTTAAAGAAAAATTCAATAATGTCATTGCTTTTGGCATTCAGAAAAATTGATTTTATATTTCTTGATGGTTGTGTGTCTGAATCTTGTTTTTTCTTCCTCTTCTAGGAATGATATTCAGCTTTGACTTATAATATTAGTGTCTGATTTGCAAAAAAAAGGGCATTATTATTCATCTAAACTATGAAAGATCTGAGGGAGTTCTGTGAAGTCTAAGGTCTTTCATTAGAAGTTTTTGTTATGTTTTTAAGAGGCCTTCTTGATCTGGGTCTTCAAGAGAGTAATATATTAAACCAAAAGCCCCTATCTCAATACATGTAAGTTATGTTGATTCATGATGAATTTTGATAGTTTCATGATAATAATCAAACATCATCAACCCCTATAATGAGTAATTAAGAAATCTTGAACCATGAACAAGTTTCTTGTCACAAAGAAAGAAAGGATTATCACAGAGGCAGAATAGAAGTTGATATCATATTTTTTAATGCATCAAGTGCATTTATACATCATGAAACGTGTACCTAGAGGTTACAAAGAATATGTGCATATTCTTGAGAAACGTTTTTGTAAATTTGCCTCTCTGCTCTCCTCTAAGTATCCTAAAATTTAAATTGTTCTGCAAGTTTGTTTTTAGTTTCCTTATGATATAATGGATGTACACATTGAAGGGGATATCTCTTAATCCTTGACTCTGACTAGGATTCCTATGTCAAGTGCTTTCACGAGCATGGTTTCTCTAACTATTTTTAGTGATAATGATTCTTTTGTCAAAACAATCATGATCTCTTAGTAGTAATAAGAATATAATTTTTAGAATCAAGAGAAGTAAGACAATGTTTTTGACTGTTAAATCATGTTTTTTTGCATAAAAATATGATCATAAATGACATGTCTAGAGTTCAAAAGGGTTCTTACATGGTCATTTTTTCGAAACAAAATCCACATAAATCCATGAGTGTTTCCACTATTTAATGGATAGTGGTTTCAATGAATGCTTGATTATTCTTGAATAATTTGATTATTTGTCTAGATGTGTTATCAATCAAATTTTATCTCATTATGTAAAGACTTAGAATATGAAGATATAAATATGTTGGTTAAATAATTTTATGTGATTAGTAAAATATTATTATATGCATATCAAATGACACTTGGGTACGCCTTTGTGTTTGTATTAGAGACGTCCAATATTGATTGCATATAATAAATATTTTAGTAGTATAATATGTTGAATTTTTTTCAAAATATTTGTAATGTAACATGGTTAGTTGTTAAGCATATTATTATGTTAGTTGTTATGCCTATTATGTTGTCTATCATGACTCTAACCATGTTAATGTTGTGATTGAATTTACATATGGATTTATGTTCAAGTATTGATGTATGTGCCATCACTTGAAGCAACAAAGAGCCATGTGGCTAAAGAGGTTGCTGGTAGTGATACACATAAGAGCTAAAGGAAGTATTCCTCCTCTATGTGAAGGCCAAATTGCTCTTGATAAAGAATCCAGTTTAACATAAGAGATTATGTTACAAATACCTTCCCCAAGTCATTGTGTGTTGGGAATCACTACAATTTTTGTGCCTTGTTGGGCCTATCAAAGTTGTCATTTAGGGGGGGGGGGGGGGGGGGGTGTGTATGAAAATGTCACCTCTTGATGGATTATTATAAAATACTCGGGTCAGATTTTAAGAGTGGATCATGACCACCAACTTCACAAAGTAATCCTTTAGGGATTGGTTACACATGGTTGTAACATTATATGTGAACTGTAAGGCTCATGAGAAAATGCATAAGGAAGTTTGTTGTAAACTTCCAATACTTCCTCCATTTTGTAATAAGTAAATGTGTCACTCTATATGAAGTTACTTGTAAATCCCAATGAAGCTTAAGTTATGGGTATGCCTTAGTTTATAAAAGGCTCCATAATCTGATGTAAGTCTTCATATGTAAAGCACTAGTCTTAAGAATTTTTATATGGGAAGATATGTGGATTTCCCTTGTTTTCATGATAACTTGAATCATTGTTGTTGATTCAAGGATATATAAATCCTTTTGTAGAAAAAGGTAAATTTGACATGTCTGATTTTTCTTCCCACTTAACATTAAAGGGGAGTGTTAGGGTGATAATGTTAAGTGGGATCTACCACTGCAGTATGCCCCAATATTCTATTAAAGCTTGTCCATCAAACTTTATTTCGAAGGTCTTTCACATTCAAGAGTGAAGTGGCTTGACCGATTCACCCACCCATATTGATTTGGGTGATCCCTCTCCGGATTGGCTGTCTACAACGTATATATTTGTATAGACTGACATAAAGACTGAGATCTGATTATAATATACATTCAATGATTATTATATTAGATGATCAAGAAAGAAAGCTCTGTAGTCATTATGAAAGACCGAGGAGTGAAGTGGAAGTGTTGGGTTAAAGCTGTTAAATTATTAATAAAGACAATGTTTTTTAGTGGATTGTTTTCCTTCGGGTTTCTCCACTTAAATATAGTGTCATCTGTCTCTATTCTTGTTTATTATTTGCTTTCATTCTTGCTCATTATTTTCTATAATTCGATATATATTTTAAGCTATTACTGTGACTGTTTAACTACACATCATAATCTATAGTCGTCAACATTTTAATGGTGGCTTTGTAATTTTTCGATTATATTTCCCATTCTAACTCCAACATAGATCACAATAAGATAATGAAAGAAGTTATGATTTAGCCTAAAACATATATCACTAAAGGATGCTAGAAGAAGTGATGATGTAACCTATAACGTATATCACTAATCTGGGAATGTCGCATGATAGAAATATTGAATGATGTACATGGGAGTGTGATGAGGTCCATTTATGATGTATACCCTCAACAGTTTGGTATGGATTGTGAGACAAGAGTGCGTAGATGAGATAATATGTGTAGATAAATAGTAATGTGTAACGTGTAATGTAGGATGTATAATATGTAATGGAAGATGTGTAGATGAGATAAGATGTGTAGATGCATAGTAAATGTAATACGTGAGATGTAAGATGTAGGATGTATGTATGTAAGATGTGTGATGTGTAGTGTCTATTATAAAGTGTGTGAGGTTCATGTGTATAGGATGCCCTCAAAGTGTTGAATGATGTAGATGTGATGGGGTGCATTTGATTTGTAAACCCTTAGCAGTCGAGTATGGATGGAGGGATTAAATTACGTCATAGGGAAATGATGACATTGGTGTATATGTTGTGTGTAAAGATATATGTGTGATGTGATGAGATGATAAGGCTTGTGTTGATGTTAGAGGAGGGAGAGAATAACTATGATGGCCCCAAGCATATGATGGTGAGTGCACTATCTGATAAAAGTTAAAGATGGAGAACCTATGCCCGATGTTGGTGGAGGTGAAGATGTGTGATTATGTAATAAGAGTGGTGGTATATGATATAAACATTGTGCAGGTCTATATGCATGTGACTGATAAGTATATTGTGGGTAGCATGGTATAAAAAAATGTGTATATGATGGAGATATATGTGAAGCAGAATGAGGGGTGATGGATACCTACGTGGAAAAAAATGAGGTGGTGATTTACATCTAGTAACTGTCCTAGGAATTGGCCTATACTGGTGCATTAGACTAGCAAAGTGATGAGGCCACCTAAAGTGTGTGCGAGTAGGTAAGCTAGGATCAGATTGTGCTTTAAGTGTTATGGGTTGTGGTGTAGGAGACAAGGCAGATGATACATGATTTGTTGCGAGTGGAGATTTTGACCATGGAGTATATGGAGACACACCATCAATAGAAATTACTTGAGTGTTGTGAATAAATTTTAAACCCAAATGATTCATGGAGATGATGGACTTGGACCTACGAATCCAATTGAGACCTAGAAGCATGTCACATCCGTCAATTGTTTGTCTAACAAGGAAGGGTACAAACATAGTGATAGGGCCTACCATAAAGATAAGTTTGACGAAACCATATGAGTTGTTCATGGGATATAAATTTGTGATAGTGGATAGAAATAGTGATTAGAAGTGGAATAGAACATGCACTGATGGGCCAGGATGGATCAATCTCAGTATAGACACATATCATTTGATCAAAGCAACTTTATTACTAAACTTGCATTAACTATTCTAGTCCCCATTAATTAACTACACTATGCTAGTTAAATAACCCGCCTAACTCTCTCTAAATCCCTAAATCATACTAACACCCCTCTAAATGGATTCCACAAGCCTATCCCTATTAATTAAGCCACTTAGGGTTAATTAATCCCGTTTCACTTTCTAAAAGGCACTTACCTTTCTAAAAGTGCATTTCACTTTCCAAAGTCCATTTCATTTGGATTTCACCTTTTGGGCATTTTTGTCCCACATGCATCAAAATCATTCCATTCTTAGAATTTGAAAACTATAAATAGACCCCTCCTCCTCCCTATTTATAAGAACACTTCTCCTCCTCTAACATAAACTATAGGCAAATATGATTTGATTATTTCTTCCATTGTTATTGAGCTATTATCTTCCATTGCATTATTCAAACTCAAACTTAGGTAAGTGAGGGGAACCATATGGTCTTGCAGCCATTAATGGCGAGCCTTCACTCTTAAACCCTTGAGCATCAAACAAAAAAATTTGATTGTTAGGATCTTCATAGGCTCATGTTTTGTAGAATTCAAAGAGTAGAGAGTAGTATATACATGTTTAGTTTGATGCTTTGTGAAGTTGTTGGTCCTTTATCCATTTGATAGCATATCATTTTGTCAAATGATGTCAAGTTTGTCAAAAACATGGTAACCTTATCCACGCAACTTCTCAAGCATTGCAACCAATCATCACCCCATGGCCCTTCTCTCAACGGGGGCTTGATCTCATCAATAAAATCAGACCCACATCGTCTGATGGACATAAGTTCATCATCACTGCTATTGATTACTTCACTAAATGGGTCGAATCTATGCCTCTCACCTATGTTACTGGCAACCAAATATCAAAGTTCATTTTTAATAATATCATTTATCGATTGGCATTCCATCCTCTATTGTCACAGATAATGGAAAATCATTTAAAAACCATGATGTAAAAGACCTCGTCAAACGTTTCCACATCAAACTTAAGTGGTCTACTCCATACTACCTCTAGGGTAATGGCCAAGAAGAAGCAACCAACAAGACTTTAAAATCCATCATGGAAAAAAAATTCAATACACACAGACAAAATTGGCACACTCAAATTTACCTTTCTCTTTGGGCTTACAACACCCCTATAAGAGCCACCCCATTCTCCCTTATATATGGTTGCGAAGCCATTATACCTATTAAGGTTGAACTCCCCTCCTTTAGAATATCCCTTAAAGATATAATTAATGAAGATGAATAACGACAATCATGACTTAATGAGCTCAATTTTCTCGATGAAAAATGACTTAATGCCCTCAATAATCTTCAAGTCTATCAAAACTGGTTGCAACGCAATTACCATAAGAAAGTACGACCTAGAGAGTTTGATGTTGGTGACCTCGTTCTAAAAAAAATCAAAAGGATACCACTAAAGAGTGAGAAAAACAAGAGAAAAGTTGAATCCTAAATTGGTTAGGACCCCTATGTAAATTACCACTAAATTTATCTCTAGAGCCTATAAAATCAGGCCACTAAAGAGGGGTCAAAGAACTTGACAAACCGATGAATGTAATACATTTAAAGAAATTCCATCCTTGAGGAACTCTCTATTCCGAGTAGACAACCACTTTTACATTCCTCTACTTCTTACTCATCTCCAAATCATTTAAAATTATTCATTTCATTGGCAGATATTTTCATTATCAAAATCACATCTTCATATTCATCATCATGAGACAAATGTTAATGTAGATCTTATTAAGTTTTGTGAGTATCATACTTCTTCTAATGTCTCCCATTTTTGGTTGCTTTTGCCTATGGTCATACCTAGAAGCTTATTGATGGTAATATATTCCCTTCAAAGAAATTCTCTCTTTCACAACAAAGCTCTAAACTTCTTTACCCGATGCATTTGACCATCCATCTTAGTCTTCAGTGTTGAACCCTCGCATTCTACTAGTCGTGTGAGGCTGAGATTGGGGGCAGACATTCCTTCCCAAATAAAAATCAATGTTGCAAAAGTCAATAAATCAAATAACTTATGAATAATTCACTATTACACCTTTCATCCTTCACAGTCTTTGGTTTTGAGCCCACACTCTTAAAAAAAAAAAAAAATATATTAAAACTAGCAGTGTGAGACCGGGAATGGAGGGAGGTGCCCTTACTCACCTATGCTTTGTCTTTGGTGATAAACCCTTATCTCTTACTAGTGGCATGGGGCAAAGCGTAGGGGTCATTCATAAATCACAATGCATGAAAATGTACAAAAAAATCAACAAATAAAAAATAAAGAAAAATTAAAATAAATCAAAAAATTCACTTGCTTATGTTTTGCCTTTGGTGGCAAACCCTCGCTTCTTATTAGTAGCATAGGGTAAGGCATAGGGAGTCATTGCAAAAAAAAATCTTATAAATCTGAAGGTGCTTACAATTTTAAATTCCCAAAGAAGTAATTTAGATGCCTAAGTAAAGAGAGAATTATCCCCTCACCCCATACCTTACCTATCAATAGGCCACATAACTGTCTAAAGTCTAGTACGTGACCTATGAAGCAAAATTCATTTTGAAATTGGTTCAGTAAACTTAGGAATAATTGAGTCACAATTCCCAAATAGATCGTTGTTAGCACTTGTCTTTGAATTTATTATCTACATCATGTGTCCTTCTTGATTCTTGATGATGAGCCTCGAATCTTGCTGGTTATGTGGAGTCTAGAACGGAGCCAAACATCTTATCATCGCCAACATATCCTGCCAATGGAGTGAGAATTTTTGTATTATTCAAAGCATGAGTTACCACGAGGAACACGATACATATGGGCGATACCCTGGTTTATCACCTCTCATAAGAAGTTTGCATTCTGGTCCAAACATCTCAAAAATATCCGAAAAACAGTATAAAATCCCAAAAATCCCCAAAATGATTGAATACTTTCAAAAAAAATCCCCATAACATTTGAAAACTCTTAAAAATCCCAAAAACATACAAAAATCTTACAATTCCCAAAAGCATTCGAAAATCACAAAATCCTAAAAATTTACAAAACATCAAAAACCTAACAATCAACACAATTTTCACTTTGAATCCTCATCCCCAAATTTTCCAACCACCTTACGAATATCAAATTCAAATCATTTCCCCTCGCATGAATCCTCGCTTGGGGAAATTTTGAATCTCATTGTTTCCTTGTTTGAGGACAATGACCCTATTCATTCTGAATCATTGCGTCCCTTCTTGGGGGCACAACCAATCAATCATCACTATAGAACACATTAGGGACATGTTTAAAAGTTCTTGTGTTGCATTAATAGTTGCAAGTTTATTCTTTGTTATCTTGTATCTTAATATATTATTGGGGGCATCTTGATTTTATGTATCCCGGTGTTCTCTCTAATATAATAATGTTATATGATTTCATATCATATAGGGACATCACATTTCTTTGATGGTCCATGTCTACATTCTATCTTGCAATTGCATATCGTACTGGGGCATCATACCTTTTTGATTGTCCATGTCTATGCTCTCATGCATATTACAATCTAGTCATCCCAATCTTTTATATCATGATGCATCTTGTTATGTGCTATAATAAAATTAAGATGATTTTGTCACGTGAGTATCTTCCCAAATGATCATAAAATTACTTTTCACCCCATCCATTCACCCATACTAATACATTTTCTATTTTTGGGAATTCTACTTGATCACCATTGCAGTTTGCGAATCTTACTTGAGGATCTTTCTCAGGTAGTAGTCGTTATCCAGTTTCTCCCCACCCCCCACCATGATCCACCTGTTTTTGATCTATTGGTCCTCCCTCCTCATTTCCAATCATCTGCCACTTATCCCCACATCACCCTTCTCACCATTTTTGTCCTCTCAACCCACTTTTTGCTCTTCCCTTTCACTCTTCCACTTTCATCTTGACAATCTTACTTAATCACCCATTCTGTGTGGGACTCTTAGTTGAGATATACCCTCTTCCTAAGATCTTCCCGCTGTAGAAAATTCTCCACCATCTCCTCTTTCATCAGACAACAATCACCACCACACACATCTTTTCACTCCGCCTCTTCCAACTATCATTCTTTCCTCATCACTCTCATCACATGGGAATCCCAATTAAGGATTCCCCTCATACCCTCAATTATACACCACATATGTTCCTTCATCCATTCATGTCACACTCCTTTGTTTCCTTCATTCTTTATTATCACCTAATATCACCTCTTGTTCCACTATCACCTGCACCATTCACTATTTTCTCGTTCTTCCTAGTATCCATCTTCTACTTGGTAATCTTACTTACAACTCTCGCAGTATGAAAAATTCACTTGAGGGTTCCCCTTCATTCCATTTTGTCATACACTCTTCCCCCACCTCCATCAATCACTTAGGTTACGGCTTACCTCATGGACCTCCTTCACATCATTCTTCATCTCTAGTTTGGCAATCCTACTTAACCATTCATGTAGAATGGCAATATTACTTAAGAGTCCCTCTTAAGATGATTTTCCATCTGGCCCTCCCTCATCCCATAATATTTCCTCCATCCTATTTCTCCCACCCCTCACAGTAATCATCTACTCCAACCACCCATTCTACCCCTGTACCCAATACATTCTTGTTTTTCACCTTCCGTATCATCACTGTCGGTTTAGCGATCTTACTTAACCACTCATGAGACATGGTGATCTTACTTAAGAGTCCCTCTTAAGGATGATATATAATCTTACACTCCCCCATCACTCCACATCATCACTATCCAAATTTTCTCTTCATTCCCCCATAATCACATCCTCTCACCTCCTCTTCCATTCTTGCAAAAACCACCTCCTTCTTATCCACTTTTCATCTCCATCATCCCTTGATTGGCAATCTTACTTAACCACTTTTGCCACATGACATTCTTACTTAAGGTTCCTCCTTAAGTTGAACTTGTCATTCTGTACTTCTCCCTCACCTCATTATTCATTCCCTCTATTGATCAATTCTTCCTCCTGGTCTCCCCTACCAACCACATTTTCCTTCTACCATTATCCTTTCTCAACCTATCATATCACAGAGTGCGTCTTCCATCTTATGCATGTTATCATGTTCCTTTCCCCTATTTTCCCCTTCTTGATCCATCATCCTTCATACTGTTTCCTCACATTCTTGTCATGTCATGTTTCTTCATCTTCACCTCGTTATACCTCATCCTCCGCATCCTCTCCTCGCCTTCACCTTGTCACAACTCATCACTCACCCTTTCTTCACTCTTCTCATTCCATCTTCTCAAGTTCTCCCACATATCCACCCCATGTCTACCCGCCATTATTGTTGGTCTTCCCCTAACATTCTTTCATCTTCATCTTCCATTTCCACGCTAATTAATTAGTGGTGGACTACCCCTAAAATTCAGTCATCTCATTCTGCGTGGCCTTGTTCACTCCCTTTGACCTTCCCCATTTTTTTTTCATTCCTTCCTTCCTCTGTGCCCACTAATAATTATTGGTGGACTTCACCTAATGTCTCTTCACTATCATTACCTCTTCTACTCCCCATTACCCTTTTAAATTTATTCACTTTTCCTCTCATCCTTCCCCACTAATCATTATTGGTGGACTTCCCCTAGCTTCCCTTCACTATCATTGCCTCTTCTACTCCCCATTACCCTTTTAACTTTCTTCACTTTTCCTCTCATCCTTCCCCACAAATCATTATTGGTGGACTTCCCATAACGTACCTTCATTGGAATTTCCTCTTCTATCCCCCATTCTCTCTTCACTCCCCTCCCTTTTCTCCACCACCACCCTTTTTTGTCACTTATTCCCCACCTCTCCATCTTCCCTTCACCATCTTCAATATATTTATTGTCTTCACCATACACCCTATTTATCATCATACTCTTATCATCATCTCATGCATCTCCACATATTTTCCAATCCATGTCATTCCTCCCTTCATTCTTATCTTTACATTCCTTATGCTACCCACTCTTCACCGAATATCTCCATTCTTGATTTCCTTCCTTTAACATAATTTTCTTTATTGTCCTCACATCCTTCCCACTCTTCATCTTGTTTCACTTCCTCTTTATCATCTTCTTCCCCTTTTTCCCTCGCGCTTCCTTCTTACCTCCCCATTGATAACTTGGATATTCAGGGTTATCCCATATTTTTTTTATCATCCCACCCTCCACATGCATTTCCATGCACTCTATTCCATATTCTTTACCTTGTTCTTCCTCACGATGACCTATTTCCTTCAATATTATCCCTGTATCCACTCTATCATCTCTTCTTCCCCCATCATTTTCACCTTCCTCCTACCCTCACCTTATTTTCTCTACCACCCCTATCTTTTCAATCATTATGTACCAATTTCTCTTCTTTTCTCTAATCTTCTCCACATCTTCATGGTCCATCATAGTTTCTTTCTTTTCTTTATTCTATTGTCTTATTTAAATTCTTCATCTTCCTCATCTCCTTTATTTTCCCATCCTTCACTCCCTTTCTCTCATCCCTCCCTCTTCATCTCATCTTCTCTATTCCACTACCTTAATTTTGAACCTTTCTCTCCCTTTTTCCTGATTTTACCCCCTACTCTCATCTCATTTTCTCCTTCTTGTTTGTCTTTCCTCATTCCCTTATCCTATCATCCTTCTCTATTATTCTCTTCCACCTATTTTTTCTCTCCTTCGTCTCTGTCTACTCTATTCCATACCCTTGTCTTCTTCACCTCCTACTTCTATAGTTTATTTCTTTTCTCAGTTCTACCATCTCTTTCATTTTCCATCATTTCTCTCCCTTCATCTCCTTCACCCTTCTTCACCATTCCACTCCCTTCATTTTGAATCTCTCTCTCCCTTTTTCATAATTTCACCCTCTAATTTGTGATCTTCTCTCATCTCGTCTTCTTCTTGCTTTTCCTTCATCATTCCTTTCTTCCCCTATCATCCTTCTCTTTTATTCTCTTCCACCCCTTTCATTCCTTTTTTCTCCTCCTTCATCTCCATCTGCTCTATTCCACACCCTTGTCTCCTTCACCTTTGAATTTTCTTACCCTTCTCATAATCAGCCAATACTCTTGTTCATTCATTTTTTTCTTCTCTTTCCAATATTACTCATTACATCATTCAACACATCCTCACACCTAGCATTCAAGATTGATTGAATCCTTTCCCCATTTGCAAAATGTAACTATGTCATTATCTTACACCCCATTCTCGTCCTCCTCTCTGCAGAGTTGACCTCTCCTATTTTCGAGAGCTCTGTCGTCTCTTCCATTCTCGTTAGCCCTCTTAAGGGGGCATCATCACATCTATCCCCATTCACATCTTCCCATGAAATTTTTGTCTTCGAGGATACCATAACATCTATCACCTACCACCTTTTACTCTCCCTAACAAACATATTCTATAATTTTTTCTTAGCAAAAATAAATTGAATTCTTCCCCCATTCTTACAAGTAAAAGTTTTTTCTACATTTTTCTTAGATAATGCTTTCTCTTTTCTTCCTCTGCTAATTTATTATCGAAGGAACACCTTCCTTAAGAAGAATCTCTTCAAAATCTTAAATCCTACTGCCTGGGGCATATTCATCCATCTCGTCTACTTTCTTTGAAAGGACATTACTTTCATAGTACCCTTCTAAAGAGGGGAAAATGTAGACACCCCAATTTCAAACCTATCCTAAATCAATTAATTTCACCATTCTATTTCCCACAAAAATCCACATTGAATTAATCGGTGTTAATTGATTAATTAATCCGTTTCAACCCCTAAATTAAACCCAATCTTCCTGGCATGCCAAATATTCCCCATGTTCCCCCAATTGTGAATTAAATATTCAACTTTAATTTTGGACAATTCCTCATATATCCCACTCACCTAATCTGTTTACTTTCCATAATCATGATTACTCTAAACCCTCGAATTAATCCTACTTCTAGGCTATAAATAGAGCCTCACCCCCCTCTTTTAGAATAAGCTTGAATAACCTGTCAGAGTTATTACATCCTTTGAGCATTGAACATCCCTCCACCTCGTCCTAATGCCCAAATAGCCCCATCTTGATCATCCCAAATCCATTATCCCCTTGTCCATTGGTGCAAAGTTGAGTTGATTTTGTTACAGTGAAGGTCTTGCTCTGGTTTGAATGGAGCACATACATTTCGAGAAATTTTAGCCCATCCACAATATGTTCACCCATTCCGAGGTTTGCTAAGGAATCATGAAGGAGAAGGTATCTAGTTAGTTAGCTACTTTCTTGTTATCAGTGTATTCTCCTAGCTCACAAATATAGAGAAAATAAACATTTTGTTAGTGCAAATTTTATTGGTAGTATATATGTTTTTGTTTTAGGAGTGATGACAGTCTGTTAAGATTCCTATCTATTTTCCATTGTTTTATCTATATACAAATATACGTCACAATGATTGGCCATGAAGTAAGTAGGAAAGGGGTTTTGATTATGGGTTGCACAATAATTATCAAAATGTAATCACTAAAAAATGTTAATATAATGTTTTCTTTCCTTGAGAAAATAGGGTACACGTTGGAAATCAAAACAATGAACATTTAAGGTTACCGAGTAAAATAAATACAATGAAAGTACATCCATAACACATTCAAGTGATACTGAAACCAAAAAAATGTCTCTGGCAGAGATAAGAAATCTCATAAAGTCTAAGGCATTGCTGGAAGTCAACCTCCTATTAGGAATTCTATTGACTTGGGTGCATCATAATTTTCTGCAACGGATCCTCTTTGTATACACCCTGAGTTAAGGGGTCAAAAGAATTAATTGTTTATCATACGGGATTGTGATTTTTTCACTAATATGTAGTTCACATTTTTTTAGCTTATATTTTTTCTTTGGAATGTTCAATTGGAGGGAAAGCCATATTTTGAATTGATTTAAAATAATAAATTTGAGTTACACTACAACCATGGTGGAAACCAATACTTGAATATGGGTGAAAATGCTTAAACATTGAATTTTTTATACTTGTACACAGGTGAGAGGCCTTACATGTCATGATGTGATTGGATACTCTACATAATTATTATTTCAAAAAAAAAAATAACTACTAGATAGTACTATGATAACTATTGGGTATTGTGTGATCAATATTTAGTCATGTCAACTATTGGACCATGTTCACCTATTAGCCCCTCTCCCCTAGCATACAATTCAAATATTAACAACTTTGAAAATGAAAATGACAAGACAGATGAAGTAGTTGCTCTAAGATTCATTAGGTTACATCTACTACTTACGTAGTTTCGATCCACTCAAGGTCTATGGACAATAGACCATCAATTTGAATAGTGAAAAGATGTGTGCACTAACACGGTTAAGTTTTTGTTATAAACAAAATAAAAAGTGAAAGACTTTTTTATTGCAAAAATCAATAGCTAAACATGGAACATTACATTCCATGCAGTGAAGGAACATTAAATTATAGACCTCTGTTTCAACGATCAGTGATGAAAATGGAAATAATTGCCTACAATTTTGCTAAATATACACATCAGGTGTCTTGGTGGGGGATACTACTAGCTATTTTTTGTGTTATGTTTCATAATCAAATCATCTTTTAACTAAAGGTCTATTTTGTTTATCACAATTCTATAGAGGAAAATACAAAAAGAGTTATTAGTACATAATTTTTTTTAAAGAGATCTAGTTTATCATTTATGGGATACCAAGAAACATGTCTTTATCTGTAAAGGCAAAACCTCTTGCACCAAACAAGCTTCTATTTTTTTCTTTAATGGAGACCCAGATAAACAATTATATTCCAGCTAAAATTATATTCATTATTTGTACCATAAAAAACAATATAACACATTTCTTAGTGGCATCAGATATTACTTGTGTAAATAGCACCATCTCACACAGAGAACGACAAGAAACAAAGTGGGAGCATGTAAATGATATGATTTTGTCATTTATAGTTATGATAATGGATGCATAGAGCTTAGGTGACTCCCAAAGCACACATTATTTAAGCTTTCTTTAAAATCCCAAAACCACATAACAAAAATGATGTGAATCTTTGTTTTTTTAAAGTCAAAATTAATTTTAAAAGTAGTATACTATGCAAAAAATGTTTGAAACATAAGAGGTGAAGACAATGTGTTTGTTGCTTTATCCTTTTTTTGCAGCTATCCTTGTCCATTATAACCTACAACATCCATGGTGTTTGATAAGGTATTTTAGCCAATTTTCATGTTTCTCTTATGAAACTCTCTCGACATTTGCGCTCGTTAGGTGTGACATGCCCAATGGAGCTGGATGCGGTATTTTCACTAGGTTTGATGGTATCTAAACAACTGCAGTCTGTTCTACTTATATGGCACATGAGCTTATGTGAAAGAGAAACTATAGGAAAATTATATCAACCGCATTTAGTTATAATATATATAGTCTTATAGAGTACCTAGATGTATATTAGGAGATAAATAAGTAAAATAAGCTACAATATGTTCGTAAATGACATGTGAGTGTAGCGGGTGGGCTAAGATAAAAGTGTTTCTATGAATTTGTATAGATGGATGATTAAGAAAGAGGTGGATCAGTATTTCATGCTTGTTAAATGTCTACGTCCACACAATCAATATTTTTTACCGAATACACATTTTCCTCCACATTTCATGGTTTTTTATATGTGGCAATTAGCATAGAGCAGTGGGTCATTGATGTGGTTAAAATCCTTCAATTAGATGAGAAGAAACCTACAGTAGCAAATGTTTTGAATGGAGTTGGTAGACCCGAAAAAACCACATTGGCAGATGGAGTTTGGGGCTAGTTGAAAGACAAATGTAGAACAACCACAGTTAATCATTTTGGACAATTTGAGTGGGTTGAAACAAAAAACAAGAGGCTTCGAGAGTGGACGACAAAGTCTAAAAGGCACTATGGAAAAAGAATCCATCTACTTATACATTGACAAGGATTTGTACGTAGATCCACCAAGAGAGATTCCACCTGAAGAAAGTATCAAGTCTAGAGGAACTCTGGTTGCTATTTACGACTAGGAAAACAATTATATCATAAGTAATGAAAGATTATGGGATTAAAATTTGTAAAAATTAGTCCATGGAGTTCCTTTCTCTTTAAGTAGACACATAAAGGGTGTTGGGTTTGTGAAATAATGCCTAAGTATCAAAATTGCATATGATAGTGGCACAAAAGAAGGGGGCATGTGGATAGGTGCGTAAGGTTGACATAATTGTGCCTTGAGGTTTTGCACCTAGAGAGACAAACTTCAGGACTTAGCTATTTTTCTTGGTTCAAAATAAAGATAGGTTGGAGTGCAGAGCACACATTGGATCAATGAAGAAGAACTTGAGGCTAAGAAATGGATATTTTGGGAATGAGTAGAAGATCCAGATACATGTAGAGTTAGAGCTAATAATAAGATTAGATCAGGGTTTAAATATAGAGATAATCTATTATTAGCAAATATTACATGCTTCATAGTTATCTTTGTAGTAACGCGTGGCTATTTTGAGCATGCAACCTATTTAGAGAGTGCATGGGTGGTGAAGGGCAAGGCCCCACCCCTATATATATATATTCACTATTTAGGATCATGACCGTGTATTACAGAGTTATGTTGCCCTACTATTCCAAGCGCGCATGACTCTCTAGTAATTAGTGTGATGTAATCAGCTATTGTTTTGTGGTGAATCAATATGATGGATCGTTGTGGATGGATATTAGTTGTTAACCTATCTGATCTTGGTGCTTGTATGGTAAACATGGTATTAATTCTTATGTGATCACTATGCTTTCTTTATTGTGTGTGTTTCCAAATTGAGCTAATGGATCTGGTTATTATGATGAAATATACACTTTGATTATGGTTATTATGAACATGCATGCTAACAGCGTGGCAAGACAATAACAAAGAGGGACCTAGTAGCTTTACGCACTTTGAGTGAGTGCTCAGATCAGTCTAAGTGAAGTTCTAATGCGCCTAGGCATCTAGGTATAAAAATAAAGACTACATTTTGGTTCCATTGTCGAGATATTTTCAAATTGTTTGCCACAATGTTGCATGATGATGGCGTATCATTTGACTCTTGCAGCCATTGAAGAT
Organism: Taxus chinensis; assembly: GCA_019776745.2. Lineage (NCBI taxonomy): Eukaryota > Viridiplantae > Streptophyta > Pinopsida > Cupressales > Taxaceae > Taxus > Taxus chinensis. The sequence continues at coordinate 191,290,300 of CM034150.1, read as the reverse complement.
TGGGTAATCGACAGACAAGATTAGTTTGCATGAAGATATGGTTTTGGACCTAATTTCAATGTGTGCAAGTGGGTGGAAGATAATATATCATGAGCTCTATGAAACATTCTTTTGTTGCTTTCCAATAGAGTTATACAAGTGGTTTTCAAGATATGTATCAAATAAAAGTTAGAGTTACAAATGAATATTTTGATGCAGGAAGAGTGCCAGGATTTGTTTAATGCAAATGAACCTTGTACGTGTGTTGTAGATCATTGGTGGGCTAGTGTTATGCGCAGTTATACTCTGGAGTACATTGTTTCTACATATTCTTTTTCGGAAGTTACCGAGTTTGAATTTTTGTGTGAGCCTAAAGGATCTTACATTCATGTTATTCCTTTAAAAATTAAGATCTTGATGGTGGTGTTGAGTTTAGAGCACCTCCCTATGGCTAGCTAAACATACCACCACACGTAGGGGAAAGACCATGTGTGGTAACAGATGGTGGATCTAGTGGCAGAAAGGTAGAGAGAGGAAAGGTGGCTTAAATATAATGAAGTGTGGGAGAGGGAATTAGTGAAGCAGTGCGATATTGAGGAGTTTGTGAAGTTGTAGAGGATGATGTCTCATGAAGGATTTGAAGCTCACGTGGAAGACATGGAGCAGGAGCATCAGGCTCTCCCCCACGTAAGAAAGCATAGTAGAGAATCCCCTTTGGCTTTTGATGAGATCATGTCAAAAGAAGAGAGATCGAGGACCACAGGCGTGCATCTGATCCCACATGATGACCTAGCCCTTGCGCTTGGTGTTCTAGTTCCAGTAGTAATCATTGATAAGCAGGTGAGTGTAGGTAATCTAGTAGCTTCAAGTAGATATCATTTTCCTTTGAATATAGAAGTACATCAAACAACACATTCATCTATGGAAGCACAACCATCATCTTTGTTATTTGGAGGCTTGATTGGAGGAATATTTTATGGTGCGTCATCAACACAAAGTGTGGGCATGTAGAACATTGGGTACATGTCTTGAAGTAGTATAACTTTGTAGACTGTGGGATTTCATTTTATTACTATAGTTGGGACTCAAGGAATTACATCCACTAGTTTGGCACCTACTTTTGGAAGATCATGCAGATTAGAAGGGTCAGGATGCAGTAGATCAGGTGGTTCTAGTGTGGAGGAAATACTGGTGGTGGTTCTCGTTCTAGATTTGGAGGATAGGGTCCACATCCCCAACAACCCCCACATTAACCTCAACAAGTGTATTATGAGATGTCCCTTCACTTGCCAAAATATATAGGTATTGAAGATCATACAGATCATGTACATAAGTGTGAGGTATTATGGTGCACTAAGGGAATCACCGATTCAAATATGAAGGCGAGTAAGCTTACTACTACTCTTCAAGGGCGCGCACATAGCTGGTATAGAAAGTAGGAACCGTATTACAATGCAATGGATTATGATGCTTTTCGATCTACGTTTATAACTAAGTTCCATATTCCATAGTTTGAGCAGAAAAGTATTAAAGCACTTAAGGACATTAAACAAGGCTTATCTGAGAGCGTTCAAGAATATGATGCACATTTTAAAACTTTTTTATCAAAATTGTCTTATGGCATACATCCTAGTCAGCATGCACAATGGTTTGTTGGTGGGTTGATGACAACATTCAAAAGGGCATTATCTCATGAGACTTTTGTGGATTTTTGTGACGCTTTGGAGGTAGCTCTATGTGCTGAGGTGGTTGGGAGTGTGGACAATGGAGTGAGTCCGTTCTTAGAGGCACAAATTGCAGCTACGGAAAAATAGTTAGAGAAGCTCTCTGCTAATTTAACTCATGAAACACACAGTGGAATATGGTGTTCGAACTACGAGGTTGAAGGAAATGCTAAGGATGGTTGTCCTCATAAGTCAGTGCAGTCCATGTTGTTGGATTACGAGATTTATCATCTGGACCATGATGCAAATAGATGTCTCCTCTTAAAGTGCGTGATCCGGAAGAATGTGTCTATGTACTGTAAGATTTGTAAAATGCACACTCATGACACTGTTGACTACAGATTGATTGATCATATCCATGAAGCCATTGAAACTAGTGTGTGTTAGACTAGTGTAGCTGGTGGATATAAGGAACAACCTGATAACAACATAATGAAGGGTGCAATAATGGGGATAACAAGAATAAAGGCTTCTGTTGTGGATATAGAGGCTGAGGTCATTGCATTGGCAAAGGAGGATTTCCTCGAGGAACTTGTTATACTTGTGGATCTCCTAATCATTATCAGTGTGATCTCCCTCAGAATGGGGTTTTCTCATGGTGTGGAAAGCAACACAACTTTGAAGAATGTCCAAACTTATATGAGCATATGAGCAAGTAACACAAGTAAGACAAGAGAGTAGCTATGATTAAGATACAACGTGCAGATTAAGATAAATAGATGTCAAAGCTTGGACTGAATTTTGAATTACAACCCATATTAGTCACTACACATTCTAAGGCTATGTGTGCTTCTGAACCTCTGAAGTATAAATTGACTATATCAAAGAAAGAAGTGATTAATATCAAGTACCTTGATGTTACACATCAGAAAGAAGTTTACTAAGAAACTATGGACATTATCAGGGACTTATAAGGAGAGATTCAGAGCTTGAAGGAGAAGGTGTACATGATGAAACGAGATAAAAAAGTTGAAATCCCTCAGAAGGACGTAGATGACACGAAGGAGGCATGTCGAATGTTACACCAGGAGAACATAATCCCCTTGTTAGGAGAGAGGTTGAGAGAAAAATTATTGTGCACAAGTAACAAGCGCAAGAGGTAGATACTTCATGCAAATATACCTCCCCATAATCATGAGTATGATATGGAGATTACACTGAATGTGGTCATATATGGATGACTTATTAACAATATTATGATAGACATATCTGTAGAAGTTAATGTACTCACGTTGGATGCATGTGATTAGATGGGAAGACCATCATTCCAGCCCTCTTCGAATATATTATATATGGCAAATAGAACTAGAGTCATGCCACTTGGAGTGTTAAAGGATGTGACTATTACAATTTAGGGAGCCAAGTTTATTGGGGACTTTGAAGTGTTAGAGCTAGCTGAAGTAGATATCTTCCTAGCATTACTTGGGTGCTCATGGTGTTATGCGAATAATGCAGATTTGGACTTCAACAAGGGGTACATTAGCTTTGAAAACAAAGAAGAGCACATCATTATACCTTTGACAAATGTAAAAGATACTTTGTATGTTGATCCTTTGAGTGAAGAAGACTTGAACATGATATACATGCACATAACTAAATACCCTGAGGTAACTGAGCCATTTTAGGAAGGCGTGATATGGTTGGATGATGCTTAGTTAGTTAGTGATACTAAAAGTATTGTTTGTGACAAATGGGGATATGGAACATATGAAGTAGTTGGGCAAGAGGTTAAGAAAAAAGGTACTCGTTTGATCATATTGTACATGGTTAGGTGCTTCAGTTATAACCAGGTACCCTAGTACACTGGTGAAGGGAACCCTGATGTATTTATGCGCATCATGGAAGCCCAATGGAAGAATGAAGGAGATAGACGAAATATGCTGGTATATACTCTACATGGGACAACAACACTCTCATGGGCTACACATAGAGAGAACCTATTGGAATGGTGAGAGGTGAGAATCACCTTTTCTTCTAGGTTTCTAAGGAGTAATGTACCTTCACAAATATGTGAATTCCATGGGAAGTCCCTTGTTTCACACCATGTCCGGGAATGTGAGATACTTTAAACGGAGGGGCAGGAGGCCTTGCCATCATCACTCTGGGTACATAAATTCTACGCCACCCTTGACAGTTGTACACATGCATGGTATGTCCATGTAAAATTGACAAGAGGAATAATTAATTAGCAAGAGATGATCTCAAGTATGATTCATACTTTTGATTACTTTTCTACTAAACCTTCGGTCAATGAAGCACTACAGATTATGAAGGGCCTTGGTTTGGGGGATAGCACAAAATATGAGGAAATTTTGTTAGACATGTTTAGAGAGCTGGATTTAGAGGCACACCTTAACCTTGAAGAGACTGAAGAAGAAGAAATGGTCCACGTTTGGGAAATGAAGGAAAAGGGTAAACTGGTGTGCATGATAAATGATTATGATAATGAGGATAATAATCTAGATGTTAACCACACTGAAGGTATGTACGAGGTGATGGACACATTAGATGAAAAGGTACACATGTATCATGAGCCTATGAAAAAAAGAAGGTTAAAATTGGAACAGATGTAGTGCCTAAAGAGGCAATTATTGGTGATTACTGGTCGGAGTAGGAAGTGGATAAGATTATTGAACTCTTGCATGACTTTCAAGACTTGCTTCTGTGGGGCTATCATGAATTAAAAGGAGTACACCCTTATTTATGTGAGATGAAAATCAAGATTAAATAAGGCATGCACTCGATTAGGAAGAGGTCTTACAAGATGAACTCTATTTTGCGCATCAAGGTAAAGGAAGAAATTGTTAAAATGCTCAAGTTCGGTATAATTGAGCCCATAGAGTAATCTGAATGGGTTAGTCCCACGATCATCGGTATTAAAAAGGATGGGAGGATAAGGATATGTGTAGACTATAGATAGTTAAATGCTTCATGTGTCATTGATCCTTTTCCCACCCCATTTACAAAATAAATCCTTGAAGGGGTTGCAATCAATTCTGGCAAGGACGCACAAAACATTGAGGAAACAATACCAGATGCACAACTCTTTAGATTGAATTGCATGCCCAATGAACATGAGATGTGAATTAAGATTAAATCAGGCACGTGCCCAATTAAGAAGAGGCCTTACAAGATGAATTATATTTTGTGCGTCAAGGTAAAGGAAAAAATTGTTAAAATACTCAATTCTGGTATAATTAGGCCCATAGAGTAATCTGAATGGGTTAGTCCCATGGTCATCGGTATTAAAAAGGATGGGAGGATACGTATATGTGTATACTATAGAGAGTTAAATGCTTCATGTATCATTGATCATTTTCCCACCCTATTTACAGAATAAATCCTTGAAGGAGTTGCAATCAATCCTGGCGAGGACACATAAAACATTGAGGACACAATGTCAGATGCACAACTCTTTAGATTGAATTACATGCCCAATGAACTAGAGGACATTACCATATTTTTACATACTAGTCATATGTCTAAGGGGATGAAGACCTTACAGAAGAAACAACTTGTAATACGTGTGACACCTTACCAGTTAATAGGTGGTGATTTATACAAGCTAGGTCATGATGAGGTTTTACGTTGTTGTGTTTTGGATCATGAGCGTGAGGGTATTATGAAAGAATATCAGGGTGGAATCATAGGAGATCATTATGCAGGAGATGTCACCACGTGTAAGATTCTGATGGCTGGCCTCTGGTGGGAAACTTTATACAAGGATACCAAAGTATATGCTGAGGTGTGTGATCATTGTTAGTGCCTTGGGAAGCCTGAAACCAGAGATGAGATGCCTCTGAGGCTTATTGCAAGTGCTGAACCTTTTGAGAAATGGTTGGTTGAATTTTTAGGTCCTATTTCCCCACCCGTGCGTAGGACTAGCGAGTGCCATATTATAAATTGTACAAATTATCTAATAAGGTGGGTAGAAGCACCACCTAGTAAGGATTGCACATCAACTACAACAACGATATTTTTATGGGAGCACATTATCAGTCAATATGGATGTCCATTGAGTCTAACAAGTGATAGGGGCACTCACATAATTCTCTTGGCTGAGTTTATGGTGGCACACCATAAGACAACACCCTATCACCCACAAGCTAATGGTACTATTGAAAATTTCAACAAGGATCTGGGATAAACACTAAAAAAAAACTATGATGTTGGAAGAAAAGATTAGGATGAAAAAGTTTCTATTGTACTTTGGGCATATAGGACTACCTACAAGAGGTTGAATGAGGCCACACCCTTTCAGTTGGTGTTTAGCATGGAGGTTGTATTACCTGTGGAATTTATGTTACCATCCCTGTGTATTGCATGCTCAGGAGGACTTGATGATGAGCAAGCTGTTGAGGAGCACATAGACAAATTGATGCAGTTGGATGAGTAGTGTGTTATTTCCCTATGGATCCAAAAGATAGAAAATGTGAGAAAGAAGGCCTGACATGATAGGCATATCATGAATAAAACATTTAAGGTGGGAAATATGGTTCTTTTGTATGATTCAAATTTTGCATACCACCCAAGGAAACTCAAAGTACATTGGTTGGGACCCTTTGTAGTAACAAAGATATTGGAATCAGGTGTTGGATGGCACTTTATTGCCTAGTTACATCAATGGGTGTAGGTCGGAGCCCTACTATAAATAATTCTTCTTGGTGTTTGTAATAAGGGAGTATTTCCACTTGATTAGATTTTCCTTTTATGCATTTCCTTTAATGTGTTTCCTTTCATTGTTTCTATGCTTTGTCAATTTAGTTTTGTGTTTTGTTGTAATAATCGTGCTTACACGCTAGGAGGTGATTACTATCTCTTACTATCTCTTGGATTCATGCGTAGAGGACCTCACATACTTCTAGTGTGGGGTGGAGTAGATACAAGTATTATACAGGTACATAAATAGGTTGAAACTTAAACCTCCCTTGAAATATTGGTGCAAATAGAAGAAATACGTTACAGGTGCTCGAGTTGAAGGTATTTTAAAGAATTTTTCTCATATTGATGACCACATGTAGATAAATGAATGCACAGTCTAATGCAAGGTAGGAAACATCATGGGAAACTACTTGGTATAAGGTGTAGTAGTTTTGTAATTTGGCGCATAGAGACACATGTAAGGAGGTATGTGGCCTAGAAGTAGTGGGCGCGCTAGAAGGTTACAACTGGGGCACGAAAAACTCAGCGGGAAGTGCAGACAATGAAAGAAACATCAATTAATGTTGAGTACGGTGGTAGGTGGAGAGTAATTAATGTGAACAAATTTGAAAAATTTATAAAATGGTTTCTTGCAATTTTATTTTTACCTTACATGTTGAAGAGTTTGAGTTGTGAAGTGCATTTTGAAGAGTCATTTGCGTGTGAAATGCGAGAGAAAGCATTTACAGGCATCGAACCATATTGTTATTTTTACACGACCATTGATAGAGTTCCATTAGAAGGGTGTTTGAGTGAGTGAAAGGCATGTGAGAAGTAGATTTGTGGAGCTAGGGTTCGAGGAAACCAAATTACAACTAGGGCACATGGATTTGAGGTTAAAATTTTTGAAAGAGCATAAGAAGTGTTATAATCATCTCAATGACACCCAAGAAAGCACCAGGAGCAGTTACACAAAGAAAGAAGAAGAAGAAAGTGGAGGTAGAAGTCGAAGATGCCCCTGAAAGTAGATTTTTAGAAATGCAGTATCTTGAGGGCGTGATAATGGGGCGAGATTGGGAGTCACATATTAGAAGGAGTAAGGTAATTGACTACAATCATCGAATGAAGGAAACCAAGGACATAATGGATGACATGGTGTCAGGGTTAGCAAATGTAGTACAAGAATTGAAGCACAAGGGAAAGGATATGACCCTGAAAAAAATGGTTGCAGCGCTTGGATATATTCCCGCGAAGGCAAAGAAGGGGCTCAATGACTAGAAGGAGTTGGAGGCTGACATTAAGAATGAGTACCTTGAGCTATTGCTACTTGTTGAAGAATAGCATGTTGGTTGATGAATTGTTCTTTACATTCTTTCCTCTATTTATTTTGTAAAGTGATTCTTTATTCTTCATTCTTTGGAGATATAAGTTGAGCAACTCCATTACTGAGGGCGGAAATGATATTAGTGCAGGGTAACGTTGGGTTTGTGAAATAATGCCTAAGTATTAAAAGTGCATATGATAGTGGTGCGAAATAAGGGGGCGTGTGGATAGGTGCGAAAGGTTGAGAGAATTGGGCCTTGAGATTTCGCGCCTAGAGAGATAAAGTTCAAGACTTAGCCATTTTTCTTAGATATGGCTAAAGATAGGTTGGAGTGCAGAGCACGCATTGGATCAAAGTAGAAGACTTTGAGGCTAAGCAAAGGTTATTTTGGGAATGATTAGAAGATCCAGATATATGTAGAGTTAGAGCTAATAATAGGATTAGATCAAGGTTTAAATATATAGATAATCTATTATTAGCAAAGCTTGCATGTTTCATAGTTATCTTTGTAGTGGCGCATGACTATTTTGAGTATGCAACCTATTTAGAGAGTGCATGGGAGGTGAAGGGAAAGTCCCCACCCACCCACACACACACACACACACACACACACACACACACACACACACATATATATATATATGTATATATATATATGTATATATACATATATATATGTATGTATATATATATATATATATATATATATATATATATATATATATATATGTATATATGTATATGTATTGATTTGCACTATTTAGGATCATGACCATGTGTTACAGAGTTATGTTGCCCTACTTGTGAAGACTCTGCAACACTATTTTACTAATCACAATAACTTAACTAGAAATGGAAAAAACTTGTAACAAATAACTAAAGAGAAAGAACTCGAAATGATATTAAATCGCATGCCTCTTTGAGGGGGCAACCTCCTTTGAGAAATCTTAATACAATATATTCGTGGATGCTTCATTGAGCCTCAACACCTTATATACTAATTCCTATCAAAGAAACTACTACTTCCCGCACATGTGGGATTATTCAAATATATTGAAGGAGCAACTTACATAGCATATGCATCCAAAGTAACTAATCTACTATAAAGCAAATAGAAGGGTAGGAACATAGGTTCCTAACATCCTCTCCCTCTTGGAAAAAGCTTTATTCTCAAAGCTTCATATGTGGAAATTGTTGTTGAATCTGGAGAAGTGGTTCCCATATTGCATCTTCTAGTTGAATTCCGTACCACTGGATTCAGAATTTTGTGGAGTGGGAGTGGAGTTGGTGGGTCTGCTTGTCTAGAGGAAGGTAGAAGCTCCAACTTGTAAGCAACCAAACCAATTTTTTGGAGGACCTTATATGGCCCGTAAAACTTTAGAGAAAGCTTATAAAACCCTTTGAGCTTCAAGGATGATTGCTTGTAAGGTTACAAATGAAAGAATACCATATCACCTGGTTGGAAGGTGCGCTCAAAGCGATGCTGATCAGCCTACTAATTCATTCGGCTCTATGCCGTGTGGAGATTAGCTCATAGAGTGTTGAGAATCTGATCCCAATTGCTGAGAGTAGTGTTGACTGCATGAACTCTCGAAATGCCAAGGTGATATCAAAGAAGATTTGGTGGCTTTTAACCATAGACTGCTTTATATGGGGTCATTTTAGTAGAAGTGTGGTATGAGGTATTGTACCACCACTCGACAAGGGGAAGCCACTTTATCCACTGGTGTTGTTTTTAAGAAACAAAGCAACGAAGGAACGTTTCCAAACACTTGTTGATAATTTCTTTCTAGCCATCTGTTTGGGGGTGATATCCAAAGCTCATCTTCAGTTGGGTTCCTGTGTGTTAGAAAAGCTCTGTCCAAAAGTTTCTAGTGAAAGTGGCATCACAATCATAGACAATGGAGGAAGGAATACCATGCAGACGAAAAATCTTATCCATGAAAATCTGGGTGACAATGGAGGATGAATATGGATAGGTGAGGGAATAGAAATGACTATATTTGGAGAGGTAGTCGACTACAACCAAGATCACTAATTTACCTCCCGACTTAGGGAGACCCTTGATAAAATCCATATAGATATATGTCCAGATCCTAGTTAGAATTGGAAAGGGCTCCAACAAACCCAAAATTATTGTTGTCTCACCTTTTTTGTGTTGACAAGTATTAGATTTTGCCACCATCTATTTAATAAAACCCTTCACTCCTTTCCAAAATAAGTTTCGTCGTGCCCTCTTATATGTTTTGAGAAATCTCGCATGTCTTGTTGATGGAGATGCATGGATTTCATAAAAGACAACTTGATGAAGGTTTGTACAATGGGGAAGCACCAGATGATCCTTGTGTCATAGAAATGCACCATCCCATGAATAATTTCGTATGGTGGTGGGGTCAGTGGCCAATTGTTGGATGAGGTGTTGTGAGGAGGGATCAAGTGAATACCCCTTTTTTATATATTCTATCTAGTTTGGGATGGAAATGGGAATGGCCGATAGGGACACCTGGTCCTTGAATGGGCGTGAGAGAGGATTAAACACAATATTGTCTTTACCCTTCTTATAGGTTATCTCATAATCATACCCCATGAGTTTACTGACCCATTTCTGTTGTGTTGGGGATGAGACCCATTGTTTCAAGAAATATTTCAAACTCTGGTGATATTTTTTGATGTAAAAATGATTCCCTAGTAGGTATGGCCGCCATTTTTGGATGACATGGAGAATTTCCATCATTTCCTTCTCATATGTAAACGCGGCTAAGTTTCAGCCCGAAAGAGATTTGTTGGTGAAGGCAATTGGGTGACCTGCTTGGAGAAGGAAAACACCCAAGCCATTCCCACATGCATCAATTTCAATGGTGAAATTTTGAGTGAAGTCTGGCATGTCCAAAACTGGTGTGCTAAACATAGCTTATTGAAGAGCCACAAATTCTTGGTCACCTATTGCATTCTAGGTGAAGGCATCCTTCTTCAATAAGGAAGTAAAGGGGGCCACGATCTTGTCATAGTCCATGATGAACTTACAGTAGTACCCTGTAAGGCCTAGGAAACCACGAAGGCTCTTGAGAGTTGTTGGCAAAGGCCACTCCTACATTGCGATGATCTTGTCTGGATCTACACGAACCTGTTGGTAGAAACAATAAGCCCTATAGGTTCCACTTCTTTGATGCCAAAGGAACACTTGGACTATTTGACACATAATTTATTGTCTGCTAGAATTTGTAATGTCCTATCAATATGTTGGAGGTGCTCGACCCATGTGCGGTTGTAGATCAAGATATCGTTAAAGAAAACTAGGATAAATTGACAACGGAAAGGATGAAAGATATTATTCATGAGTTCTTGAAAGGTGGAAGGGGCATTTGTAAGGGCAAATGACATGACCAAAAATTCATAGTGACCCTCATGAGTGTGGAAGGTTGTTTTTCGAATGTCTTTAGGATGCACTTGAATTTGGTGATAGCCGGAGCGAAGGTCTAATTTGAAGAAAAAGTTTTACCCATGGAGCTCATCCAGAAGCTCAATAATGACTGGAATGGGGAATTTATCCTTGATGGTGAGGTGGTTGAGGGAACGAAAGTCAATGTAGAGTTGTCACAAGCTGTCCTTTTTATGGACAAGAAGTACTGGAGAGGACTACAATCTGGTACTAGAGCGAATGACGCCATATTTGAGGAAGTCCCAGAATAGGTTTTCAATTTCAGACTTTTATAGATATGGATAGCAGTAGGGACAGATGTTAGGAGGATGCTTCCTGGGAGGAGTGGGATGCGGTGATCTTCAGGTCGTGAATGGGCCAAACCCATTGGTTTGATAGAAATAGTAACATGTTTGTTGAGGATGGCTTGCAAATCCACAGGGTTGTTAGTGGTAGTGGGAGGTTGGAGTTGGATGGAGTGCAGCTGGGAAATTATACCATGGGAGCCTTTCTTCAGAAGATTTTCCATGTGATGGGAGCTGATGATGGAAGTAGATCTTGGCAATAATCCCTTTAAGGTGTGCTTCTGGCCATTAGCTATGAACTGCATCCAGAGCTCAGAAAATTCCCGTAAAATAGGTCCTAAAGTGCGGAGCCATTATGCACCTAAAACCACATCACATCCACCTAGAGGGAGGGAAAACATATCCGATCGCAGAGTGTATTCATTGATTGCAATGCATACATTACGAAATTTCCCTTTACAAGGCAATGTTCCCCATGAACAATCATCACTTCAAAGCTAGAACAAGGGTACATGAAGCAGTCTTCTTGTTTAGCAATGCGGGGATCGATGAAATTGTGTGTACTATCAGAGTCAATGAGGATTGTGAGAGGAATATTTTTGAAGCACCCCTTGACCTTCATAGTTTGTGAGGTGGTAACACTATCTAGTGCGTGTAGAGAGATCTCTGGTTGATCCTCCTGGGGTGCAGAATCCTTTGCGGAGATTGATTCATCTAGAGCATCATGGAAGTCCTAGCTATCGGCCTCGTTGTCCTGCTCTGGTAGTGATTCCACATTGAGTAGGTAAAGCATTTGTGTGATGCACCAGTGAACCTAAACCCATTTATCATCATAGTTGTAACATAATCCCTTCTCATTATGAGCCCACATCTCGGCCTCGGTGAGACGTTTGATCTTGATGTTGGACGTTGGTTGTTGGTTGGTTGGGTTCTTGGTTGTTGATGACAATGGGAGTTGATGTTGCGTTGAGATTTTATCTTCAACCAACTTAGCCAAACCCAAGGTTTCCATCATGTTGGTGGGGCGAAATATTTTTACCTCTGAGCAGATTGGATCCTTGAGGCCACTAACTAAATAACTCTTGAAGAAGTCTTCAGTTAGCCCTTCAATATGATTGGCCAGTTTCTCAAAATCCTGCTGATACTTCCAAATAGTACTTGTTTGGCAGAGTTTGGTGAGAGCTCCAGTGAAGTCCTTGAATTCAGAGGGACCAAATCTACCCAAAATGAGGGATGCAAATTTCTTCCAATTGGGTTCATCATGTGCTATGAGATACCAACGGTACCATTGGAGTGCGTCATTTTCCAAGTGGTAGGAGGTGATTAGAACTTGATTAACAAAATAAGTGTCATGAATGTTGAAGAACTACTTAGCTTGATAAATCCATCTTGTCGGATTTGTACCATTGAACTTTGGAAAGTCCAACTTGGGCCCATGGGAGTGGGTGGAGGAGTTATGTGAGGACTCCTTTTTCCGTTGTTTGATCAAAATATCATTCTAATGATTCAATCCTTGCAACCTTTGAGCTAGCCCAATGACCTGGGCTTTCAATGTTGAGTTCTTCCTCCATGAATTTTGTGCCCATACAAGTGACAACCATAACTAGAGTTTTTTTTTGGAAATGGATAGAAAAACTCTTTCTAAAACACATTTAGTAATGGCAATTTGGGATTTGAGCTTAAGAAAACAGGGAGAATGGACTTGGACGGGGTTTTTGACAATTTTGACAGAGGATAAATGCAATTTGGGGGCTGTAACGGTAAGAACTGTAATTTTTTCCTTGACAAAAAAAAAAGTGGAATAGTGAAAGGAAGAATGTGTGTGAATTTCAGGGCAATTGGGTATAAAATGAAGAAGTTATAACAAACCCTAAAAAATTGAAAATGACCATTTCGGAGTGATAAAAGTAGAATTAGGTCTTGGAACCTCAACGTGTGAAATATGCGAACTGGGATTTCGGGTGTTTCAGGAAAGTTTCAGGGAAAACGGAGCTATAATACGAAAGATATGGCTAAAAAATAGAATTTTCAATGCCTTTCTATAAATTTAAATATTGCTCTCGTGAGCAGGAAATTTGCCAAGCACCCACCGAAGACCCTACACACAATCTAGAAACGAAACTATACCTTAAATCGATAGAAAAAAATGATTTTGGCCCGATTTGGTTTTGTATAGAGAAGAATGGTCTCGAGCAAATGATGAAGGATGACTTCTAAAGCTTATGGTTTGGAAATGGAGACAACCACCTGGTACTTTCAAGGTTGCCTAGCTCTAGCTAATGCTCATGCCAGGTTTCCATGTGAAAGTTAAGGAGTTCCTGTGCGTGTGAAAAAAATGTGAACATAATGCAATATTGCTGGAAACGATACAACTCACAACTTCTACCTAGATCTACCCAATAGAATGCAACAGTGCAAACAAAATTTGGACAACTTTCTGATCACCAAGTTCCCGTTAGGGCGAGGTGAGAGCATACGGTAGGTAGAATTAGGTCACTGTGATTTACTGCAGAGAGAAAAAAATTGGTCGTGGAAAGTTCTCAGATACCAGATGTGAAGACCCTGCAACACTATTTTACCAATTACAATAATTTAACTAGAAATGGAAAAAACTTGCAACAAATAACTAAAGAAAAAGAACTCGAAATGATATTAAATCACAGGTTTCTTCAAGGGGGCAACCTCCTTTGAGAAAGCTCAATACAATATATTTGTGGATGCTTCATTAAGCCTCGACACCTTCTTATATACTATTTCCTATCAAAGAAACTATTACTTCCTACACATGTGGGATTATTCAAATATGCTGAAAGGAGGATTTACAAATCATATGTGTCCAAAGTATCTAATCTACTATAAAACAAATAGAAGGGTAGGAAAACGAGTTCCTAACACTACTATTCCAAGCACGAATGACTCTTTAGTAATTAGTGTGATGTAACCATCTACTGTTTTATGGTGAATCAATATGATGGATCGTTGTGGATGGATATTAGTTATTGACCTATCTGATCTTGGTTCTTGTATGGTAAATTTGGTATTAATTCTTATGTGATCACTATGCTTTCTTTATTGTGTGTATTTCTAAATTGAGCTCATGGATCTAGTTATTATGATGGAATATACACTTTGATTATGGTTATTATGAACATGCTTGCTAACACCATGGCAAGATAGTAACAAAGAGGGACCTGGTAGCTTTGCGTGCTTCAAGTGTGCACTTAGATCTGTCTGAGTGAAGTGCCAATGTGCCTAGGCATTTGAGTATAAAATAAATACTACAAAGGGATGCAAACTCTATATTGCAAAATTGAACACACGTCATGTAGATAACACACATATGTACATGTTGTCCTTTTTTTTTGGAAGTGATTGGAGACCACATTTATAAATGAGAAAACAAACTTGAAGCTTATGAAAAAGTATTTGATTGGCTATAACAAGAAGGGCCTTTCCGCAGTGACAATCAATTGGTTGAAGGAAAGTTCAATCTGTGTGTCTTTGGCAACAAGTCTTATCTATGAGAATTAAACCATCATTATGTAGGAGATGATTTAAACAATTACTTTAAAAAATGAATGACTTATTTCCAATAACATATAGACTAGATTTTTCTTCAAGCAATTGAATCACATAACAATTACTTATGTCAAATCTAAAGAGGTATATGCCATGGTTGCATCATTTTGGTTTGGAATTGCATATAAATTATATTGTAAATGTATTGATTCAATACTTTGGGTTAAATATCATATTATCCATCATTTTTAAAGTAACAAGAGATTAATTTCAAAATCACATTTCAGCGCCTGAAACAGTAACACGTTAAGCTTGCCCAAACTCGTTTACATTGTCATCCTAACCAAGATGCGAATGCAATGACACATATATCTAGGCACATCTGTAGAAATTTCAATAGATTTGCAACTGCTCATGAAATTTATCTAAATCATGAGACACAAATCTAATCTACTGCATAAAAAAAAACATCACACACAGAAACTGCATAAATACAGAGACAAGATATATCAAAACTGGGGAAAGCTTACTGCCCAAAACCCCACAAGCTCTGTTTTGCATTAATCAAATGGAAGAGATCAATTACAATTTCCCCTTTCATATCAACTGAACAAAACCTACCTATATAAGGTCTATCTCAGTCAGATCACTAAAACAAAACTCCTGTGCACTTAATTAGTTTGCACCTGTTGTCCTCTGCCTTGGAAATTCCACCACAACTTCAAAATTTGAATTATTCACATGCATGAGCAAGAAATGGGTTAATTGATCAATTAACTGAATGATCATTGGGTTAGACTGAAGTCCAACCACCTAACTAATCATTAACTAGTTCAGTTTCACTTGAAACTAGTTTTAACTGTTTACAACTCAAATAAACTCAACCTAGGTTCCTAAAATATAGGAATCTCTGTAACTAACTGATCTCATTGTCTCAACTCGAATTTACTGAGTTAACTGATTGCTAATGACTCAGCTAACACATCCAAGTGGCCTGTTGCTGTGGAATTTCGAATTTCCTCCTCAATTTAATCTAGACAGAAAATTAAATTGAGTTTCTTGCTGCTATTTTCAACACTCCCTCTCAGCAAGAAAGGGATTATCATGGACCCCAATCCTGTCCCTATGGAATTAAAATTTGCCTCTTGAAAAAGCCTTCATCAAAATATCTGCATCTTGTTCCTCTGTCGGGATGTATTATAGCAACATAATCTACCTCTGCACACAATCTCGAAGATGGTGATATCGGATATCAATATGCTTGGAGCGATCATGAAAAACTAGATTCTCAGAGAGTTTGATACAACTCTGATTGTCACAGTGAATCACCGTAGGATCCATTAACCAACCAAATAAACCAACAAGAATCTTTCTCATCCAGATAACCTCACATGTTGCTTGACTTGCAGCCATGTATTCTGCTTTTGCTGAGCTGAGCGCCATAGATCTCTGCTTCCTGCTGTACCAAGAAACCGCTGCTGACCCAACACTGAAAATTCCTCCTGATGTGCTCTTTCTGTCTGATGGACTCCCCACCCAATCTGCATCTGTGAAGCCTTGCAACTTCACTCCCTCTGTCCGTCTGTACCAAAGACCAAACTGAGTAGTGCCTCTAAGGTATCGCAACACATGCTTTGTTGCCTTCCAATACAGTTTGGTTGGCTTAACCATGGCTTGACTAAGCTGGTTAACGGCATAACACATGTCCGGTCGTGTGTTCACCAAATACATAAGTGAACCTACAAGCTGCATGTAAGTGGTAGCATCTACTACTTCACCTGAAGTAGCATCCTCCTTCCTCTAACTTCCTGCAAGAGGTGTCTCCATGGGTTTACTCTTCTCCATGTGAAATCTTTTTAGTATCTCATTGGCATACTTGCCTTGAGAAATAAAAATTCTCCATCTCCTTGCCATACTTCCAAACCTAGGAAATAATGCATGAGTCCCATGTCCTTCATTTCAAATTCTCTTGCAAGATCCTCTTTGCAAGAACTGATCAACTACCCATCACCGGTCAAAATTAAATCATCAACATATAGCATGATAATCAATAATTTACCTTCAACAACAATATGATAAAGGTTTACATCTGCTTCACTTTTGGTGAAGCCTAACCCAGTGAAATAGTTGTCGATCCTGGTGTACCAAGCACGAGATGCTTGCTTGAGCCCATATAACGCTCGGTTGAGTCTGCACACATGTGACTCTCTGTCAAAGGTCTCAAATCCCTCCGGCTATTCAATATACACATCTTCCTCAATCAATCCATTGAGGAATGTTGCTTTTACATCCATTTTGTGGATCTTCCACCCCATTTGCATGGATAAAGAAAGAATAGATTTGATGGAAGAGTACCTTGCTACTGGAGCAAACGTCTCCTCGTAATCGATACCTTCTACCTGAGAAAACCTCTTGGCCACAAATCTGGCCTTATGTTTCTCGATGCTTCCATCTGCTGCATGCTTCACTTTGTAAAGCCATCTTGAACCTACCACTGATTTGTTTGCTGGTCTTGGGACCACCTCCCAAACACTATTTCTGACAATGGAATCAAATTCCTCTACCATAGCATCAACCCATACTGGTTTCTCTACAGCTTCCTCGAATGAGGATGTCTCAGTCTCTACACTCACGCTCATCAGAGCCATGTAGTTAGTGTACCGACTTGGTAACCTCGTCTACCTACACTGTGATGTGGGTTGTCCCACACTCTCTGTAGCATCATGCAACAATCTATCAACTTCCCTGGTTCGCTTGCTGCCATCTCTAGTGGATGACTCAACATGAGTGGTTTCTGCCACTCCACGATCCTCTGCATGTGACTGCTCCACATCTTGGGGTTCATCCTTGGGAACTAAGAGTTCCTCATCTGCATGCAAATCACGCTCCCTCTCAAGGGACAATCGCATGGCTTTCTCCTCATCAAATTTAAGATCCCTTCTGACAACTGTCATCCTGTTAGTTGGGAAATACACCCGATAGTTGTGGGGAGTATCAGTATACCCCATAAATATCTCAATGTCTGCAGTGGGTTCTAGCTTCTTCCTGGCATCTTTGGTCACATGGCAATAGACAGATGAGCCAAAAAATTTAAAATATGAAACATCAGGTTTCTTACCAATAAAGGCCACCTTTGGTGTACTCATGCCAAGTATCCGATGAGGACTACAGTTTTGCACAAATACGGTTGTGTTGCATGCCTCTGCCCATAAATGCAATGGTAGGCCTTGATCATGTAACATAGCTCGTGCTGCTCCCACAATTGTTCTGTTCTTTCTTTCTGCAACCCCATTTTGTTGTGGGTTATGAGGTGCAATTAACTCTCTCTGAATTCCTTCTTTAGCACAGAAGTTCTTGAATTCATTAGAGATGTACTCACCACCATTGTCACTCCTTAGAGCCTTCACCTTCTTCCCTGTATCTTTCTCTACTAGTGCTTTAAAGTCACAAAACTTTGAGAATGTCTGATCTTTCTTCTGCATGAAGTAGATCCAACACTTTCTAGAAAAATCATCAACAAAAATCACATAATACCTGTGTTTTGCTGTGGAAGCTGTTGAGAATGGTCCACACACATCTGAGTGGACTCTCTCAAGGATTTCCATTGCTCGGTTCTCCTTCTCATGAAAAGTGGCTTTTGTATACTTCCCCATGGTACATGCCTTGCATGTGTCTATCTGTGGAAAAGTACCCTTTGGAAGACCTATAGAAATCTGCTGCATGATCTTCAAAGCACCGTGGTGTAGATGGCCCAATCTCCTATGCCATAACTCACCTTCATCCTGGCTCACCACACTATCTTCTTTACCCATCAATGTTGTGCTACCATCTATATCAAGTTTGTAGAGGTTCTTCACACGAACCCCTATTTGCTTTACTTGCCCAGTGGTTATGTGTCTCAGGAATGCTTTTCCCTGGTTGAATACCACATCATAACCATGGTCTTCGAGGTCTGCTACCGAGATCAGGTTCTTCTGCAAGCCTGGTGCATACATGACATCTTTGAGTTGAAGATCTGATCCCAACTCTCTCTGGAAGGTTACAGTGCCTATACCGGTTGCACTGTACCGCCTGTCATCGCCTAGCTCGATATTTATCTGCAGATCCTTCTCCTCCATTTCACTGAAGAAATATTTGCATCCAGTCATGTGAAAAGATGCACCCGAATCCAAATACCATGCGGTACTCATTACTGTGCTGTCCATGCATGCAACGAGTGTGAAATCAAGCTCGAACTGTGAAGCTAAAGCTTCACCTACAGCTGCAGTTTTCTTGCTGGATTTCTTCTGCAGACATCTGGTTGCATAGTGCCCAAACTCGTGATAGTGGAAGCACTTCACCTTCGACAAATCTCTTTTTTTTTTGCCGCCATGATTAGAATCAGGCTTGGGTTGGAATTTCTTCCCTTTCCCTTTCTTCCCTTTTCCCATCAATGCGAAGTTTTCCTCTTCATCAGCTTTGGATGAGGATCCATCTCTTGTGCTTCGCCTAAATTCTTCCTGCTGAAGATCAGACCACAAGCGCGACCAATCAGGTAGCTTTTCTCGACCATTTACAGAATCTTGGTAACTGTGCCAGCTCTTGGGAAGACCTAGCAATGCTGACTCACCAAATCATCTTCTGGAACAGTAACTCCAACACCACCAAGCTCATCACGGCATTGTATGAGCTTGCTCAGATACTGCGGAATAGTATCGTTTTTCTCCATCTTGATCTTTCGAAGTTTATCCTTGAGTGCCAGCTTTCTCTGGTCACTCTGATTCTGGAATAACTCTGTCAATGTTTTCCACATTACGAATGGAGAAGTCTTCCCATGGAGGTTTGAGACAATATGATCTCGAACCCCTTCAAGGATAATTCTTCTTCCTTTCGCCACATCCTTCTTCCACTGAGCAAGCTGGACATCTGTTGCAGCTGGCTGTGGAATATCAGACTCGATATATTCCAACAACCCATTATCTGTAAATGCTGCCTCCATGCGATCCTTCCAAGCTACGAAGTTGGAGTTGCCATCCAAGGCAAATTCTAGCCTCAACCCGTTGAAAGCCATCTTCCAAGCTCTGTAGAGATGCTGCTGCACTGACCTGTAGACTTGAGGAGAAACTTCGAATTCCCTGTTCTTCTGTGATTAAAGCTCTGATACCATGTAGAAATTTCAATAGATTCGCAACTGCTCATGAAATTTATCTAAATCATGAGACACAAATCTAATCTACTGCATAAAAAAAAACATCACACACAGAAACTGGATAAATACAGAGACAAGATATATCAAAACTGGGGAAAGCTTACTGCCTAAAACCCCACAAGCTCTGTTTTGCATTAATCAAATGGAAGAGATCAATTACAATTTCCCCTTTCATATCAACTGAACACAGCCTACCTATATAAGGTCTATCTCAGTCAGATCACTAAAACAAAACTCCTGTGCACTTAATTAGTTTGCACCTGCTGTCCTCTGCCTTGGAAATTCCACCACAACTTCAAAATTCGAATTATTCACATGCATGAGCAAGAAATGGGTTAATTGATCAGTTAACTAAATGATCATTGGGTTAGACTGAAGTCCAACCACCTAACTAATCATTAACTAGTTCAGTTTCACTTGAAACTAGTTTTAACTGTTTACAACTCAAATAAACTCAACCTGGGTTCCTAAAATATAGGAATCTCTATAACTAACTGATCTCATTGTCTCAACTCGAATTTACTGAGTTAACTGATTGCTAATGACTCAGCTAACACATCTAAGTGGCCTGTTGCTGTGGAATTTCGAATTTCCTCTTTAATTTAATCTAGATAGAAAATTAAATTGAGTTTCTTGCTGCTATTTTCAACAACATCTGACAAAATATTATAACACTAGAGATGTTTTTGCAAAGCCATGTTTGGCAATTGCAATGAATCTCCATATTCTCACATTTTCCTCACTTTTGAACAACAAGTTTTTGTAATATTCTATGTAATTTTTTGACAAAATTCATTCCAACTGTTTGACAAAATACGCGTCAATATGAGATCTGTGTTAGACATCACTTTAGATTTTTATAGTCTGACATTTAAAATCATAGGAATAGGGAAAGGAATAGAATTTGAAACAGATTATGTACCAAAATAGGAACAATATGAAGAACATAACCAAATAAAAATGGAATGCGTTTGCATGCCAACTGTTAGACGAAATTCCTCAGCTAAATTACAATGTCAGAGCAGCTAAAATAAACCGCATAATTCTATTTTGAAGTTTTTAATGATATATGGTTTGCATATGTTCTGGGAGACGGGCCATTTAGGTTGGGCACCAACGCATGCGACAAAACATTTTTGGTCTGTCATTGTTCGATATGTTTAGTTTGGCGATGGTGATCATGAGAATGGCCATGAACAATAGTTACTTCACAAGGTCCCATGATATTCATCATGACGATGCTTTTACGGTAATTTTCAGCACTTTTTAGTGTAGGGCTACATGACCGATGGAAATGATTCCATTTTAAGGAAGAAGAAGTCCAGAGCTGAACTTAGTGTTTTGTTTTATTCTCCATTCATTCATTCCTAGCCAAGGCAACATAGGTAGAAGGGAAGATCTTTATATTCAATTCCACTTGTTAACAATTTGTTTTGTGTTGGGTTTCTTTTAGTAGGTTTACAGATTTTCAACAGATGTCATAGAATAATCTAAGGCGAGTAAGACTATTGTATAACAGTGGTCTTGATGGGGCTCATATTGCATATGGGCAATAAAAATGCATCTTTTATTCACACCACTATCCATTACAACTGAGATTTTTGTATCTGGTACTAAAAAATGCACATTTCAGTGACACCTTAAAAGTAGCTGAAAAAGCTGGAAGGGCAAGAATTCCATATCCAAACATACTGAATTCCACATTCAATTATTCAGTCATCCTAAAATCAACTTTTGAATGCCTATGCATGGTCCTAAGGAATTTATTGATATGATCATATCAACCACTGATCCGTACAGAGGATTCTAGTGCCTAATCAAATGAAAGGATGAAAGAGGAAACATTTCTGTTTGTCTTAGGCTATTGAATTTCTATTTTGTCTTTTTCTAGGTAGAATGGAATATATAGAGGAATTGTGGCTAATTCGGAACTATATACATATTCTGTTTTTCTCTACCATAGACCCCAGGAAGTCGGTTCATCATTAGGCCTTTCCAAAAACCTGTCCAACCTCTGTGCTCTCTCTCTCTTTTCCTATTATGTGAAATAGAGTGAGCAGAAACATGTTTCAAAAGCACTTCATTATTCATACAAATTAAGAATTGAGTCTTTAGAAGTCCTATTATTTAAATTTTCGCGGCTAAAAGAAACCCATTTGAAGCCAAATCTTCGCCAAGAGAGAGGGGACTAAACCAAATTATAAAGAGAACCAAACGGCTCGCAGATGCAGCCAAGTGTCAAGCAGGGGCAACTTCAGAAATCAAAGGAATGGGGGAAAAAGTATCAAACTCCCGCGGGACTGACACGTAGAGCCAACGAAGGAGTAGGACAGCGAGCCCGTGAACAGTGCCAAGTGTCCACCCAATGATTTCCTAAGAGACTTAAATAAAATCAGAGTCTTAAGGATGTGCGGGCCTTCCACATGGATCTTGCAACAACGGAATCCATTTTCAAAACAGGCCATAAAAGATGACAAGCCATCCACCACGTATAAGTGATTTAGGGTCTTATCTGTAATATTTAATGCTTGAGGAATTTTTCAAAAGATAGGAGGTGAAAGGTGATTTCATTACAAATACACATCGATTGAGTCTGGGGAACAGAAACCAATGAGTAAAGGGCCAAAATATCTGGTTATGTAATAAATAGCCAAAATAGTTTCTTCTCAAAAGGCGAGTCCATCTCAAGGGAGTCAGTTGTAAGATAATTAAGATGCATTAAATGGGCATGGCTCTTGTTTTTCCGAAGGGGTCAAATCGTGAGAAAGATTTGAGGAAATTTGTTTCTGTCACTTCATATCATTTATCATAATTAAGGGGCAGATGGGAAGGAGTTTGAAAGTTATTTCTTACCTCCTCCTCACCCTATAAATTGTAATCAAAGTTCAAAGAAAATATGGAGGATAATTTTAGTTAGGTGCCAAGAGTCTTAATATTTTCCTCTTTGTCACCAAGCTTCTCTTTTGTTAGAAAAAGGAGATCTTGAAACTCCAGCCTTCTATCTGGATTTGTAACGATAATCTTGCCTCTTTTTAATGTAATATTGTGCACAACCATTGGAGTAATATATATGTTTTGTGGTGTTTCTGGTTCATCATTCGCATATCTTTATTGTTTATGATCGCCTTTATTTTCATTTAGAAAGTATGCATCTTTGGGTGTTGTTGCAATCTTTGGTGTTGTGCTTAAGTAGTTTGAGATGATTATGTATTCGGTTGGCTTCCTGGTGTATTATTTTTGGCACATTACCTTAGTTTATTTTATGTTTTTCTTTCCAGATTTTATGACCCCTATCTCCCTCTGCAGAGAAGATCTAGCTTCTTTAAAATCTGGAGGTCTCCTTAGGATGCACATCCCACCAACCTAAGGATTCCCACGACTCTGATGGAAGTTTCCACTAAGGATGTTCGTCAAAAGTTTTCCTAGCATGCGCGGTGGGAGGAATCAAAGTGATATTTTATTATGGCATCAACTCAGTCGATTCTTGATAGTAATCAAGCTTCAATGAAGATAGTTACGAAGTACATCCAGCAACTCCCCATGGTCTAACCAAATCATTACAAAGGTTCGTAGAGCTCCCTCTCATCCATTTTCATTCATCTACCTTTCCACACCTTCCGTTTCTCTTCATCCTATGAGATCGTGCAATCATGAATCCATTACCACCAAGGGATCATCCCTAGTGTTCATCTCCAAACCACAATTTCTGCACTACCACCATCTTCAAGCAGCTATACCTCTCACACTAGTAAGCAATGGCTCTAAATCCAAAAGAAGAGGATCATATAGTGAGAAGTAATACGAGCTCAGGAAGTTTGTGTCACCAGTTGAGTAGAAAGAAGGCTACAGAAGTTGTCGTTGTTTATCCTCCCCACAAAGCAACTCCCTGAAAAGATCCTTATCAATGGGTTTCATTCTACAAAATGAAGCCACACATGATGGAGAATTTGCATATTCAAAAGCCATCATATCAAAGCATAAAGCTTTAATAGAGGAGGAAGAGCTTGTGAGGATAACACTCTTCACCACTTCATCAACTCCGTAATAAAGGTAGCCTTTCATTCACAACAGCTCCCCTTAGACTGATCCTAGGACTCTAGAAGAAAGAATTATTGAGATCTTTTTACTTTCAATCGAAGAGCCTGGATTCACCGACGAAGCTGCTAAAGAGGAAGAGCAAAAAGAAGATGAACAAGATGAAACCATTTAAAGAGATCTGCAAGGGAGTCTCGATCCAAAAGATACAAGCCAGAACGATAGACGTAAGCAGAAGGTACGACCAAGTCCCGCCTTAGGTTATATCTCATCGAGCAAGATGCCAGCTCTGGTCATGTTCATTTTAGAATATGAGGATGATTTTCAAGATCCTGAGGGTCAATTGCAACACCTCCAGCCACAGAATGAACGAGAGGAGGTGTTCATACTGTTCACTAATACCACGGGTATCAGAGTGAAGGTTAATTTTTCACTCTTACTACAAGTCACGTCAGTATCCAAATCGATTGCATGGCCGCATTTTATAAGGAAGGGAAGCTATTTTTCCTTGCCTATTTCAAGTTTCGTTTAACATGCATCAAGCCAGTTAGACTAGGAGTAGGAGTATATTTTATTTTAGTAGAATAAGTGCTTAGGCATACACTACATATCTCATTTCAGACATGTATGTTTTGTCTTTTGTATAGACCCGTGCTTATATTACTCTATTAGGAAGGCACCATTCTGATGAAGACTTTGGCTTGATTAAGAATCAACAGTAAAGTTGAGGTGGTTACAAACTTCACTCCGAGAAAATACAGAGACAACTAAAATCAGCCAAAGGTTTCCATTGGCCACCCTTTTCAATTTGTCTACTCTCAGAAAAAATAAAATCTTACTAAGTTTCATTATGAGAGTGGGAAGGAGCTAGAGTCAAGCGACAATTATGAATACTCCACAGAAAGCTTAAAGGACCACATGTTCCAATTTGGAGTAGCTTCGAAACACAATACCAGACTGATTTGATAGCGGAAGATTGTGGGTTCTTTTCATTTAGCAGGCTAAATGGTCCCAGTGAGTCACCAGACTGTTATTTAAATTTTCACGGCTAAGAGAAACCCATTTGAAGCCAAATCTTCGCCAAGAGAGAGGGGACTAAACCAAATTATAAATAGAACCGAACGGCTCGCAGACGTTGCCAAGTGTCAAGCAGGCGTAACTTTAGAAATCAAAGGAATGGGGGACAAAGTATCAAACTCCCGCGAGACTGACATGTAGATCCAACTAAGGAGTAGGACAGCGAGCCCACGGATGGTGCCAAGTGTCCACCCATAACTTTCCTAGGAGCCTTAAAGAAAAGCAGAGTCTTAAGGATGCACGAACCTTCCACATGGATCTTGCAACAAATGGACTCCATCTTCAAAGCAGGCCATAAAGATGATAAGCCATCCACCACGTATAAGTGATTTTGGGTCTTATCTGTAAGATTTAATGCTCAAAGACTTTTTCAAAAGATCGGAGGCAAAGGGTCATTTCATTACAAATACACGCCATTTGAATCTAAGGGAACAGAAACCAATGCGTAAAGGGTCAAAATATTTGGTTATGTAATAAATAGCCAAAAGAGTTTCTTCTCAAAAGGTGAGTCCATCTCAAGGGAGTCAGTTGTAGGATAATTAAGATGCATTAAATGGGCATGGCTCTCACTTTTCCGAAGGGGTCAAATTGTGAGAAAGATTTGAGGAAATTTGTTTTTGTCACTTCATATCATTTATCATAATCAAGGGGCAAATGGGAAGGAGTTTGAAAGTTATTTCTTACCTCCTCCTCACCCTATAAATTGTAATTGAAGTTCAAAGAAAAAGGAGGAGGGAGGATAATTTTAGTTAGGTTCCAAGAGTCTTAATATTTTCGTCTCTGTCGCCAAGCTTCTCTTTTGTTAGAAAAAGGAGATCTTGAAACTCTAGCCTTCTACTTGGGCTTTGTAACGACAATCTTGCCTCTTTCTAATGTAATATTGTGAACAACCATTGGAGTAATATATATGTTTTGTGGTGTTTCCGATCCATCATTCGCATATCTTTATTTTCTCTTATCGCCTTTATTTTCATTTAGAAACTATGCATCTTTGGGTGTTGTTGCAATCTTTGGTGTTGTGCTTAAGTAGTTTGAGATGATTGTGTATTCAGTTGGCTTCCTGGTGTATTATTTTTGGCGCATCGCCTTAGTTTGTTTTATGTTTTTCTTTCTAGTTTTTTTGACCCCTATCTCCCCCCGTAGAGAAGAGCCATCTTCTTTAAAACTTAGAGGTCTCCTTAGGACGCATGTCCCACCAACCTATGGATTCCCATGACTTTAACAAAAGGTTTGCCAAGGATGTCCATCAACAAGTCCAAAATATTAGAAGAGAAATTTTGGGGAAAATATGGAAATATATAAAATAGAATGCACAAAGGCAACTACGATTAGTTGAGGACAAAGGAAAAAAACAAAATTTTTGGAGACAGAAACATGAACAAACAGAGAAACAAAATATGATACATGTTTGTCAAAAGCTGCAGAAGTTTTCTTCAGAGTCGCTAGGGATAGTTCAGTTTTTCCTTTCCGGACACATGAAAATGGTCAAGTAAATATGGTTTTTTGTTAAAGCAATCAAGAGAAAGGCCCAATCTCGAGCCCCACAACACCAATCAAACCTGTCATACACATTGACCAAATTAAATGCAAGCCATGACAATTTCTTTTCTTCGAGAACAATGTCAAATACAAGGGTCGACCAATAAAATGCAGCTAAAATACAACATTGCAATATAAAACTTTAGCCGAATGTCATTTAAATACGCATGACACATTTTCATTATTGGAAAAACTCGCATCATTCTCTAAGTAGGTACCATTCAATTAAAAGAAAAACTCGCATCCTAAAAAGCGAAATGTCGTCCACCGACCTAACACTACACGTATAGTCGGCCTCTAGAGTTACAGAGTTCAAAACGGGAAAAGCGCAATAGGTAACCCAGTAAATTAGTGTTTTTAGCTGATCAAATGGATCCAATATTCGACACAGACATCTATGGCCCTTCCAACAAATTTGAGGGCTACAAGGGTTCAATTTCCCTCAATGACGACGACGACGAAGAACAACAGCATTCCCGATCGATAGATTTGGTTAAAAAAATGTCATCATACACTGCGCCCAGGCATCTCATCTCAGAATTACAATTGCAGGCAAACGACGAAGAAGAAAATAATCGAAAACCCTACAGTCGTCGTGTTATCGACAGAGAAAGTGACTACTCTAAACGCAGGCTCAATAGAAAATTGTCGCCGCCCAGGTGCGACCCTTTCGCTGCTGGAGACCGCTCTCCTCACCCCTCGCTTTCCACCTACGTCGACGTCATGCGCGAAAACGCCTTCCAAAGACTCGAACACGAGACTTATCGCCTCATTTCTCAAAAGCGCAAGGACAAGGACCAGGGTTTCAGTAGCAGGTGCAAAGAAGACGAGGATACATATGCCGAGAAAAAGAGGAGATCGGATTTAGATGGAAGAAGATCTAGCGAAGACAAAACGAGGGTGAGGTTTTCGAGCAGAGATAGAAGAGAAAATTATTCGGAATACAGGAAAAGAGATTACGGAAAATAAGTCAACAGTAAGGTATAATTACAATTTTTACCTTGTTAAATGCGTGTTTTATGGGAATGACTTATGGTTTTATAATTTATTTATTAAATTGCTCTGAGATTACTCTCCATTTAATTTTTGTCTTGTTAGATGCGTGGTATATGCCCCTTATCGTCTATCAATTGTATTTGCTTTTTTTATGAATGACTCACGATTTTATAATTTGTTTATCAAATTACTCTGAGATTACTCTCAATTTAATTTTAATCTTTATCTGGTTAAATGCGTTTGTTGCCATATTTCAAGCGCTATTGCGATTATGTGTATGATTTAGGGTTTTGTATCGTGTTTATTTAATTGATATGAGAAGATTGCAATTGCAATTGCAATTGCGTTTATGTGAATGACTTAGGGTTTTATATTTTGTTTATCAAATTTCTCTGAGGAGACTGCAATTGCAATTGCATTTATGTGAACAACTTAGGGTTTTATAATTTCTCTATTAAATTGCTTTGAAATTACCCTCATTTTTTTAATCTTGTTATATGAGCTTGTTGGTCTGTATCAATTGTAATTGCGTTAATGCACATAATTTAATGTTTAATGATTTGTTTATTAAATAACTCTGAAATTAGTCTCAATTTCCTTGTTAAAAAATCTTGTTGCTGCCTATTAATTGCAATTGCGCTTATTGAATGAATTACAGTTTATAATTTGTCTTTTAAATTGCTCTGAGATAACTCTCATGTTTTTGGTAGTGTGTTCTGTGGGTTTACCGTTCTTTTAACATCATCTGATAATTTTCTTGAATTCAGCCACGCTTAGCTTTAGGTTTTTTAAATCTGAAATAATTTTTATCTTCTATGCAATTTCTTCTTGCTTTACAACCTCATTAAAAAATAAATAAGTTATTTTAATTTCAAAAATCCCTGTGCCGTGGTAAGTGTTTTAGTGAGATGTTTTTTTTTCTTCAATTGACCATGAAAAAAACTGTTTTTGTGTAAATAACAGTGGCCCAAGGATCATGTTTGTGTCTCTGATGGTTGTGAGTACCTTCCAAAAAATCATATTCATCAATAAAAAAAATGTGGCTCTTTATTTTGTTCAGTAAATTGTTTTGAAATTGATCCTCTTAATTTTATAGCTTTTTCGCTCGATAGAACTTTGTTTTTGAATTTAGTCTTTTGATTATTTTTGTCTAATAAATAAGTCCATGGATGGTGCACTTTGATTCAGGTTTTATAAGGCTGAAAACCCTTCTGAACAGGTTTTGTAATTTTTTGAAGAAATTGTTTTGAAAGTACTACTTTTTTTTTATAGCTTATTTTTTGGATGGACCGTTATTTTTATATCAAGCCATTTGATCATTTTGTTGGATTAATTGATACATGAATGACAAACATAGCTGTAGGTTACATAAATTTAAAAAAATCTTAATCTTGCATGTAATTTCTTTTTGCATTTCAAGCTCATAAAAAATAAGTTACTTAAATTCTTAAAAAGCACTTGTCTTTCTTGGCGCAGTGGCAATTGTTTTACTTAGACATAGTAATTCTTGAGTTGTTGGTGTTGTGTAACATAGGGTTTTGAAATTTGTTCAAATTGTATTGAAACTCCTCTCAATTTTTATGATGGTTTGTCTGTGGATAGACTATTGTTTGTAATCGAGTCATTTTATCATTTATCTAAATAAAATAGGGTGTTGTAATTTATGCATCATCCTGAAATTTCTCTCAAATTTTCGATAGCTTGTTCTATGGATAGGCCTTTGTTTTTAGTCAATTCATCTGATCACTTTGTTGGATCAGTCTACCAATGAAAGGGACACTTTGCTGTATGTTTTTATAAAGTTGATGAATCTTTTGAATTTTTGAACAATTGATTGCCAGTATATTGAGTGTTTCAGGATTTATCTGCATGAGGATGTTTATAATGAGTCTTTTTGTTGAGCTCCTTCATCCATTATCAGAGAACAATCCAGAAATGCTTAATACAAAATGAATTCCTGCTGAAACCTGGGGTCTTTATTTTCACTTGTTATTGATCACATTCAATCACTTTTCCTAAAGGTTTAACTCAGGTTGGTGTAATTAACATGCCAAATTCTGTAGGCTATTCCTGTTGATGCTTTCATACTTTCACTGGTTAACTCTGCCTGCACACTTTCTTTAATTACAGAAGAATGCCGCTGTTTATCGGCTTATTCCTAAAGCCCAAAAATCCTTATGCAGTATCTTATTTATCATGTCCATTGTTTGTTTCCTCATCTGTGTATTTGGAATATGAATTTATTCATATGGATGTTGATATTATGAAATCTTGAATGTAATTTCTTGAGTTGACGCATTGAACCCCAAGGGTTTGTTTGGTTTTATCATTGAACTTTGTGATTGCTCAAGGAAGTGATATAAGTTGAATCATCTTATTTGTGATGGTTGTAACTTGTAAGTTTTGTGTGAATTTCACATGGAATTTTTGTGATAAATGTTGTAGATGGGGCACTAGCTAGGCATAAGAAATCATTAGGCATAACTCTGTAGATTTACTCCAATTACTTGGGAATAAATCTACTTCATTCCATAATTTATATTTTTTGACGCGGGTACTCTGTTCAGGCAAGAAATGGGCTGATTTCAATATTTTCTATTCCTATTCAAAACCTAGACTCCCGACTGAAACAAATCTTCACTGGAAATTTCAGGAATTTTGCAGCAGAATTTTGTTTAATCAACTTTGATTTCTCAAAGTGCAAATTGTTTGATTCTGCGGAGAACATGCTTGACAAACTTTAGCGCATAATGTACATATTTAAAATCAGAAACATTGTGGTAAGCCATCATATTTATGATTCCAGAAAATCAAATATTCCATTACCATGAAGGACCAAGGAAACCATAAAGCACGTCTTCTGATTTTAAGCCCAACTATTTAATTTCTTATGGGTTCGATACGCAGATATGTTGATTTTAAAAAACCCCTGGGTATGATACGTCTTGGATTTGTCCGTACACACACACACACACACACACACACACACACACACACACACACACACACACACATTACATATACTCATTTTACTCATTTTTTAGTCCATAAGAAATACAAAACTTGAAAAATATAGTACGATAAATGTTCAAAACATTCAATATACTTCGGATTTTACATTTTCTATGATATACGAATACTGTATTCCTTTGTGTTTCATCCATTTCCTTTGATATTAATTTTTGTATTGCAATGGTGGCCATAAAAGATTTATATAGGGAGCTCCTAAAGGACCTATTTAATGATATTGACTCTAACCTGCCAATGATAACTAAAGAGGGTCAGTCCAATGGTTGGTTCTTGCATTCAGATTATCCAAAATCACCTTCTAATCCTCCTTAAAGATGAGGGAAGCAGTCAATGTTGTGCCTCGATAGTTTTTGGGAAAGGATTTTTTTTTTAACTTTAAGCTATGCAATTTGCGGATCCAAATTTTTCTATCATTATTGAAGATCACCCGAGATTCAATCTCATAAATAGCTTGTACTGAGGCTTAGATATATGTCCAAATTTCTATGAATAACTTCTTTCCTTGGCCAATTGCAATGATCCCAAATAATTACCTCAAACATTCTTGATATCCTTTGAATATTTTCTCGTCAATAAACTATAGGGATTTTAAACAATCTCCAGGTTTCCTCAATAAAACTGAAGTTTGTTTGAGTCAAAATAAAATAAAATAAACCTTTTTTAGCCCTCCCCCCCACTGCCCAACCCTGCGGGTATGTCCCGGGTATGTCAAAACATACCCGGCACATACCCGGTAGGTACCTGGACATATCCGTACCAGGTACGTATCCGGGGGGGTACGGGAGGGTGGGGGGCAAACCCTGGTAACATAGCTTTTCCTGCAATTCTCTTTGCCCTTCCCTTCAAATTAGAAAATAAACCAAAAATTAAAAGCCTTTTGAGAAAACAACTGTATGCCTGTAACTTGAACACTTGAAAAGCTTCCTCCTAAAATAAACCTACTACTGCTTTTAGAAATAAATATAAATGGGGTTGGGACATTTCTCCGTGTACCAAGTGCTCGCATCATCTTCCCTGACGAGTCATTGGGTTTGCTGAACATCATCAGTTCTTCTGTGATCCAAGTTTATTGGAAACTGGAAGTCCCTTCCTCTTTCTTAAGTAATTTTATGTTGATTGGATCTTGTAACAGTGATATTTGTATCTATCACTTGCTCGATCCCTATTCTGATCTCTTTTTCTTTTGTATACGTTCTGTCCAGTCTTCATGCACTTCATGATCCTGAGCATCTTCTGTACATGTTTAATATGTTGAAGTTTGGATGTTAACGACAGGAATAATATCCAAATCATCAGGAAAGTCAATCAAATATGCATTCACTGATTCTTCACTTCTTTGCAGGGATGATCCAAGTGGCAGCATAGTATCTGTGGCTGTCAGTGTTGCGGATCCAGTTCTATGTGATGTGATAATACCAAACCAAACTCTTATCATTCGCTGTTCCACCAAGACCAACATTCTACTCAGTCAAGGAAGATGTACTCAATGCTACCATATAACACTCCAACAATTCCAGTGGTACTAGTTTTGGTTGACAGCATATTTGTTCCTTTCTTTTGTGGGGGAGAGACCCCCCTGCATGACTTGATCATAATTGTCTGAAGGTGAAGAGTCACTTATAGAAGAGCAATCATTTCATCCTCCATGATGGTTCCCTTCCTTCTGTGGCATTTTGTTCTCTGTGTCTACATAGATAGAAGGATAGGAAGAAGATAGAGGAAGAAAGCCATTCATCTCTTTCAAGAGATGCCATGGACAGAACAATCACTTTTAATCATTTTAATAAAATTCTGTTACAGTTCTTTAACTTGCCTATGTCTTGTTTCTGAATGTTATTTCCATTTTTAATATCTTATTCAATATTTGCTTCTGCATGTAACACATCTGAGGTCTAGCAATCCGATGTTGTCAACTTGATATTGTTGGGATCTGGATTAAGCGGCCAATATTTTTTGGCTTCAATTTATTTTTGGTACTCTCTACCTTGAGGCTACCCCTCTCCTTGTGTGGTTGGTACACCTCTCCTTATGTGGATGTTCCATAACCTTCTCTCCTCCTTGAATTGCTGGTAGGGTTCGTTCATTGCTTGTATGTTTTACCTTGCTGCTGCACATCATGTAGATGTTTCATGACATATTTTGACTAATATGTGCTCTGTCAAGCTGGTCGTTAGTCCACTATCCCTTTAGGATTCTCTCCCGATGCAATCGGAAATGGAAGTTTACTTGTTTACTGGTTATGCGTTGCAAGTGAATTCAGCCTGTGCCAAAACCATATCCCATTGTCTTGGGTTGCGACTAACTAGGCAACACCCCAAAGCTCACAAACTCCTATTCATTACCTCATCTGCCCATCCATTTGGGGGTGATATAGGCTTGAGCTGATTGTAATGTGATTATCTTGGGCAGTCCATGCAAACATACATCTTTAAAATACAAATCAGCAATTCTCATATGGAATAAAGTGGGCCATTTTGAGGGATCAGTTAACAACCCAAAATAGAATTGGATTAGGAAATCTTGAAATGCGTGGGGTTCCTCTCAAAGAAAAATACAAAATCGTAATGAAGATTTGCAAGTTGAAACCCAAATCTCTAGATCTAAAAGAGTGAAAATTTATGCTACCCAAAGCTCTTAGTTTTCCAGACTTCCAACAGTAGATGAGCTAGAGAAGAGTTGAAGTTTGGATATATATTTGTTCAATATTATTTGTATTATACAACTTCGTAGTATTTGTATTGTTAGGAAATATAATGTTAGTGCTCGCATTGTAAGGTTAGTATAAATATGTGAGGTGAGTGAATATTGTAAAGGTTAGAGTAAATATGTGAGGTGAGTGAATATTGTGAAGTGATTAATTACATGAGTAATCACACATGGTTATGAGTATTTTGTTAGTTATTATATTAGGGAGAGTTGTTCAACTCTAGTGAATAGTTTTAATTGTTATTGGAATCCTAAAAATTAGGAGAGAAAACTATTCCTACAAATGTAATGGATCCAAATGAAAGAAGACAGAGAAATGCATGATCATAGTATTCTTTTCAGTTGTGTAAATCTGCTGTTACCTATCATTTGGTATCAGAGCAGTATATGATCCTTTACAATGGAATTCTAAGGATAACGAGGGGCAGCTATACTGTGCTTTGTCCCTGTATATGAGAGAAATTAATATATTTCTTGCTTCTGGGTTCTATTCACGTGGAGATCAGTCAGCTTCTAATCCAAGCGACATGTCCAAACTGTGCATATACCTGCAAATCTGTAGCACGGGCTTTCACAAGCATTTTAATTGCTTGCATTTTAGAAAAAGAAGAAGGAAAAGCGCAGACCTGGTTTGAATACTAGACAAAAGAGTTATCAGATCTGCACGTGCTTGTATTGATTGATTGTGCATAACGTCCCTTCTATAATCACTTTTGGCATAATAGCTGGATTCGCTGGGACCACAGCAAATAGATTTATAACAGGTTTCATCATGCATTTGATTCAGATTCATCCAATGGATTTCAAATAACGAGAAGGAGAAAATACAAATCAGCTTAGTTATTTCCATAAAAACAAATTGCCTTCCGCACGACCAATTCTGATTGGCTGATTATTATTTTTTGTTTGTAAGACTAGTTTTAAAAATTTATTTTTTTATAGTTTTTGCTTAAATAATTGCATTTTGAGGGCAATTAATGTTTTTTTGGCCAAATTAATATTTTATTAGTGCTAGTTCTTCGGGCCATTAACATTTTTGGAATCTTCATTTCCTCTTGGTTTTGACAAGTGGACACATAATAAATTTGCTCTCCATCCTGAAGAAGTTTTTAATTGTTGTCTCAATTTTAATTAAATTGGGCCTTTTTACGAGAAATTGAAGCCTAAATAAATTTTTCACGGTAATTCGAATTCAAGTGCCATTTTTTCTTGTTGCAAAAGTGCTTATTTTTTCATCCCCATTTGAGTTAACGACGTGTTATTACATTATTGAGTGTATCGACAAAATGGGATACCCAATCAAATTTTTCATGATGAACATGTTTTATGATTGATTCTTCATCCCTGAATTGCTTTTAAAATGCCTCACTTTCTGAATCAGTTTTCAGGGTCACTGTTATCCCAAATTTGTAGCCCTCGCAAATTCGGATAAATGGACTTAGCCAATTTGCTTTACAAAAGTCGCGGGACACTAATTCAGATTATCGCGAAGTGCAAGGCCCTGGTGTTCTATGGGTTTTGCTAACCTGCAAAATAGAGGAGCATCATGCAAGGGCTTATGCGGGTTTTTGATATATCCGCGGAATACTAGAAGGCCGTGTTACACTTGGTGAATCTGCCAAACATTTGGAAACCCGCGGGAGAGTAAGTTAATTCATTGGCGGGTTATATTTAAAAGACCGCGTGATGTTCATTTGGCCGTCAATTTCAACGATCAACATCAAGCAACAGACCATGTGGCGAGATTCCTGCTCTCAAAGATTTTGACTTTGATGGATGTTAAGCTTGCGAAATAAGCCGTCTTCCTTAGCATTTTGGGTCCACGGTGGAGCAGACTAGGTCAATACAAGTCAAAGAACACGTAGTGGGTGAAGGCAATGCTAGATGGAAATAGATCAACGGTCACAACGGGACACACGTCATCGTTCTGGCACTTCCTTAGGCATATGCATTCCGTAGACCTCAAGTCCGTGGAATAAACTGAGTTCAATCAAGGCTTCGGCTCCGGGAAGCCAACGAGATCAACTAGGTTACGTGGTTTCAATTTTATAAAGCCAAAAGTTTGTAAGTCTGCACGAAGAAAAAGTTGCGATGCGAAAGACAAACGTTGACAGGTCTGATAACCCGAAGCTACGTGGAGCCTTTTCATTGGCTAACCTTTCGCGATTTGACAAATGCGCATGTTAAAAGCAAGTCTGACACATCGACATTACGCAGGAGCGTAGAATGTCCTCATTGGTCGGAACTTCGCACTCTGTCAGAGGATGCTAAAGAAAAGACTGACAACCAGAGGGGTGTGGAGCTTTATCATTGGCCAATGCTTCGCAGCGGTCAGAGGAGGTAAATCAAAGGTCTGACACTGCGAAAGAGCGTGGAGCTTTCTCATTGGCTCATGTCCTGTAGTTATCAACCAAGGTTATGAATTGTCTGACACATGGAAGGAATGTGGAGCATTTTTATTGGTCGATATTTTGTAGTTTGACAAGATCCTTGACTAAAAGGTGAATTGCGAAGAAACGTATAGCCTTCCCATTGGCTTATGCTTCACAATGGCCAATGCAAGAGCAAATGACAGTTTGACAATGCGAAGGAACGTGGCGTTGTTTCATCGGCCCAAATTTATGAAGCCACAAAATGCAAAAGGAAAGAAAGGAAAAGAAAGGAAGTAAAGCCCAACCTTGTGACCCAATGGGTGATTGACACATGGCAAAGTAAAAGCAATGCACATGTAGGCAGAGGCTAATCCACGAACCAATCAAAAGTTGTCACGTGTCACATTCTTGTGCATCTCGACATGCAAATATTCAAATGGCCATAACTTTTACTCCAGAGCTCCAAATCACGCAAAATTTATATTGTTGGAAAGGTCTCCTTGAGCACTTCAATTTAGCATCATCATAATCAGAGTTTGGTAGTGTTTAGTGGGAGAAAAGAGGAAAAATAGTTTTAGCATTAATATGCAGTTGCACACGGCTCAACCCACCTGAATTGATGAAGTATGGGCCTCTTTCCTTCTCTTGCAAATAATGTAACGTGGGGAAATAGCCTTGGCAAGGTGCCCATGATGTTTTTAGAGATTTGATGCATGATTGATGACAATTGGAGCTTGAGAGCCGTGTTGTAGGGAAAAATAAAGATGTTCATTAATGACAAGATCAAATCCAATCTCTTTCCCTCTCGGTTCCCTCCTCTCTCTGAAGCTCTATAAATGTAGGTGCTTGGGCACATTTTAAAGGGTTGGAGATTCTTTGTATGAATTGGATCTTGAAATTGCAGAGACAAAAACTGTGTTTTCTTTCTTATTATAAGAAAACATTAAAGATATCTGTTGCAGACTTTGTGTTGTGGATTTATCTCATTCATTTGGGGTATTGTTCTTGAGTTCAATGCACCGAATGGTTCTTTGCTTTAAGATCTAGTTTATTGAATCTGTAGCCAGTTATTACTATCTATTCGCATGTGATTATCTTTGATTTGTATTCTGCTTAAGGGAAAACACGTTTCCTTCTTGTTCTTTTCTTACTCCTTTTGAAGTTCCTCTTGTCTTTCTTCTTCTTCTCTCTCTACACACAATCCTTTCTAACAAGAACATCTTTTGGGATGAGATCCCAACCCAGAATGGTTAGATTAGTGTGGATATTGTAAATAGTCTTTGGTGTGCTTTAAATTAGTAATAAACAAGTCACCTCCCCTTTATTGTCAAGTGACTCTGTCTTGCATGCTGTGGTTGAATCTCATATCTTGCCTTTCATAAAATATCCAACCAACACAACGTCACATTGACATGAGGTTGAAGGTCAATCAACGACTTCTCGTCAGTCACCAACTACGGGGCCGTACTTCTAGTACAATGACTTGATTTTTAGTTGTGTGGTGTGGATTTCAATTTTTTCATCTTTTCAGTGTGGTGTGTGGATGTTAGAAAAAGAATTGTATAAGAAAGCAGATGACTGCATGGATCCCTTGACTACAGTGATCCTTTGACTGTTGTACTTCATTAGATGATGACCAGTCAACAAATACGTTCATTTGTAATGGCGATCATGTGCGACAAGATCCAAACAACAAGATTTAGATAATAGTATGCAGTATGATATGATTTGCTTTTCAGTGTTCTTGTTTGATGAATAAGCAGGAATTTCACATTGTGGGGGGGGGGGGGGGGAATATAACATCAATGTTACATTTCCATTTTGCGTCAAATTGGCTAAAGTTAGGGGCAATTTACAGTGGCAATGACAATTGTTTATGTTGTTCGAGATCGAGTAGCAGTGGTCGACAACATTGGCTACACTTAAAAACATTGTGATTCTTATAAGATGTAATGTAAAATCTTTCCAGTGTGAGTTTTCTCGTTCTAATTTGTAATGAATATGTGAGTTGTGATTTCTATATACTTCCTTGATGTACAAGCGTAGTGACGAACAAAAGTACCAAAGTAAGTCAGTTCATGGATCTTGAAAAAGTTTGTGGGAAATCCAAAAACCACACGAGGTGGACAGTTGATGGGGTTTGTTCATGTCAAGGTTTGTGGTAAGCTTGTTTTAAACCATGGAAAGAAAGAGCCTTTCTTTTGTATCAAGGTCGTGAGTCACATAGTAATAAGACATGCTTCATAGGGGTGAACATATTTCATATGAGTGTGTGATTGTTTTTCTTCCATGTTTGCACTAAGAGGGGAATGTTAGGAAAAATAATGTCAGTGCTCGCATCGTAAGGTCAGTGTAAATATGTGAGGTGAGTGAATATTGTAAAGTGATTAATTATGTGAGTAACTAATCACATATGGTTATTAGTATTTTGTAAGTTATTATATTAGGGAGAGTTGTTTTAACAACTCTTGGGAATAGTTTTTATTGTTATTAGAATCCTAAAAAATATGAGAAAGCTATTCCTATAAATGTAATGGATCCGAATGAAAGAAGACAACGAAATACGTGATCAAAGTATTCTTTTCAGTTGTGTAAATATGCTCTTACCTATCACGTTTGACTGTTAAATATATTTTGAAATTCAATGGATACTTCAATTTAAATCACTTCAATGGATACAAAATAGTAACTTTAAGTGATTTAATACATTTGTTCTCTTATTTTGATATATTCCTCACTTGTAAGATGTAAAATAGTTGTTTCTAATATTCTAATATTTCCTCACTATAATTGACACAAGCTCGAAAATAAGTAATTCGAGTGTTGTTAAACTCCTTGTAAAATTTGGGGAGTTGAAAGTTTATGTAGGATAGGTTTGTTTGTAGGACGTGTGTTGCTGAACATGTATGAGAGGCTACATGTGTGTCCTATGCTATTATGAGATGAAATCTAATTTTAGGATTTGGTTTGCATGTGTTTTTGGACTTGTTTGTTTGTATTTGGTTCAATGTGATGTTAATGTTGTGAGTGAGTCTGGCTTCTCCTTCTTACCATTGAAAGACGAAAACCATTCCTTGGTCACCTATTGAGAATGAAACCCTTCAATATGATCATCTTGGGGACAAAACCCTCATGTGTGCATTGACGACTTCATACGAAGGTCATAAGCGAGCTTTAAGGAGGATTTCATATTTATTTCTTCTCTTCTAACCCTAAGTGACTTGTTTGGGTGAAGGGATGATATCATCTAGGACACTTTTGGACAATTTGAATTAATATTTTTGTTCTTCATAATTTATAGGGCTGGAATCTACAATTATGATGATTTTTGGAGAGGTTTATGAGCTATTTTTAGCCCTTGTTTATGCTGGCCTTGCTACTATCATAAAATTAATTTTAGATGGGTGTAATATTTTATTTCCTCTATTATTTTGATGTAATTTGGATGGATAAATGTTGTTGTGTTTGAAATAATTATTTAGAAGTAGTTTCAACTGCTATTACATGGTTGCATGATGATTTGAAGTGCCTATACAGTTCTTTGCCCTAAATAACTGATTATTGATTGCTTGAGTAGGGTCAGAGTTTGCTTCCAGTCATTTTCAAATTTGATGTTGGTTGATGGTGTATTTTCATATTTGATTCATTTGGGGTTGTGGTCAAACCCTTATTTTCAGTTTTAGCGCTAGAAAGGGACATTATTGTGGTACCAGATCTTCGGTCTTCCCATCCTAAGGTTTTCCTTACAAGAAGATAAATGAAAGATATTTTTATTTGGTGATGCTAGATTTGAAAGGCCTTGCCTTGGGGAAAGCAAGATCGACCAATACAATGGCTTAGCTGATCCATACCTTGCAAGATCCAAACGATGGAAGGAGCTCTTCAAAGGAATTTAATAATACTCATCCATCCAAAGTGGAAAACATTGCTACATGGTATGAGGAGTATAGGGATCTTCTGCAGAAGATTCATGATGTTGTGTCATTTTTCGAGTTCATGGGAGTAAGAAAGGGAAGATAAAGGCCCAATCCTAGGTCACGAACTACACAAGAAGAAACATGAGGGTCGTAAGTTATGGAGCAATCCACCATGCAAGTTGAAGGAGAAATCATGGAGCTTGAGCCAAAGAAGGAAGAAGAAAAACCAAAGTTGTTGATCCTTGAGAGGGAACAACCCATGGGAGCCTTAGAAGCCCCCATCTCCATTGCCAAAATAGAGCTCTTGATAGATTTTCAAAATAACAACATGAAGACATCAAAGTTTGATGAAATTTTGAAGCATGAGCCTAGGGAAATCATGAAGCACGAGTCCCAAGGTTAAATTTATTTAATATTTAATAATATTTCATTGGTTTCTAATGGGTGCTTGTGGCTAAATGTTGAAAAGAAATCATATTTGCATAATGGTAACGAGGCTGAAATTACAGAAGGGTATGTCCATGAAGGAAGGTCACTATCACTTCCTCATGATTACTTTCTGCTCGTTGAAAATTTTCAAACAACAATCAATGATGGGAAAATTGAGGGAATTCATCACATTGGAGTGAGTTTCGGAGATGTTCCAAACAATTACCATAAAAAATGGTGGGATCCTTGTTGGAAGCCCAAGGTATGATGGAAAAAAATCACATTTTACCTCCTCTTATGTCGCTTCCATACTTATGTCATTATGGGTAGCTTGCTGTTAAGAAAGATCACATGTTATGTTTGATGCCTTGTAATATAATTGGTGATGATGTGAAGAAATTGTGGAGTAACATATAACACATAGATATATTCTTGTAATATTATGTGAGTATAAAATTTTGGGTTCCGGTTGATCCTTTGAATTATAAGAAAGAGGAAGTCCTTATTGAATTCAATATTGCTACTCCATGCATATGGTTATAAATAAATTTGATAGAAGTTTGTTTCAAATTTATTATGTATCCCAACAAAGTTGTGAAGGATTTACTCCCAGAGCGTTTCTTGATACCAAGCTCTACCCTCCATGGACAAGGAGTCATGGTTTTGATTGATAATGGAGCTACTTACAGTTTCATTGATGAGGGCTTCAGGGAAAGGGTGGATTTGAAAGTGGAAGACTTCAAAGGAATCACGATCAAGGTAATGGATGGATACTCCATGCCATGCACAAGGAGGTGTCTCCAACTCCTTTTCACATTGGGAGAGTATGAGGTATGTGATGATT
The DNA here is from genome assembly GCA_019776745.2 of Taxus chinensis. NCBI lineage: Eukaryota > Viridiplantae > Streptophyta > Pinopsida > Cupressales > Taxaceae > Taxus > Taxus chinensis. The sequence goes on along the minus strand of CM034150.1, from coordinate 191,249,257 downwards.
TTTATATTATTGACATAGTTGATACAAATCTTGTGCTTGGGGTCCAATGCTTACATTCATTGGGAGAGGTCACTCTTAACTACCTAGGTATGGAGTTAAGCTTTATGGATAAGGGAGAGAAATTAATAATTCAAGGTATGATTCTAGAAACCACTCAAATCAAGTATTTGGTAGAAGGTATTTTGTCAAAAGAATCATATCTTTGCTTTCTTTTATATATCTAAGATAGTTGTAGATTGGAAGTCTTTAATTACATCCAACTATAATGTTAGAGTAGCACAACATAAACATGGTAAAGTTGCTTCATGGTTGGGTATCCATGCAAAAGGTCACCAACAAAGTATGTGGGTAGTTAGTGGTGACGAGGGGAGTGTACTTTTGAATTCCTATAGCTTAGAATGTTAGACTTAGTGCTACTATCATTATTCAAATCAGCCACCACAAGGTCTCATTGGTATACATACAAGTTGGTAAGCAAGTAATGTTAGTCAAAGGATGGAGAAACATTTTTCGATTGATGAATGATTGGAGAAAATTTTCAGCTCTTAGAAAGGTGCTTTCAGTAATTGCAATGCTCACTTTTCTTAATTTTGCAAAGAGGAACTTCTATTTTATAGCCGGTGTTCCATTTTTAAATTGTTGGTTTTGATAAAATCAAATTATGAGTTGTTTTTAGACTCGAACAACTGCAAAAGTGATCATTTTGAGGACATTAAATCATTGGAAAATAATGGTAGATGGTTTCATATGAAGAATACAACTACTTCAACAAACATAGCTCTAAATTGGGTGAAAAATCAGGTGATTCATGACTATCATACTTCGTTTCCAGCCCCCATATCATTGATAGAGTGACAATGTTTGGAGAGATGTCATGATTATAGCGCATGTAATTTTTTTTTTCCATCTAGCACTCACAACTTTTCCAGCCATTTTTTTACTTATAAGACACATGGAAAAGAGCTTCTAATCATATCGTTGAAGAAATTCCATGATACTACTAACATTGGCATATTTGTGGTTGATTTAAGGTGGTTTCCAGCCACCCACATTTTGAATTTTGAGAGAAAAATGCAAGGTTACATTTATTTTTAGGACACCATTATTGAAGTTTTGGGAATTCATTATTTGAATGGAAATTATGAGATGGAGGCAAACAAAGGAAGGGAGCTAGCTATCGTGTCCCTAAGGCATGATGAAGATATTGTCAAAGTGTTGGTAAACACTTTTTTTCCTTTGATATGTTTGCTTCATGTGTAGGAACATCAAAGAAGGAGCAACTGAGGTTCATTTGGGATCCGAGCACGTGTATTTTCTTGAGAACAAAGAAATTTGGGAAGGGAGGACTATAATGTCTCTTTTCCAAGCTAGTCACTATGGAAGACATTATGCCCAATCATCTTCCTGTGGGCATTAAGGAAGGAGAAAATGAGGGGAACTTGCCATGGTTATAAGTGACGTACCTTCATAATTAATTATTTGATTCACTAATAATGTCATTGGAATGGTTTGACTAGGGGGAAGAAGACTTGTTAAACAAAGAAAAGAGAATTTCTATTTCTTCATTATGAGGTCGGTCTTCTTCATGAGGATTATGCCTCTAATTCATCCTTGGCACCAAAGAGGGGTACTGTTAGTGCATAATCACAACACCACTGAATGCCTGCAACCAGACGGGTTGAGATTATCAGTGTGATTGCACAACATGGAGCATCTCTCAAAGTGTGGGACCTTGCGAGTTGAGAGAGCTCTTCGGATTAAGGCCAATTCCTATTCCTCTGTTCAGGGGCACACAAATATATTGCAGAGGATCTATTCTAAATCTACTCTATTCTACCAAAGAGACAAGGTCGAGGAGATGCAAGAAAATAAACTAATCTAACGAGGTGATGCACCAAAGGAATGTTAGACCCTCATTTTGCTGTTTAACACAGACCACAAAATGCAATACAAACACTATGCACAGATGACCAAATTGCAATAAGAGATCAGAGAAACAATAACGTATACATGAGAGGGTCGAGAAACATCCACAAACATATATATTATTGCTCAGGAGTCGATACAGTATATTGCAGTGGCCAAGAAGAAAAACTTGCATTACAACCCAAAGGAGAGGTTAGAAAAGCTCCACAAATCCTCCTGTGAACAAAAGAAAAGGGAGGGAGCAAAATAGAAACGTCCAACCTTTTACAATGAGTCATGGACCTTCCTTTATAGATTTGGCACAGAGGGGAGAAAGAGAGAGAAGTGGGAAAACTAGTTCAGATTTCAACTACTATCATCAATGCCTCCTGCAAATCCACCCCAAATCTGTCGTGTCTGCAACAATTACTCGTTCGGCGCCTCGAAGGAGGAGGAACGACAGATCAGATCAAATCTGATCTGGTTGTTGGGGAAAATAGATCTTGTATTAATGGCACAAAGATGTTTCTCCATTTTTCACCCACTTGGCTTCTCCAAAATTAAAGTTTCAAATCTCCATGGCGTAGAAGAGGCCGAGATCTTTCCAATGGTGCCAGATTTGTCAGATTTCAAGCACTAAGTCAAAATATATGCCCATTTGAAATTTGATTCGGGTTTGTACAGAAATGGCGACAACCAGTTGCTAAAATGGGCCCCCCTTTTTGAAACCGGACACGTGGAGGACTAGCACATGTTTGAGGGCTGCCTTTGTATTTTGATTTTGAAGTTGTGCCAGGTTGACACGTGGCTTCTTCCACAGCTTGCTCAGTTTTTTCATGTTTTGGCTAAGTCCTTTTGTTCAGCGGGGTCATATATCTGACCGGGGACACGCAAAGGCCTGGCATTTGTTTGGAAACCTTCCCCGAATTTTACTCTTGAATTAGCGTCGTATTGACACTTGGCACCCTCCGCTGGCCTGTCTCTGCTTTGACTATTCAACCTCGACCTTGTCCGCCTCTTTAGACTAGGGACATGTGGAAGCTTCCGCAAACTCCCATATTTTTCAACAGTCATTCCTACTTTTTTTGGGCCCTGAATACGTGGTGAGATGGTGCTCGTTTGGGAATCACCTTTTGGGTCGTGCCTTGAAATTGTGCTAATGCAACACATGGAGCCGTCTGCAGACCCTCTATACTTAGTCAATTTTGGGTCCACTCTGTCCCATTTTAAACTTGGTCTACATGGCGAGCCCACGCTCAATTGGGCCTCTGCTTTTGGATTTACTTTTGAAAATGCACCGAGCTGACGCGTGGCAGTTTCCGCTAGCACCTTTACATTTAGTATTTTTTAGGCCCGCCGGGTCCCATTTTTAACTTTTAGCTGTTGACTCTGCCCCTCTTTGGACCTGGGACACGTGGGAGTCTAGGACTTGTTTGAGTCTGCCCTTTTGGATTCGATCTTTGGAGGTGTGCTGTTTGGACACTTGAGGACGTCCGCTTTCTCCTCCATACTTTGTCATTTTTTGGGGCTCGTTCCGAATCATTTCAGTGCCCGATGACTTTGAGCCTTCACCATTAATTTTCCTTTGAGCCCTTGGTTTCTTTGACACTGTCTTCTCTTTCCATGACCCTTCTTTTCATTTTAGAGCCCACCTGCAATCTGTTTGCTGGATTTGAAGCACGGGTTCACTCGACAGGATTGTTTCTTGAATTTCTTCCTACATGGGGTCATTTGAAACTTCGCAGGCCTTGCCACTCCATTGTAGAGTCCCTCTGCAGCCTGTTTGCATGATTTGAACATGATTTCTTTGGTTTCTGTTGTGCGGGGTTGTGGCTGATCAATTTTGTTGGGGAACAAAATAGTGATAACAATTTGGCGACTTGCAGGGGCATCTGCCTGTTAGATGAAGAGATCAGTAGCCTTGAAGCATCCATTGGGCGTGGAGTCAATACTGATGGCTTGATACTGACCCTTCCTCTGATCTGTGAGCCTGGCCATTTGCACTCTCAATTTTCATAAGAAATCTTGAAACAAGACTTTTGAGAGTAGAAAATATTTTTGACTTGGGGCTTTCATCTGTTCCTGAATGGATTGTTTCGAAGGTGGATTTTTAGTTGCTCTGCATTTGTTTTATTTTGAAATAACAACTATTACAGGAAACTATGGGTCTCTCTATCATGAATACTGAAAGGGGTAGCACGTTCACTTGGAGGCACATTGAACTATGTACCAATGCAACCTGGAGCAAAAAAAAATATGTGCCACAACACTTAGGGAAACAAAACTACACTATAACAAAACAACATGCATACGCACTTAGGGAAATTAAAATCCTATGCTAATATTTATAGGGGTGGAAACTTCCCAATCAGTAGCAATGTTTGAGATGGTTCCCATTCACTGGGATCTGTAATTCTTCACCATCCAATTTAGATAGCTGGAAGGCATTGCTACTCTTGCACTCTGTGATCATGTAAGGTCCACTCCAGATGGCATCAAATTTGGAGTGTTTTCCTGGCTTTTCCTGATCTGCATCCCATTTTAGGACTAAGTCCCCTTCTTGAAAGGTCCTCATTCTTGCCTTCTTGTCAAAACTCTTTTTTATCAATGCCTGATCCTTCTCCATGACCTGCATTGCATGCTCTCTTGCCTCTCCTACATCCATTAGCTATGCATACATGATTGCCATAGGCTCAAACTCAGCCAGCGCCAACTGTTTCATGAGTTCCAAAGCGGGCAATTCCAATGATATGGGCAATACTGCCTCCTTTTCATATACAAGGTTGTATGGTGAGCTACCTGTGGATCTTTTGTATGTGATCATATAAGCCCATAGAGCTGATTTGAGCTTTGTATGCCAAGTCCTCTGATTTTCATCAAGAGTCCTTCTGATATTCCTTAATAAGTTTTTATTTGTGGACTCCGCTTGGCCATTACCTTGAGGGTAATAATTTGATGAGGTGCTGAGATACACACCATTCTTAACTACCCACTCAGTGATCCTTGTACCAAGGAATGCCAATGCATTATTTGATATAATAGTGGTAGGAACTCTAAACCTAGTGGCTATTCCTTCATAAAAATCCAAGATGTTGGATTCATTTTCTTCTTTTAGTGCCACTGCTTTAGTCCACTTGGTGAAATAGTTTGTTGTATTGAGTATCCACTTCTGTCCTTGGCTTGAATTTGGGTTAATCACCCCAATGAATTCTAGTCCCCGTTGCATGAATGACTATTCCACTGAAATGGGATGAAGGGACAGGGTTGCTAGCTTCTCCTTTCCTGTGAAAAATGCACATTTTTTACACTTCTTGATCCATGAATAGCAGTCCCTGAACACTATAGGCCAATAATAACCAACTTTTATGATCTTGAGAGTTGTTACTCGAGGGGCAAAGTGACCTCCTGCTTCTCCATTATGGAATTCATGCAACACTCTCTTGATCTGGCATGTCTCTGTTAGTGTGAGTTATCCTATGTGTCCTCCTCTCATGTTGGAGGCTCATCTCACATGGGTTAGGTTTAGGGTTTCATATGTGTCATGCACTATGGTTACTCAACACCCTATATGTACTCCTTTTCTATTCATTTATGAGCATGCCAAGACACTCCGCTGTCTTTCCTCTATGTAAGCTTTGTTTCTGTTGAGAAAGTTCTTCCATTACTGATCAATTTTTTCCTTGCTATCGCTAGAGCTTTCACGATTTTGTTGGAGTGCAACTACTTCGTGGTGCCTCGTTTCCGATTCGATTCTCGCAAACTCTTTTCATGGTATCAGAGCATTTAATCATTAGCCACGTTTTTTTGATTGCACAGGCATTTTTAATCATCATTTGCCACATTTTTTTGGTCTGAGCAAGGTAAAATGCTGCTGTAAACACTCCTGCACGACTTGGTACGTTTTTAAACAACTCTGCCATGTTTTTTTGGTCTGAGCAAGGTAAAACACTGTTTTTTACACTCCAGCACGGCTGTTCTTCTTGTTTTTTGGTAAGGTTTCAACCATACACCTTTTCCTTTGGTAAGTTTGTTAATTTCCTTATTTTTTCTCTCTAAAATCCTCAATTTTTTAGAAAAAACGGCCTGTGTTTTCTTTTTTTTAAAAAGCTTTTCTTTTAAAACAAAAAAATCAATCAAACTTTCTAAATCAACATAGTTTGTTTTAAATCAACAAATCTTTCTTTATTTAAAAGAAACTTTCTAAAAATCCTTCCATCATTATTTATTTTAAAATCTTTATTTAAAAATCTTCTCTTAAAACGCATTCTTTCTAAAACTTGAAAGTCTTAGAAAATATTCAAAAAAAAGTGCTTTTTTAGTGATTTGCTTAGTTAAAGCCTTTTTTCAACATTCATTAGATTTAATTACATTAGATCTAATTTAATTTCACCTTATTTAAAATATATTTCCTTGGCATTATAATTTGGTCTTTGGATTGTTGTATTTCTAATCTTCTGTCGAGTGTCGAAGACGAAGGGTGAGGTCCGGGATTGGCAGGTGGCTAATCCCCCCTCGCAATATAGACGTGTTTTGAATTTGGGTTTGAATTCTGTAGAGTTTGTTGAGCATAGCTCCAAACGGATCTGGGTATTGTATTGAGAGAGTGAAGGCTTGTAATAAAATCTGAGCAAGTGATTCTTGGTGGACGTAGCCCAAATTGGGTGAACCACGTTAAATATTGTCTCTCTGTGTTGTGTTATTTATTCTACACTTTTATTTGAGATCTGTAATATTTTTTGCATATTAGTTTCTACTGTTGTGATTCTGTAAGAGATTATTCCACTTATTTTATCTCTTATTTCCTAACAATTGGTATCAGAGCCTGGTTTGGTTTGCTGAAGTGTTGAATCGTAGGGAAATTTTTTTAGCTTGAGTGGGAGCTATGGCAGATGATGGAAGATCTAGGGTTGATAAATTCAACGCGCAGAATTTTAGTCTTTGGAAGATGCAGATGGAAGATTACCTTTATCAGAAGGATCTTTATACTCCGCTGTCTGAGAAGGTGAACAAACCCTCGAGTATGACAGATGCAGAATGAGATTTGTTGGATCAGAAAGCACTTGGGACAATCCGGCTGTGTCTTGCATCTTCGATATTATTTAATGTTTCAAAGGAAAAGACTACAAAAGATCTAATGGATGCATTAGGGAAGTTGTATGAAAAACCCTCTGCCTCTAATAAGATATTTTTAATGAAAAAGTTGTTTAATATGAAGATGTCTGAGAATAGTTCAGTAGCAGATCATTTAAATGATTTCAATACGGTTGTGAATATGCTAGCTTCAGTTACAATAGAATTTGATGAAGAAGTTAGGGCTTTATTAATTCTGTGATCTTTACCTGAGAGTTGGAACAGCCTGGTAATGGCGGTAAGTAACTCAGTTCCAGCTAACTCGAAGTTGAAGTTTGAGGATGTTGTAGGGGTGATTCTAAGCGAGGAAATGCGAAGAAGAAGCTCTGGGGAATCTTCTACTTCAGGGAATGCTTTGACAGTGGAAACTAGAGGGAGACAGAAGAATAGAGGAAACCGTGGAAAATCAAAAGATCGGGCAATGTCAAAATCCAAGAACAAGATTGTATGCTGGAAATGTGGAAATCCTAGGCATGCAAAGGACTGTTGGGAGCTTCGGGATAAGAAGAAACAACAGGAAGAAAACAAGGAGGAAAATGTGGCATCGAGTAATGTATGTCAGGATGCTTTGATTCTTTCTTTGCATAATATTACTGAATCTTGGGTTTTAGATTCAGGGGCTTCTTTTCATGCTACTCCACATAGGCATTATTTTGTTGATTATGTTCAAGGGGATTTTGGGCATGTTTTTCTTGGTGATGATGAGCCTTGCAGCATAGTTGGAAAAGGTTCTGTTCAGGTTAAGATGCAGAATGGGAATACATGGCTATTGAAGGATGTCAGACATGTGCCTACATTAAGGAGAAATTTGATATCGGCAGGGCAGTTGGGAAGTGATGGTTGTACTGTGATATTTACAGTAGACTCTTGGAAGGTTACCAAGGGTGCTCTTGTGGTGGCAAGAGGTAAGAAGGTTGGAACCTTGTATTTAACCACTGATAATACTAATGATTGTAATCTTGTGGCTTCAGATGCAGATACAACATTATGGCACTATAGGCTCGGTCATATGAGCCATAAGGGCATGAACATCATAAAGAAGAATTTTCCTGGATATACAGAAACAGGTTTAGATTTCTGTGAAAATTACATATATGGGAAACAGAAGCGAGTAAGGTTTCTCAAGGTTGGACCTACGAAGAAAGAGAGTAAGTTAGAGCTGGTACATTCTGATGTGTGGGGGCCGGCTCAGGTATCATCTCTTGGGGGTTCAAGTTATTATGTTACTTTTATTGATGATGCAACAAGGAAAGTTTGGGTTTATTGTATTAGACACAAATCTGATGTATTTGACACTTTTGTTAAATGGAAAGCCTTGGTAGAGAATGAAACAGGTCTTAAGCTAAAATGTCTTAGGTCAGATAATGGAGGGGAGTATTGCAGCAATGAATTTAATGATTACTGTTCTAAGAATGGAATCTGCAGGCAAAAGACGGTTCCAGGAACTCCACAGCAGAATGGGGTATCAGAAAGGATGAAGAAAACTATAATGGAACGTGCTAGGAGAATGAGATTACATGCAGGACTGCCTCTTTCTTTTTGGGCAGAAGCGGTGAGCACAGCTGTGTACTTGATAAACAGAGGACCCTCAAGTGCCTTGGATGGAGGCATACCTGAGGAGGCATGGTACGGTAAGAAAGTTGATTATTCATTTCTTAGAGTCTTTGGATGTGAAGTGTTTGTTCATATAGACAAGGATGATAGGACCAAGCTAGAGGCTAAATCAAAAAAATGTACTTTCATTGGTTATGGTGGTGATGACTTTGGGTTTAAATGTTGGAGTAATAAGGACAAGAAAATCATTCTGTCTAGGGATGTGGTCTTTAATGAGAAAGTCATGTATAAGCAACAGTTGCAGGAAAACAAGGAAGAATCCAAGAAAGAATATGCAGTGGTAGAGGATCTTCCGGATGGGAAAGTGACCCATGAATCAGTTCAGGAACCTATTCATCAGGAACCCCAAACTCCTACAGTGAGGAGGTCTTCTAGGGTAAGAAAAGAACCTGAACGGTTTTCTCCTTCTCTTTATTATTTATTACTCACTGATAGTGGAGAGCCAGAGAGCTTTGATGAAGCAATGCAGGTAGATGCCAGTAAGAAGTGGGAGGAAGCCATGGATGAGGAGCATAAGTCTCTTATAGAGAACCAGACTTGGGATTTGTTGAAGCTACCGGAAGGCAAAAGAGCATTGCAGAACAAGTGGGTGTACAGAGTTAAAGATGAAGAAGGAGGAAAGAAAAGATATAAGGCCCGGTTGGTGGTCAAGGGGTTTGCACAGAAACAAGGTATAGATTTTGATGAGATTTTTTCTCCTGTAGTAAAAATGACTTCTATTAGAACTGTTCTTGGAATAGTGGCAGCAGAAGACTTGCACTTAGAACAGTTAGATGTAAAGACTACATTTCTCCATGGTGATTTGGAGGAGGAGCTATATATGCAGCAACCAGAGGGCTATGAGGTCAAAGGTAAAGAGGAGATGGTGTGTAAACTGAAGAAGAGCTTGTATGGCTTGAAACAAGCTCCACGTCAATGGTATAAGAAGTTTGATAGCTTCATGATGGAGCAAGGTTATATGAGATGTCAATCTGACCATTGCGTGTATACAAAGAAATTTGAGGATGGAAGTTATATTATCCTGTGTTTGTATGTTGATGACATGTTGGTTGCAGGTAAAAACATGCAGGAAATAAAAGTACTCAAGAAACAGCTAAGTGAATCCTTTGATATGAAGGATTTGGGGGCAGCCAGACAAATCCTTGGTATGAGGATAACTCGGGATAGGAAGGAACGGAAGTTGACTTTATCTCAGGAAGAGTACATTAAGAAGGTATTAGACAGGTTTAACATGCAGGATGCTAAACCGGTTGGGACTCCTTTGGCAGGCCATTTCAAGTTATCAAAGGAGCAGTGTCCCAAGATAGAGCAAGAAAGAAACCAGATGTCAAAGGTACCTTACTCATCAGTAGTTGGCAGTTTGATGTATGCTATGGTGTGCACTAGGCCTGATATTGCCCATGCAGTAGGAGCTGTGAGTAGATTTATGAGTGATCCAGGTAAAGAGCATTGGCAAGTAGTAAAGTGGATCCTTCGGTATTCGAGAGGAACCATGGGGACAGTTCTGTGCTATAGTGGATCAGACACCACTTTACGTGGTTATGTAGATTCAGACATGGCTAGAGATGTAGACAGTAGTAGGAGCACAACAGGTTATATTTACACTGTAGGTGGGACAGCAGTGAGCTGGATTTCACGACTATAGAAGCTGGTGGCTTTGTCAACCACGGAGGCTGAGTATGTTGCTGCCACAGAGGCAAGCAAAGAGATGATTTGACTACAACAATTGCTTGAGGAGTTGGGGCATAAGCAGGAGGAATGTAAGCTATATAGTGATAGTCAGAGTGCTATACACCTAGCTAAGAACTCTGTTTTCCACTCTAGGACGAAGCATATACAGTTGAGATATCACTTCATTAGGACAACTTTGGAGGAAGATAAGTTGAAGTTGGAGAAGATTCATACCAGTCAGAATCTTGCAGACATGATGACCAAGGTGATCATAATGGATAAACTAAAGCTATGTTCAGCTTTGGTTGGCCTTCGTGGATGACAGTGAAGGGTTGAGAAGCTTGCTCAGTGGAAACTAGTCTCAAAGTGGGAGATTGTTATGTTTGTGGAGCCTATTTTCATGTTAGAGTATGGTACACCTTCCATGTGTTACACTCGGGTATTTTTACGGCGGTCCCGCTCGCCGGTGAGCGGGTCAGGGGGGTTCGGGGGCGAAGCCCCCGAAGCAAATTTTCATGGGTGGTTCATTAACCCATGGGTAATGGGTAACCATTATGGGCTATTTTTGGGCCCATGGTTTTTTCGGTCTTTTGCCCATTGTTTTGATACCCACGGTTTTTTGCCCTTGGTTTTGATACCCATGGTTTTGTATCAAACTACTTAAGCAGTTGTCTATTTATATGGTCTTATGCATATGATAGATGTACAAGCAAATGTATTACAGATGTGTTTTGAATTCGGGTTTGAATTCTGTAGAGTTTGTTGAGCATAGCTCCAAACGGATCTGGGTATTGTATTGAGAGAGTGAAGGCTTGTAATAAAATTTGAGCAAGTGATTCTTGGTGGACGTAGCCCAAATTGGGTGAACCACGTTAAATATTGTCTCTCTGTGTTGTGTTATTTATTCTACACTTTTATTTGAGATCTGTAATATTTTTTGCATATTAGTTTCTACTGTTGCGATTCTGTAAGAGATTATTCCACTTATTTTATCTCTTATTTCCTAACAGAAGACATTGTAATAATCTTGTGAAGAAAAGTTGCATTCAATTTTTGGATAAGAAAGATTTGTATTGTAAAGCTAATCTTGTGAAATAGAAAATAAATTTTATTATTTTTACTTGAAGTTTTAGTATTGTGAAGAGAAAAGAAAGAATCTAGAAATTGTAAAAATGAGTATGGTGTATGCTTGAAAAACTTGAATGTAGAACCAAGGTGTTAGTAGTTGTTTAAACTAATAATTTGTAATGGAAATGGAAATAAGCCTTAAATTTGAAGTATATAGTTGTGATAAATGTTAAGTAGATTATTTTGTTAAAATGATTTATTGTTGTTGTTACTATTAAAACAAGAAATGCTTTAAAATGAGTAATTTTAAATATGAAATGAATAGATGGAGTCAAATCCTACAACTGGAAACTCTAGGCATATAAAATCAAGTTCATAATTTATTATTAAACATTGTAGTGACTTTTATTTTTTGAGAAATATCGGAAATGTAGGTTATGTTTCTAAGAAACAGGACCGTCGCCCTGTGCAGAGTGGTGGTCTCGTAACCACAACTCAGGAAAGGTGGCGGTATCAGAACCACTGCTCTAGTAAGGTGGAGGTTTGTGAATTTTCACCCAGGTGGGGTGGCAGTCCCAGGACCTCCGACCTGCTCTGGGTGGTGGTTCTGTTACTTATGACATAAAATCACGGATCTGCACCTGTGCAAATTCTAACTTGTAATAAGTAAATTTTAAGATTGTAAATTTACAAGGAACCCTCCACCAATAAAATAATGGCTAAATATCATTGTTTAAAGAAATAAAATATTCAAATGGTGGATTCAAAGTACTCAACTTGTATTTATAAATGGGAGTAGGGTTTGCCCCAAATGGAGAACCATAAATACAAATAGTTGGTAATAAAATCAGATTTGAAAAGGAAATCCCTTCAATCCTTGAATGAAAGAAATTAAACTAATAAACCTACAATCTAAACAAAACTACACTAAGCTTGATCTTGAAGAATTTATCCATAGTTTCTCCCTTCCTTGCTCCCATGGCTTCCTTTGCTCCAACCTGCAAATCAAATAAGAGAAAATAGACCAAATGAGGAGAATGGAATAAAGGAAAGGTGTTAATAATAATTCATAAGGAATTTTAGGGCCAGTTTGGAACCCTAGGATCTAGTGGCTACAATTGAATTGATCTAAGGGTGGAGGATCAACCCTAATTTTGCTTGGTAGGAATGTATTCATAAATGTTTTAAATAAATTTTAAGGTATGTGTGGATGGGTGAATGAGGCCATTTAATTGCCTTGGGGTGCAAAGTCTTTATTAGTTCTTAGTATGTTTTAGGAAATTAATAAAATGACTTAAAGCTATTAGGAAAATGAAACTAAATAATTAAGCACGAGGTTAACCATTTTAGGATGGAACATTAACTAAAGAGTAGAAAACACTTAACCAAGTAAATTAAATTAGGGCACCTTACTAAATGAATTTTAATTAATCGACCTTAGAGATAAAGTAAATTAAATATTTAATCATTTAACTAGCCTTGGTCTATCATTGTAAAGTTGAGATTATTGGTGTAAATTAATTTGATGTACCCTAGGCGTTAACACCCCTGTAACCTTTTTACTTTTAGCAAAAAAAAAGTTAGTCGCAATTTTTGGGATAAGTTTTAGGTTTTAACATGTTCCTAGAACGTCATTTTTTGCAGGCATTACAGAGTTAGACTAGTGAATGTGGAGGAGAACCCTATTCCTACTCCACACATGGTTATCATCAATATATTGGCCTTGCTAGAAACTAGAACACTGAGGGGGGGGGTTAATTAGTGTCTATTCGAATTTTGACAAACAATTCAATTCACTTAATTTGTTATAATAAAGCCAAAAAATCATTCACAAGTAGTCAACATGAGAGAGCACACTAAGAGACCCGATTTAATGTGGGAAATCCTTCAAGGGAGGAAAAACCACTGAAATCGAAGAATTAACTTGGACAAGAATGTACTGTAAAGATTACAATGATTTCATAGTTGAGCATCAACTCAACATGGAGCTGCAAATATAAAATTTAACCTAGCATCTAATTGATCTTCAACAAGCTTCTACTTACGTGGAAGCTTCAATTCCCAAATTCAGTCAAGCACCCACTGACCTTCTGTAAGCTTTAACCTATAAGGAACCTTAAAATCCCCATTTGCTAAGTTGCTACTTAGACTTCTGCAATGTTTTTGATCACTCTGAATTTTTTGTCTCACATAACATATCGTGACCACTAAATAAGCTCATTCTTCTTCTCAGTTCTCCTCTTAATTCACCTCTATTCTGATCACCTAATCAACCGTAAGGCACTATTATATAAGGCTCATTTCACCCAAACTTTCATGTCATACTTCACTCATTGAATCACACAAACAAGCATCTACTTTTCATGTGTTCAATCTGCTGCAATATTTTAGTCATGAATGCATTTCTTGTTTACCTTGATCCTCCTAATTTTCTTGTTTTTAAGCTCCTTTAAAGCATGGTAATCAACACCTCATTATTATGCACATTCCTCTTCACTTAAATGGCATTCTTGTTTCATTATTAGACTTGTATTCATCAACATCTCTTCATTGTTTCTACAACTTTTTCATCTTCACTCTCCCCTCAAGGCACTTATCTTCTCTTTATCTCATGCTAAACCATGTTATCTTCTTCATGAGGATGATCCTCTCATACTCCTATGGATATCTATGCTTATTTCATCTCACACTCTTCACTCTAAGGACACCTATCTCTAACATACATTAGATATATCTCCAAAGATTCAACAACAACTAAATACATTCACAAAAAGAGATATTCAATAAGATGGACTTAAAAACATGCCTCTTGCACTTAAAATTCATGGTCCCTTCACCTACTTCACTTGAAAATATGTACAAAGAAGATAAATAGGATATACAAAAACTTAGCCTATAAGAGATATCCTTTCATTTGACATCTTTCAGTCACTTGCAAAGATTTTTCAAACCTGTAAAGAGTTATTTTATTCAAATGATTAGTAAAAAGAGGTTCAAAATTGTTTGACATCCTGACTTCACTTGTACCCTATCCTTTAACTCCTACTGCTTCATTTTTGAAATTGACATCTCTGACTTTGTCTCATTATTTGGCGAGAGACTTGATCTGATACATGTCAGGGATAGTTGTAAGGTGTCATCATCAACTAGGAACGTTACAACATGCTATAAGATTCTCTAGAGCCTCTTCATATCCTTCAAAGACATTATACAATCTTCCTAGTTCGCCATACAACCTTCACATCTTGCTTGAGCACCTATGAGAACACAAAATGCTTAAAATTTGGAATACAGTCTTGAACAAATGATTGAAGGAGCACTTGAAGATAAAAATTATAAAATATTTATGTGAATAGGGGCTGCATGTGTTCTTCATATCAAGAAAATCTTGGCTTCCATTTCATCACAACTTGACTCTTATTTCACGCTTCATTTATGCACATATACGGAGAGATGAAATATCAAGCTTGAGGATGAAATTTTCAACTGATGTCAAGGTTTTAGGAAGAGGATTTATCACTTGTGGATAATTTTTAACACCTAAGACACAACAAATAACCACCATTCCCTTCTTAACACATGCAATAAAATAGAGTATGCTCAAATTTATGTGCATATAGATATACCTTCAGTGATTCGGCAACATATCACACTATCTAAGTTAGATATGACTTCATAACCATATTTATAGAAGGAAAATAATGAAGCACACATCCCATGTCAAGGTTTGGTATGATATCATGCTCATTAGATTGGATTAAATTGATCTTTAAACATTGTACACAGTTAGGGTTTTTAAGTCTTAAAATCCTAGTCATACATTTGAGAGGTGTTGTCCCGTGTTATTGCAAGGGAAAAATTCAACTTGAAAGCAGGACAAATACACCCTAGTGTCAAAATTTTTCATGGTAAACCATCCCCAAAAACCCTCTAGGTTAATCCATTCCTTGTACCTGGTGTATCCTACCCTGTCAAGTGGTCCTTTATGTTGTTTCAACTTTGTCCATAGGTGATTTAGGAAAACAAGTTCATTCAAGTGCTTCCTAGACAAAACTTTTCAAGAGGATTAGGAATGGTTATTTTTAGCCTTTCCAAGGCATAGTGCACACCCCTCAGAGTGGATGTAGGCCCAAATTCATTAGGTATCAGTATGAAGGAGCTAACATTGTGCAACTAATTTTAGAAAGTTTCAGAGGTTTAGGGACAAGTTCAACGAAAGTGGGTCTTTGAAGGTGAAGGAGCTCACAGTTCAAAGAAACACTTGAGATTTAGAAAGTGTTATCCAATTTTTCCCCTTAGAAAAAATGGACAAACACAACCTTGCACACTGAGAAAATGGAGGGATTGATTCAATCATGGGACCTTGAATTTCAAAAATTGGCCAAGTAGGTTATAGGCGGGCTCGGTAATGACAATAATGTCAGAGAATAGAAGTTGAAGGAAGCTCAAAGTTGAGGTAAGTGAAAAAATGGGGACTCCAAAGTCCAAATTTTTTAGACTTTGAAGGTTTTAGATTCCGGAGTTTTGGAAGTCAGGAAGGGAAAAAAAAGAAAAAAAGAAAAAACCTGAAACTCAGAAGTCTGAAAGGTTTGGGTGTTTTCAGGGTCAACTGCTCTTTCAGGGTCAATGATGCCATGATCGGGGATTTTAGAGTTTGAACTTTGAAGACCGAATTTTAGACTTCGAAGGTTTGGAGTTTCAGAGGTTTAGGGGTCTTCACTGAATAAACGCAAAAGCATAAGCTAATGCCTAAAATTCTGAAAACCCGAAGTCTGAAAGGGATCGATGTTTTGGGGTCAATGCAGCAGGCATTTCAGAATTTCAAAGGTCTCGATTTTAGACTTTCAGATGTCCCGATTTTAGACTCTTAGAGGTCCTAGTTTTGGGGGTTTGTTTTGGGCTTGAGATAGTGAGAATCTCGAAAGGAGAAGGGTCCAAAACCCAAAGTCTGAATTTTAGACTTTAGGGTTTTGAAGGTTTGTAGGTTTAAGCGAGTCGGTGGGATGAACAGTGTCACGGGTGCAAAAGGCTCAAGGTCCAAAACCCGAAGTATGAATTCTAGACTTTGGGGTTTCGTAGGTTTCATGTGCCCAACCAAATGAACGGTAACATCAACCTCTGAAGTCAAAATGCTTGAAAGTCTAAAATTTTGGATTTCGGAGGTTGCGATGCATTTCGGAGTCTGAAGAAACAAGATCCAACCACTCATATTTAATGCAGTATGGCCTCCTAATCTTCAAATGGCCATAACTTTTGACTGGGAGCTCTGATATGCACAAGAAAGGACTTTTTGGAAAGATTTTAGTGTCTGCTACATAAATATGATTGGTTTTATTAATTTAAGTGAGACTAAGTATTTCAAAATGAAGAAATACAGTCTGACATTTTAGGGGTGTTTCCATATTTCTCACCTACCCAAATGATGAAGGTATGGGCTTCCTTTCTTTCCCAATAAGGCATAGTACATGGAGGTATGGGTTTTATAGTGGAACCCATCATTATTACAGGTGAAGTCAATGCATTTTATGGTAGTTGAATCAAGATTTCAAGTTTCTTACCTCTCTCCATTCTCTCATTCTTCCTATATATTGTAAGGAGGGGCATTGTTTTGATGTTGGATAATTTTTCTTTACAACCTCCCTTCTTCTCTTTTCTATAAGTGAGGTTGCAAAGAAAAATTATCCATAAATCCAAAATTTTGCATTACATCTTGAATGGGATAATTTTGTTTTGAAGTGAATTTCCCATAACCTTGGGACAAAAGGGACATAAAATTTCACCCAAGACTATGATAGACCCCTGGATCATCATATGACCTCGATGGAGCTCAAGTTGGCCAAATAATCACCTTTGCCCTTATTTTCACCCCTTCCCGTCATCAAATCTTGGAATGCCAGTTGTCCTCACTATGTGATGGAAAATTTTCTGGCACCTTATATCCCATATCTTTGGGACAGTTGGGACACAAAAATATTCCCAAGCCCAATTTTGACCCCTTGTTCTTCATATGACCCTATAAGGTGTCACACATGCCTATTTTCAGCCCCCTCTCCTCTCCACCTCCGCAAATGACCATCCACAACTTGTTATCACTAGAGAAAGGTGCATTTTATTTAACCTCATGTCCCTACCCTTGGGATATTTGGGACACAAAAATGTGCCCAAGCCTAGCCCCTTCCTTGGTCACCCATATGATCCAGTTTCAACCCTGAGGTGTTTTAAAGTGATTTTTCTCTCTCCCTCACCAACCAATCTCGGGATGCCACTTGTTAAGATGAGGGTGAGGAAAAATTTGTGCACCATATATCTTGGAACCTTGGAATACATGGGACATAAATTTTTTCCCAAGGTAAATAATTTTTAACAACTAACTTTTGTATTTAAAACCCAACTTCCGTGCTATTTCTCCATGAATGCTCGTGAAATTACTGCTGAAAGTAATTTATAGAGAACTTGTAGAAAGTGATTGACACTATCCATTTATTAATTTCTCCATCATTACTATAGGTCCATTTTTATTAAAATACTAAAAGAGTTCTTTTTCTACAACCACCATGCCCATTTTTGACCAGAAGAACTCCATAGCCAAAAACCATAAAATCTTCATATCTCATAAACGGGTAATCAAATGCTGCTGAGAATTTCAACATCTCCCTTCCTCTCAAGCACCTAAAAGATGAAATAAAAAATAGAGGTGTACCTGATGTTTTAAATTATCAAACCATAACCTAGTTTCTTCTTCTTCAGTTTCCCATCAATCTGGAAGGCGGTTTGAGCCATAAATTTGAGCACACCATCCAGATGAAAAACCCATATCAAAGAAGCTAATTTTTTGTCAAAACGAGGTGTGGATACTAGTTTCTAGAAATAGTAAGTTCTTCATTATTGTGCTTACTATAAATAGAAAATCTCTCAAAACAAAAAAACCATTCAAAACGACAAACTCATAATTGGACAACTAGGAAACTCAGGCCAAAAAACAAAAAACAAAAAGAAAAAAGTAACATTATAAAAATAGAAAGTGCTCAAAACAAAAATGAAACCTTTGTAAAAGTGTTCCAATCATGATAATAATACCAAAACATTTATTCCAAGACAAAATAATAAACTTTCCCAAAATAAAAGCTCCTGGATCCCAGGGTCTTAAAATAGAAAGTTCTGGTTTTGAGTGCAAGAAGTTGCTACCATCTAAATTTTGACTCATATTGTTGATTTTTACCACCATGAAGTTTAAATTATCTAGCCTAGATCCTGTTTCATCCATTTCATAAGAATAATCTAGTGTGGGTGATAATGATGTCACACACATGGACCTTGCGGACCTCAAAGCAATAATTTAGGTGCACCAAGAGAGCATGTGGAAAAAAAGGTATTTGCGAGTGGATTGTATGTAGTTGGTGGCCACCCCATGTCAGTGAAAATAAATCTTTTTGTGTTGGCTTGTTCCCATAACCATGAGTTGGAAACCTGAATGATAAGAGATGACGACAAATTGATTCTGTCAGTGCTTACCTCGAAGGAAATATCTCAAGGCATACAAATCCCAATTAGAAGAAACATGGTAGTGATCATCAAGGAAGTTGCATCAGCAAAGTCGTCTAATATTGGATCCTAACTTCAAGGAATTTATCTTGGTTCATGGTTAAAGCAAGGAAGGAAGCCCTCCCTGTGCCAAAGATTATTTCTTGGAATAAATTCCAAAAAAGTTTCTTCGATGCCATCATTCTCCTGATCTGAGTAATGGGAGAAGAAACCACAAGAAAATTTTAGGACTGGATGACATTTTTCATTCTCACAATTCTAGAAGGAAAGAAGACCATTGACTGGGGAAAAATAATCAACGATAGCTTGCACCACCAATTGCTTCAAGTTCCACCTTCCAAGAAGTTCTTCATGACTTCATACCTGGTCTACACTTTGGCAAACACAAGACCATTTAGGGGCCTAAAACTTGCTCAAAATGTTTCTCAGATGAATCCTACATATGACAAGTATCCACACTTGGTCCTAAAAGAAAGTAATCAACACTTCACAAAAGTGAATGCTGCTTTCACATTGTATGTTATCCAACTACTGGAGGGGAACCCACATTCAAGAATGTCTGCACATGCCACTGCTATAGTCAAAAGGTATGAATCATACTTCATACAATTTTCAACTTGTTCATATGTACAAGTGTCAAGTTTTTAACCTTCTCCATGGAGATTGCCACACTACTCGAGCAACAGGACAGTGCTAATTGAGCTATGTAGACAACTGGTGCATATTAATCAGAAGACAATGAATAGAAAGAATAAGTTGATTGCCTTCCCTATCTCACTAGGAATTTTATTTCAAGAGTGCCCATGAGGCCACCAACATGGAAGATTCCTTGTTCCCAATAAAAATGCACTCATACACTTTAAGGGAGGATTTTGACATCTGAGATGATCTAGACACCTTTCACCTGCCTGATCTGTATCATGTCCCACAAATTGAAATTTTTTGGGTGAACTATGTTGATGATTTTGAAGTGCAATAGGGTGATCATAGAAGGATGATAGTCAAGAAAATGAGAAAATTTAAGCCCGACTGACATGATGATGGTTTTCAAGAGTATGACACAAAAATGTAGATCCAGAGTACCTGACAGTGAAATATTCTTCCCTCCCCCAAGTTGTTTGGAGTGTTCGAAAGTATGGATATATCAAAGAACGGATGGAGGTGGTTATTAAAAGGTCAAAATACTGGTTCAAGAAAAATAGGGTTGCTCTCATCTCATCCACAAACTTCCCTACCCTTCGGAGGTAGGCATCTCACCATTATTCTTCTAAGGAAAAATACAAGGCTCCCAGCTTGGTTCAATCAGGAGAAATATCGAAGAGGAAAGTAATGGAACTAGAAGCCCCTCACTACAAGAATTTACATAACAAAGTAAGAACAATGGAGGATCCTGTAATTGATTTAGAATAAAGGGAGATTGACCTAGCTCATCTCTCATACCTAGAATAATGTCCAATCTTCTCTTCTCTCATTGCTATGCTAGCCCTGTCTAATCAGGACGCTCCTTCCCATTTAGATCAAGAGGCTGCAATAGTACCAAATGATGAGCTAGAAACAAATGATATATTTCCTTTGGTATAAGATATGATCACGACGGAAACTCACACTATGCAATAGGTGACAATTCTTGATTTCTCGACTATCACCTCGATGGTAAAAGGGAAGAAAGGAAAATTGGCTCAAGCGGATTCTCATTTTTTAAATGGCACCTCGGGTAACTAGTATGTAGAGGTAGTTGGGAAGAAGGTTGTAGAGCCCATTGAAGAAATTACTTTGGTAGAATACGAAATGAAAACAATGATCCTGGGCCCAATGAAACATGAGGGTGATGTTCAATTGTTTCAAGAGTTTTCCACTCGCCTCCTCATGAGAAATCAAGAGTATAAGGAGAAGTTGGATCAAGTGGAAGACCATATTAGGACCCTCACCTCATATGTACAAGTGCTCCTTGATGCAAGTTCTGCCACTTCTCTTCTATAAAAATATGTTACTCCTATTAGTAGCTTCAACCCCGAGTCTATCAGAAAAACAAAAGGGTTCACCATGCATGGAAAAGTGAATGAAAAATAAGTGAACATGATCCTAGAAAAGGGTAAGTTGTTGCTACTAGAAATGTTAAGGTTTTTGAAGTACATGGATTCCATGACCATGAAAATAATCAAAAAATGAGAAGGGATCAAAGCAGAGAAGGATCAATGGGATCAAGTGTATCCGCTGGTCATAGAGATGGGCAAGGTCAAATCATCCCTCTTGATAATCAAAGGTGTATTCTCTTCAGCATCAGATGAGTTGTCTCAAGTTTGGGCTCAAACTTTGGTCACCTACTATAAAACGATGAACCATGCTATCAAAAATCTCGATTCATATGAGGAATATGTATAAGGATGTCGATTCTCAAGTAAAAAATCTTGGAGTGCCGACCTTGAATGAAAACACTACAATAGATGACATGTTGAAGTATTTTGAAGATATAGTAAAAAAAGAGGCCATAGATCCATTCTCATTTAATGATGACACTTCGGAGTCTCTGGAAGAGATAAGTGCGGTAATTTCCAACACTACAAAAGATCTCCAATCCTGGTACTCAGAATGTAGGAGCATTATTTCTTTTGCAAAAATTTGGATCAAATCACTGAGTTTTATTCACGTCCCTCAGGATGAAAAAGTGGCACCTGTGGTAGAAAGGTTTAGCAAACAATTCAAAGGCATTAAGATTTCCCTTGTGGAGCTTTCTAGGAGTCCATCAGTAGCAAGGTATTTATTGGAATAGTTCTCTCTCATCTTCTTATTTCTCTCTTCACTTACTCCCCCCCTCCTTATTCCATGTTCTATTTATTCATTAGGGGTTACAATTTTTCATTTTGTCCTATTCCTATTTTTTCTTATTCATTTAAATGTGACTATGGTTTGTAATGTAATAAGTTACCCTTGATTTATAAAAGGGGACTTAATCCTATTCCTAGGTATATGAAAAGTCACATGTTGTAAGAGGACAAATGAAATGTCATGTGGGGGGAAGGTGAAGAGTCTTCTAAAGGTCTATAAATTGTAATGATACCCCCTTTATTAAGGGTTGTCAATTTTGTATGCTCACGAGAGACTACTACTTAGAGTATAGAACAAGAGATAGAAATTTATTCTATTTTCTCCTCTCATATGTTCTTCCATTATCCATTATGTAAAACTTTGCCAAGATATCAATAAAGAAGAAATGAGGTTCTTTCCTTCTTGATAAGAGAATTACTGAGACTTTGAGATCATAATTATACCTTGTCTTGATGTTAGTAACAAAGTTGTTTTTCTTTATGTTTATGTGTGTTGAAGTACTCTGATTAATATATATATATATATATATATATATATATATATATATATATATATATATATATATATAGGAATATGATTTTCTACCTGAGATATTAATCCCCCTCTCTTTTTTCCCACCCCTTTCCTACCTCCTCAAAAAATTCCTCCCTTGCAAGAAATTGAAATATTTTTCTGCAGGTTCAGTGGAGTGCTCATGTTGGATCCCCAACCTCTAAGGCCACCACATATTTCAATTTCATTCACACATAATAAATGGAGCTACACCATTCTAGCCGAGGGACATAGAGTCTCAGAGCGTTGGCGAATACTAAAAAAAATTCTAGTCAACAAGATGTTTCACCACATTTTCCCTCACTTTTTTTTATGTCCATACAGTTGTAGTCACACCTCACCATAACTTCTTACTCCAATTCCAAACCTTCTGTTGAAAAAAATGATAGAAGGACCTTATGATTTTAGGCCAAATGTACTTACCATCTTGACTGTCACACTAATGACAGACCCAATATTCAAGAATTAGATGTTCTACTAGTGTAAGCCTTTGCCTAAGGCATCTAAGGTGAATTTTTGAGAATCCCCTAATATTTTACAACTAACTGTACCGAGAGTAATCACCATTTCATGGAATATATTCATGAAAATTAAACATTTTCCGGAGTGTGCATACTGGTTCTTAAGTCCCTAAAAATAAATATTTATTTTGAGGCATCTTGCTAATAAAATGACCATATGTGGAAGGAACACTTCAAGAAGAGCATATTCACTATCTCCAACAAATTGAATGCAGAGTTTATAGAGTGAAATTTACAAGCACCACTCAGAATTCATTCTTCTTGACAAGATCATACAAGCTAGTTTGAAGAGTAATGCAAAATAGGACTACACACTTCTTAACCAAAGCTATTAGAAGCTTCAAAAAAATATTTTTTACCTGTATAAGGTGACCACAACCATTTCTCACTTCAATCCTTTGGCTTATGCTCATAAACATCCTTTAAACACCTTGATTGGTTTATCTTGAGAAGCCTTTAAGCGATAGGTAAGGAAGTTTGATTGAATTCACACTAAACTTGTATTGATATTACCTAAAACTCTTCATGAAATATAAGAACACCTCACATACCTTCTTCCACAACAGGGGCTTCAACTTGGCATCTTCAAATTTACACTGTATATCTAAAACCTTGCAAAACAAGGTTAAACATGTACAGAACAGTTAACCATGAGGAACAAAAATCCCACCATTTTGACCTAGAAGAAGAATTATACACTCCTAAGAGGTTATACCAACTTGTAAAATTTATTTGTAGACAAATAAGCTTATTTTATGCCTATCGCTTCAATAAGGTGGTTTGGTGAGTGTAAGATCACTGATAGAAAAATGAATATAACTTTTTTGTTACTTAACCATTTGAACTAAGGTTTTTTTGCAAAATTTTAGTATTGGAGTGATATTCAAAAAAACATCTTATGATTTATCTGAAGAATGCTTGTCAATTTTGTTTTAGGGCTAAGAAGATAGGTCACTGTTTTAGCTCTTCTCACTTTACCAGGTTTCGGTAAAACTTGAATATCTTCAACAATATTCTTCAAAATTTCATGAAACTTGACCCAGAGCACTAAAAAAAATTCATATATAGGCTACATGGATTTATTACTCATAAATGAGCATGTAAATTCAAGACCAATCTCATTTCTCTAAGCTTCCACTGCTAGTTCTCAAAGGCAGTTTTAGTAAAACCTTAAAATTTACCTCCAAAAGATAAAGTATGACCTATGGATGCTCATAAATTCTCTAAGAAGTGTTCCTAGGATCCCAAAATGCTTACTTAGGCTTTTAATGACCTAATTTGAGCTCTTACACCTCTTTAGGCTCTAGAACTAAGCCTAAATGGGCTAGTTCCAACTGCGACCTTGAAACACCATTTCACACCTATAGGACACATGTGGAAATCACACCAAGCATCTCCATACTTCCAGTGGGCACCTACCTCACTGGCCAAGCTTGTAATACCCTGAAAATTTTCTAAATGTTCAAGAAGACATCATGAAACCACTCTATGAACACAACCCACCATTGAGAAGGAACTACCAATCAACCTTCATTCCCCTGACTAATCCTCACTTCACCACTCACACATTTTCTATCAATGCCATCTAACATCAACGAAAACACCAATGTACTATGGTTCAACAGTCTCCCCCTTTTTCATTGATGGAAAAAAACTTAGAAACCTTGATGGCAAACAAAAAAACAACATATTTAAAGCATTCATACCTTGTTTATGACAACACTCTCTCCCCCTTTGACATCTATGGTAAAATTCATCATAAACTCTCTCCCCCTTTGACATATATGATAAAATTTGTCATAAAATCTTTCCCCCTTTGACATCTATGATAAAATTTCATACATTCAACAACATAAACAATGTGTAAGTGATCATTGACAAAACATAACCTTAACTCAAAAATATCCGCCTTGGATTATACCTGCTACCTTTCTAACTATATCTTGAATAGATACATGGATTTCTCTACCAATCAACATCAATGCTCCCACTAGACCTATTCCCTTAATGTTCATATATCTCAGTTCACCATGATCAAGAAAGAGCTCAATTATACCTTAAGCTAGTTGATTGTGCTATTTAGAGCTTAGATCCATGAATCAACTTTTCAGATCCTTTTGAACCAACTCTAGCCTTCCAAAGAAACTCAAAAATTTCATGAAATCCTCCCTTGTTGGTCCCCATGAGTTTGTACCATCTCCATTTGACTGGTTATGCAGGATTTAGGATTCATACCTTGTACTTGGAGCATGTAGGTGGGTCCACATTACTTCCTCTTCCCTGAGTTGTCTTTTAAGTGTTTATAGACTCCTTTGTATGGGATAATGACTCATTTGAGTATTTTCCTTGTTCTTCTTGTAAAATTATATGCACTCCTCATTTATCTTTCCCATCTTATTGATCAACTAGAATACTTGATCAAGAATTAATCTGAGCTCTTTCTCATATGTGAGATCTCATCAAATCTGTAGGTATCTGTTTCAGACTTACAAACACCCTATAATACCTTGTGATGTAACATTTTTCAAACTCACAAGCTCTACAATCCTTTTAGTATCCACCTCTTAGGATAATAAGAATTATATCCACCTCTTAGGCTAATAGGAATTGTACTTCATCTCATATATCAATGTAAAGTGACACTGTGATCTCTCAAACTCTTTCTATATAATTACTTTTGAGCTCCTTCAAGAATGTACTAGCTTCAGGATCAACATTAGTGTTAATCCATCCTTTAAGTGTTGTTGAATAATATTCATGAAGTTTATCATGATTATATCCTTCAACCCGATCTTGTGAGATATTCCATTACATGTTGACTCCCCTAACACTTTTAAAGGCATTGTGAAAGACCCTAATTGGTCATCTAGAAATATGACATATTATACCAAGTCTAAAATATGTTCCTTGGCTTTGGAATATTTTTTACGCCTTTCTAAATATTTTTCATCTACATACCTCTTCATTCTAAGATTGTATTCTTGCACACCTTATAGAATCTTTAAATTTTTTTTGATGTAAGTCTTCTAGTTTCATCATTAGAGCAATCTATCATACTGTGACTGATGATATTAGACCTTCAAGATTCTTGGGTTAAGGATGAGCATCTTCATTTATTCATAACATGTTCTGTGTTCAACTTGAACATGATTGTGACCTCTGTAAAATATCCTTTACTCAAAATTCTATGCAAGACATCAAGTTTTCTTATTTCCATGAGACACTTTCAAATTTTTGACTTAGAAACATTTTCATCCTTTGAGCGCTTCATTTTCAGAACTCTGTAGTTGAACATCCAAATTTTGAGCCCCTTTGCAACATACAATTTATGAATGGATAGCTATCAAACATGGATTTACTTAACTTGATCTTCATCATGGTTGAAACTTTCATAGAATTTGGATGCGCTTTCTCTTGTTATACTGATATCTAGAGGATTAACTTATGGCTATGGATATACATTTGATGCATCTTCTTGAGACTTATCAAAACTTGTATGGTTTTGAAAATTTGCAACAAATTTTCATAGCAAGACTCTGAAAAAATTATTTTTTCTCCTTTCATGATTCAGGTTTAAAGATAATGACAGAGACACACTTGAAATTTTGTACCATGAACCACTCCCCCTTGGAATATACTACAAATTTTACACAAGGACACCACTAGGACCAATAATTGATTCAAGTTGAGTTTGTTGCTAACATATTAATATACCTTGAATGAAAGGAACGTTTCTCCCTTGAATCAAATCTTGAGAACACTATGAAGGACATGGAAACACACATTTTTGACCACTTGTGAACATATGACACTTACTTACACTCCTCTTTAAGCAAGAAATTTTTATCAAGATTTAACTAGACCTACTAAAAATTGTGATCACTCACCATGACATAATTTTTGGGCTATTGGAATAAAATTTAATAAGGAAATTAGATCAAGATACTTGACACTTTTCAATAGTTTCGTACTCTCTTGAAGAATTGTCTTACATGAATAAAACCTAAGAAAGATGACTCAACCATGAATCAATCTTGCCAACATAGAGAAAGATAACACATGCCTTGAAATCTATCTACCATATTCTCTTTACACGATTACTCAAGAAGAACATTCAAGAACTTCAATAAGCACTAGTACTTTAACAGAAGGCTAAACAAACATTCCTTGACATACCTTTGCAATATGTCGAAGACTCCAATTAGGAATTACTGATGGAAAATTTATTTCAAGGACATACTTTGGACTATTCACTCAACATCATCATTGTTAAGACTTTGATTGGTAGTTTGATAGAATAATGAGGGGTAGACCTTGATTCTTTCAACTGATATATACCTCCTAGAATCCTAGAGAAGGCACACCAACTTTCGAGATTACCTCAAAAAATTAGATAGTCATCAAAGCAACATGATGACTCAATTATTTCCCTTATTGTCCTTAGGATATTTTCAATCTTCTTCGATGCACTCTTTGGTGTGACAAACTCATCTCCTAAGTCCTCACTTTATAATTGGATGCCTGATAGACATACATAATGAACCTAATGTACTTGCTCTAGTACTAATTTTTATAATAGATCTTAGATGGTGATGAGGATCATAAAGAATCAAGGCACAATGGTTGAGGGAGAACGACATGTTACATGCATGTAGGTGGTATTTTAGATTTGTAATTGTATCCCAGATAGGGTCATGAGTTCTAATGTCTTGGAAGGATATACACGTTATGTGTCATGGATCAAGTCCATAAAAGTTGTAAGGGAGACCCAAGTCTAGATATCCTATGTCTTAGGTAGATGATGCTTCCTAATAATACCGTGAAAGGTCAATTTTCCATCAAAATGTGGTGCTATAGGATTGTGAAGGTTCTCAAAGGCATGAGGAGCTAGTTTTAGTTATCATCTAGATAAAAAAGGTGATAAGAAGGATAAAGAATGGTAGAGTTTTGTGACTTGCATAGTTTATATGTCTTATTTCTTATATTCTGAGAAAAATGAGGGTACTTTAGGCTATGATTGTGCTACAGTGACATGCTATAGGTATGATAATGGTCTCTAGAGGAAGAGAGAGTTTGTACTAGTTCTCCATCATGTGCTCAAAGTGTCAAGGACCCTAGCTAGGCAGGGTAATTGAATTTATTGTAAGGAGGAGTGATCTTAATTGATTCAAAAGTATGGAAATAATTTGGAAGACTATAATGATGACCTATAGGTGTACAAGATCCCATGAAGGTAGAATATGATGTTATGATCCCTCAACAAATTCCTAAAGTGTCTATGAGTCCTATTTGTTACAAATATATTGTGACCTTATTAATAAATTGTAATATTATCAATAATGAGTTTATAGAACTCATCTTAATAATATAGTTATAATAGTTAGTATTAGTATTTGGGTGAGTTATGAGAACAACTCACGTAGCTATTTTGGTGTGTGAGATAATAAAGGGATGTGTGAGATATTAGGGAATAAGTCTGAGAGATTCATGGAGAGAGATATGAGGGATTGAAGATGAAGTTTGAATCCACCTTTGTAGGAGATCAAACATTATAAAATGTATTCTCCATCTATGTAAATCCATCCCAAATGAATTCAATTTCAATATTATAATATTCGGTGTTTATTTTTTATATTATAGTCCAGTGTTTAACAGTGACATTAAAGCAGGTTAGCTTGTTTGTGTGATGGATAAATAATCATTATTGAAGGGTCTGACTATGGGATTTATTTCACATTCATCAAAACTACCTCAATTCATTTTTTTTCAGATTGAAAGATATTCCTAGAATCTTACGCGCCATATACACCATTCATTTGATATCTTGGCGTATTTCACCATATCTATGATTTAGCATCTTGTTATCTTGGTCTTGCCATTTCATTTCATACGTCTGGTCCACCCTTATGTTATGTGGCTTTGAAAAGTTGATCTGTTGAGTTCCTTGATAAATCGTGAGCTACAACTCTTCTTATCCGTTTTTTGCCATTTTTTGATTTAGTGAAAAAAAAACACAAGCATATATATATATTTTTTCCAATTTTGGAAAGGGGGTTGGAAAGATGTTGGATTTCAAATTTGTAGTTGCCATAAATTTCTGTAGGTAACTCAAATTAAGATGATATTTTTTTAAATGTGTATTTTTTTGAGCTCTTTGCATTGATCATATGCTTTCTGCTCTCAATCGAAATTAAAATTTTACTTTTTTTTTAGTTTATTACAAGGGTGCATTTTCAACTGAGTTCGACACCCATAATGGAAAAATTAACTCATATTAAAAATTTTGAAGGTAAAGATTTCCATACCTGGCAAGTTCAAATCCAATTATTGTTAATTAACAAATAATTGTGGGAAATTACCGATGGTAAAATACCAAAACCAACTGATGCAGATGAAGCCACCAAATGGGAAAGAAAGGATATAAAATCTACAACAATTATTGGCCTAGGATTATCTGATGCTTACTTGCATCATATAGACTTATCAAAAAGTTCAAATTTCATATGGAATACATTGAACAAGCTTTTTGGATCCCAAACAAGAAGCACAACATTATCTCTCAAACAAAAATTGTTTGGACTCAAGATGAAGGAAAGTGACAACATGTTACAGCACATAAGTAAGTTTCACTCCATTTTAAATCAATTACCAGGGATAAAAATAGATGTTCCTGATGATGATGCAAAAGCTGTATTACTAAATAACATGCCAGCCAATTATTCCAACATGGTTTTTACACTAAGAAAAATACATCCTAGCTTAGAAGATCTAATTTATTCATTGATAGATGAAGAAAATAAGAATATTGATCCAGAAGAAAGTGTGTTATATGGAAAAAATAAATACGAAAAATCATTTGTTAAAAGAATATTTAAAAATTCTTCTAAGCAAGGATCAATTTCCAAGGATTCAAAGAAGTGATTTATCTACTACTATTGTAAATAATGATGGATGTTGTTATTCCCTTCATTTAATCAACTCTTTGTTGATGTCATATTCAAATAAGGGGGTGTCCGAAGATATATGCAATAAGAAATCTTAGTGATCTAGTAATTGACTGTAAGTATTTGTTATTTTATTTTCTGGGGGTTTTTACAGTGTCTTTAGGATTCCATGACCAAAGCCTTATTATCTCTATGCTGTAAGAAACTTTCTGAAATAAACACTCATTGTTGGAATGAATTTCTTGGAAATAAACACACATACATGAATAAATAGATTGCTGGAAATAAACACACTTTGCTTGGAAATAAACACACGGGTAAAAATGTTGTGAAAAGCTTATAAGGAAATGAGAATCTAGTGTATAACACCTATATGGACAAGTATAAAACAAAGTTTAATTTAAAGAATCAAAGACATTTACAAAATTAACAGATCTACACTATTTGCTTTAGAAATATAAATACCAATGAAACAAGAATCCTAGTTCTTAGAGGAGTGGGCCCTTGCTCCACCTTGAATGAGGATTTGAAAAAGTAATATTTACTCAAAACAGAGTGGCTATTTTATTTCTGAAATATTATGTCTTACAAAAATGTACTGATTTTTTTTAATCTCTATGTGTCTGTACACACACACACACATTCCCTCTTTAATCTATCTACAAGTATTTTTATATGTATTTATTTCAAGATGCATTTACAACCATAGTTGTTCTACCAATTTATATGGAACTGAATTATGCCCAAAATAGATGTTGAATTTGGAACCTTGCTGAACATATAACTGTCTGATAAGTTATCCTTCGATCTTCGAGTATGAATAATAAAAAATCTTCTGATCTACTCATGACTGAAAGGCTTCATTGATTTCTTTATCATTGGATGTCATCAAAATAATAGATTCCCATTGGTTCCAGAAATTTGGAGAAGTTCTGGAACTAAAGGGGACTGTTCTTGATATAACCGTGAAAGTTCTGGAGGTAAAAGCAGGACTTTCAGAACTAAGTGCTGGGGTTTCAGAATTAAGTCTGAAAGTTCCAAAAGTAAATGATAGAGCTCATAAACTGTGTGATAGATTTTCAGAACTAAGCCTGGAAGTTCTAAAACTAAGCCGTATTGAAGCCAAAGCTCCTAAAAATATGTTGATCACTTCATACTCTATTCTCTAACTAATTATGACTTGTTTTATTATAAAAATTGAATTTCCACACACTTTGTTAGGAATTACAAAGCTTTTAAACTTTAGTACTAAATTCAATAAAAGATGGATAATTACATCATAACTTACATTAGATTAAACAAAAGTCACAAAATGTAGTCGAACTTGATAAAAAGGAGATTAAAATAAGATAATTAATTGTGAATTAACGAGACATATTTTGGCCTTATCAAAAAACTTGGTCATATGGTTGTAAACTATAAACTGAGAGCTCAAGACCTACTTGATGGGAAATTACAAGAGAATGCCATTGCTGCTGATGAAGAAAAATATTATGATAAGGAAGAACCAATGAATGATGACATCGGTTATAATTATGAATATTTTCTTTACTAAGTAAGTATCATCTACATGGAGGAAGGAGGCAAGGGAGGAAGGAGGTAACGAATGAAGGAGGTCAATCAACGACCTCTCGTCAGCTGCAAGCTACGAGGCCATATAATGGTGTTGTGGCATTTCATTTTTTCTGTTGTGTGTTTACTTTCTGCAAATAAGAACAGATGAATCATACCTATTCAACTATTGTAATAAGTGAGCTCCTGCATGAGTAATATTTCCTACATTTTCTCTTGAAGTTAGAGCATTGCAGGAGATTAGAAGCACCAATGTAAGTCAGTTCGTGGATATTGAAAAGGTTTTTGGGAGATCTAGAAAACCACATGAGGTGGAGAGTTGATGGTTCATGTCACGTCAAGGTTTGTGGTAAACCTTTTTAAAACCATGGAAGGAGAGAGCCTTTTTTTATCAAGGTCATGAGAAAATTTGGGCATGCCACATGGGTGAACATACTGTAGATAAGCGTGTGAATGTTTTTTTACCATGTCAACATTAGGGGAGTGTATATTGGGAATAAATAATGTTAACAATAGGGGAGTGAATGTTACAAATATATTGTGACATTATTAATAAATTGTAATATTATTAATAATGAGTTTATAGAGCTCATATTAATAATATAGTTGTAATAGTTAGTATTAATATTTGGGTGAGTTGTGAGAATAACTCACGTAGCTATTTTGGTGTTTGAGATAATAAAGGGATGTGTGAGATATTAGGGGATAAGTTTGAGAGACTCATGGAGAGAGATATGAGGGATTGAAGATGAAGGTTGACTCCACCTTTGTATGAGATCAAACACTATTAAATCTTTTCTCCATATATGTAAATCCATCCCGAATGAATTCAGTTTTAATATTATAATATTCGGTGTTTGTTTTTATATTATAGTGCAATGTTTAACACTATTGTAGTCTTTTATTTTACCAAACAACCCAAGGTGCGCTGACACATCAGCCAGGAAAACCTAAGTGCTCACCCGAAGTGCACAAGGGTACCAAGTCCCTATTTTATGGAATATTTGTCAAGGAGTTAGCATGATAAGAACATACATAGGTATATTCCAGATCCATAATAACAATGCAACAATAAACCATAAACAAATCTAGATCATAACCATATGTAAGAATAACTTATACAAGGATCAAGATTAGGTGTACCATATAAGAACAGGTCACAGATATGTCAACAACCAATAACTAGCCACAAAGATCCATTGTATTAATTAATGTAAAACACAGAAGATGAATACATACATAAGAGTATCATTATAGTCACGCACACTCATAAAACAACAACATCATATTGGAAAAACATGGATCCCTAAACCATGTGAATCAATACATATTTATATGGGTGAGGACTTTCCCTTAATTGCCTATGCATCCTCAAAATAGGCTACATGCTAAGAATAGCCATGGACCCTGTAGACACCTATAATTACACCCAAGCAATTTAAATACTTAAATTGCGCTAATTATCCCCTTTCTCGCAAATCAACGACATATCGCCAAAAACACTCATTTTCCCTCATATCATCATTAATTAATTACACTAAGCTAATTAATTAAGTTGCCTATCCAACAAATACTCTAATTAATGACCTTCCGTTAATAAATCACCCCTTCTACCTAGACTAATTAATTATTATTAATTAATTAAATTTTCCTTCCATTTAACCAATAAATCAATATTTAATTGATTTAATCCCCTTCTAATAGCCTAAATCGTACTAATAATCCTCTAATTATCTTCTATAGGCTTACATCTACCTATTAGTTAATCACCTTTGATTAATTAAAACACCCCCAACTCCCATGACTTGCTAAACATGTATTAAACCCTTCTAAAGTAAGGTTACCTTTAATAAAGCAACCTTATCCATTCCTAATCATGTTTTACCTTTATCCCACATTCATGAGAATGTGTTGAATCCTTTATCCTTTGGGCTATATAAAGAGTCCTCCACCTACCTTTTTACTTACACCTAAACTTCTTAAGAGAGCAAATGCAAAGCATATAGCAAAGAGACTAAGAGCTTGCCTTTTGTTTTCTTGAGAGGTCACCATTGTTAAGAGCTAAGCTTCCTATTCTTGCATTGTTTAAGGATCAAACAAATAATTGTTGATTGCCATTGGAGCTAAATAGGTCCATTCATTCTTGTTGGTAATCTAGGAGAGTAGAGATGTTAAAATAGCATGCATAGTTTTGATATCATGTTTTCAAAGTTATAATGTTAGTTTAAATCTTGCTTAGTTCTCTATCTTGATAATGTTTATGCTTTGTTTTAGCTAAATTGTAGAACTATTTTAGGTGGTAGTTCTTGCTTCATTTGATTTAGCATTAAGAAAAGTATACATGCAAACATTTGGCATGCCCGGTGGTACTTACTCCATTATCATTTGCACTTAATTTCAAGTTTTTGTAGTTAAGTCTCATTTTTGGTTACTAACCCTCTTTTACACATGTTGATCTAACTTATTTTTCTTAACTTGTTTTGTTGAGTTTACATGTGTTGAGTTTTCATTGTAGGTATAAAGGAGGTGAAGTGCTGTCAAAATTAGAATTGATGAGAAAATTTCAAGATTTCATCATGTTTTCATTTTTAGAGCTTACTTTTTCATCATTCTACATGCTAGTTTTGTCAATTTCTTAAAAATTTTAAATTCTTGAGCATGTAGGTTAGTGTTTGATAGTGCTGAGTCTTCTATTTACATATTAATATGGTGGGTTGCTGTCAAAATTTAATCTTGGTGGGAAAATTTCAAGATTTCATCATGTTTTCATTTTTAGAGCTTACTTTTTCATCATTCTACATACTAGTTTTGTCAATTTCTTGAAAAGTTTAAATTCTTGAGCATGTATGTTAATGTTTGATAGCATTGAGTCTTCTATTCATATATTAATGTGATGGGTTGTTGTCAAAATTGAATCTTGGTTGGAAAAATTTACCCATTTTGCAGATTAAGGGACGTTTTTTTGACATTTTTTGAGTGCATGTTAAGTGCATCCCTGTGAGCATAAGAGCATATGCGTAACCCATCTTCCGAAGGCCATAAATTTTACTCCCGAACTCGAAATGACTCAATTTTTTTTACGTTGGAAAGGTATTGAAGTTAAATATGAAATGAAAATATAAATTTGGGATTTATACTTACAAAAATTATAGGTTTTTATGTTAGTTTAAAACTAGTCATTTTCTATTATGTCTAATGTTTTGATGAATGTTATATTTCCATGCTTACTCAATTTAGACCAAAGCGTGTGTATGCTCTTATCTTGCACCTTTTGGTGATCTTGAGAATCAAAAACAACTTTGATATATATCTTTTTAACATTGGGATTAAACTTAGAAATTTGATTATTCATTTTGCTTAAGGGAATGAACCTTTTACAAAACATTTTTCAATGGTCCTTTGATTTGAAGTTTTCCATTTCTATATAGTTGGGATAAATTTTGTGTATGCTCTTCCCTTGCACCTTAGGGTGATCTTGAGAATAAAAATCAACTTTGGTCTTCATTTTATAATATTTGGTAAATTGGAAACTTCATCTTTCACTTTTGGTTTAAGGGAATGAACCTTTTACAAAGCATTTTTCAATGGTCTTTTGATTTGAAGTTTTCCATTTCTATATAGGTGGGATAAAGTTTGTGTATGCTCTTCTCTTGCACCTTAGGGTGATATTGAAAATAAAAAGTAACTTTCGTCTTCATTTTATAACATTTGGTAAATTGGAAACTTCATCTTTCACTTTTGGTTTAACCGGAATGAACCTTTTACAAAGCATTTTTCAATGGTCCTTTGATTTGAAGTTTGTCATTTCTCTATAGTTGGGATAAAGTTTGTGTATGCTCTTCTCTTGCACCTTAGGGTGATCTTGAGAATCAAAACAACTTTAGTCTTCATTTTATAACATTTGGTAAATTGGAAACTTCATCTTTCACTTTTGGTTTAGGGGAATGAACATTTATTAAGAATTTTGTATGGTTCAGTGATTGAAAAGATTTTATTTACTTTTTAGTTGGATTATTTGTTGTGTATGCTCTTATCTTACATCCTTGGATGATCTTGAGAATCAAAAGCAACTCTTAATCCTCTTTTAAACAATGTGACTTTCTTGGAGAACTACTAATGCTTGAGTGAAGGACCTAAAAATGCTTGTCAAAGAAAGGAGGAATCAAAATAAAATAAAAAACTACTAATATAGTTGTTATACAGGTTGCCAAAAAGTGTTCAACCAAACCACACCTAATTAAACAAGATAAAAAGAACAACATATTCAAAACACTGTATTGCAGGTTTCAGAAAAGGGTACGTCCCTCTCCGCTCAACTGAAACATAACCCCTTTGGTATAACGCCTTAAGCTACAATAATGGGGGTGGTTCCAAGAAACCCAAAGTAGTCCATACAAGAGGGAACCTTGTGGACAAAACAGGAAGTGCTCCGCACTACCTACTTGACTAGTGATTCATTTGTGAGATCGCA
The DNA here is from genome assembly GCA_019776745.2 of Taxus chinensis. Taxonomy (NCBI): domain Eukaryota; kingdom Viridiplantae; phylum Streptophyta; class Pinopsida; order Cupressales; family Taxaceae; genus Taxus; species Taxus chinensis. Next base: position 191,213,441 of record CM034150.1, on the reverse strand, counting down.
TTACAGGTTGTTCATTGTGGTGACCCCAGTGATAGTACACGTAGACGCACTAGTTGCCTACTGTTCTTGAAGGGGGTAAAGTAAAGCCGAGATACTCCCAAACTAGTCAGTGTGACTTTTTGGGTAAATCTCACTCGCTCGTGGCAACTTTGTAACACCTAGGGTGAGAGAACCACCTAGGAGAATATACTTTGGCCAGGAGCCCACTTTGACCATTCAAAAACAATGTTGAGTTGTGAACCACATTTTCATTGAGAAACGTGTGACGCATTACTTTCACCTAGTTTTTACTTGCCTTAGGGCAAGGAAAAACTCTGCCGAAGTGAAGCTAACATTTTTGGTCATTCTTTTGATTTGTTTCCTTCACATTCTTTTGACACTTTGTTGATCAGAAGGAGAGTGACTACCTTTGTGTTACCAATTGATTTTCTCTGCCACTTTTTTGTCCATTTACGCCCATCCATGTTTGCAGCTGGGTAAGTTAAATGTCTAAAGTGTGCGGAGGTGTATTTATATCATTGGTAGCTTTCGTGATCTTGATACCCATGCCAAGATCATCATCATAGTTCAGATTAATTCATCATTTGATCTCCCTTTGACGTGTTATCTTGTGTGCATTGTCTCGACACATTAAGATACTTATGTCATGTTTTTCATAAATGTGATCTAAGTATCTACATTGTAGCATTACGCTGCACACATTTTCACACATCCTCAGTATACCTTGACTTGTTTTGGCTTCAAACATTGTCCAAAATCTTGAAGAGTGTCGCTTACTTTGTTTGCATCGTTTCAATACCACTTTGACACTAATATCTTGCTTCTTCTTAAAGCTTGATTAACGTGTCTAATTGGTGTGGTTACGTGGCTTACGTTTGTAATCCTCACCCTTTAACATTTAGGCCTTGTTGTCAAACTCTTCATGGTATCCTTTGATTGGGAGTCACATCTACCCTTTGTTAATATTTACGCCTTTTTCATTTTGAGCTTGACGTAAATATTGCCATTGTGTTGATCATTTTTGTATTAGACTATCACTTTGAACATGCATTTTACATAGGGAGTAGTTCCTTGTTGATTGGCTTTTTGTTTCACACATTCGTGATTGTTCTTTATGATTATTCATTCAGAAAACTTGTTTTCTAGGATAATCCCTTTTGATCTCATCAAAATTACATCATCACAATGTTTATTTTCCTTAGCCCCCCTTTGGAAAATCACACACACATCTCCATACATAATGAATGTCTAGTTGGCTGCCATTGTGCTGCCCAAATCGGCATGGAGCCTTCTTCACTTTGAAAAAGTTTGATCGCACTATCTAGGTCTAGACATTTGTGATTAAACGACACAATAGATGACTGATTATCGCGCAGTTCCTCACACTTGTGATAATAAGGAATCCAACTTTCTGCGTTCACATCAAAGGATGCCCATCATGACCAAACCTCGATTGGTTCTTTGCGCTAGAGAACCCATCTGGGTAACTCGTTCCCCACCTTCATCTCATAGTTGGTGGTATGATTTGGACATGTCTGATCCAAATTATTATTAGAGCTCCCCCCAATCTTTTTCTAATTCTAATCCAAACATTTCCTCTTCTTCTGAGGATTCCAATCCAAATATTTCCTCTGACTCTTCTGAGGATTTAGATCCAAACTACTATTTGGATTCATCTAATTCGACTCCTAAGTCATGGTCCTCCCTTTCTTTGCAAGATCCTCTTCATCAATCATCTAATGCGACTCTTATGTCGCGGTCCTCCCTTTCTTCGCAGGACCCCTTTATCAGTCACCCCAATGACGTCTTCTTCCTTTAAAGATACACGCGAATCCAAATCCCTCCAATCAGAAGTATAATACAATTCTTGAATCGCGGTGCTCTCTTTCTTCGCAGGACCCTTGTCATCATTCATCTAATACGATGCTTGAATCACATTCCTCCCTTTCTTTGTAGGATCCTCTTCATCAATCATCTAATGCGACTCTTATTTCGCGGTCCTCCCTTTCTTTGCAGGAACCCTTTTATCAGTCGCCCCAACGACGTCTTCTTCCTTTGAAGATACACGCGACTCCAAATCCCTCCAATCAGAAGTATGATAAAATTCTTGAATTGCGGTCCTCTCTTTCTTCACAGGACCCTTGTCATCATTCATCTAATGCGATGCTTGAATCACATTCCTCCTCTTCTTTGCAGGACCTTCTCCATCAATCACCCCCATGGAATCTTCCTTTTGTGAAGATTTGTGTGACTCAAAGTCCTTCGAGACAAACATCTGAATCGACCCATGTGTCACAATCTACAAAATTTGGACTTAATCATACTATTTTATATATGACATACCATTGTATAGGTAGGTCCACACCACCTTCTTCTACTCCTGAGACATCTAGCTGCACATATTCTTCGTCCCCCACATCATCTTCTTCTATCAATAATCATCAAACATCTTCTAAGTCTTCCACACCAAGTGAACCTATTTCTTCCAATAAACCCCTAGGGATCGATCAAAAACTCATACCGATTGATCTCTTTTAGAATGAAGAAACAATCAGGGCATTTATAGGGGCATATGAAGATATTGATTTAGTAGATTACAAAAAAGGATTCTCTTTAGACTTTGATGCATATGCATTTTGTGAGGAAAAGGTTGATTCCTTTGATCAAGAAATGGAGGAAGAGCCTCAGATCATGCAACTTGATCCTCCTCTTATTCTTCCATCTTCACATTCTTCATTATGTGATGAAACTCCTTGGTCTTGCATGGATCCATGGCCTATCTTCTCATCACCCAATAACTCTTCGTCTATCATAATTCCTCAATCACAATCTCTTGTGGGGTCAACGCCAAGTAGCCCTTCATCTTCATCTAGGTGTGGGTCTTTCATCACCAATCCGGCACTATGACAATTCTTCACCGGGAACTCCTCGTGCTATGATTATTTACTAATGCACAGACTTTAGTTTGGTGGATGTAATCTGGAAGCAAAACAACAACCGAACACAAGAATACCATTGACTATGATAAGACAGAATGACGACAAATATGAAATATCAAAATAAATTATAATATTAACATGAAACTGTTACAATCTCACCCATGAGATACTTCAACAAGACTATGGGAGAAACTTTACAATTACACCTCTTGATGGCTTCTTCAACACACCTTTAACTGATGGCTTCCTTCGCACACTTCCTACAATATTTCTCACTACTTCTTTCTATGCTAAATGAGGGGGGTGGCCTCTCTATTTATAGAACTTCTAGGCTTATCCATCCTATCTCTAAGATAGGATAAGAAATCCACTCTGACGAATCATATTCCATACCTTAACTCTTATCTGTACATGTAAGCTTATCTGTTAAGATAAGATAAACCTTATCATTTTACATGGGTTCCACATTTTTAGACTTTTTACAAATAAAATACACAAAATATTTATGACCTCACTCCTTGTCCTTATTACCAATATAATATTTCTAATTCCTAATCATGTAGACCCTACTTATCTAATTACCCAAACTTTGACATTTTAACATTACCGGACCACTTACGACAAATATTTACTTTTTAGAACATTCCTATTGTACTTTGACTATTACCGTACTCCACATTATTGGCGGTACCGTACTGACGGCGCCGTTATCTTCTATTGGACACTACTACTAATTACACTTAACAACATCCTATTCCTAATACATACATTAATGAAATAGAAATTTTGGAGGAAAATTTTAGTGTCGACATCTTCCCCCTTCATCACTTGAAGGGCGATCAATTTTTAAACCCAACATATTCATTACAGACTCGGTCATTACATTAACTGCAGCACCTCCATCAACTAAGACATCATGAATTGAAATACCATTACATAATACCTCAGCTTGTGGAGCATAGGGATCTGCCTCTGCCTCCAAAACAGGGACCTCAACCTCCTTCCTTCTTCGAGCATTGAGTCCACCTCGCAACTCCCACCTCTTCTTAGAAGACATAGCCAAGAGTTGACCATATGTAATATTTGTAGGCCTTTTGGATAGATCTTCCAAGATGGAGTATGGTCCTTGCCCCTGTGAAATCAGAAAATCCTGCACACCCAAATTTCTTCTCCTATGTTTCTTACTAGTTTCTTCTTTCATCTTCTTAGGATCATTTCCATCTTGATTATCTTTTTCTTTCTTTCTTTTTGTTACAAACACATCTACTTCATTATTTCTGCTCTTATCTACTACATCAAAAGAATTCACAGGTGCTTTTCCTTTATCATTATCTCCCTTACCAGATGTAGAAGCTCTATCTGGACAATTATACTTATAATGACCCTTTTTATAACAACCATAACAAACAACTTCAGAAATATTTCTTTTTGGACCTCTATCTCCTCCCTGAGAACTAAATTCCTTTCCTTGAAGAAGATTAATAGTTAAATGACCCATCTTTTTGAGAAGATCTTCATACTCAGTAGATGTATTAGGAGAAATATTTGTGCTCACCGGGAGTGGTTGTGGATTCAGGACCAAAGGTGCTGGTGTAGGCTCTACTTTAGCAATAATTTCTTTGGGCTCCTCTTCCATGCTTTCTTCTTGCCTTCTTGCAATCTCCTTTGCTTGTTCAATGGTAGCTGGGCGGTCATACTTCACTCGTTGTCTGATCTCCGGCTTCATCCCAAGAATGAAGTGCTTACAGAGGAGATTATCCACGCCATTCATCAACCCATCCGCTAGTCCTTCCTTCCGGATCTGGGCATCGAGCTTCGTCCTTAGCTCTAGAACACGAGTATGATAATCCCTTATCTTCTCCTTCTCTCCTTGGGATAGCTTTGTGATCTCAATCATGAGATCTGCATATTTCTGTTGTTCTCCAAATTCTTCAAGAAAACTTTCGGTTAATAAATCCCATGAATTTTTCACATTATCACCTAGTGTTTCAAACCACCTAAGTGCTGAACCATCCAAAAAGGTAGGAAAAAATTCAGTCCATTGTTCCCTTCTTATAAGGCCATTACAAATACAAGATCGTTTAAACTCTTGAATGAAAGAAGAAGCATCTTCATTAGATTGAGCTGAAAAAACAGGAATCTTTCCCATTTTCAAAAGTAACCACCATGAAATACCAACCCACAAGTACAATTAACAAGACTTATGTGCACAAATAATTGGAATCACTATACTAGAAAGTGACTTTACACCTTTCTACAGTAAAATCGAAATAACCATGGTAAACTATGGTAAAACTTGATTTACTACGGTAAAAACTGACTTTACTGTGGTAAACACTATTCACGGTAAAAAGTGAAGTTACTGCGGTAAATACTATTCCCAGCAAAAAAGACTTTACCAGGGTAACTTCTATTCATGGCAAAAATGACTTTAACATGGTAACTACTATTCACGGTAAAAATGACTTTACCATGGTAACTACTATACAAAGTAAAAACAAGGTTACCCTCCAATTAATTTTTGCCTAAGTGGGAATATTTCTCCAGAAAATCCACCAACGAGGAATGGTCCCGGCAACGGAACTAAAATGTCATCACCAATCCGGCACTATGATAATTCTTCACCGGGAACTCCTCGTGCTATGATTATTTACTAATGCACAGACTTTAGTTTGGTGGATGTAATCTGGAAGCAAAACAACAACCGAACACAAGAATACCATTGACTATGATAAGACAGAATGACGACAAATCTGAAATATCAAAATAAATTATAATATTAACATGAAACTGTTACAATCTCACCCATGAGATACTTCAACAAGACTATGGGAGAAACTTTACAATTACACCTCTTGATGGCTTCTTCAACACACCTTTAACTGATGGCTTCCTTCGCACACTTCCTACAATATTTCTCACTACTTCTTTCTATGCTAAATGAGGGGGGTGGCCTCTCTATTTATAGAACTTCCAAGCTTATCCATCCTATCTATAAGATAGGATAAGAAATCCACTCTGACGAATCATATTCCATACCTTAACTCTTATCTGTACATGTAAGCTTATCTGTTAAGATAAGATAAACCTTATCATTTTACATGGGTTCCACATTTTTAGACTTTTTACAAATAAAATACACAAAATATTTATGACCTCACTACTTGTCCTTATTACCAATATAATATTTCTAATTCCTAATCATGTAGACCCTACTTCTCTAATTACCCAAACTTTGACATTTTAACATTACCGGACCACTTACGACAAATATTTAATTTTTACAACATTCCTATTGTACTTTGACTGTTACCGTACTCCACATTATTGGCGGCACCGTACTGACGGCGCCGTTATCTTCTATCGGACGCTACTACTAATTACACTTAATAACATCCTATTCCTAATACATACATTAATGAAATAGAAATTTTGGAGGAAAATTTTAGTGTCGACAGGTCACCTTCTAGTAGCCCTCCCTCTTCTATTTGTGGGACATTTTTGAGTATCCCACTATCTTTGATTATCAAGGCATGTCCAACTAGCCCCTTATCTTCTATGTATGGATCACCCCTGGGTAGTCCATCATCTTCTATTCTTGGGCCACATCCTGGTAGTCCATCATCTTACATCTATGGGTCACGTCCTAATATCCCTTCTTCTTCTATTCTTGGGCCACATCCTAGTAGCCCTTCATCTTCTATTTATGGGTCACATCCTAGTAGCCCTTCGTCTTCTATTCTTGGGCCACATCCTAGTAGCCTTTCACCTTCTATTTGTGGCTCACCTCCTGGTAGCCCATCCTCTTCAATTCTTGGACCATATCCTTTTTATCTATCACATATTTCTTCTATCAATGGTTTTGGCAAGCCCACTACCATTTCTATTGTTCATATCATAAATTGTAAATGTTCACATTCTTCTCCTTCTTGAGGTTAGAAAATTCAAGCGTGAGCTTATAAGAAATCCAAACAGGTTCATTATCAAACTCAGGTCAAAACTTCCAAGAGCTCAAAATCCCCCAACAAGTGGAACAATCTCAAAGTTGTAAATCAAGCACGATTCAAGAATGCACATCAACATAACCATCAAGTATGGCACAAAGTACATAAACCTCTGGATAGGGAACTCAAGCTCCCGCATACAAAATCCATGTTTCAAGATAAATTACAATTGTTTGTTGAGTGTGAACTCACCACGATCATCGAGATTGGGGAAAACATGACTCTTGATAAACAAACATGCTTAGTATCCCTTATCAAGGAAGTCACAAACATCATTGTTTGATCCTATCACATAGAGCGAATTCATTAGTAACAACGGTTAAAAAAAAATCTAAAAAAAAAAAATGCAAAAATACAAAAAAACATGAAAAAAAAACAACAGAAATCAAAAGTACAAAGATCAAACATTTCAATCCAGTGTTGCGTACACATTGATATTTCTTTCGTCCCTTCCTTGTTATTCTTCTGCAAGTCTTCCTACCATTTCCATCCCTTCGGTGATATTTTGGTTAGCTTATTCACACGCATTTTTTGACATTTATCTTATGGTATCTATTTGCCCTTGGTCTTTTATCACCTTGGTAAATTAAAGAACGACTGACCTCATGGAGATCCTATCACATTCAAACATCTAAAAAACTTGTTGCGAAGAAATTTTGGACATATTTGTTGACACTAGCCAGTGTCGTCATCACAATCACTTCCACCTCCTTCCATCAAGCCATCAATGGTTCTTAAGCCCTTGGCAAACAAGAGAGCTGAAATAAGTTTTCAGAAAGAAAAAGAATCAAAATCAATCAAAAATCAAAAGCTAAAAGCTAAAAAGAAAAAGCAAATTGATATATAACTCTCTCTTGGGGTATTTCCAATAATCTCTATCGGGGCTATAGACACCTGATTGGCAATAGAGCAATGTTGCGATTATAATCAAATACATCTCCGTCGGGGCTATGGATGCCTGGTTGGCAGTGGAGCAATGCACGGTTATCCTTTCACCATCCATTCACAAAATTACCTTTCATAATAAATAATTCCTACACATTGGCTAGGGTCTCTTCACTTGTTGTCTATTAAAACTTCACTTCAAGAGGTAATAAAATCCATGTGCACACACTGGATCTCTATGATAACCAGGATTAGTATGTCCTAAGTGTTTTCTTGGCCTCTTGTTCGACTCTTACTCTAGTCATATCTCGTCTCATGATTTATGCCCTTTGGCTAATCACTTTTTCATCATGAGGCTCTAAGCTAACATTCATATCATTCACATCTTTCTGCTACGTCGTCAGAGCACATCCATGTGTATAAGATTCTTTTCCTTCCATGTTTTGTGGAAACCTTTGTTTCCCTTCCCCACAAAATATATTCTCCTCTTTTCTATCACGTTCTTTAGGCCACTTACGCTAGGGGCATCCTGCTTCTTCCCGCCTTCATGGGTTTATGTCACTATACTTTTTCTCACCTTTGTTCTCAGATGTTGCACACCTAATCCTTATACGTCTTCAATACTTAGGCTATAATTTATCAGCCCAACATTACCCCACACTTGCTTCATTTCCATACCCAAAAGTGGGTAACCATGACTTATCTCTCCATGAATAAAGAATAAGGAATGAAAGAATAACTATATAAAGAATGAAAGAACACATTGGCATGCTACCCTTCTGAAGGAAGAATCAATTCTGGATACTCACTTTTGATCTCTTCTTCTAACTTGTTCCAATCATTAAGCGCCTTATTTGTTTTATCAGGGATGTATGCAAGTATTGCTTCCATTTCATCTATAGTCATATTATGGCCCTCATTCTGTAGTATCCTAAAGACATTTTCCATACTTGAGACCATCCCGTCCATCATGTCCATTTTACGCACTATGAGTTTCCCTATTTCTTTAATTCTCTCCTTATGAGGATCACGGGATGCTGCGACATCATGCTTCTCTGCTACCAAAGTCATCCTCTCCTCACACCCAAGTGTCTCATTCTTCATTTCCTCAAGGACCTCATCCTCCTCTGCCAGATTCCTTGTCTTGATGATATTCTTAGGATCCATGCACATGTTCAACGCCAAGTCTGCCTTAGTAATTTCTTCTTTCAATGTCAATGCTGCAACATCCTTTGGTTTCAACATCCTTATTGGTCCCTCATCTAACAAATTGCAGACCAATGTGTGCAAGTAATGCATCACATATGGAAACCTCTCTGCTAATTTTTCTTCCATATGTGGCCTTTCCTTTAAAATTTCATCACCAATTTGTTCCTCCATACTCAACACCCTACACGCCTCTACCTGAGCTATGTCTTTTTCCTCTGTCAGGTGCTTGATCTCGGTATCTTTATCTTTCCTATCTTCCAAAAAGGTCTAAATAGTTTCCACTTTATTAATTTTTATGTGTGGAACCTTTGTAGATACCTTTGTCAATGCATTACTCACCTGCTCATTTGATATCTGAGTTATTTTAACTATCACATGATGGGAATGCAACACTTTTTTCTGTCTTCAAGAGACACATGATTCTTCACACACATAAAAATTAGGCTCATCCATATGAGTCTGCTAACTCCATGATAGTTTCTTACATGTGCACATGGTCACCATCTCTGGATCCATTAATTCCTAGCCATAAAGGTCCTTGGATTCCAAAGTACTTTGGAACCTAGCACGTATGATTTTGGTTGGGTCATTGACATACCCAACTATAGGAGTTTCATACACTCCTTCATCCTTCTCCTTTCTAGATCACTTAGCTTTTGGAATGTGTACACTTGCATCACGTACTGGTCCTTCACCTGTTTGTGTAGTAGTAGGCTCACCAGATGGTTCACCCTTATCTACACCCATATCTGTATCAACAGTGTCATCACCCACTTCATGTTCTTCCATTCTTCCTATATCATGTCTCAATTCCCCTTCATGAGGTTCCTCTACATCCTCAGTGTTAACTGGAGTCTTCAGTGTGATGTATTTTGATTTCTTTCCCTCATCGTCCTAAGTAGGGATGTACATGTGCCTTTTCTTCACTAGTTCTACCTTCACAGGAGAGGTCATAGGAGACCCTCCTTGGTGATTGTGATGGCCCCACGCCATGAGTCCTTATTCTCCTTAGCACTCTCCTATATTGCTGGTCGTCGGTGCCCTCTCCTGAACTTGTATCCACAACGGATGTCTCCATTCCCACTTCTTCACCTTCCTTTTTCAACAAAGGGGTTTCTTCATGTGCTCATTTATCTCCTATAACAAGATGCCTTCTTCTACCATGTTCTAGGCTGCCATTGTCTTCCATTAGTTCCTCCTCTTCTTCTTCTTCTTCTTCAACACGAGGAAAAGTATCCTCTTCATCCTGCAATGTGCCCATAATGTGTTTTCCCTTGGGAAACTCAGGGAGCTTGAATTCATTCTCAACACATTTCCCATTCTCCAACTTGGACTTAAGGTAGATATAATTTAGCCACTCTAGCCTTCCTAATTTCTAGCTCACAGAATTGATATGAATATCATCTGAAATAAACTTCTCAATATAAGAAGACTTACTTGGATAGACATATGTCTTCTAGAGCGTATGATAGTCACAATCCACTTTGTCTGCATTGAAGAACAACCTTTACGCATTTGAAAATATGTACTAATTCTTTAAAATAGCGTTCAGTGAAGGCATATGGGAGCTTTCACCAAGGGCTCCACTTTCCATCCTTCATTCCAAAGCACCCCATGCAAAAATGCTGGTAAATAAAAAACTGAGCTTGCTTGTTGAATACCAATGGAAGATCCTTAGGTATTCTCCATTCTTATTCAAATGAAACATGCAGGTACCCATACTAGAGTTATTTCCTTTTCTTGTAGGGTCATGCTCATGGATCCATCACATGTATACTTCGTAAATATTTCTGCAAAGGATTTATTTTCCTCGGGGTATTGCTAAATCTTATCTTTTGCCCTATTGGGCATCCCAATCTCTAGAAACACAATAGATAGAAGGATTATGCCAAAAATTATCTTATCCCCCTGGTGTGCCTCTACAATAATAGTCTCAACAATGAAGTTATCGAAATTGTAGACAACGCCTTCTGTCATCTTATTTACAATGTGCAACCATGCTTTGTTTACATGTGACCAACGCTCTTGATTGTTCAACTTGGTGAGGAGGTACATTTCCACCTGAATAATAAGATATTTATGTAAATTACGAATATCCATTCTGCACCCTCCCTTCGTGTAACTTAGCACTTTTCTTGTTGCATCGATTCCCTCCTTATAAGTGAGATCACTGCTAACTTAGGTGCTTGAGCTTCTTAACCCTATTAGTCTCCCAATCAAGGGCCTGGTAAGCCTCATTCACCACAAAAAATTAAAAGTACTCATGGACTTGGCTCATCAACCATTGGTAAATATTCTATGGTTTGCCAAAGTAGGGGAGTTAATAAAGCTGTAAAACTCCCATATTTGACAATAGTTTTTCTCCCGCATTCTCATACATGACCATATCATTATCTATTTACATAACTATTTTTACCACCAATAACCTGTCCAATTCATCTTTATTATCCTTAGTCAGTTGGTTATAGTCACTTAATTTGTAACACTAGACGTGTGACTCCCAATTGCAGCCCATGAATACCCCTCCTAGATACTGCATCTCTAAAACTCGACTCTCGAGGGTGTCTTTAACTTCTGTTTCTACTTCCTTATGATTTCTGACCCTTGTAGTCTCGCTCTAGGTGTTCTCTTAGGTTCCATAATGACTATAAATGTGTGTTCTTGCAGTCAATTTGAGCTCTGCAACTTAAAACCTGCGTGCCCTAGCTCAAAATTTACGTTCCCTAGCTTCAGACTTGAACCCTAACTAGTGATTTACCTCCCCACACACCTTTATTTCACTCAAAACTTTTATCCAATGGAGCACCAATCAAACCCATACAAAAATATGTCTGGTTTAGTTTCTTATCACAATTCTTTGCACTTCTCATGCAAATCAATCTTAGCTTGCTCGAACGCTTATTCTTCACAATCACAATGTGAGAAAATGATTTCACAACACCGCATTTTATAAAGTTTGTAAATTTTTCCACATTTATTTCTCTCCACCTACCACCATACTTAGCATTAAATGACGTTTCTTTTCTTTTTCTATGTTGATTTTTCTGCGCCCCATTCATAACCTTTTAGCGTCCTCACTACTTCTCAGCAACAGACCTAATTTCGTGCACCTTCATGCACCAAATTACCTATCCATTGTGCCTTTCACCAAGTAGTTTTCCATGTTGTAACCTACCTCACATTATACCATGCATCCATCCATTCACTCATGGTCTTTATTTAAGAGTAATTCTTCTTTATCCGCACCCTTACTTCAAACACCTACACAATATTTCTCCATGCATACCCATTTTCTAGAGGGCATTCAAATTTAGTACATTTATCTTGTATATAATCCACCCCACACTAAAAGTCTGTGCGGTCCTCTACGTATGAATTCAATAGATATCAATCAGCTTCTGGTGCGCAAACATGTTTAGTACATAAAACAATGAACTAAATCGACAAAGTGTAACAACGATGAACAAAAATGCATATGAAGGAAATGTAGTAAGGTAAATCTAATCTAAATGGAAATACGACCTTATTACAACCATCAAGAAGACTTATTTATAGTAGGGATTCAGCCTACTCCAATTGAAATAACCGGGAAACCGTGTTCCATCTAATGCTTGAATCAATCATGTAAGTCATGACATACGGTCCTAACCAATGCACTGTCGATTTCCTAGGATGGCACAAAAACTTGGAATCATAAATAAGAACCATTTTACTGGTAACTTCAATCTTTTTATCCTTAATATGCCTATCATGTCATGCCTTCTACATGGCCTTTTCTATCTTCTGACTCCATCTAGAAATGATGCACCTTTCATCCAACTACATTAATTTATCAAAGTGTTCTTCTAATGCTTGTTCATTGTCCAGACCTCCTGCACACGTGATAGGTAGAGAAGGTATAATAAATTCCACAGGTAAAACAACCTTCACGCCGAACACCAATTAAAAGGTTATGAATTTGTTCAATCTTCTGTAAGTTGTCATGTATGCCCAAAGTACAACAGAGACTTTATCATCCCAATCCTTCCTTCCAACATCATAAGTTTTAGTCATTGTATGTCCCAATATCTTGTTGAAAGCCTCAACAGTTCCATTTGCTTGTGGGTGATAGGATGTTGTTTTATGGTGTGCCACCATAAATTCTGCCAATAGTATCCTGATGGTATCATTAAGAAAATGAGTACCCCTATCACTTGTCAGACTCAATGAGCATCCATACCTACAAATTATATTCTCCCATAAGAACCTTGATGTTGTAGCTACCATGTAATCCTTTGTAGGCATCGCTTCTATCCACCTTGTAAGATAGTTTGTAAAATTTATAATGTAACGTGATCCATTCCTAGGCACGGGTGGGGAAATAGGACCCACAAACTCAATTTCCCATTTTTCAAAAGGTTTTGCACTTGCAATGGGTCTTAAAGGCATTTAATGTCTATGCCCAAGCTTTCTAAGGCGTTAACAGTGATCACATGCCCTGACATACTCTTTAATATTCTTATACAGTGTTTCCCACCACAAACTAGCCAAAAAAACATTACACGCGGTGGCATCCCTAGTATAATGTCCACTTGCAATACAACCACAAGTTTCCTCCATAATAGCTTTTTGCTCATGCTTAAGCACACACCGGCGCAAAACTTCATCCCGACCTAGTTTGTATAAGTCTCCACTAATCAACATATAAGGCATGACGCGTATGGTAAGTTGTTTCTTCTCTAAACTCTTCATCCCTTTAAGAGTCACACTAGTACACAAAAATTAAAAAATATCTTCTAAGTCAGAGTGCATGTGGTTCAATCTGAATAGTTGTGCATCTGAAATTATATCCTCAATGCTTTGTGCATCCTCGCCTGAATTAATCCTAGATAAATGATCTGGTCTAGAATTTCTCTTGTCTAGCTTTACTAACGTTGTAAAGTCTAAAACAACAAAATGTAACGACATATGCGCTACTGCAAAACAAGCTTATTTACCAAGTACTTTAGTGTCATGTGATCTGTATAAAATATAAATGGAGTTAACATAAAGTATTGTCTAAATTTATGGAGTGCCTAAATCATGGATAAGGCCTTGCACTTTGTAGTTATATAATTATGTTCAGTTGGGGTCAACTTCATGCTTGCAAAACAAACAGGATGATCGACAATCCATCTCCAGGTTGTGCTATAACTCCACAAATGGTCATGTTAGAGGCATACGCATGCACATGAAACAGGTTGGTCCATGAAGGAAAGTACATAGTAGGCATTGTAATAAGCCTTTACTTCAATGTTTCAAATGCATGTTGTTGAGCTTCACCCCAATGGAACTTTCCCTTACTCGTTAGCAATTCCTTCAAGGGCGCATCAATCCTAGCATAACCCTTAGTAAACTTCCTGTAATAACCTATATGGACCAAGAATTTACACACCGTGCTATGGTTAGTAGGTTCCTCTAAGCCCAAAATAACAACCTTAGTAGGGTCTACCAACAAGCCTTCTTTACAGATAATATGTCCCAAGATAGTCCCAAAGGGTGTAGCAAAAATGCACTTCTTGATGTTTAAGGAGATGCTCAATTGCCGACACCTCTCAAACATAAGTCTTAAATTATCACAATGGTCTTTCACTAGCCCATAAACTGTCCAATCATCCAAATAAACCTGTAAAAACTTATGAATGAAGTCCTGAAATGTTTGTACAACAATGCACGAAAATACTGCAAGCATGTTCTTCAATCTAAAAGGCATGACTGTGTATGCAAAACTTCCCCATTCAGTGGTGAAAGTTGTCTTTTCCTGATCTTCTTTAGTACTATGCTCACTTGATGATATCCAAAAAATCCATCAGTGAAGGAGTAGATCTTGTTCCCTGCAACGCCTTCCAAAATCTCTTTAGTAAAAGGTGTGGGAAAGGGATATATTACACATGCAACATTCAAATCCCTATAATCCACATAGATTCTTATCCTAATATCTTTATTTATGCTTATCACCCTAGGGCTAACCCACTCTGACTCCTTAATGGGCTCAATGATCCCAGATCCAGATTTCAACATCTTATCAATCTCTTCCTTCACTTTGATGCGTAGATTAAGATTCATCCCGTAAGGCCTCTTCCTAAATTGGAGCGCACCTTCCTTTAACTTAATCCTCATCTCACCTAAAGAGTGATGTACTCCTTTCAACTCATGATAGCCTCTAGGAAATAAGTCCTAGAAGTCACATTGTAACTCAATTATCTTGGCAACCTTTGAGTCAGACCAATAATCTCTGATGATGGCCTCCTTAGGATCAATATCTATCCCAATTTTTACCTTCTTCATTTTCATAGGCTCATGGTAGGCGTGTGCCTTCTCATCTGCACTTTCTAAGACCTCACACGTACCCACAGTATGATCAACATCCAAATTTTCCAATTAGTTCATCATCAATCATGTAAACCATATTACCTTTTTCTTTTTCTAGGAAGGTGCACCCAAGTTGTTCTGCATCTGTCTCTTCTTCTTCAAAACGCACCCCCAAATCTGAACTCACCTAGTAAATTAGCACTCTTGAATAAGTTCATCAGCCTTTGCACTATCTCCCATAGTCAAGTGCTTCCTAACCTGTAATGCCTTATTCACTAGAGGTTTAGTAGAAAAATAGTCAAAGGTTTAAATCATACATGTAGTCAATTCTTGTCAATTCCCTATTTCTCTATTCAAATTTCCGCATAAACATACCATGCACGTGTTTAACCTCACAAGGTGAAGTAGAACTTGTGCACCCATAATGAAGGTGGTAAGGCCTCCTGCCCCTCTTTCCAGAGTCTCTCACACTTCTAAACATGATGCGAAGAAGAATCCTTCCCATGAAATTCACATGTCTTGGTAGGCACATTGCTCCAAAGAAATCTAGTAGAGAAGGTGATTCTCACTTCTCGCCACTCTAAAAGACTATCTTTGTGTACCATCCACCAGTGCGTTGCTATTCCACACAAGGTATACACCAACATATTCCTTCTTTCCACTTGGTCTATCCACTGTGGCTCCATAGCATGCATAAATACTTTAGGATTCCCTTTTCAAGTGTACCTTGGTACGTTGTGATTACCCAAACACCTAACATAATGCAGCCTACTTACACACATAACTGCACTCTTCATCTCACACCCAATCATTTCATACATCTCATGCACCTAGTTGTCAAAATAAATGTTGGTGGTATCACTCACAGCTCGTGCATCATCCCATTGAATAACTCCTTCCTTTGATGGCTCAAGTACTTCAGGATCTCTAATGGTGCGCACATAAATTCTATTCAAATCCTCTTCACTCAAAGGTTCTACATAAGGTGCAACTTTTCCATCCGTCAAAGGAATGATCACACGCTCTATTTTGTTCTCAAAACTAATTTAACCCTTATTGAAGTGTAGATCAAAATTATTTGCATAACACCAAGGGTGCCCAAGCAAGGCCAGAAAGTTATCTTCTTTAGCAAGTGCCAAGACTTCAAAATCCCTAGTAAACTTGGCCCCTTATATAGTAATAGTGGCATCCTCTAGAACTCCAATGGGTGTGGATTTAGTTTTGTTCTCCATATACATAACATTTGAAGATGTCTATAATGGTGGCCTCCCCATTTGGTTCCATGCATCCAAGGTGAGTAAATTCACTTCTGCACATGTATCAATCAAAAGGTTACTCAGTAGCCATCCATTAACAACTATGTTTAGAGTGATTTCTTTGTCATAATCAAGACTGTGAGGAGGTAAGTTAACATGTAAAATATGTCTCTCGCACTCAAATATAGCGCGCAACATATTTCCCCTTAATCATTCCTCCAATAAAGGAATGATGTTTTCTTGGCGCAACATCTTATAAACCTCCTTTAAGTCATCAACATATTTCTTAGGAAGCTCAACTAATTTTTCCTGTTCTAGCTTTCACGACTACTCCTTCAAGCATTGTATCTCACCCTACAAGTTTCTAATCACCTCCATAGTCTCTTGATAAACTTTCTTTTGATGGGAAGGATTTGGATACTTTACATGTAATACCTCATGTTTTGTAATAATAGGTTTTTTCTACGGAGTCTCATGCCGCATTGCGCAACGCATCAAGTGCATGTGTAGTAATCTTCACCATTATTACCTCTAGGCTAGGAGCTAACTTCAACATCCACTGATCTTCCATGACACGTTGTACTCTAACCATTCTCGTGCCTTTATCCTACTTGTGCTTCTTAATCAAGTAATCATACAAATCTGAGCATTCTTCATAATTGTGATTCTTTCCACACTAAGAGAAAATAATATTTTGACGGCATTTGTGCTTATAATGATAAGGGGATTCACATGTATAAAAGGTTCCACGTGGGGATTCACTTCTTCCATTGCCACGTCCTTGACCTATGAATCATCCATGATAACCTCGATATTTACCTCTACCACGTCCATCAGAGCACTCTTCATTGTGACTATGATCATGATGCTCACCTTGTTCGTTAGAATTGTTTGCAACACTGGCTTGACATAATCTAGTTTCAATGGCATCATGAATCTAATAAATCAATTTGTAATTCTTTGCATCATGAGTGGTAGACTTACAAATCTTACAATAATAGGACACTATTTTCTTATCGCATGCATTGCAACAGTGGGAATCTACTTGAATCATGATCTAAGTGACAGATCTCGTAGTCCAGTAACATGGCGCACACTGATTTATGAGGGAAACTATCCTTAGTATGTCCTTCTACTTCACAATCTGTGCACCAAATACCACTGCGCGTCTCATGAGCTGAATTAGCTGACAAATTTTCCAATTGTTTTTCCATAGATGCAATCTGAGCTTCCAAAAATGGGCTAACTCTCATGTCTACGCTCCCAACCACCTGAACACGTAGAGCTACCTCAAACACCTCATGCAGATCTGTATAAGTCTTGTGTGAGAGTTCCCTTCTAAAATTTGTGATCAAATTTCCAATGAACCATTGAGCAATGTTGACTTGGGTGAATGTCATAAGAAAACTTTAATAATAAATTTTTAAAATGCATGCATCATACTCCCTTACACTCTCAGCTACATGCCCTACTTGATGTCCTTCAACGTGCACTGATGCTCTTCTTCTCAAACTTAGGTATATGGAAACTCTGCTAAGAAAGCATCACGTAAAATCGGTATAATCTACACAAGTCTTATTTGGATCAAACTTCCTATACCAACTATGCACATGCCCTTAAAAAGTAGTAGTAAATTGACTTGCCTTACGCTCAGGAGTTGTAATCCCCTTAGCTCGCCATAATATCTCACACATGTGCACGTGATCAACTACATCTTTAATTCCTCTATACTCTGGGAAGCAAAGGGACATCTCAAAATATACTTTCTGGGGTTGGTGCAAACCATTCCCACTAGATCCAGAACCGGTGTTACCTCTTATGTTCCTTCCTCCTCCATAACCATCAGACCCACTAGATCAGGAGCCACCTGATCCTCTTGATCCTCCCCTTGTGGTGGGAAATGGACTAGAGAATGTACTACCTTGTGTCCCAACAATTGTGCTAAACTGAACTCCCATTGTCTGCG
This sequence comes from Taxus chinensis, assembly GCA_019776745.2. Lineage (NCBI taxonomy): Eukaryota > Viridiplantae > Streptophyta > Pinopsida > Cupressales > Taxaceae > Taxus > Taxus chinensis. The sequence continues at coordinate 191,194,852 of CM034150.1, read as the reverse complement.
AAGTTGTACTACTTCCAGACGTATAATACCAACGTTCTGCGATGCCCACATTCTATGTTAATGATGATGTGCCAAAAATATACCTCAAAATCGGACCTCCAAATAACAGAATGACAATTCCACACCGCCATAGATGAATAGTGCTATCTAATTAACTCTTGAAATTAATGGAAAATGAAATCTATCTGTCACTACTCTACCACCCACACTAGCTTGCTTATCAATGACTGTCATAGAGACTGGGAAACCAAGAGCAAGGGCTAGGTCGCCAGGAGGGATCAAATGCATGCCCACGGTCCTTGTAGTTTCTACCGAAACACTCTCATCTAAGGTCGAAGAGGGTTCTCTATAATGTTTACCCAAATGGGGGAGTTCTAGATGCTCCAGCTCCATGTCCTCTACGTGAGCTCTAAATCCTTCGCGAGCCATATCTCTCCACAACGCCATTCATTCCACAACTTCACGTTGCTTCTCCTAAATCCCTCTCGCATGCCTCATTAAACTTAAGCCACTTTTCTTCTCTCTGCCTTTCTACCACCACGTCTTCCATATTTCACCACACCTGCTCCTACCCCCACACGTGGTGGGGTTTAGTTAGCTATAGGATGCTATTCCAAATCTAGGGTCATGGTCAAGATCTTAATCGCTAATGGGATAATGTGCAAATAAGATCCTTTGGGTTTGTGCAGGAACTCAAAATCAACAACCTCTGGACATGAATAAGTAGAAACTGTGTGCTCCATAAATGTAGCTATGCAAAACAACACTCCACCAATGATGTACAACATGTGTCCAAGTTATATTAACATCATACAGCAGCCTAGAATTCTTCTCTGTGTCTAAACAAGTGTTGTATACCTCCAATTTCTCTTCGATGCATATGCTACCAGTCACTCCTATAATTATAAAGGTAAACAATATAGGAATGTATCATATAGTTTATGATGCATAGATTCTATTTTAACCCACACACGTGCATCAAATTCAGGCCCAGTCTTAAACCGATGAGCAAACTCTTCCTTTAAATTCTCTAACCAATCCTCAATGTTGGCGTCAACCGATACATCTTCATCATGCAAAATCCTGGCAAACAACTCAAAAAGAGGTCTCGATAATGGAACTAAAATGTAGTCTTTTATTTTACCAAATAGCCCAAGGCACGTTGACACATCACTTAGTGAAAACTGAATGCTCACCCGAAGCGTGCAAGGGTACCATATACCTCCTTTGTGGTAGCTTTGTCAAGGAGTTAGCATGATAAACACACATATAGAAATATTCCATATCCATAACATCCATTTAGTAAGTAAAGCATAAATAGACCTAGATCATTAACCATAGTGCATAGAAGAACTCATATAAGAATTAGGATCAATTTTACCATACAAGATTACCAGTCATATATATGTCAATAACCATTATCCAACCACATTAGATCCACTATATTAATTATTATAAAACATAGAAGCTGAATACATACCTAACAATGTCACCATAAGTTATGCATGCCCATAAACAAACAACATAACACTTACTATAACGTTGGATCCCTAAACCATGCAAATCAATATATATTTATAGGTAGTGGGGACTTGCCCTTCACTACTCATTCATCCACAAAATAAGCTACATGCTAAGAATAGCCATGCGCCCTTACAAGATAAATACAAAAGTATGCAAGCTTGCTAATAATAAACTATCTAATAATATAAATTGTAGATCTAATCATATTAATAGCTCAAAAATATGCATGTCATTTGATCTTCCATTTATCCAAAATAGCTTTGATTCGCTTCCAAGTCTTCATGTTGATGTGTGCCCCAAACTCAACATCTCTATTTAGCCTCATCAGGAAAAATGACTAAGTCCTGAAATCACGCTTTCCCGAGCGCACCTTGTTTCACTATACTCCCACACGCACCTCCGCACCCTATGTCTGTGTGCCCAATCCTTATGCGCCTTCAGTACTTAGGTTGTAATTCATCATCCCAACACCTATATGGAAGAGTTAAGGACGGGTCAAGAACAAATAGTTGATATATTGATTCTTGAGTGAGATTACATCTTGAAAGAGTATCTCATATATGAAAAGGCAAGAAAATGGTCAGCCACAGTTCCTAAAAGGTCTCCAAGGCAGGGGGAGCTTGTATGCATCTCGTCCCAGATGTTAAAAATTCTTAGAAGGGAAAATCAGTCATAAATACAAGTGTAATGGCTTGTAGAGTATGTATTTCATCTAATAAAGGTGGACTAACATGTTTTCTAAAGGTTGAAAACATTGAAAGGTTACTTCAAGGTAGGGGTACTGTAGTTGAGTCATCTCTTTGACTTGTATGGAAGGTAAGTAGTCCTAATTTTTTACTTTGTATTAGAAGAGGATGACATAAGTTTAGGGGGAGTCTTAAGGAGTGGGTTCATGATGAGATCAGGATCTTAGAGAAGGGTAAAGTTGGTTCAAAATACACTGAAGGTATGTGTTAGGGAAATCAATCCCAAGAGTTGTGTAAAGTCAAGTTATAAATGAATTAAGACAATTTTGAAGCCTTATTGAGTTGAGGTGGATAAAGAAAGAGGAAATACAGTGTCTTAAGCACTAGATCATTATTTTTTGTATGTATGAGTCCTTGTATAGCTCTTCTTAGGTGTTTTACAGTCCTTCTATGAAGAGAAAAGAGGTAAAAAAACAATGTTTTACTAAGAAATGTCAGATTTTACATGTTTGTATGAAGGTTTGATAATTATTGCACTCAGGAAGAGCTCTAAGGAGGTAAAATAAGATGGAGAATATGACGCTCAGGTATGCACTTTGTCATTAATGTAAAAAGGGGGATAATACTGGTTTTCCATCAATGACAAAGGGGGAGATTGTTGGCATGTTTAGTTCTAGGTGTTTTCATTAATGCAAAATATCATTAATGATAAAGAGGATGATGGAGATGTGTCAAATAATGATTATTAGGATAATTACATGGATAATTAGGTGGTTTCATGATGGCACAAGTGGATTCAGTGAGACTGGCTTGGTATAGTAAGCCTAGTTAGGTGACCTAGCTAGGCTAGGTGATAGTGCATGGTGAGTGGAGCTATATGGTTACTTGAGAAGCATGGTAGTATAATGTAGAGAATTTTTTGAGATTATTCATACACTCACATGAGTTTTAGGGTGCAGGTACATGTTGAAGATCCTTTTTTAGGTGCACATCTAGACCTAGTCTAGGTGATTAAAGACCAAATGAGGTATGAAGATGATGTATAGAGTCATGTGAGCTCATGGAGGAATTCAAGGGTGTCATAAATGTTTATGTCAGGTGTGTTAGGGCCTTTTGGATACTTTTCTTGATAATATATGAGGTTCTTCTATGATGACCTAACCTAAACCATGTAAAACCCCAAGGCATAATCATGAAAATAAGATGGGATGATGAATATGGAGATGCCTATTTGAGATATGATTATGATTGGATATGGTGTAAACATTTTTCCTAGAAGTTTTAGTAAAATTCAAAGTCATTCTGAAGAATATTTTGCAAGTTATGATGATTTAGGTGAAATTAGGGTCCAAGAAAAAGTGTTTTCTGGCTCAAATTACAAATTCTGATACTCACCATGAATTTTGTGCTTTGCATGGGACCTTGTTGCCTTTCGAAGAATTTATTTTTCATTGAGTCTAACAATATTTCACAAAAACAATGAAGTGGTTTAATCATCAAATTTTTATGAATGAATGTTAAGAAGGTAGACAACTTTTTGTGAGTTTAAAACCCTAGCTAAAAAGTGGTAGGAGATATATTTAGTGTAGAGTTCCTATAGAATTATTTTTATTTCACAAGTATGATGATTGTATGTTGTATAATAAATCCTCCATATTTCTAGAAATATAATATAGAGCATGTGGTGATGAGTGAACCCCACTCAAACAGGAAAGTTTCTAAAGAAGTTTTGTTTAGGACAAAGTTTTCTAAAGGAATGTGTGAAAAAAATTGACATTTTTTTATCATGGGAGTTTTAAATTGATTTCCATGATGGTTTCAGATCATGGTTGGAGCTTCTAGAGTGAAAAGTGTTCCCTATTTATGAAGAATGGTCTTAAGGAATTTTTGGGCAGTTCTGGAGCAGTTTTAGAGATATACCTTGTTGAAGGACTTTCACTTAGAGTTGGAATGAAATTTAAGGTGTTATGGAAAGAGGATTCGGAGGTACTTTCCAATTGTGTATGTTTTGTTTCATGATGATGATGTATTTGATAGGTCATCCAGCTCAATTTTTGGAGAAGAAGGATGTTTGTTTCTGAGGACAAGATTAGCTCTTGCTAGGAAGATTGAGGTATAAGTCTCACAAGTTTTGGATTATTTTGTTGAATTGATATTAGTTTGAGAGTCAAGAGGGATTAATTTAATTCCTAAATGAAGGAATTTTGAGGTCTTGAAAGTGGTAGAAAGGGTTCAAAATCAGTTGATTTTCTAAAATTATTTTTTTGGCAAACTTATGTTTGGTGAAGAGGAATAGTTGGTGATGGTTTTCATGTATGGATGTTTCATGAGCTCTAGCAAGCACATGGATTTTATATATAGATCAAGGCTATTCCAATGAGTTGTTACATTCCATAATTGGTGTTGCTTTGGTATTTGTTTAAGGCCCATATGTGAAGACAGGTTCCTAGAAACAACTGTTTGGTGAAGGATATGAGCATTCTTGAGTAAGTTTTGAAGACTTTTATTCATGAAAGATAATGTATGACCACATGGATGATGTTATTCATGTTATATTTAACATGTGTGAGTGAATTTTTGAGATTAAATAATTATGGTGATGATGTTTTTTGGTTTTTGATGTCATCTAGGTGATGTGGTTTTGAGTTTTTTTGGTAGCTTATTTAGTGCATTTGAGTAGGAATGACCTACATGGGTGCATTACAAATTTTTTGAATTTGAATTAGTATTGGGTTATGTTTATGATGTTTTTTTGGTTGAGATTATTCATGATGTACTGACTTAATTTCATTTTATTGAGAATAGATAAGGGTATAAAGTGCAGTTTTTAAGTTCAAATTTGAACTAGCAAAGTTTGAGAGGGAAAAAGTGTGACCCCTGTGTGAGTGTGTGACAGGTATGAAGGAATAATATTCATAGCTTAGGAAGTGTATGAAAGGATGATGAGAATGTTCGATTGAGAATTTTTTGCAATTTTTTGAAGCCAATAAAATTACACGCAAGTGTGAAGAAATAAGTGAGTTGAAGGAGTGAGGGTTTGAAGAAGATGTTTGAGTTGAATAATTGTGATCTCCATCAGTTGTTGTAGAAACACGACATTCAGATATATTCATTAAAATTTGTTTGAGTGAGTTCTTGATCATATTAGGGGGAAATATCCTCCTTGCATGGAGTTGGTACTTTACTAAAATATGGGTTGGTGTTCCTTCAAGTGTTAGTGCTCTGCTAAACTAGGGTTTGGTGTTCCTTGTGAAGTTGGTGATTCATTAAATAATTTTTATTTGAATAATACAATCAGAAGTTTTAGTGGGTTTTCTTCCCCATGAGGGTTTCCCACTTATATCTTGTGCTATGGTGTTATCTCTCTCTCTCTCTCTCATAGTTATGGTTATGTGAATGAATGTTGTATGTTATTGTGCACACATTAATGATTGAATTTTTTATGATTTGAGAATTATAATTTAAATTGATTAAATATTTTAAAGGACTGATTCACCCCCACTCTCAGTCCATTTTTCTTTAAACAAAAAAAATTAACTTTAGATACATCTAATGTTGATTTAGTTTCAAAGCCCATTCCGATCCAGTGTAAACCCTTATTCCTTAATAAGATTTACATTTTGATTTTCCACACATGATATTTAACTGGTGTGAGAAGAACATATTGATCCATAATATAGGAAAATTTATTGAAAAATGAAATTACAGAAGATAACACAATATAACTACCTTAAAATTGTCAATGATAGCCCCCAAATATTGGATCTTTATAATTTATTATGTGCACAATTTTTCCACGGAAAATAAATTTATGATAAAGGCTAAATAATGGAATTAGAGAAGAACCTCATATAGCTCAAAAGATAATTTTTTAGAAAACAAAACATCTCAAAAATAGTTTCTAACATAAATATATTCTTCCTACAAGATCCTCACTCTTGTGAAAAATCATCACTTCTTCCTACACCTTAGATAAAACACATTTTCCTTCTATGAGTTAAGCCTCCTTTGGCTGGTCATGAAAAATGGAAAAACCCATTTGACTAAAAGGTAAGGATAGGAAAAGGGGTGATGGGCACTTACTACACATTATGCACCTATGTTATCACTTTAAGGAAATATGCTCACTCACTTATCATACTTTTGTGATAGGTTATAAAGTGGAGAGTGATATGTACCTAGCTTTAAGGTTAGGTCACTTGTATAGAATAATGATCCACAAACCTAACTAGTGTTGTTACCTCAAACTGCATGCCAATGTTATGAACTTGTAAAGAGACTCTCTCTAGGAATGCCTCCAAGAGAAAACAATTTTGCACAAAGATAAAATAACAACACAATCAAGACAATAATATACCCACATCAACACAAAAATAATAGTCCAAATACCAAATCAATGGACAAATGCATCGAAAAATCAATGCTAAGGCATAGTGATAAAAATAGGTACATTATCCCACAATTACAATTTGGAAGGTGCAACAACCAACCTTAAAAATTAATGCATCTAATAGATCTTGCAAAATGAAAAACACCCACTAATTATCTAGAAAAATCTAGAAAAAATGAATGTTGGTGCCGTTTGGAATTCCACCAAATAGCTTGTAAATGAACATAAGAGATAAAAAATACCATATCTGGCTTGCTTCAAATCATAATCAAGTTTATTATCAATCCTATGGTTTTAACACAATCCATACTCAATGGCATGGTTCATTTCTTTAGAGACTGTATAAAATGAATATTATCTTGGAAAGCCACCTATTTCCTCTTTTTATTCCAGATTTTCTAGATCACCCAAAGAAAGAAGAGAAGAGCATGCTTAGAGATCAATATATATGTAATAATAATATTGAAAAACTCAAGATTCCATAAAAATAAACACAAAAAACATGGCTTTAAATTACTAAAATTTCCCTGATACCACACGAGAATGTTTTCCAAGATAAAACACACACACACAGATATATATATATATATATATAGAGAGAGAGAGAGAGAGAGAGAGAGAGAGAGAGAGAGAGAGAGAGAGAGAGAGAGAGAGAGAGAGAGAGAGAGAGAGAGAGAGAGAGAGAGAGAGAGAGAGAGAGAGATTGTATATTGAATGCATATGTTTATAGTTTTACAAGAGATGTATAAATAAGAAGTGTGAAAGTTTAACCATCAACTTAAAAAGGTGGAGAAGTGTAATTCACATCTATCCCGATGACACCTAAGAAAGATAAATATAAACTTGCAGGAAAAACCATACAATGGAATAAAAAATACACTAATAGAAAGTGTTGCAAATAATGCTAGAAGAGAAGTTGTTGATCAATCTCAAGAAGTGTAGTTTTATGGAAGAATAATTTGTGTATCCAGGATTTGTAATTTCCAAATAAGGATTGAAGATAGACCCTAAAAGGATTCACACAATAATGGATTATATCTAAAAATAAATTCTCATTTATTTCTTCTGTTATTTATTCTAAATTATCTCTAAGATAACTTCTCCCTTGAATCTCCTTAAAATTCATAAGTGTCTCCTCTATTATTTTCTCTTTATTTTTGGTCTTTTACAACTATTTTTATTTCTTATCTTATATACGTATCATATTCAAATGACATCTCAATGATTTTTTGAAATGACATTGGGGTGGAATTTGATACTACATGATCATCTCCTCATATGATCCTTTCAATTGGTTAGTAAGGGGGATTAAGGTATCAATTCTTATCTCACTACAACTTTGATTACAATTTTTTTTTTATTTTTAATTTTTTTTGGTAATTACCCTTACTATCTCCATAGTATTTTTCTCTAATATTTTCCTCTATGTTACATATATATCATCCTTTTCAAATTCTACCTTATCTAAACTTTTCATTTGTACTTCCTATATTTATTATTGATTCTACCTTATCCAAAATTTTCATTCATACTTTCTATATCCAATTTTTTCATATGTTCTTCCAATATCCAAATCATATCTATGAATAGTTCTCCACATGCGCTTTCTTCTATCTTAGGGAGGTCAATGCTAGTTGGTTCATCTCTGAGATACTTGATTAAGGAGTTTGAATTTATTTTCTACTTTATTGTAGTTTCATGGGTTCGCTATTTCTAGGTTCTTGTGCACCAAATTCCCAATTTTTATGTATATAGAGATGAAACTAGTTATCATAGATCTCTTTTATTTCGTTAAACTTAATTATCTCTCCTTTCTTTTCATTTTAATATTATCATTTCCATATTATCTTCTCACTTCTTCTCTTCTTCTAATTGTTAGAATAATTTTAGGCAATAAACAATATAGTGTTTCTAGTTAGTTTATTGTTATGTTGTTAATGAGTAGTTAGAGTTGTTAGTCATGTAGTTTTTACCTTTAGCTAATTTTATATAATGACTATTACTATGGTTATGGATATCCTTATTTATAGCATTTTTACAAGCTATTTATGTAGCTGATTATTTGTAATGTAATTATAACTTGCACCTTTCTCTTATCCTTTATTAATCTAATTCTCTCTTCTTCTACTCCCATATTTTACTCTAGATAACTACTTCCTTTATCTCTTTCTTTCTTTTTATTCACTTCCAGTAGATACATGTTACTTCTATTTAACTATTTTCCCACCCCAATCACTACTCGTCTTAATCTCCTTGATGACAATTGTCTCTTCTTATCTTCTTTTCACTTCTTTAATTGTTAATTTCTCACTAACTCTTTGTACTCTAATATTTAGCTATTTTTTTCATATTTGTTTCCTATTTTTTCCCCCATTTATTTTTGCTAATTGTTCAACTAGACAGTACTTAGACTTCCCATTTGTCCACCTGCCATCACACAGGTACCTTGCCCATGTATATATTGAGTACCCTTGGTTTCATTCCCTACTCCATAATGCGAATGCAGATAAAAAGTTACACCTTATATATGAATTGACACCTCTTTTATATTCTAGGAATTTAGCATTTTCAGGCTCCAATCTTAATGACCCTTGAATTGTTTATGTTATAATAAAAGAGTTTAGAGTTTTCTCAAACCACCAGTCAAGTGCACATGTCTAAGGATTTTCTAACGCTTCAACTTATTGTGAAATGGGATTGCTGGATTCAAATATGGAATTTGAGGTAAAGTAAACAAATTGCATTTAAAAAATCATTATAACAATTTTTTTAAACTCTCACTTAACCATGTAAATGCATTTGATCTTAATATTGTGGAAAGACTATTTTTTAAAATTATTTATTGTTGTACTACATTTACCACGTTTTTTATCTTTAGGGTGAAAATTATTACTATCATTTGAGCATTAAATTTTTCATTTGATTGAAATTTTACACACCTAGAGGTAATGACATTGACCCCATATTTAAGAAGGCTGACCTTTAAAAGCTTGATTTACACATTCCTAGTTGTATGAAAAAATTTCTTGAAAGATTAAAAAATGTTGAATATTACATTTTCCTTAAAGAGGTACACTAAATATTTTAGGAAATTAATTCATAATTTCACGATTAAAAAACTTATGAGCCATTTTGTTGGTCTTATTATTTAATTTAAAAACATACTCACTAATAGATTCATCAATACCTTATTTCAATTGATAAATAAGGAACATAGTGTTTACATCTTGTAGGAAATAGCTTGATCAATAATCATTTGTTACATGAAAATATAAACAATATAGGGATAAAATAACCTAAGATTATGAGACGGATCTCCTTTCTTACATTATATAATTCGAATTGTGGAGTATGCAACTAAAAACATTATAAGAGAGAGTGAAATACTATCTCATTGGAAAAGACCTTGTTTTATGCTTTTTTAGAAACTTCAGAAAATTCGTTAACCTAATTTGTAATTCATGCATGATTTTCATTATAGTGGTCGCCTCCAAAGGAATATATGTTGTCATAGAATATGTAGGAATAGAAAAATTAGGAAATAAGCCAATTTTGATGCATTATGAGCAATTAAATGAAGCAATGAATCGACCAATGAAGTTTTCAAACATTGAAAAGCAATATGAGAATCAAGCATAGGAGTTATGGAAGGGAGAGAGTTATGTACATTAGGAGAAGCGTGATGAGGAACAATATTGTAGGGAATCCAAGGAATCACCACATGAAAAAATAAAGAAGGTGTCTCAGTAGGTGACAAATCATTATTAGCATTCAAATATCTATTGTTCAATTTATAAGTATGATCTTGAATAATGAGTACATTGATGTAGTCTTGAACTTAAGTTTTAGATTAAATGTGTTAGTTATTACACTAGGATTCTTTAAGAGATAGTATCAAAGATCAAATAAGTCTTGCATTCTAATTTGATCCTGTAGACCAGCCTCTTTCTCTTTACTACTTTAGCTTTTGATAGAACGACAAGAATTAGATTCAAATATTTTCCTTCATACGAGTCTCAAAAGGGGTTGGTACAATTTCAAGATTAATATGAACCTCATTAAGAGTACAACCATTTTATTTTTAAAAAACTGCAGATGAATAAAGGGAATTTCTATAAAATCAAGTATATTGGAATTTAACATAACAGTTCATCTAGCTAAAGTCTTGCATGTAATTAATTTAGATGGCATAGAGTATATAACATATAAAGGAACTTCTCATAATCAATATCACACACATAAGGGCTCGACATTAATTTGGAGAACGTGCGAGTAGATACCACAAAATCTGTAACCACAACTTTCACCCCTGGTTTGGTGCAAATCACCTGGTTTGTGCATCTTTTATCTACATCAAAGTGATTACAGAGAATATTGGAGGTTTAACATTATAAACCACCTTATCCTCGATCCGGAAAAACAAAATGTTGGATATAATTAATTAGTACCTAAGACCAGGCAACACATCCATGTATATTTTGGCACTCTCTGTCGCCATCACTCCACTGTTTGAAGTTGGTGCAAAAGATTCGTACCGACATGCTCCAACTGCAATGTATAATAAACAATTGTACAATTGATTTTTTTTTCTTTTTCTCGATCGAACGTCAAGTTGCTCTGCAAATAGTATTTTAGATTACAATGGATTTATAACATAAGATGGTTTAGAAGAAAGATTTAAGTACTCGGCATCGTAAGGTGGAAGAAATCCAATGGCGGGCTTGCCAACACTTATTTCAATTCAAACCTGCCAATCACTCCATTCAGCGTGTTATGCATAAGTACCCTATTAGGATTCGTAATTGTGCCTTTGCCACTATAAAAAATATAGTAAAAAATTAATTCTGCACGTACATTTTTATAAACTAGTTCGCCGACAAGCATTAAACTCTAAAGCAATTATTAAACAACACCAATTTAAAAGCGTGCAATTAAGCACGATAAGGACCACATTATATACACTAAGTTCGAGTGGCATGACTATTGATTACCACTTCTACTAAAACGAGGTGTAATGATTATGTTTATGGAAGATATTTAGAATTGTCAAAGAAATTCTATTATGTTTAGGATAATATGTCAACAAATATATGTATCTTATAATTATTCAGTCATTATGTACTTGGGAAGGTCACCTTTAGTTCACCTTCAACCTTATTAGTATAAAGATCATGATATATTGGGGTTAATACGTTACCACAGACTAAGCCAGCCAACCAACCAATACGAGATTCATTGTTGATTGAATGCGGAATTTTTAGTCACAGAAGCAATTCCAAGCTGTACTAAGATACATGTTTGATTAGGATAACAAGGTGTGTATTTAGAAGTTGTAGATGCACCATTAATGGTACTTTGAAAGTTATATCTAGTAAGCATTTAATAGTAGTCACAGAATTGGATGTAGTTGCCCCTTGGTGCCAATCATGTGGTCACCATAGTACCTTACAATACATGTCTCTAAATCCAAAATTTTAGTGAGTTTGAGGAAGGTAATAAGGTGTCCCTATCCAACATATGAAGCAATTACTATATGAGGCACCTTCTCCTTACTCTTAACACCTTTCTTGTTGTTTTGCGACATATGGAATTATAGAATGAACCCATGGTATTTATAGAACAAATATAGAATGACATCGATATAAATTTTAAAAAACAAAAAAACGTCATCCTCTTAACTAGCCGTGATAGGTTAAATAATATAATTAATTATTCTTAAAAGTTTTTGTTTTGGGTTAGGTGTAGTCTTAGATTGATGTTTGAGTAATATTGATCATTGAAACATTACTACCCACTAGTACTAATTGTCCACCATTGGTATTTTTTGAGCTGATGAAGGAGTGAAGGTTATGTTTGATCCAACTATTTCTTGCGTGTTCTAATTATGCATGTTTATGGGAACATGGAGTGTTTTGCAACCTATTTCATGGAGTCCATAACTACTAGAATAATGAAGGCGTGATTCAACTTAGACATGACACCGAACCTCCATGTTGCTTAGTCATCATATAACTCTTAGCTTGTGTAATTGAAGCAGGAGGTAAAGGTGGTCGACATCCTCAACCTTAATCCTTCAATACATATAGCTTAATTTTAGTACTTACACTTATTGTTGTATACTAATTACCTCAATAATTATAGTGATTTCCAATTTAATTATTTTCCTAAGCTAACAGTAGGATTTGATTAAGAGGATTTATTCATAGAGCTTCTTTCACTACCACTTGTATATATTGAAGCTTGCATATGTTAGAAGCCCTCACATTTATGTCATGTGCCCTATATCTCATCCTTCACATTCCTCTAGGTTGAATGGTTCAAAACCATTTCTCCCATTTTCCACTCTAGCTACACTATCACCAGGTTAGTTCCAAATTATATCGTTCCCTACAAGTTAAATTGACCATGAATATTTGAGGTCCTATGCATGTGCATAAACGGTCACATATTTATAGTATGTGTGCAGGAATAGAAATTGAATGACATTGCGTCCCCCCATACTAGAGTCATCTATATTATTATTATATTCATACCCGACTATGAATAACAAGGCATTAATATGACCCAAGTTGAGATTAAGGAATTTTGCAAATTGTTTCTTATCACTAAGATCAAAATCATAGAAAGTAGTATCAGGGGTAGTATTATATTTCCTAACTTACCCTTGAGAAAGTTCAGTAAGGAATACCATAAAAACAAATTATCAATAGGGTGCTTCAGAATAGGTGAATAAGACATGATTGTAGACCTCTTAAATAAGAGAGACATGAAAAGGAAAAAATTCCCAGAAGGATAGAACTATAATGAAAATAAATTGTCTAAATAGATCATAAAGGGCCAAAATCCTAGGTGTGAAGGCCATGTAAGTCATATAAATTAACCAAAATTTGAGTGCCAAACATGAAACCATAATGTGAGTCATAAAATCATTTTTAGGTCTTGAAATATATAGAAATTAGAATTAAAACCTAAATACAAAACCTTATAACATGAAATATGAAACCCAAGGATGGGGGAAAATCGAGTAAGGTCAATAAGTCGGTTTGTTAAACGATTTACCACTAAATTTATTAATTATATTTGGCCCTTTTTAGGGGTTTATATCTATTTGAGATTGAAATATTTGTTTTGTAATTTTTATTATTATATTAATATTTAACAAACAAATTGGAAAGTACAACAAATGATTTAGGTCATCCAATCAAGTAAGATATATACTAAATCTTGAAATTGAGAACTAGATGTGTACTTATCTTTATGTAAGTTTTGAGCTAATATGGGTACACGTGCATATGAGAGAATATGGTGGAAATGTTGTATTTCCTTCGTCTTTGAAACTAGTAATTTACTTTGTTCTTGTAGTACTTGATAGGACAACAATGCATAAAAGGACTTGACTAGACTTGGAAATTTTTATGCATTAAATATTTTCACTTCTATTTTAGCTTTTTTGTCTTTGTCTCTATTTGTAATGCCATTTTTCAAGTTTCAATTGCATTCGATGCACACAAATGTCATTGTAATCAATGATCTTCTCATGAAACCTCAGCCCTATTTGAATGACCTCTAAAAACGGGTCAACATTTTAGGTTGTGGAACCCTTGTGCCACCTATGTAGAAATGTTCTAAAGAGGCATCAAACCAACATAGTTATCTACCTATTAGAAGTGCAATTGAGAGGATGCAAGTACATGAATGATACTAGAATTTGTCATTCAATGTTTGATTATGCTTACTTTGACTTGACTCAGATTGCTCATGACTTGTCTTAGAGTGTTCATCCTGGTTAATTAGAGTGCTTAAAATTTTCTCAGGAGATGTTATCAAGATGCCTGCTCTTGATTTACAGAATAATAGGGAAACTTTTCTTAATATTTGGAGATGAAGACCAAGTGTATGCCTTCTAATTTTTTGTGTTGCCAAATGAACACCAAGTTATGACTAAGTCTAGAAATGACATAGGATAGTGTGTTGTAGCTCTATTTGTGTGTACAAGGCATGTGTAAGGAATGCAACCAATTATAACATAACAAAATACGAAAGTGCCAAATTTAGGTCTCTTCTAGAAAATTGCCACTTGATACTTTCACTTCATTTTTCCTCTGAGATCATGTCAATCTTTGTAGCTTGGCCCTAGTTGGTTCTTCTTTACAATGCTTGAACAAGTTTGAATAATTCAACCTTACTCTTCGTTAAGAATTCAACAACATACTTGTAACTCTTGCTACACCTCTTGATCAAGTTTCATAGGCATATGATCGATCTTTATTGGCTCGATCCCTCTTAGCTCTATGTTATTGTCGATTGTGTCAAAAAATTTAGGGCGTTCTCATTACTCTCTGATTAAAAAAACAAAGGAAAAAATAGAAGCATATGGCGATGATATGAAAATACAACACCACATTATTTTTTCTTCAAATTGTTTGATGTAACTATTAATCAACATTCTAACTATTTCATTAATGGGAATGAATATAGACAGGCCTATGGACAATACGGATATGATCTATATCTATAACCCCCCTAGATATATAGGGGTCCTGCAGAGTTTAGATCTATCTATCTATATAGAGGGGGAGGGGGAGGGGGCTACTTTACTTCCTTGTCGAGGAAGAGCGGAGCCCATATATAGATAGATAGAGATATATAGAGAGAGATAGAGAGAGATATAGAGATAGAGAGAGATTCCAACTATTTCATTAAAGTTAAGTTGTCTTTTCTAATAAATGCTAGTATATGTGTCACTTTTACTTATAAATTAAAAAAAATAAAATTACATAAATGATACCCCTAAAAACGATAAAACATTACATTTTCTTTTTAAAAGAAATATTAATATTCATAATTTTGTATACATTAAAAGTACTGACATCAATGAACAAAATTCTTAATAAAGTAAGCGTAAGCTTTTTAGCACATATCATTACACAGCGAGAGTAGCGTAATTATTTATTGAAAATATTACTTTGTACCAAACATTGAAGAAGTTTACAACGGATTGCTCAAAGTTGCAATTTATGCGAGGGCTACAATTGGTTCTACGTCTAAAAGAGTATTATGCGAGTCGATTAGTATTTAGTATGATGGTCCCAGACATGGGAGTCACAGGGAGAACAGCCTTCTTGTGCTATTTCCTTAATCTGAATTCCACTGTCATACACAGACCCCACCTTCCAGTTTGAGGGCAACACGCTTCTCTTGCTCCACACCCAATACCCATCGTATCCACTCGTAACCAGCCAGCGAACAGACAAATCCCCCATCGGAGGCTTCTCAATACTCCAAACCGCACCGTGGTTGCGCGTCATGTATTTCCAATTGGACGTCCCCACCTGCAATTTCCAAATTTAATTCATTACCCATCTGTTTCCCAAGGCATAATACCTTACATGAATAGGGTACACGTGCTTGTGTCTCTCACCTGAGCTACATCAACGCTGGTGATATCAGTCTGGCCTCCTTGGTACAGAAATTGCACCGCAAGAAAATAAGGATAACTGCTACTTTTGTCTATTTTCAATGTCATGTTTTGCCCTGGATACTCGCATGGGATACTGTAAGAAAAAGCCAATCATTATTTCTGAAACACTTACAATCAGTACATGTCCTATAGAGTTGGAACGATGGGCGATCCGAGACAAGTTTTTTTCCACTTTGTAACAAAATTGCAGTAAAATAAAAACATTTTCAAAACAATCGTTTTCATTTGGTGAAGAATTTAGGTGGTGTCGTGGGCTTTCCCAAATTTCATTTATTTAGGGTATAATATAATTTCAATTGTGCTACTGTTTCAACTCTTCTCAAGTTATTTTGGGCCATTACTCACCGTTTGTACTCGACATTCGCAATGCCCATCTTCACAAGCTCTGCAGATTTTGAGGGTTGAGCTAAGCTCGAGAACGTGCGAACTGATACCACAAAATCCGTCTGATTGTTTTCAGTGTGGTCTGTAACCACAACTTTCAACCCTGATTTCCTGCAAATCGCTTGGTTTGTGCATCTTATCTACATCAAAGTGATTACAAAGAATATCAAAGATTTGAGAAACTGTCTCAACCACCTTACCCTTAATCCTAAACTCAAGCCAAAAGGAAAACAAAATGTGTAATAAAATTAATTAGTACCTGATAGCAAGCGCCGCATCCAACTCCTTCCTTGTATATTTGGGAGCTTGCCGTAGCCACCCCTCCATGGTTCAAAGTTGATGCAAATGACTCGTACCCACATGCTCCATCTGCAATGCATATTACACAATAATTTAGAATAGCTATTTTGAAACCAAGGGAAACTGACTCTTCGAATATAATTCTCGATTACAATATTGCATATAATTTTCCAGGAGTACATACTGTTAATTGCCTGGGAGGAGGTATAGTATGCTACTCTGGATTTGTGAACACATCGGTCACAACATAAAACTGTAGGCAATATGAACATTAACATCCATCCTGTGCAGCACAATTTTTTCTGGCTCAAACTGATCGACTCCATAATGTTCCACCGACAAAAAGTAAGAGAGGCGTGAAAGCTTTATATAAGAAAATGTAATGCAATTCAGGATGCTGAGGAGGATGAAAGCTTATCCGCGTGAAGGGCAATTGACAGGCAGAAGGCGCACAGTTGGAATTTGGAAATGCGGATCAAATCCACTACGAGAAGGCAAATGGCTTCTTGCCAATTGTAACTAATCTTTCACCGCCTTTTCCGCTGGAGCTCTCGATTGCGATTTGAATTATGCGTTACGTCGGTCAGTGTTACGATAAAGAAAAGCCAATCAACATCTGTATTTGGGAGAAAACAAAAAAATAGAAAAACGATTTCACTTACACGCAACCATCTGAATTATTAAACGCCATCAATTTTAACGCGTGCGGTACCACCATTATATTGACTACATATAATACAAAGTCCTTTTCTCCACTCAAATACAGTTGGAAATTGGTAATGCGGATAAAAAGTCCCGTCCATTTTGAGAATTGCCACATTTTACATATCATGGACGATGGCTTTGAAGGAGTACTAGTGAATATTAAACTTGGAAATCCCACATGAAATTCCTTCGCTGAATGTAAGTTTCAACTATTGACGTGGCTATTCTGCACGTAAATTTGCATGGAGTTCTGACGTGGCTATTCAACTCTCTAATGGAGGCAAAATAGTTAACAACCATATCATTTCAATTTCTGCCTATTCATTGATGTAAGTGTCCACTACTGCCTCTCAATTCATCGTAGTCAATTCAGATTCTGCACTTAAATTTATTCAATGCTACGTATATGAATTCCTATTTACATTAATTCATTTACTCCCCTTTCTTGGCGCCACTACTTTCTTTGGTTATTTTGAATTATGTGAAGTTATTTCAGTGTTTCAAATATGCACAACAAGGTAAGTTTTGAAGGTAAGGGACTTTGGGACAGTCACAATTGAGTTGAAGAAAAGCCAACGAAGAGACCTCCCAGGTGGGTGTGTTTTAATTATAATTAGTGATGGTATTTTTTGTAGTTGTTTTCACTATGTTAATTTATGTTATCTGCGATTCTTTTGGATAGCAATCGTCAGGTATTGGTGAAAGATATATCCTCCCAATTCTGCAATAATTTGTATTCCTCTTCTTTAGCATGAGGTACATAATTTCCTTCTTATTCGAGGAATTCTGTCGAGCTAAGTCGCTGTATTGATGAGAACATTCAATAGCAAAAACACAAAGTCTGTTATGTAAATATTATTTGCAGAAAGATTTATAAGTGCAACAACGGATAGTTGTAATTTTATTTATTTTTTACTCAAAACAATAATCTCTTCATAAAACTGTGTTTTTTAGAAAATTTATATTGTTTTATTTAATGCTTGATATTTTTAATACATGTCAACAAGGTATAAAGTTGCTAACCTATACAATGCACTATCATTACAAACTATCCTCTATATACTTTATTAAACTATGATGTCAAAGTTTGGTGTGAGTACACAGACTGTGTCAAAGTAGAATGTTATTACACCTAGTACATTGTTACCTTTGAACGATGTATTTAGGACATTCATTTGTAGAGCATAGTGTGAGGAATATAATCAAAGTGATTTCCTTCAATTATTTTGTAATAATTTCCAATGCATTGGCCAATACTTTGATTACAACTATTCAACAACTTATTATGTTATTACCCATAATAATGATGATTCAACCTGTTATTCTTACAAGCAATACTTCTTTACTGTTTAAAATTGTGATGTCCAAGTTTATGTGCATAAAGGATCTATATCAAAGTAATTTGTTGTTTCACATAATACGTTGTTACCTCGAAAACATGCATTATAACTATTTATTTTGGAATATATAGTGCAATGAAATTATTCAAATTGATTTCATTTAATTATTTTGGAATAAGTTCCAACGCATTTTGTGATACTTTTTTTTTTATTATTGGTAAATGGTTTTTTTTGATGGGGACTATACCCTAGGAGAAACAAAGGGGTCAAAACCCGAATACAACAATAGAGAGAAAAATAAAAAGGGTCTAAGAACTAGATTAATCAATGGAGCACCAAAAAAAAGAAGCTTAACTTCCCAACAGAAATAAATAACAACAAAGCAGACCTGTAGCCAATTGACAACTTGAGCGCAACATAAACACAACATAGCAACAATGGGAACCCAACCCAAATACAACGATAAAACAAGAATAGGACATGAATCATTCCTTTTTTGGACCAGTGATGGGTTTTAGTTTGGCCCCTTTCTTTCTCATGTCTACCATCATCCAATCCTCATTACTTTCTTCCACGAAAACCAAAAGAACAACTTCAAGAGTCCTGATAAGAGTGTGTCCCTGAACAAGGGACAATGAGGCATAATCCCTCATAGATTCATCAATGACCCTTTGATTAGTGGGGTCCTAAACTAACACAATAGACTCGAGAGTGAATTTACTTGTAGGGATCAAAGATTCCTCAACCATTTATGTATGTGGACTAACCGTGAGATGCTCAGGAAGTGAGTCATTCCACCATGCTATATTTTCACTCGCTTGCATTTGGAGTTCTTGCAGTTGTCCGAAAGATACCCTGTTTGGAAGCATCACCGACATTTGAAGGCTAAACCAGCGTAGTCAATCCTCTACATCCAATGTCTTTCCCCGATTTACAGATTAATTTCTATTGGAAGGTCTAGAGAGGTGTCAAGATCCACAGATTCTAGCATAAGTTGTGTGAATTTGGTCTGAGGTTTTAACATCTATTTTTTCAAAATATCCTAAAGTATCCCCTATAGCAGTAAGGCATGAGTCATTCTAGAGTTATAATGGGAATCCTGGCAAGCGAGCCCATATAGGGTAGGTATCAAAGGGGTCTTTTAGAGGATCAAAAGATGGATACCAGAGCTTGATCATGAGCCCATGTTCACCCCAAACCCAATATTGGTCAAAATTTAAATCCCTTTTCTTCAGAGGTTTCAAATACAAAAATGAAATAAGCTTTAACACATGGGTAAAGCCCAATCTTACTCTTAATATTTCCTGCCCATCCATGAGAAATCTAGTTGTGGAGCTGAGATAGTTTAGGCTAGAACTTGTGAAATCTGCAGATGAGTCCAAGTTGGGAGGGATTCACTTCCTCCTTGAGAACCTTTTGTAATAGACCCTCATCAATCTTTAGTACTAGAGTCTTCTGCGAGGGTTTTAAAGGATTACATGTAAGTATTTGGTGATATCCTTCTATTTGGAAACTACACCAACAATTTTTTTGCCACCATTTTCCATAACATGGGCATTGCCATTATGAGTAGGGTTTAAGGGATTAAGGTTTCGAATAGGAGCAGAGGTACTTCCTTTGATGACTATCTCTTCTTCAAGGATGGGGTTGGACGAATCCTTAAGTACAACAAATCAACAACATATTAAATTGTCACCCCTAATAACGATGATCCAACACCTTACTCTTACATAAGATACTCAATTTTACTATATAAAACTACAATGTTAAATTTTGTTGGTGTGCATACTGGATATATCAATGTATCTTGTTCCATGTACTACATTGTTACCTCATGCACATGCATTTTTAATGTTTTTTTTACACTCAATAGTGTTATTAATTTATTCCATGTTATTTCATTCAATTATTTTTGAATAATTTCCAATACATTCCCTACCAATTTGAGTACAACAATTCATTACCCCTAATAAATGACGACCCTACATATTATTCTTACAACATATACTCATTATACTATGTAAAAATTTGATGTCAAAGTTTTATGTGTGTATATGATCTATATCAAAGTATGTTTTTCCACAAAATACATTATTACCTCAATGATAAGCTCATTTTTTATCTTTATTTTACACTATATATATAGTGTTATGAATATGTTTATAGTTATTTCGATCAATTATTTTGGTATAATTCCCAATTTATTCACTCCTACTTTTAAGTACAACAATTCAACAACTTATTACGTTGTTACCTTTAATAAATATCAACCCTACATGTTATTCTTATGGAATATACTCATTATATTGTATAAAATTGTGATGTCAAAGTTTTATGTGCGTATAGGATCTATATCAAAGTAGGTTGTTGTTCCACATAATACATTGTTGCCTTAATGACATGCATTTTTAATATTTGTTTGGAACTGAATAATGTTGTGAACCTATTCAAAGTTATTTCATTCAATTACTTATAATAATATGCAATGTATTCCCTCCTACTTTCAGTACAACAATTCACTAATGTATTACATTATTTTCCCTAATAAATGTTGACCGTATGCATTATTCTTACAAAATATTCTCATTATACTATATACAACTTTGATGTCAAATTTTTATGTGCATATAGGATCTATGTCAAATTAGGTTGTTATTCCACAATAAAACGATGTTTTCTCCATGACAAACATTTTTAATGTTTGTTTTGTGCTATATAGTGTTATGAATCTATTCAAAGTTATTTCATTCAGTTATTTTGGAATAATTTTTAATGCATTCCCTGTTAGCTTAATTAATACATTTTATGCTACTATCAGTTTCTCCACATAGGAGTCAGTTTGTAAACTGACCTGCACATTACTATATGTCATATTGTATATTTCTGACATGTTTGGTATAATTAAATCATTGAATCATTCTCTCTTCTCTATCACTGGTATCAAAGGAATCTGGTGAGGAAGCATGGAAGACGAGGCAAGAAAAAGTGTGAAGACCATTTGGAACAACCTAAAGATGCAGACCTATTTGATTTTCCATTGACATGTAGTTTGGCATTTGGCGTGACCTACATAATAACTCTAATGATATCCAAGCACGTAGTGCAAACCCCTGTGTAATAGCTTTAAAGAAATGTAAGCATGTGATGCAAACTTGTTTATCATAAGCCTTTATTTATATCATACTTTAGCTGCTTCTCTGACCAATGTGATAGTAGAAGTGGAGACATTTGAGGAAGAACTATTTATCAACCAAATAACCGAAAAAATTCCCATACGCAAAACCTTCATTGAGAAACCGTGAGAACATTTCAATCATGCCAATCGACACTAGTAGTGTTGCGAGCAATCTACGAGATGTACAACTATTCTAAGGCAGATATCAAGCCCAAAAGATCATTGGATTCTATTTTGCATTGCTAAATAATCTCCAAAACATTGGGAACTTGTAGTTTGAAAACATAGTGCGTCAAGGATTGCTTAACTAGTTCTTGTTCAACATATGGTTCCAGGTACAAAAGATTTATGATAAGATTGAGGAAGCATACTATGCAGATGATGAACACAAGGTAAAATTCCCCCATAAGCGTCCACGTCTCACTATATGAGCATATCACAATCACCTAATTCTTTTCTTCGTTCTTAAGGGCATGTATTTTTTAATACAATAATATTTTCTTTTTCTAGCATCATATATGATCCCAAGTTTTTGTTGTTTGATGCTCAGTTACTTGAAGGACCAAACTATGCCACTTGGAAGATGAAGATGCACATGCTTCTTCAATTTGAAGAGCTCAAGGGGATTGTTATAGGTAAAGTGGCGCATCCCTTGGGTACAAATTGTAGTCTTTTTATCACCCAATATAACTATGGGTGTTGGAACTTCATCCAAACAAGTCTTGATGCTCACCCAAAGGGCACACAAATGCCACGTGCCTCCTTTGTTATGCTTATTAAGATGTTAGCATGCATGTTTATCATATTCATAAACAAAACAACCATTCATGTAGAGAGAAAAATCATAACATGATAATTCAACAACACATGTAATAAGGAGATTCACTCAACATAAAGAATAATCAACAAGATTTTGATCCCCATTATACCATGCTTAGATCTAGCCACTTTGGTAACCCACATACAATTATCCAGTGCAAGCCATAATCAATTACATAATATAGAAGTTGAATACAAGAAAATCCATTACATCAATGCATTGGACCTTGTGTGCATATCCACTATCATCACGGGTATACCACAAAACCTTACATACTTAGTACCCACACATTAAAATTGTCGATACCCTTTTAACAAGGATGCACTACTTAATACATATACGATGGGGAGTTTCCCTTCACTGTCTACACACACTTTCCTAATAATAGGCGTGCTTATAATAGCTTGCATCATTTTTGCAATCTATACTAATATTAGATTAAGCTAAATATACATCATGCTTTAATCCACTTTAATCCTATTATTAGAATTTTTCCATGTGTGTTCTTTATATTTGACATGCATGTGATTTTCCCAATTTGTTTTTCCACTAAGCCATCTCACTTTTGTCTACTTCTGGTCTTTTCTTGAGCAACACACTTCCCTTGATTTTCTATTTTTAGCATTGTCTAGAAAATTAGCTAAGTCCTTAATCCTCTGTATGCATACGCATAGCCTTGCGCGCAGACTTGTTTCACTGTTGTGCACACCACTTATGTGCTACTCTATTTTCCTGCACACGTACCCTTACACATGAGCCTTTGTGATCTGTTGGAACTTAGTAAATTTTCCTTAACCAACATTACCCTATGCTAGGGATATTGTCCTTCCTCGAAAATATGTCAACAAATAATACCTTTAATGAATGAATGACTAAAGAATTTGAAGATCAAAGAATGGTGAGGCATACACCAATGAATCAAAGATTATCATTATCCCACAACTGCACACTCAAATTTTATTCCTTGGGTGGATGGAGTAGTTATGGAAACTCCGTCTTCATGATATTTCTTTCTCTTCCAACCCTGCAAGTTCCTTTGCAGCTACATCTAGCACCAATCTGGCAATGTGCAACACCTTCTCAGGGGTCATTTCTTCCCCCTTTTTCTTTAATTCCCTAATGAATCCATCAAGGCCTAATGCCATTCCCTATAAGGCATCCATATTGTTTGCTACCAATGAGCCAAGTTCTTTGAGTCTTGTCTCTAAGGTATCTCTTATAGTTTTCAATAAATATCTCTTCTGCGTCACTTTTGCTAGGATTTCCTCACACCCAACCTTGTTGTCTTTCTTGGCTACCTATACTTGTTTTAGTTCAAATTATTCTTAAGTAGAATGTGCCCTTAAGATGGGATCTAGGTCTTGGAAGTTATCAAATGTGCACCCTGCCTTCTTCAAAGCTTCTTCGATCATGGTGCTCAACACGTTATACTCCATTATATTTCACGTGATTGATTCCTTATTATTTTCTCTCTATGCAGTCAATTATTCCTATGACTTCCCTGGAACATACTTCTTCTCATGTAATAACATGCGTACCAAGTTTTCCAAGTAGTGCAATTCAGACAAATACTCATCTTGGGCCGAATGTACCAAGTCGGGGAACACAATTGTAATGACATTTATTACCTATTCAACCTTATTATAAACATACATTATACACTTATTTTCTTCCTCTAACTCCTCTATGAGTTCATGTACTTCCTCTTATCTATCCTTATTATCTTCCAACAAAAATCTTATTGTGGCTCCCTTGTCTAAATTATGGTGCACAACTTTGATTGCCATTTTATTCACAACATTGCTGACTTGCTCATCCATTAGCTCTATGGGGTTAATAGTCAAGAGGAATGTGCCTCGTTCCTTCTTCATTCTGCGCAGGACATATGCTTCATTATTGATCTCAAAATCAGGTTCCTCCATATGTATTTGCATAATCCATAGAATCATCTTCTTACTGCACATTTTCATGCCCTTAGGGCCAATCATCTCCCTGCCATAAACTTCTTTGTTAGGCATTATGATTTGAAACTGTACCCGCAAGACCTTCAAATGGTCATCAATATAGCTCATTTGTGGCAGTTGGAGGATATCCCCCTTCTTTCTTCTGCAGTTGCACCTTCCCTTAGGAACCTCTATCTCAACATTTAGTTGCATGTTGCTTCTAACTCCACTTATAGCTCCTAGGGCTTCTCCAGTCAGTTGTTCCTCATCAATCCTTTATCTCTCTTCTTCATTTTCTCTAGGGATTTCCTTTTGTGCGTTGCACCTTTATTCCTCATGTTGGAGAGTCTTGTCCTTTTGATCTTCTTAGCCCTCATCTAAATTGTCAATGGTCGGGGGATCTTCATTGTGTACGACCTCTTCCTCAGACTTCTCTTCTTCACTGTCTATAACATGGACCAACCGTTACATTTTTTATTTTTATTCTCTAGGTTTGGCTTGGTTGAGGTGACTTTGGGTGAATTCTCTATTTCCTTTGAATTCCCTGCATTTTGGATTTGTCTTACGCGTCGACTGTGTAACTTCTTCCTGTGGCTATGGTCTAGTGCAACATCATCCTCTTCTTCCACCACCACCTCCTCCTCCTTTTATTTTTATTTTTCTTCTTCTTCATGAGGAGGGTTTTCCTTGCGCATTCTATTTGTTCCCACGGTTTTTTTTTTCATTAGTAAGCTTGGGGAGATGAAGGTCCCTTATATTAACATACTTTCCATCATTCATCTTTGGCCTAAAATATACATAAAATATTACCGCGTCCTACACCACCACAAGAGTTACAAGAGTAATATCCATATTGTCCAACTCCATTATCTCCACATACATTGATTTGGAATGGTATACATAGGTGGTGTGCAAAGTGTGACAATCAACATATACCTTTTTAACATAAAAAATCAATTTCCGTGCATCCTTAATCCTATTTACCAATGCCTAGAAGTACTTGGAAGTGAAGATGAATGACATTTTGCACCATGGTCCCTTTTACCCATTGATCATGTAAAACATACCCAGACTGAAGTGTTGATGCACTAAAATTTCTTCTTTTCCTTTCAGTATCGATGGAAACTCCCTCAACATGCACCAATAGTTCTTGAATGCTTCATGCATTCATGTGTACCACTTATCCACCCAAATCTTATATACATTGTTGATTGCTCCATTGTATGTGTAGTTTGTAAACCTCTGCGTGGGAGATTTTTTATCTACTGGGTATATCCACACTTTTTCCTTAGCTCTATCTAGGACCCCTATCTCCCAAAACACTATTAAAAGTAGTATGGCACCCTAAGTTAACTTCTCACCTTTGCTTACTTGCATGCGTGCCTCCTCTACTATGCCCTCAACAATGAATCTTGAAATGTTGTACATCATCTTTTGCGCCATCTCATGCACTATGTGTAACCACTTCTTATTCACTTGGGACCACCTTTTTGATGCACCTAACTTGTAACTCATGTGGCTAGGTCATTAATGGATCTGACATCCATTGTGTGATTCCCACTTTAGTAATTGAATTCTTTAGTTGTGGCTTCCACCAAATCACCATCATCGAGGTATTGCTCTATCTCACAGCCAGATCTGTGAAAACTTGTCACTCATCCAATAAATTGTGTGGTGATGTGCATTCCTCTTCTAGTAAAGTAGAATAATTCCTTGTGCACACGTGACATTAACCATTAGTAAATACACTTAGGTTTAACAAAGTAGTTCAATTCATAAAACTGGAGGACTCCAATGCTCTCTAAATATTTCTTGACAGTGTCATCATACACCAACCAACCCTTGATAGTCCTCTGATCCATTTTTATAAACAAATCCTTAGGGATTTCACCTTCATGTGCCTTTAAGAAATGATTATAAATGCTTATCTTTCACTTAGTCAAATGCGACTCCCATGGTTTCCCTAAAATCACTTCACCAGGGTACTGTATTTCCTAAAACCATTCTTTTGGTGTATCTCCTATCATAGGATTCTAGTTCTTTCCCTTGAATTTTCCCTTGGGTGATACAATGGGTGCCTTCTTTGGTGTAATTTTTATCTTTAACAACTTCTTTCAAACTTCAAACTTGAAAATTACAAAGAGCTCGTGCCATAGGTGCTGACAAAATTGACTCAATCTTTTTGCTACAATTTTTAGGTGTTAAAATCCATTCAATCCTTGCACTAATCCACTTTTTTCTCTAGTTTGTGATACACAACCCATGCCCTAGTTTTGCAAATTGAAGTGCTTTGAATTCACTTTTGCCCATTTATCCTAGCTCTGTGAAAATGAACCTTTGAACCTCAATCTTTGTGTAATTCCTATCTCCACAATTTTACTTCCACCGAAGGAGCTCCCAACCCAGGCCATGTGTATATTTCTCTGGTTTTTATCAATTCTTCTTTTGCATATGGTAAGTGAACCAATCTGGGGGGCCAAAAAGAGGAAATAAATCCAAAACTAGGCAAAATGCGTACACATTTTAAATAATGCGTATGCGTTATGGTTTTATTCATTTGGAATTTCCTGAGCCTAAAATGCGTATGCATTATAACACGTACACATTACCATAAAATATAAACAAAAAAAGACCTTCCTCATTTTCATTTTCCCCAAACACGAATTCTCTAGCAAACCCTGCAATCATGTTTCGATTTCAACTATTTAGCTCTCAAAATCATTTGAAGATCACCGCAAAGGTTGGATTAAAGTGGAATCGACAATGCCGCCATGGAGAAGAGGTAGGGAAATTTGTTTTCTTTGAATTGCATTGAAATTTGGTAATTATATTGTAAATTTTAATTAAATACATGTTTTTTTATTGTTATAGTTCTACCACAACCACAACAAAACCCTGTAAATCCTCAAAAACCCATCCTATAATTTCTAAACATCCTCCAATTAGACAAGATGATTTAGTATCCCATACAGTGGAAAATAAGATTGAAATTGAGGAATTAATTAAAAAATGAGGGATTACCTTTCCATAAAACCCCACCGTGCCTCACTTGCAAACACATTGTAGGAATTATTGGCTTAGGTTGGCGTGACAATGAGTCAAATTGATTGGTGGAAATCTTATAGAGATACTTGTAGGGAATATCACACTAATAGATTATCATAGGCAGATGTAAAAAATCCAAATTTCAAAATACCTCATATGTGCATTATTCATAGACCCTACAACCAATTTGCATGTTTTGTTGTCATGAAAACAATTTCCTATCCATTGGTGCAATGATGATTTGATAAATTTTTTTTGGGACTGATGGTGAATGGTATTTGATATCCCACCTTGCAATAACATTGAGGTTCCATCAAAGCATATAAGTGTGTTCCACTTGGCAGCCAAAAATATTTTAAAATCTAAATAGTAATAAATATTTAAAAATACTATTAAAACTTACAAAAATCAGGTAAATTTTGGATGCCATACGCCTTGGTATATTTCAACTCTTAAAAATACATGTTTGGTCATTTTATATGTGTTTGATCATGTTTTTGTTGTTAGATATATTTTGCTGAAGGTACAAAAATTGTAATAAAGTGGGGCACAATTATATGCTTTGACCAAGTTTTGAGGAAACTGTATTATGAGTTTATCCTTAACGAGATCCTAAACTATTTTGACTACCACGAGTTTCAGGGATGAGGAAAAGGATTACACAGGATAGACTAGGTGCATGTGCAACATGCTCGTATTCAACATGGTAGAGTCCATACACAAAATACCCCTCATCCAGAGACTATCCCTATAAAAGTGAAAGCGACAGTAGATATTGATACACTGCATGCACTTTAGGCATTTTCTGATACCCTTTTCCATCATACGAGGGAGATTTATGATACCAATGTTTTTTGAGGTAGACAAAGTATTTCTCCACGTAGTAGTAGCATGAGGCCACATCTTTGCACATCTTGTGGTAGCATATGCATGGGACCTGATGAGGATGATACTTTCATGCAAACTGGTGTTGGTGGAGTTTCCGCTGGTGGTACACATGATAATGTGGCTATGTATGACACTTTTTTGAGTGATACATTTGGATTTCAAACATTGACGACACCTTCACATGTATTTTTTTATTTTTTATTACATGTTACAAAAAGATCTGATTACTTTATTTACTTATATATGTTAATTTTATAAAATAATTGCATTTGAACTTGGTCAAATTTATCAACTTACACATACATATGTACATGTATGCATTACTATTACAAAACACAAGAGAGACATTATTATCCCAACCATAGGTTGCAGCACCATGGCTCTGTATATATTGACATGGGTTATTTAGAATGTTAATTGTGTAAATTTTTTATGTATGCAAATATATATAACTTTCACTCAAATATATGTCTATTTATGTATGTTCTTGTATATATATTATATATGCTTAAGTAACTTGACGTGATATATTTTTTATAAATTTGATGACCACACAAGATACACCACCATCTCTGCAAGGAGTAGAGAAAGGTTTTTCCGCTCCGATTTCATCTGCGAATCAACTCAATGAGGTATACAAACTATGTATTTTCACTAAATAGCTCATGTAATTCATATAATTTTTAATTATTTTAATAATTTCCTTCATTTTAGCATCATATACATAATCAACATGACTACATTGTGTATACATAGGAGTTACCTGCAACAGGTAGCATCCCTGTACATATGATTCATAGGTGTGGCGCAGTAAAAAAATAGTTACATATTGATAAAATTAGTTAAAATATTTTCATTACACATACATGTACTTAGATGGTGTAAATTTTTAGATCTTCATTCAAAATATTTAGTGTTAATATAGTTCTATAAGCTAATTTTCATGTTTGATTTTGTAATCTTATGTGTATGTAGGGTTCAACCCCTTCCATTTTTACTTCGAGGGCATGAAATCCTCGAGCTCATCATTTTGACACCCCAGTTCATGATCTAGTAGCTCCCGTTGACTTAGGTGAGCGTGATATGTAGATTCAGTGTGATCGAGAGATTGCGGTAAATGTGTGTACATGTAAATAGTTTCATTAACACAGTCTTATACATGTTGAAAACTCATACATTAAGTTTTGACAAAAAATGTATGCATTTATAGGTTCAACTATAGTTGAGTTTTATGTTTAAGAGGACTCAAGTTTGACCATGGATCTCCTTCTATGTCTAAGGGAGGGCCTTTTTTTAGTAGGGTAAAGAGAGGGATAGATTTTGATGAATAGGATTATATATATATATATATATATATAAAATAAAAAATATCAAGAGTTCCAAATAGTATTAACATGCACAATAAATATAAAAATGTGAATAGGTCATATAATATCAATTAAGTGCCATATATGTGTATATACAATGTTGAACGTGCATATAATGCCATGCACATAGGCATACAAAATAAATTTCATAAGATGCATGCATTGTGTGTGCATGCGTGCATCTTATGAAATTTATTTTGTATGCCTATGTGCATGGCATTGTATGCACGTTCAACATTGTATGTACACATATATGACACTTAATTGATATTATATGATCTATTCACATTTTTATATTTATTGTGCATGTTAATACTATTTTGAACTCTTGATATTTTTTATGAGACCCTACATTTCTAAGAGTATAATTATATCCAAAGTAATATGATGTACACTTGAAAATATAAGACATTGTGGACATTTTCTCATTTATTGGTGTTGTATACTAGTGTTTTCGATGTATAATATGCATGAAACTTTAGAAATGAATATTTATATAACATGTATAAAGAATTTTCTAATATGAGTAATTATTCGTTCCATTTATAAATGTTTATATGTTTAGAGAACCTTTTCTAGACCCAGGTTCAAAGTTTCAATTCAAATTAAATAAGATATATTACTGATTTTTTATAATTTTTTTGTGGTTTCATTAGAGTGCTTTCATAATAATAATGAATAAGTATCCATATTAATTATTTATGTGGTTTTGATTCAAATAAAATAAAAAAATGTTCATTTATACAAGTTCAAGATGATTTAACAACAACCACCCCAACCAATCTCTACAGGAGAGGATCATTCACTAGGCCAAAATGGCTAAAAATGGTTCTATTTGTCCAAACCTTGACTAAATTGGTACAATATCACCTTGTAATGGTCTCATTAGAAATCTACTCTATTTCTATACAATGCGTCCAATATCAAAGGAATCCTTAATTTTTTAATTTCCTATAACACTTACTCTTGTCTTCACCTTACTTGCGCTTCTTCTTGCTCTTGGTCTTTTTTTACTAGGTCCTATCTTATCATGCA
Organism: Taxus chinensis; assembly: GCA_019776745.2. Lineage (NCBI taxonomy): Eukaryota > Viridiplantae > Streptophyta > Pinopsida > Cupressales > Taxaceae > Taxus > Taxus chinensis. The sequence continues at coordinate 191,163,769 of CM034150.1, read as the reverse complement.
CCTACTACCTTATTATATGATTCTAAGTCTTCTCCCCTATTTTAACAGCTCAGAAAATCATTAGGATCATCACTAACTTGATTCATAAGGCTCTAAACACCATTTTTGTTCATCTTTCCAAAACTCTCAACTATGCCCCTTAAGACAATGTATCTTGCAACAAGCATGGATAAAAGAATCTAAGGATACCTAGAAAGTATTATAAGATTCATTAGTTCAATTTTTCCATCCTTAAGGATCTCCCAAAATATCAGACTCCAACTCCTTAGAGCTCACTATTGGGACCCTTTAATTACTATTTTAATTGTCTTATATGTTGTATTTTGTCATATTTTGTATACCCTTGCACTTGTTTATCCTCATTATCCTATCAGACATTTCCACATGAACTTGAAGTTATGCCACTTATATTAATTAATATAACTATCACTAAGTTACTCTATTTTGTGGATCTTGATGTGCATGTTACTCTCTTAGATATAATGAAATGATTAATAGTTCTCTGTCTGAATGCCACACTTGTTTGCAAGAAGCTATTATATGTAGCCATTAACATACAACTGAAGAAACTCTGTCACAATGCAAAGGGACTCGTCCAAAACAATTGACATGTAGCAACTGGGACTCGTCCATAGTAAAGCACCTGTAGCCAAAGGAAAACACATGCATATACAAGACCGTGATTTTGGGAAGCTTGATCAACGTGGATACTTCACCTGAGTTTGTGCATGTCAATAAATAATCAATTATGACAACAAGAAGCACATCTTATGCCAATACTTGATTATTCTCTGTAACTATAATTGTGGAACTAGTTGATTTAACTTGATAACTGATTGTTATACTGAATAGTTAGTTATGTTGTTATATTAGGAAATTTTTTCTTAGTTCTGTTGCATGCATAAGTATCTACGAATTTCTTGGTAATGATATTGTACTTAATCAAAATTTAACTATTAGTTTGAGTCAGTCTCTTCATGTCTCTACTGAATATAAAGATAATGCCAAGAATATTGAAGGGATTGATCCATAGTTAGTGAATTACTGTAAGTTTCATTTTGTAATCTTCATACCGATGAATAAAATATGAGTTCTATCACTTTGTTGTGGATACAACCCTTAGGAAGGGTTAGCACCCAAGGTAGGGCCTACTAGTGGTTTTGCTAAACCCCTTTTCTTTTTTTGTTTGTTGTTTTAGTTCCTTACATGAATAGATTAGAATTGCAACAGTTTATTCCTTTACTTGTGTTATGCTTTTACCTACTTTATTAATTAGTTGTGGCATCTACTTTCATCTGCAACGTAGTTTACTTCCAACATTGCAACAATCCTTTAGTTTATACCTTTTAAGCATCTGTAACTATGTATACAACACTGGAAATGTTGAAAGTTTACATCCCTAGGTCTGATCAATAAATTATTGTGGATTAGTGAGAAACATACTAATTGCTGCAAGTTAATTTGTACTACCATTTTTGGCACCATTTTCGGGGAATCTGCCAAGTTATTAGGTTTTTAATGAGGGTTTTTTCATTTTTAGAAGAAATCTAGGTTATAGGAATTCATCTCAAACTAGAACTCCCCCACTAATTACCGATGAATGAGTTGAGTATTTTATGCATGCACCATCTAAGGGATGCCCATGATATATTTTTACTGAATCCACAAGTAGAGAAATTTTCTTCATTTACCGATGAAGATTCTTAATATTTTGAAGAAGAAACCTTCGTACTAGGTTTTCTTTTCGAAGACAATCCCCCAAGTGACAGTTATGTAGATACTCCTGAGCAACTAGGGATGGCTGAAGAAGTAGACCATAATTCTCAGAATGGGGTAACCACCTTCGAGTTCCCCATCACCAAAAATAATGTAACTATTGGTATGAAGAATATTTCTCGATCAGCCTTGCCAAATTTCCATGGAGCTATGTCAGAGTATCCAGACACCTTTCTCTTTGAGTTTGATGTTTTGTGCAGGAGCCATGATTATAGTATTGATGCACACAAGTTGAAATTATTTCTTGTAATACTCAAGGATGATACATTGAGGTGGTTCATGGGATTGGGAAGGAATCTTGTTACCACATGGGCAAAAATAAAGGAGAAGTTCCTTAATAAGTACCAAGACTATTGCAGACTGAGCAAAAGAGGAGGTGATGAAATATATAGGATGACACAAAAAGAGGATGAACCATTAGAAGAATATTTTGAAAGGTTTTTTTTTTGTGTTCAAAAGTCAAGAAACATGACCAACATACAACCTGACTCTGTCAAATTACTCTTTTTGGAGGGACCCAGTGAGGAGGACATGGATGCTATAGATTTGATAGGAGTAGGGGAAATTCAAAAGATTATTTTGAATAAATCTACGAAGCCTGTAAAAATTATTCAAGGACTACTATTAGAAGGATAAGAAATGTACAATTAAGAGGTGGATTATCTACTAAAACAATAGGGGACATATCTAAGTCAGATATTGTTAGTATGCTCAAAAACATGAAGCAAGAGATTTTCAATGATATGGCCAATCAATTGGATGTTATACATGCCAAAAATAAGAAAGAAGATGCACACACAACACTCATAAATTACTACTATAGATGTAGATAATTAGCCAACATTTCTAAAGAAAGGAAGGATTCATTTGATTTCAAGATGTTGGAGATAGAAAATGCACAAGTTTTATATGTTGCTCAAAGAAAACCATGGCCACCAAGTCAAGGAGGTATGATGTACAGGACCCTATGCATTCATTTCAAAATTGGTCTAATAATTCATATATGTACCCCTTACCTTGGGATAACCCTCAAGGATGGGCCGCATATCCTAAGCAATAGCAAAAACATTGACAACCTTAATTCCAAGGAAAACCACAATAACAATGGAAACAACCTCCTCAATCATGGCAACAAACCCATAGGGGAGTGTAGTAGTGGAAAAACCCACCTCCTAATTACCAACAAGCCTACCCGTAACCTCCTTATCATCAACAACAAAAAGCTCTGATGTCAAACCCCTAAGCAGGCTCCCAACCAAAAGCTACATAACTACCTACTCAACTAACACCTAATCCTAACAATAAAGATGCTCAACCAACCTATTCCACTAAACCTGATCAATACCTGACCTATTGTGTTGATATAAACAATATCCATCTTCTCTCAGGAAGAGAACTTCCTTCACTAGCTAGACCCACAATTACTGAGATTGCTAAGGAACCACAAATGTTGCATGATGACCCGCAACAACATCAGAAGACATTGCAGGAAGATCCACAACAATCTGCCCAAATTTATAGCAAGTGTAAATTGAAGGGTAATGAGCCACCATTAATTGAAAGGTTACAAGAAAAGATGGCTGACCTCAAATTAGAGTCCTACTTTGATTTTTTCAACTAGTTAAAATCCATCTACATTAAAATTCCATTGATTAAAGCTATCAAGGATGTGCCTAGCTATAGAAAATTTATGGAAGATATATGCATAAAGAAACTAGGTAGATTAAGGAAAGATCAACCTACTGTGCAAGTGCTTGGATAACTAGCTGATATTATGCTTAGGAACTCAATTCTACCCAAATACATAGATCCAGAAATCCCTTTGGTCAATGTCACAATCAATGACACAGTGATCAACAACACACTGATTGACATGGGGGAATTAATAAATGTAATGATAAAACAAATTATGGAATATTTGAAGTTAGATGAATTAAGACCAATAGCCATAGTCTTACAGCTTACAAACAAATCAAATGTTAATCTTGAAGGAGTTCTGGGGGACCTATTAGTAGTGGTGGAATCTTAGGAGTACCCTGCGGTTTTTATTGTTCTTCAACCAAAAGAAAGCTTGGGAGGATATCCTATCATCTTAGGAAGACCATGGTTGGAAACTGTTGATGCATTCATAAGATGAAAATATAGTAATATGCATCTCTAATGGAAGTGACACCAAAAAATCATGCTTTATCCACCTGCATAACCACTCAATGAAGAAGACAAAACCATTTGGGTGGAAGAGTTAATGGAAGACCAAAGTTCAGTTTAACAGCTTATGATGCTGGAGAAGTCATGGAAAATCAAAGGAAAATAAGAAGATGTTATCCTATCTAACATAATGTAGAATAATTATGGTAAGAATGAATAAGTAGATGGAAAATTGTGATGCATAACATGTATTGAGAATCAAATTCTACCACAATAGAGTACTATGAATGTTTCAGGTATGAAATACATCCTAAATCGACTTCTTCCACATGATTGGATATTGAATTATATAACTAACAACATATGCTCCATGATTGATATTTCTAAGCAAGTGGAAATTACACTGGGAAATCCACTCAATGTGAACAAAAAATTGAGCATGCAATAAGATCAGCTGTTAGTTTCTCTTCTTAAAAAGCATAAGACAAAATTTTAATGGGACTATGTTGGGGTTAACAAACCGGTTGCACAGATAATATATTAGATCAAAGCATACATGCAAATTAAACTGAATATTCTACCAGAATAAATATACAAAACAAGAGATATAAATCAACACCATATTAAACATGGTTCACCCAGTGTGGGCTACGTCCACCAAGAAACAAGACAATCTATTATCCAAAGCTTTCACAAGATATAAAATGAAGATTTACTATCTTCCACACCTCTGGGATGTGCAATAATTTATTTCTCTCAAGCTTTTTCTTCTTTACCAAGAATTCTCTCTCTCACAATTATTCTCACAATAATAATCAAATTTTACAATTTCTTCCTAATTCTTACTTCTAAACCCTATCTTTCATGCTTATATAGGTGTATACAAACTTAGGGAACTTAGCCATGCAATTACAATCAACAGATCTGCTTTAATACTAAAATATATCTAATTCCCGTGATTTAATTAAAACACCCACACACAGGTAACCGACATTGGTTAGCCCTAATCAATGCCGGTTCCTCCTTTCGTGACCAATACTGGTCATAGGTGACTGATTCCAGTCCCTCCTTAACTGATGTCGGTTATTGTGTTTTCCAGAAAGTTTCATATTGCATGCTAATCCGAAGTAATTGAGATCCATAACTCAACAGACTTTGGAGACATGCACAGAATCCATCCTAAGCTCTATACCCATAAAATATACATCAAAGACAATTGCAAGCCAATAAGACAAACATAGAGGAGAATGAACCCAACAGTAAGAGATATGGTGAAAGAAGAATTAAAGAAACTATTGGATGCAGGATTCATATATCCAATTTCAGATAGTCAATGGGTGTCACCCCTAGTCATTGTACCTAAAAATAATGGAAAATGAAAAATATGCATGGACTATAGGGAACTGAATGCAAAAACTAAGAAATATTATTTTTCACTCCCTTTTATTGATCAGGTACTTGAAACTCTTGTTGGAAAAAAGTATTTTTCTTTTCTGGATGGCTAGAGTGGCTACAACCAAATTCAAATTACACCAGACTATCAAGACAAGATGAAATTCACATGCACATGGGGAACATTTTCATACTCTATTATTCCCTTTGGTCTGTGCAATGCACCTACCACATTTAAGAGAGTAGTTATTAACATCTTCTCAGATATAACCAATGACTACTATGAGGTATATATGGATGATTTTACAGTCCATGTCAGTACTTTTGATGAAGCAATGAAGAACTTAGACAAGGTTCTCAAGAGATGCAAGGAGCATAACCTATCTTTGAGAAATGAAAAATGTTATATGATGATGTATGAGGGGATAGTGTTAGGTCATTATTTGTTATCTGATGGAATCCAGGTAGATCCAACAATAATATTAGTGATTATAAAACTTCTAACACCTAAAAATTAGAAAGATGTAAGGTTATTCTTGGGTCATGCTAGGTATTACAGAAGATTCAGTCAATATTTTAGCAGAATTGCAACACCATTATTTGTTTTGTTAGGAAAGGATACTACATTTGTATGGATAAAGAAATGTGAAGCTGCATTCAAAACTTTAAAACAAATGCTAAATTTTGCACCTGTTTTGAGAGGACCATATTGGAGTTTTCCATTTCATACACATATTAATGCCTCAGATCATGCCATTGGATTTTTTTAGGAAAGAAACATGAAATACTAAATTATGTAATTTATTATGTTAGTAAGAACCTACAACATGTTGAACTTAACTATACACTCACTGAGAAGAGTTTTTAACAGTTGTTTACGCCATCAACAAATTTAGGCACTATATCATGGGATACCCATTGTTTATTCACACTGATCATGATGTCATTAAATACCTGATCAACAAACTAGTTGTAAGTAGTAGGATACTTAGATGGTTGCTGCTCTTATAAGAGTTTAATGTAACAATTGTGGATAAGCCTAGGAAAGATAATGCTGTAGCATGGTTTCTCTCAAGAATGGAGAATGACAATGAAGAAGTAGTGGTGGATGATTCTTTCCCAGATGAGAACTTATTTTCCATTTGCATCAAGACACCCTGGTATGTTGATATAGCCAACTATTTGGTCTCAGGTAAGACACCTCCACACTATTTATATTCTGAAAAGAAATAAATTGTTGAGAAAAGTGTGAATTTTTCTTGGATAAATGGTTTCCTATTCCACATAAGGTAGGATAATGTTATGAGAAGATGAGGAAATTTATGATGTCCTCAAATCCTGCCATAGTGAGCCATGTGGAGGAAACTTTGTTGCAAAAAGAACAACATAGAAAGTATTAACAATAGGGTATTACTGGCCTCCAATTCATAAGGATGAAACATTGTACACAAGAAGATGCGATAAGTGCCAAATAATGGGAGAGTCTACCAAATCAGATGAAATGCAATTACAAACTTAGCTAGTATTGCAGCCATTTGACAAATGGGGATTGGACTTTATAGGCCCCATAGATTGTAAATCTCAACAAAAAGAGTACATTCTGGTGTGCATAGACTACTCACCAAATGGACAAAAGTGAAAGCATTACCAAATCAGAAGAGTGAAAAGGCTGCAAAATTCCTATATGACCATATCTTTACAAGGTATGGAGTGCCAAGATAGATTGTTACAGATCAAGGCACCCACTTCACTGCTAATGTTATTGTTGATTTAGATATTAAATATGGAATCATGTATAGGAATTCTACACCTTATCATCAAAAATCTAGTGGCCAAGTTGAACTAACAAACAGAGAAATTGAAGCCATCTTGAAAAATACCATTGCACTACATAGAAGGGATTGGTTAGAAAGACTTCCAGACGCATTTTGGGAATTCAATACCACATGGAAGACAATAACTCGATTCACACCTTTTGAACTACTATACGGTAAGACTGTTGTTCTCCCTATTGAGTTTGAGCACAAGACATTAAGAGCTGCATTGTAATTAGGCATAGATTTGTTTGAATCTCAGAGGTAAAGGATACTTCAAGTCAATGATTTGGATGAAATGAGGAGGTAGGTTGTTCATAAACATAGGTGGTACAAAAGCAAAGGATCAAGTGGCATGAAAAGTTCATTAAAATAATTCAATTTCAAGAAGGTGATTGGGCTCTTCTCTTTGACTCCAAATACAAGGATCACATGGGAAAAATCAGGACAAGGTGGCTAGGTCCATATGAGATTGAGAAGATATTTCCTAATGGAGCTGTGAAACTCACCACCATTGATCCTGTGAGATTAAAAATACTGGTAAATAGTCATAGATTGAGGTTGTACAAAATCCAACTGATAAGAGCACCTTCATCCAAACGTTTAGAGGAGGCCAAAGAAGGATGGAAATAAGAACATTAGAATTGAGGTTAGAAGTTGAACATGTTGGTTGATCTTCTGAAGCTTTAAAGGAATGAGATCTTTAGTGGCCTTGGTATATCCAACTTTTTGGATACCCCAAGGAGGAATAAAAGTGATGTGATTAGCCTTCATCATGATCAACACCACTCACTGACATGTTTTATTTTCTTAGCATTTCTAATTTGCAGGATTTGGTGTATGTGGCAAGGAGTGTATAATCTCCGATGAAAGGAGGTGGTGCAAAGACTAGAACATACACTTGTAGCAACATACAGACAAAGCCTTGTTTTTATTTCCTATTTGATGAAACTTTAGATTATATGAAGAATCAAGGACCCAACTAAATGGGAAAAAAGATATGAAGATAGTTGGCATTAAAAAATTAAATCTTCCCTCTCTGAGGATCAATTGAATTCATTATGGAGATTACTCTATACATTAACACCTACAACAACACTATTGTTGACAATTTCTGCACTTGTGTAAAAATGGGAAACTCAAAAATTTGTTACGATGGATGGCATTAATGAAATGAACCTAACTAGGGGGATGCATTACAATTTTATTATGTTTTCAGTTGCAACAATTGATTAACTACATGTAATCTACAGCTATGTATGCTGCTATAGAATGTAACACCTTATATAGACTACCATTCCAAGTTTGTCTTAAAAAAAGAAACACAAAATCCCCAAAGGACAATTGCATTTCCTTGATGAAGATGGGAATTGCAGTTTATGTAAGAGATTAAACTTAGTAATGAAAAACAAAATTATAAAACTCAAGAACAAAAATCAAATGTTATTTATTCATAAAGAAGTACAATGTTTCCCACACAAGCCATGGGATGTAACTCATAACTAGTGAAGAAAGAAATACATGTGCATGAAGTTAAAAGTAAAAGAGTATAGAAAAAACCCATCATTACCTTGGGATTTTCTTATAAAACTTCTTCACTGCATCTCCAGCTCCATATTTCATCCAACTCTCCTATCAGTCATAATGTACCTGAAAAATGAAAAGAAATGGCATCAATATTGAGCTCAGGGTTTCATCTGTACTCATGTACTATCTTACTACACGTAGATGGATTTCTAAATTTCAGAAGCATAAGGTACATCAGAGATAGATACAAAATTGATAAAGCAGTATTGTGCAAGTAGTACATATGATTCCTATAATCATTACAAAGGAAAGAAAAAGAAAAGAAAAACTATGGAACATAAGAGAGGCCAAAAATCCTAAATATTTTCTAACTATTTTCTTAAGTGTGCAGGTACAGGTTGGAGCAAAGGAAAAAATAAAAACATGTCTTACAGTCCTCACTATTACATAAAGATTTCATAAAAAATAGAGTTCATTGATTTCCATCCTATGGTACATAAGTCACAAGTACATGATGATATGAAAGAAGAATGTAACTTAGAGTTTAGTAGCTATTTTAGAAATAGAAGGAGTTATAGTGCAGATCAGAAGAGAAAATTGCATGATTAATTCCTTTCAAATAATAAAGAAGTCATTTAAAACATTCAAAGATAACAATACATGTTCCACATTTTCAAATAAGTGAAGCAGAAGAATTAGGATATAAAGGCTTAGATAAAAGCTATAGAGTGCAGGTTCTTATCAACTCCACAACAACTATGATAAAAAAAAGTTTCCCAAAAGAAATGATAAAGCAACATTCAGGAAAACTCCAACATATTGGTGGTTGACTTATACAAGGAAGGAGTTGTTGTTTCTAAACATATTTCATATAAAATAAAATTACATTCTTTAAAGTTACTAGTGTAAGTACAACAAAAGTTAATGAATAAGCATGCACTTACCAAAACAAGACAAAGGTTTGCATATCCTAAAACTATGATTTACAATAAGGTATTGAAATAATTCAAGTATCAAGTGATCAACTTAGGATACAATCATTAAAGTATTTAACTTAAGCAATTGCTTCAAGTTATATACCATGATTGAAGATTCATAACTCAAGGATACATGTACAAGAATAAGACAACTTCTGATGAAATAGATTTAGGTACAACTTCATACTGAATTAATGTTTTGAAACACATTTTTGGGCTTGTATAGTTTCCAGAACTCCAAGAAAAAGGTCAAAGGAAGCCCAAAATATCATGTTACAGGTTACAATAAAGCTAAATCATGACAAGGATACTAAGTTACATAAGATAATATAAGGTATGCATTTTCATGAGGGAAAAAATGAAGGATTACAACTCAGGAAACAACTTATTACAATTATCCTTCAAGTTTTAAATGAATGACTATTTACTTAGGTAAATAATAGATACATTCTACAAACTTACAGTTTTGAGCTTTTGAGGTCAAGAAGGCACTATCAGATCATGTTACAATAGTTTTGTGCCAAATTGACATTCAAGTGAACAAAGTTTCTATTAAAATAAAACATCACTATATTTTCCAAATGCAAGCTATCAAGAAGCTAAAGTAATAGAGCACGAGCTACAATATTATCATAGCTTAGGGAAGCAATGAACTTCTCCATTCATGTTTAAAAGTCCAAAAAATTACAAAAATAGAGCTTGAAAACCTTCCAATCATGGAGAATCTATTGGTAATCAAAGATTCAAATGGTCAGAACGGAAAACTACTTCAATGAACTAGAAACAAATGCAGTGAATGAAACCCTCCAGGCACAACTATAAACCATGAATCTACACAACTTCAAGTATAAATGACATGTTACAACTTCTGAAGACTAATTCAGGAGATTACAAACTACATTATGGATATTTCTTCAATAATGAATGTACAAAATATTAAAGGTTTCAAGAAGATGCTTAGAATATGAAGACTTCATAAAGCTCAAAACATTCAACAATAATGATCTACAGTCGAGAGTTAATGCAGTGCTAAAGCTTTGAAATCATTAAACAATAGCAGAGTACAAATGTACTAGAACGAGATGGAGTTCCAAAACTCTAAATGGTGGACAGTCATAGATATAGAGTCTAGATTTCGAAAAGCATAAACAATTTCAATAAAATCCAAATAACAATAACTTCCTAGTTTCTAAGCAAGATTTGAATAAAATCTCAAAATTTAAGTGCCGAGAAAAATAAGATGATACCCAGAACCCATCCGAGTTTGGAAAAGCATAGAAACACAATGCCAAAGTCAAAAGTTTTCAAAATATCAATGAGGATAGTGTTAAGAATAACTTTGAAACAAGTTATAGGGTTCAGGAAACCAAAAATCTTGCTTTCAACACCATGGCTGAGCTAGGGCAATAAGTACAAAGTTTCTTCTTCTAACAATGGCGTTAAGAGATAGCCCAATACCTTCATCGTATGTACAATAAGAAGCTACAAAATGCACGAAACCATAACGTACATGATCATTTTTTTTTAGAGTTCGTAAAAAAACCGCAAGGAGGAGACTGAAAGCTCAAATCTGTAGAAAAAATGGCGGCCTTATATTTCCATGGTGGCAAGACAAATACCAAAAGTAAAAAAAATTTGAGGGACATATGTTCCAAAATGACGACAAGTTTTAATGTACAACAACTCAAATCAATAAATATAGAGGTTACATAGAGAGAACAGTTTGAACGAATCTACTCAAAGTCCCTGAATGTAAGAAAGCCCAGAATTAAGTGTAAGTGGTCATTCTTTCAAGTAACAAAACTTACCGGTTTGAAATAGTGCCCCTGAAACAAACCAAGATGATCTTAAGGACATTCAGAATTGGAAACCCTAGTCACATTGGATATTTTGAAGCACAATCCATGCACATCAAACAAAAAATAAATCAAAGAAACATTGTATCAATGCTCAGAAGAAGCGAAGGAAGAAAAATACATAATATTTAAGAAATACAGCCTCACCTTATTTCCATCAACAACGACACACCAGATTAAAATCATCAACCAAAATGGAACTCAGAACCATTGAAAACAACTAAGAACAAAAACTTCATGCTTAGATAATTAACATAAAAGATTACACCCTCAACAAAGGTAGCGGTATGGGTTTTTAAAGATTGAAATAGAGAAAAAACCATAGAATGTATGTATACATCAGTCGCAGAACCAAAAAGTTTGAAAAGAAAACAATGGCGGAGAATATAATTTGGCTAGGGATTCGCTGCTCGAAACGAGCATGAAAGAATGAAGAAAAGATAAGCTCAATGGGTTTTTAATCAAACCTAACTCATCTGAGTTAGCATAGATGGCATAGATCTGGCGGGTACCAAAATTGGTGATGCAAATGATAACCCAACTAAACTGCCATGTGATCAGAGGGTAAAGAATCCAATGGTGGGTAGATGTAAAGTACCAAGATCTACGATGCAAAAAATGATCACAATTTTTCCACAGGTATCCTAACTCCTATAGAGTTAGAAAATCAAAATTTCAAATAAAAAAGAACAGACATCAATGGTTGAGAGCCAAAATCACCAATTTCTAAGGTAAACAACCATAGTTACAGAATTCAACTAGAGTTACAGAAGGTACAATCATGGCATTTGTGTAATCAAAACCTAACCATAGCTAAGCAAAGCCACCAAAAAGCATGTGAAGGGTCGAGCCATTGTGAAGAGGGGGTCAGCCCCATGATTAAAATCAAATCATTGCATTTGAACTTACTAAGATATAAGACCATATTATGTTGATTAACCAAAAAGGTGGCAATAATTATTAATCAAAAGGCCGAAAAATATTGTATAATAATGCCATGATTATTTAAAAAGGGATTGAGCTATATTATTCACAACAAAGGTGGTCGACACTATATGTTAGATGCGAAAGACAAAATATGAACCATGTGTTGATAGAAAGTGCCCCCCACATTGGAAATAAGTATCTTGTTGATTATGCATGACATGGTGACAAAGACAAAAAGGATCATGCATTGTAGAGGTCAACATCAAAGTACAAAGAGCCCTTTTAGAGACATATTATCGTATTTTCCACAAAATAAGAGTACTATTTTATTGCACATGTACTCATAGTGGTCCCCACATTAGGAGGAATGAATATTTTACCAAGTAAGAATATAAGGTTATTATTTTTTCTTGCACAAGGATAATAATTGCATATGATCAGAAAAGTGATAAAGAGGATTATTTCACCATGCAAATAAAGACAAACAGATGTCAACATCAGAGCTTTGTAGTGCCACACAATTTTTTAAAAAAAATACAGATAAAATAATAATAATACATATATAATTTAATATAAAATAACATAAAACTATGAGGTGGGTCGAAATAAAGAAGGTCTAAAATAAAAAAAATTGCTGTTAGGGTTTTTTTGTCTTATTGGCATTTTGGAGTGGGCGAGTTTGGAATGGGTGGTGGCAGAGCAAAACCAGGGGCATTTTTACCTCATCCTCCTCTATCTCGTGCCATGGATAAGAGATCTGAGTAGGGACGTCCCGGTTTGGAAGATGCCTAAAGGAAACGTGGCTTCACGTAGAGCTTGGTCGCAGTTTTTTACACAAACCAATGCTTAAAGGCATTTTTTTTGTTTGTGCAAAGGAATAATTCACCAGATGTCTTCTCATGGACTGCTTTGGTCCCAGCATCCTCCCAGCGTGCGTCCAAAACAAGAAAAATGGCCCCAACCTTTTTTTGAAGTGTTTAACCAGATGAAAAATGAGATAGCTTCCCATAGACGTGGTAACGACCATGTACAGAAAACGTGGGGGGATTTTCATCATAAGGTAGACATGTCATTTCACCATGCAACAAATAGGTCTCCAGCTTGTTCAGTCTTCTTTTGCTAGCAAATGCCCAGTCTGTGTAAAAAAAATGCGCGCCCAGACTGGTTGACCCCCTTTCAGCGCATGGAAGTTAATTTTCTTTTATCAGATGTGGCTGTTGCAAGTGCCTGGGCAGATGCATATGCCAAAATGTGGAAGCATGTGTACTATTTGATTTAATGCATGGAAGAGGTGCAGTTTCCTAGACTGCAATGATAGCGGGGTATGCAAAAAATGGGTATGTTAAAAAGGTGCTGAACTGTTTGATAGAATGCCTCAAAGAAATGCAATTTCATAGAATGCTATGATTTCAAGCTATTCCAAAAAAATGAGTTTGTTGAAAATGCTTTGGAAACTTTCAAGCAAATACTACTGGCAGGTTTAAAGCCAAACTCCACAACACAAGTAGCATCCTTCGTGTATGTGCCCAAAATGGGAAGCTTTGGAGCAGGGTTTGAACAATAGAATCTGGTTTGTTTGTAAGATTTTGTTCTTGCAATGACACAACTGAGAGGTATGAAAAATGTGGAAGTGTATTCAAGGCATGTCATCCATTCAACAAAATGCCTTAGATATTTTAGTCTCATGGAATGCAATGGTTTCAGGGTATTCGTAGATGAGCTTGTTGTAAAGGCCTTAGAAACTTTGAAGGAAAAGGATTTGGCAGTGGTAAAGCAACACTTAACAATTTTTTTTAACACCCTCTCAGCTGCGCTAAAATAAACGTTTTAAATTGGGATATGCACAAAATGGACTTGTTGAAAAGGCTTGTGACCTGTTGACATAGAAAATGTAGTCTCTTGGATCGAGATGACTACTTGAAAACATGAAATGGTTCTTTTAGATGAGATATGGGTGCATAACGAATGGCTTGGTTTTCACGTGACTACCTGGCATCATGTGATAACAATGGTGGTCTCGACGGATCACGAGTGTAAACCACTTGGAGCCCCTTGTACCTCTTCGCTCATCGTTTCCAGGCATGGTTCTTCTTCCCTTAACTCTTATAATTCTCGTGTTTTAGTTCTCTTTTGCAACTAGATAGAATTTTAAATCATTAGGAATTTTAATACAGTTAACGTCCCTTCAACTCGTTGCAAAACAATAAATTGTCGTGTCGTAACTCACGATGTCATTATAACTTGCCTACTTTAAAACATGAACTATCACCCTCACTTCGAGATGATTTAGAAAACTCTTACCCTTCTTGACCGCTCCAATATCGTTCTATCGACCAGATGAATTTGACTCCCCATTGATAAAGTTGACCTTCTTCTTACTTAAAATAGTTAAATTTTGCAATTTTCAGAGACTTACTAAGTACCCTTCACAACTCTAGAAACAAGATGTGAAGTTTCATTCGCGTACCTTGGTATATGAGGAGTCACCTTGATTTTTAGTTTGACCTGAAACGATCATATGACATCCTTTTGACGCTCTTGTAGGAGCCCCGTTACACTGATTTACAACAGTAGAAAGTTGTTAAAACTAGAAAGTTGGCTTTCGTTTTGGACCACCATTTGAAACCTGGAAAGAGAAATCACGTCCCGTCTTCGCAAACCTCTAGCGTTTATACTAGAAAAATGCATGGAACATTCAGTATAGGAAAGAGCACCTTTCGGGATAGTTTCGTGAAGCCATTTTCTAGGCCTCCGGTCGCAGTTTGACGAGGTCAAACTGGTCGTATTTTTTCTTGTCACTCCAGAAAACTTGTCACCGTTTGAACATGGTTTTCTAGTTCTCCTTCCCATTGACTCTGATGAATTCTCCTTATATAGGGGAACTAGTAGGAAGAGTCTCATTGTGTGCGCATCCGTCGAATTTCGTTTGGGACACGGTTTCTGGGCCACTAAAGCTAACTTTTGTCTCTTTACAACTTGGTGAACTATGACCAGTGGCCCCAGAAAACTAGCCGCCAAACGCAAACCATGCACTCTTTTTCAATTCCATCAGTTGCTTTAAACTCTTGGTATATCTAGGAACACGTAGAAAGTTGATCGTGGATGGCGTTCTCGTTGGAAGGTAACTTTTGGGGGCAATTTCTTAGCCTCCGAGAACATTTTGTGTGTCTTTTGTAGTAAGTAAGAAAATATAAAAATAGAAAATTGTGGACCCTCGTAGGGTTTTGAAATCACCCTGAAAACTTTTGACACATGCAAATAACTGTTTAAAACCCTTTAGTGTATCTTTTGTGTGAAATAGATCTTTTGACAAAGTGGTGTTTTCTCTCTCTTCCCTTCTCTTTCTCTCTCCTAGGTTTCAAAATGAAGAAAAATGAAATGCAATGAATACATGTTTCTAGACCTTTTTATTTCGATTTCAAATTGTAATTATTGTCAGATGTAAATGGGAAACTGAAAATGATAATTATGATTGATTAGGGTGGATGCCATGCCAGTGATTTATCATTGATATCTTGCTCACGTGGGTTTTGTAGGATAAAAGAATGACGACAAAAAAAGGCGATGTGTAATTTATTTATTACTATTGTAATTTTTATAGGTCATTGTAAAATGAATAACTTTCTAATGTAGTCTCTTGTTACCAAAAATTTATAATTGAAATTTATTAATATGCATGATATGCTAGTTTTAGGGATAACTTAGGAAACATGCATCTAATCATTAGTTCAATTTGATTCTTAGTTGTGTATGGCAAAAAGGGTTTGATTTATATAAAGTAAATTTGAAATTGAAGTTAAGATATTGTAGTACCTTCTCAGTATTCCATAAATGATTAAATTAATTACTGGGTTATCTTCTTACCTTGCAAACTTAATAAAGAGTTTTAATGGGAACACTCGAACCTAAATAAAATATTCGTGCATAACTCACCTGCTTGTGTGATCCTTCTTACCATATAAGAAAATTAAAACTGTAGGATGAACTTAAGATTTTCCCTCGATGAGACCTCCTAGGTTAGGTAAATAAAACCCCTAGTTGGAGTTACCGTCATAGTCATTAGGTTTAGCGACATTGTCGTGAACCCATACTTTAGAAATGACATGGTCCAACTTTATCTAGAGTATGTGGTTTCCTTCTAGTTTTGGTAATCGCGAGAAGAATGTCCTCTCTTCAGGGCCGACACCACGCTGAGTGGTGAAGACTGCCTTGGAAGTCACCTTATGAGTCCTTGTTAGAAGGAATGACTAGCGAAGTAACCTTCCCATCTGTGGAGTAGGTAGAGATATTACTCCCTTGTATCCTATTAGATTTCCGGGCCTTACGAAATTAGATTTAGAAATTAACTTCATCAGTGAATGAAATCCCTATTGGATCCAAACGACCTAAATGAAGGTCGTGATATAGTTGTTCTATGTCTTGCATTCTCGTTAGTGAACCTTTTTGTCCCTCGTAGATAAATGTCTTGTCTTGGGCTTGTGAAAATTTAGTGCCTTGATCTTTCACAAAAGGTTATAGGGTAAATACATTTTAACCTTAATCACACCTATGATAGAGATTGAAGCCCTGGGTAAAACTGGAATTAAGCTTAACCATGTGCTTCTTTAATATGTCAAACAAGTACTTTCGTAACTCTTACATTTAAAACGATGGTAATAATGAGATCCTAGTGCGACGCAAAAGTAAATCATATGAGAGTAAAACAAAAATTTGAGGTTGGGAATAATGTCACTGGGAGTCCTTGTGACTTAATTTAAGCAATTTCATGTGATACAAAGAATATGAATTGTCAAATGGTGTGATCAAACTTCGAGAAAGCAAAGGATGTATATATATATATAATATATCAAATTTGGAATTCAACAAGTTATTGTACTATAATAATAATGATAGGGAAATAACTATTTCGTGATCGAAGGATGTTCTTGGAAAAAGGCTATCTCAAATCTATGTCTTCCTTAATCCCAAGATTTCATCTTGACATCACGTTAGATTTTCTTGTGTAGCAAGAGTAAGTTTTATACATTAAATAAACGTTTGAGGAGCAAAATCTTAACATAAGAATGGGAGATTTAAAATCTGGTAGGAATTTTGAAATATGGAAAATACTTATGTAAGTTATGAAGATTTGTCATAAGGGTAAAGAGCAAAGTAAATGGTTGAACAATAAGTGAACTGTGAAACGAATTTTTAGAACATGTAGGTGGAAAAAGGGAGAAAATCATGCTTACCTAATAATGACCTTGGAAAGTTTTCCGTAACTAAAATACATTTAAAGTAATGATATGTCGTGGGTTCGTTGTTCCTAAAGTCACATTTCTTGTGGTTGGGTCTTTACTAGTAACCTTCCATTGGGAAAAGTGTAGCATCGACATGCCAATGTTGTTTGCATGTGTCTATGTGAGTCGATGACTTATGTGATTGTCGCATGTGTATCGAGTCCTGTACTTAGAGCCCTTGCTGTGTTATGTGTAGCGTGTATTGTAAGTCAATTTTTTTTTAATCCTGGTATTTTACTGTTGTATTTGAGTGTGTAAAATGTGGGCACTACAAGCTTGAAGGTGGTCCCCGCAGTGGATGAAATACATCAGTGAATATTTTGCAAAGTAATTAAAGGTAAAGGAATTATTTTTGCTCACACAAGGAGATTAATTTTTGTATGTGCATCCAAGTGGAAAAAATAAGAATTCCTAAAATATCATTTCAAGTGTATCAAGTTGTAAGTGTCACATAAAGCACTAGAAGAAAAAGATTACATGCACATTGGAGAAGACTTACACGACAAGAAAGGGCTATTATTAGCCAAATTATTCATCCTATTTTATTTAAAATAGATTAGTCAACTACACTTGGACTAAATTTTATTTTTAACTAAGGCTATTAATGCCTCATTGTAATCAACATGTCTATTTTTATTCCTTTATTTACACATGATAAAGGGATAAAATTAGCATGCATGGGCGAGTACAAATTTTAGCCTATTTTTAGGATGGGATGGGTGAATAATCTTGCTATATATTGTGTGTAATTTCAAGGCACGAGGAGGAATTTTTGGACATAGGAGTGCTCAAGATTTTTTTTCCAGTTTTTCCCTTGAATGAAAATTGATTTATGCCTTTCTAATTATTTGCAGTGGTGTGTATATCTCATTAATTCTTGTGAATGTCAAATTCCCTGATTAATCATCTTACCTTACTGCAAATTTAGTAATTTCTACATAATATTAGTGTGCATGTTTATCTTATTGTGCTATTGTGACTCATTCCCTTAGCACACAAAGTGTTTTTCCTTAATATTCTATTGAAAACTATTGGTTTGTGCATCCAAAATTCATTCTGAATTTGATTATGCATGTACTCAGTCAAAGCCCTCAATAAGTTTGGTGTATAACCCCATTTTCAATCCATTTACAGTCATCTTTTTACCCTCAAAACCCTAAAAATTAGTTTAGGATACATAAGAAAGGAACCGACCTTGATATTAGAGACTCACCTTAATAATAGGTATAAATGTAGACCTGAAGTGTTTCTATTGTATCTACAAAAGTGAGAGATTCAGAGAAATCTTAGAACCCCTGCAGTCATCTCTCAACAAGGGTGTACTTTTGAGAGATAACAACTACTTGCAGCAACATAGTACCTCAACATGCAACCTCATGCATGTATCTAGGGGCATGAAATCCAACAAAACACATGTCACAATCATTTGGCATACATATCAAGTTAAGTGCACTCAATTTTATTTAATAAAGTAGCACTAGAATAATTATATGTGATTAATATATGTGCCAAATCATCAATAAAATTTACTAACCATAATGTGCTATTACCTTCTATAATGTGGCATGTCTCCCATGTCATTCCATGTTATCACAACACCTCACTTCACATGGGGATATCCTTCAAATCCAATTAATGCTCACTTTTCAAGATGCGTGTAAAATCGGTTACAATTTTTGTAAAGGTAAGCATTTGAGTTCTTCCACTCATTTAAATTTTGTGAAATCAATTCGAAGTGAAAGATATCTAGCTTAACTGAGCTTAAGGAAATTGTAGAACTCAACAATGGGGGGAGACTTAATTAGAAACAGATCTAAAGACCACCCACAACTTCAAAATCAACCAAAAATTATACAATACTTTCATGATAGTGGTTGGATGGAGTACATCATTAGATTCCAAGGTTTCAATGAGTTTATGGTCACAAAATTTGTCACCACTTTTAGGGATGGGAAAGCAATAGTAAAAGGTTTGAAAGTTAAAGTTGATGATGAAATATTGGCTGCAATCACTAGACTACTGATGGAGGGAAAGATGTTTCCTGCAAAAGTAAATCTAGAAAAATCTCATACAAAGTTTGGAGATGAGGATGGCAACTTTGTGACAAAAAGAAAATGTACTCTACAAACTTCTTTAAAACCCTTTTGGTCAAATGTGTCAAACTATATCATAAAATATTTTACCTATGAGGGTCGATACTCAAGGTTAAATAATGTACATTTTAAACTGCTCAATCATTTAAAGAATGGAAGACATGTGAATGTTCCTAATTTATTGCATGAGAGTTTGAAGAAGATGAGTAAGGAATCACAAAGGGGTAGGTCTGCCCTGTCTCTTTAATTGTGAAGCATGCATTAGAAATTGAACAACCTAAAGTTAAATGGGAGGAGTTTTCTAGGGCCAAACATTTGGCTAATTTTTTAGGACAGGGAAAGAAAAGGAGATGAATCTCAGATAGCTCTTCTACCCCTATACCTGAAAAAATAGCCTTTACCCCTATCCCTACTAAAACCTTTGTTCCTATTGAAACATCTCTCGTTACAGAAGCCTCTATACCTTTAGAAAAATATCCATCTCCAGAACTAGACACTAGGCCTATTTCACATGATATAATACTCATTGCTAAAACTTTGCTCAAGATTTCCACCCTTGAGTCTTCCTAATCAAAAGGAAAGAGAAAATCTTCAAGTAATGCCCGTGAAACATCTAAGAGATCCCATAAGATCCAAAATAAAAAATCCAAGACCTCAAAGTCTAAAAGAAATATTCAAATATTCCTAGACAGTGATGTGGAAGAACTAGAAAGAACTCAGGAACCCATACAAATGGATGTTAAATATGGTGATGAAGAAATCATAAGTGAGAATGTAGCCATTGATGATACTAAAGAAGTATAAGTGAAGAGAGAGGAAGGGATAAATGAGAAACATGTTCATAAGAGCCCTAATGAAATAGAGGCTATTCATGCTTAGCATGAAGAGGATGTAGTGACCAAGGAAATGGAGGAAGTAACCACTCCAGCTGCAGATAACATAGAACAAATCAAGGAAGTGAAAACACAACAAGTACATGAAACAAAAACCAATGCAATGGATATTGTAGAAATTTTGCTACTTGATATTGAAGAAACAATTGAAAACATTGTCCATACCCCTGAGACAAAACCTATTCATGAGTTTATTGAGCCAATGCACATAGAAAATCCTCTAATTTCCCCAGATATAGCTCATGTAATCTCAAAACTTGTGTCCTCACTAATGCCACCACCCAACCTGTAGCCACATGTTTTCATAAAAGAAGTTTTTAGAAAGCCTGCTAGGCCACTGGCTAGCATGTAGAAATATAACAACCTAAACCACTTTTCTAAACTATTGGGTGCAATAGTTTGAGACTTATGTTAACAAGCTACAAAGAAGGTAAGAAAGAGAAAAAGAAGAATTACTTTTCCAACATCAATAGGATTTAGAAGAAAAGGATAGACAACTTAGAGCCAAAGATAATGAGATTGCTAGACTGAATAAAAAGCAAGAGGAAACCATCAAAGTGACAAATGAGATACTTTTATGTAGGCCAACCTCCAATGTATATGCTATCTTCCTAAAGGAATAAATGCTGCAACTAAAACTCACTTGCATTAGCTCAGACTCTTAGTTTGACATTGGTGCAACAAGAAGCTTTTTTATATTGTACTTAAAAATGCCCCATGAAATTCTATTTTTGCTATGTGAGTTATACATGTATAACTATGCTCTCAAATATGACAGGGATTGGATACCTACACTTTACATTGGGGATGTACAAATCAAAGCACTCAGTTCCTATTTCAATAATGAAATGTATAGGGAAAAGGAAATGGTGGATTATAGATAATTGTGTAAAAAATAACCACTGATGATCAGAGAAGAGGAAGGCAATACCAAGGAAATGATAGAGGAATATACCAAGTACATGAAGATTAAAGAAATAAGACAGAGTTTATTAGATGAGGGAAGAAACAAACAATTAGGCACTTGGGGTCATATTGCTAACAATGTTAGAGCCATAGTACATGCATGCAAAACCAGATGGAATGAGTTGACCCCAAAGCTTCAAAGAAAGGAGGTGCATTCGTATTATAAAATTGTACCAAACCTTCACAGAGTAAATTCCTAAATTGAATTTGCTAATGCATGTGGCCAAACATGGTTCCAAATTGGTTTCCAACCTCCCATATTTTACTTTCCCATACCGAATTGGTCAGGTGATATTACAGTAAGAGAGGAAGTATAGGATAGGGTTATGCTCATGTACCAGAGGAATGCAAGTTATTTCTTGACAAAACAAAAAGGCATCTTAGTTCCAGTAGATTTTAGGTGACTATATGGTATACTACATGCCGATTCCAAGAAAGAAGAGGATATAACTGTGAATGATTGAATGGGGACATTCAAGAAAATAGGTCCTAGGGTGTGATGAGACCTTTTAATTATTGTTTAAATTGTCTCATCTATTATATTTTGTCATATTTTATATACCATTGCACTTGTTTATCCCAATTATCCTATCATACAATTCCACCTGAACTTGAACTTATGACACTTATATTAATTAATATAACTGGTACTAAGTTACTCTATTTTTTAGATTTTGATGTGCATCTTACTCTCTTGGATACATTGAAATGATTAATAGTTCTCTGTCTAAATGCCATACTTGTTTGCAAGAAGCTGTTATATGTAGCCATTAACATGCAAATGAATAAACTCAATCATAATGCAAAGGGACTCGTCCACAACAATTGACATGTAGCAACTGGGACTCATCCATAGTAAATCACCTACAACTAAAGGATATAACGTGGATATACAAGACCATGATTTTGGGAAGCTTTATCAATGTGGATACTTCACCTGAGTTTTCCCATGTAAATAAAGAAGTACTTATGAAAACAAGAAGTGGATCTCCTAACAATACCTAATTATGCTTTACAACTAAAATTGTGGAACTAGTTGATTTAACTTGATAATCGATTGTTAGACTAAACAACTAGTTATGATTTTGTATTAGAAAACCTTTTCTCAATTCTTTTTCATCCATAAGAATCTACAGATTTCTTTGTAAGGATCTCGTACTTAATAAAAAATATAACTGTTAGTTTGATTCGGTCTCTTCACATCTTTATTGAATATAAAGAGAATGTCAAGAATGTTGAAGGGATTGATTCATAGTTAGGGAATTGCTATAAGTTTCATTTTATAATATTCATTCTAATCAATAAAATCTGAGTTATATAATTTTACTGTAGACACAAGCCTTCGGAAGGGTTAACACCCAAGGTAGGGTCCACCTGTGGTTTTCTAAACACCCTTTATTTTTTTGTTTGTTGTTTTAGTTCATTGCATGAGTAGATTAGAATTGCAGAAGTTTATTTCTTTACTTATGTTACGATTTTACTATTATCTCTAAAAAGTGCACCCTGTGGAGAGATGACTGCAGGTGTTCTAAGCTTACAATTTTTATCTCTCTCTTTCGTAGATATAATTGAAACACCTCAGGTTTGTGGGTATACCTATTTTGAGGTGAGTCTCCAGTATCAAGGTCGGTTCCTTATTGATGTATCCTAAACTGATTTTCTGGTGTTTAAGGGTAAGAGATGACTGAAAAATGAAATTAAAAATGAGGTGATACACCAAAATTGTATGAGGTCTTTGACTGAGTACATGCACAATCGATATGGAATGAATTTTTGATGCACATGCAAACAGTTTTCTACAGAATATTAAAGGAAAACACTCAGATGTATTGAAGGAAAAGAATCACAACAACACTGTTAAGTCAAACATGCACATTAATATCTAGCATAAATTACTAAAATTTGCAACATGGTAAGATGATTAATTAGGGAATTAACATTCACAAGATTAATAGGAGCATACACCAGATTGCGAATAATTGGAAAGGTAGAAAATACTTCACATTCAAGGGGAAAAACTGGCAGAAAATTGCTTCAACACTTATGTATCTAAAGTCCTCTCCTTGTGATTTTCCAAGGCACACAATATATAGCAAAATTGATTCACCCACCTTTCCTAAAAATAGGCTAAAGTTGTAATCTCACGTGTATCTTATTTTTATACTTTATTTAATAATAAATAAAGGAATAAAATAAATAAAACTAATACAAAGAGGCATTAATAACCTTTGATTACATACAGTCAAACTGCAATTGACTGTCTCTTTTTAAGAAAATCATGGGTGAATAATTTGCTAATAATAAATCTTGCTTGATGAGCAAGTCTTCTCCTAGTACATGCAGATTCTATCCTGTTGCTCATCTGTCCTCTTGTGAAGGCATGCAAAAATACTCCCTGTGAGTGAGAAAAATTAATTACATTATTTGCAATACCTTGCAAAAATAATTCATCCAAATATCCACTTGATGGAGACCACCTCCAAACTTAGGCTATGATGTTGACATTCCTTTGTCTTCTAGTATGGTAACATGACTTCTTTTGCCATCCTTTGAAATATATCATTTGTAAAATATGATACCTTTGTTCTATGCTAACTCCATGTGGGGACCACTCTTAGTAGGTACACTTGTCTTTGTTGAGTTTTCCCTTCTTGTTTAGTTGGGAAATTGCCATGGTTTTAAACATATATATGGGGTGTTTTGTAAGAGGACACCATGCCATACTCAACTACCTTTGATTAATATTATATTATATAGTTGTCGGCCTTTCCTTTACATTTGATTGGACATAGACCATGGTTTAATCTTACCTTTTTGGGTGATCTTGCATAACATGATTCAGTCAGCTTTTCATTCATTTGGAGCTTGGAATATAGTTTGATAATTCAAAATGAAAATAATTTTGAAATAACAAGGGATGGCCCCTTCATGACAATGATTCACCCCTCCATGTGTTTTGTCAGTGGTATTTTAACCTAGGTTGAGTTTTCTTTCAAAATCGGTAATGATCTTGGGCCGTCGATCTCTGTATTATTTGATTACAAACCATTGATCTCGAACCTATGGTTAGGATTTTAACCACACATTTAATATGGCTAGTGGCAACTGACCACAATGGTTTTCTTTGATATTAGAGATCGATCCTTGAGCATTGATCTTGTGTCCTTTTAATTTGTGGCAATTAAATTTTTGACTTTGGTTGAGTTCAAACTTAACCCAACTCTTTAGCTCAGTGGTAAAGGTCATTCAACCTCGATGACCACTCCATTCAGGGTTTTTGGGTCTGCGGGTGAAGTCGTGACAAATTTTTTTACACCATTGTTATCTTATGAAGATCGGCTTCCTTACCAGATCGATTTTCTTAGCTCGGTTCGCTCTGCATTTTGTAGTTCTTCCTCTATTTCAAGTTTTCCAAGCAAGGTAGTTGTTGATTTTATCACCACTACCATGATATCTCTGTTAGAACCTTTCTTGGAACTTCTGCAAGCTAATTTATTGCTTCTCCTCAATGCGGTCACCATTTTTATGGGTTCAAGCTTGGATTTTCCTCACAAAGATCTTTGTGTCTTGTGAAGCTTCTGCGAGGATTCTATAGGTTTTACTTTCTTTGTATTTTTTTGTGGTCACATGGTTCTTTTGAGGATTCTTAAGCTAAAAACCATTGTGGGTTGCTTCTTTTGGCTTTTAACTTGATTACCATTTGAGGGTTTGCTCATCTTTCGATTAAATTAGTAAGTTTTTTATTCCTTCGCTGATTCTTGGATACCCATTTAGCGGGCTTTTTGATCAAAGTTAGAAACTGTATTTTCTTCCTCAGATGTACAACTTGAAACTAATCCTCAATGTCAATCATGAATTTTTGAAATAATTAAATATTTCTTTAACTTGGATATGCATGCATTTATGATTCAAAGCTCCTCCACTTGAGTCTGTGTTCTGAATATGATTTAAATCTCTGTTTACTTGCTACTTGCTTTCATTCCTTATAAATTTTCCCTTGAATCTAGACTGTTATACTTTATGATATAGAAAAAATCTCTTTCTTTATGATATTTTGAGGGTTTATGACCATTGGCCCTGGGTATGCATGTGTCTCTTTTTCAAAGCTTGTTCTTAGTCAATCCTTGAACCTTTTCTAGAAACCTTGGATATTCTTGATTATTCTTGAGCTAATTTTTTCTGAACTTATTGAAAGACTTCAAACAGCTCGGCCATGACCTAAGATTTAGATCTCAGACTCTCTGTTTCCTATTTTGAGATCCTTTGGGTTCTTTCTTAAGAATGATCTTGGAGCATTCTTTGTCCTGTTCTTCATTCTCTGGGACCCTAGACCTTCATTGTTTTGATCTCTCAAACTCGTGAAGAATTTATTAGTGACTCAAGACCTTGTTCAAAGCTCTACATAGCTTTTATCTATTTGGTCTCACCATATGAATGTGCATTGAATTTTTAGGTTATATTTTCTTCCTTACAAATTTTGCTAGCATCGCGTTGCTGTAACTTATTTCTAAAAACAATATCTTTGAATTTGATGGGCTTTGAATATTGTTCTTCTCTTGTGGTAATATATTTTGTATCACTTAAAATCACTGCTCTTTGAGTTCATAGTGTTACCATTGTATGATTTATCAGTCATCAATTATAGTAACTACAATTTGTATATTCATGGCAATCATAACTCTGTCCTTTTCGTAACTCATGGTGGTAACTTTTAGAAGCATGTAGGCTATGTGAAATAATGTTTCTTAAATTTACTGCTTTAACCTTCACTTGTTGAATACTTACAAATATACCTTCCTTCAATAAAGACTATGTCATTTGATCATCTCTTGAACATGTGACTTTTTCCTTTTTTGATTAATTTATACCTAATTGTTTTCACACCGAAACCTTGTAGACTGAAAACGCACTCTTATCATTGCTACATTCTATATTCTATCCATTGATTTGTATCTGAATGATTCTCTAAGGTTGAATTTATGAAGACTTGAACTATGAAATGATCAATTAAATAACAAAACTTGATTGGAATAGCCTAATTGTAAATCACAAGCTTTATGGTATGCCTTTATGTAATTGTTACTTGGGTGTTTTACTTGTTTAGCAACCATGTAAACCTTGTATCTTAAATATTTCTTTGATTGAATGGCTGTTATGACTTTATATTTAGAAAACTGACTCTACTTTGCTTGTCGTAGCTGTACTCCAACAATATTGTAGCATTTCTGTATCTATTCTGATGAAGTCATAAAGTGTTCACTTGTAACTTAAACTGGTACTGTAACAGTTCATTTAGATGCTTCATGGCTTGTTAGGGCTGAAATTTGATAAGTGTTATCTTTGATCATGTAATGCATTATCTGATTTCTGCATTACTATTTGATTTACATATAGACTTTAAAGCATGTATTAGTTTAAAATAGCATGATGTAAAGACATAAAATGTCCATTTTACATGGTGAAGCCCTGTGAAAATTTTCTCATATTTCCTTCTCAATCCGTTTCAGCTGTAATCTTATCTTGATTTAACTTTAGCCTTTAAATTCCGATTCTTCTTTTTCAATTGCAATCTAAAACATGTAATTTTGTTTGCAATTCTCTCCTCTATTATGTATTGCAACTTATTTTATCCCTAGAATAATTGCTAAAATTTGAGCTGCATTCTTCCTTCATTCCAACATGTACTTATGACTCATTTGCTTCATGTACCATAGGATATAAGTTATCGAACTCTACAATATTTATCTATAGTGAGGTCTGTAAGATATGATTTATTTCTTCTTGGCTGCAACCTGTACTTGCACACTTGAGAAAAGAGTTAGAAAATATTTAGGCTTTTTGGCCTCTCTTATGTTCATGGTTTTTCTTTTCTTCTCTCTCCTTATTTTTGAGTGAGTAAATCATCTATATTGTTTGATCTTCAAGTAATCTATATCTCATGTTATTAAGATATCCATGTGCATTAATTAGGATAGTATAGGAAAATGGATTAACCATGAGCTCGTAATTGATGATTTTCCTCTTTTCTTCTTTTCAGGTACAATGCTTTCAGCAGTTAAGATGGAGAGGGAACAAAGCTGAAGATGAGGATGCTTTAACTGAAGGAGAAACCTCCAAGGCAATGATGGGTTCACTCATACTCCTTTATTTTATCTTTCATGCATATATACCTCTTATTTAGTAGATGTACTTTACTTTTCACTTCCATCCCATGGCTTGTGTGGGAATATTTGAGATTCCTTATGAATAAAATATTGAATTGTGAAATTGAGTTGTGTATTTCTTTATGCATTTCTACTTTAAGATATGAATTGTATGATGAACTAAATAACTCAATAATATAATTGAATGTCTTAATCATGAAGGAAAGAAAATTAAAGAATACCTGTAACATCCAGTAATGAACTCTGATTTCTATAATTTGCAGTCATGATTGCTGTTCCAAACCTAACACTTCATCTATTCTACAATTCGGTGTCTCTATTAAGACAACATGGATGTCCTTCAGGGATTTGTGTTCTTTTGCTGAAGATAGCATGAAATTATAGATTATGTGATCTGTTATATTTTGTAACAACACACATAGCTATAGATTTCATGAAATCATTAATTAATTCAATAGTAGTAGTATTGTATGAAAGAATCTCCCCTATCTTAGGTATACTTCACCAATGCTATCCATCATAACGAAGTTTCAAGTTGGCCATTTTTGTACAAGTGCAAAATTGTCAACATTTTTGGTGATCCCACAGGGAAAGTTGTCTGCTATATTGTAAACCAGTTTCTTTCTCTTGTCCATTGGGCATGGAGTCTAAAGCATGTAACCAAAATATGCCTTCTGAAGTTCTAACCCTTCCAAAATGAACTAAAACTGGGAAAGGATCTAGAAAACCAGATAATTTGCATGGATGCACTTATTGAATTTACAAAAGAATGTAATGTGCAGAAACTGCACTTATTGAAGGGAAATCCTACTCTAAACAGTCACATGAGCTTGATTTCTTAGTTCTTGTAATTCCTTTAATTCTGCATGACGAACATGTAATGGTTCATTTTAAAGTAGCTCCATTTGATGCAACAAATATAATGCAGGTAACTCAACTGAAATATGCATTCTTGCTTCTCTTCCATAAACAAGTTTTTAGGGTGAACTACCAACTGATATTTTAGGAGTCACTTTATCAGCCCAAAGTGTTGAATTCAACATTAGATGCCAAGCTTTCTGGTTATCTTTGAGTGTTCTTCTAATGATCCTTATAAGATTCTTGTTAGTACTTTCAGCTAACCCATTACCTTGTGGTTAATAATTAGATGAAGAACTTAAATAAATTCCATGGTTGATAGCCCAATCTCTTACCTTTGCACCAAGAAATGCTAAAGCATTATCTGATATGATAGTTGCTGGAACACCAAATCTGCAAACTATACCTTCATAAAAGCATAGTATCGAAGTTTCATTAGCATCTTTCAAGGCTATTGCTTCAGTCTAGTGTGTAAAATAATTTGTAACAGTCAAAATCCACTTGTGTCCTTGTGATGAAGGTGGGTTTATCATGCCAATAAAATCAAGGCTCCACTGCATAAAAGGTTGATCAACTGATACAGGTGTTTCACCATTTTCTTTACCTTTTTGAAATGATGAAACAAATAAGGGTGAGGGCCAAGGAGGAATACCTGTTAAATGCTAGTTGGTTAACGGTTGTTGCATACAATCTGACTTCTTGATCCACAACTGAATGTGAGAAATTCCTTTTAGCTAGGAGGAACTACCTGTAATAGAAAGCAAGACCACAAAAAGATAGTTAAATGCTATATGACAGTGGATTTCCTAGCATATGCTAGTTCTGGGAAGTGTGATACTTCCTAGATGGCTGTCAATTCACTATTTAAAACAAGGTAATGAGAGAAGTAAACAAAGTCCTACTGTAGTTCATATGATTTAGGTATCTCATTCAAGTACAATAATCTAATCCAATCACAACAGGCTAGGCTATAGTTGGATCCGAGAGGTGAGGTATTTATCAAGGTACTGGGAATGGTCAGGGTCAGATTATGGGTTATTTGGGTCAACGGGTATGGTGATTGTTGGGTTTGTTCTTGGTCAAGATTTAAAACACAGAGATTGATGTCAGTTGAGTGTGACCGATGCCAGTTTAGGTGGAACCGACGACGATTGTGGACAACCAACATTAGTATGGTCGAGGTGAAAGAAACTAAAAATAGATTAAATTATAGGGGTGATCTGGGGTCGAACAAAGTTTGGGAGAGTGAATGGGGAGGTCTGTAGAGATCTTAGGTATGCTCAAAAATATACAGTAGGTGAGAATAGGTGATTTGGTGATATGGGTGAAGGGATATTTAGGTTTACAGGAAAGTGGGTGATGAAGCAATAAGCATGCAAAGAAGAGATTAATAACATGAGTAATAAGGATTACTAAATGAAATAAACCATACTGGTTAGGGCCATAATTACTGTGTTAAGGATATGATGGCTGAGTGGCGAAGGTGGTTGATCGGAGAATACATGTCTGGTTCTGTAGTGGTGCTTTCCCGTGACTGCAATGGCTCTATGATTAATCTTGGTGATGGTTTTGGATGTCTAGATGTGCAAAAGGATGCTTGTTTGGCTTGCATGTAGCTCTGGTCTCTTTCCTTGCTCTGAGAAATGTGCCAACCTCGAAAATAAGGTTGTTTGGGTGAATAAATGGTGACTGGCGATGGTTCCTAGTTGACCGACATCAGTTAAGGTGGGATTCCCTAGGTTTACTAAAATGGGAAGATATTCTTGATTTCTTGGGCCCAATTAGTTTTGTTCTCGCGGATTAGAATGGAAGCTTCCTTTCTAATGGGTGGGAATGTGGTTAGAGAGATTGTAGGGATTGATTTTTAGGGTTAGGCTAAATCTTAGCTCATTAAGGCAAGTAGGATTAGGTCTTAGTTAGTTATAGAAACATGTCAAGAATAGGCATAGGGTAAGGTGGCTGGATGATGTGTCTAGGTGAGGTGGAAATTAAAATAAATATTGTGAGGATATATATTAATTTAATTTAATTAGTTAAATTAATAGTAATGTGGTGTGGAAGGGGCCATGGTTAAGTGAATATGTTTGGGTTGGTTATTTGATGGGGAGCCAAGGGGGGTGTGACCTAATTTTGGTGTATACATTTTGCCCATTTTTGTTGCATAGCCTGTATTAGTAAGTGACGCTGACAAAAATAAGATGTGGTTGCCCCATGTATGGGTGAAGGTGATCCTCCTCAAATAAGGAACTGATGTGGCAGAAGACATAATCAGTGAGTGGTTTGATAAAAGGTGAATGAGATGAAGAGGAAGGTGGACAATGGGGGTAAGGGGAGTAAAGGTCCAATTAGGTAATCTAGGTAATGGGCCAGGGTCAAAGGTAGTAATAGTCAAACGCACGCACACCTATAAACTCCAACATGATACCAAGTTGAAGAGAATGCAAACTCTACATTGTCTACATTCGATAGTTTTATCGAAACAAGGTTGAGGTGATTTTGGTATCCAAGGTATAGGACATGGTGCAAAAGCACTTCGCAGGTCAGGTGCAGGAATGTTTAGGTATGTTCCGGTACACCAAAGGTTGGGTCAGGAAAAATGGTCATGATAATAGGAAAAGTAAGGTCATTAGGTCAAACAACATGGGTAACAGTGTCACATGGTATAGCGAGCACATGAGGTCATAGGTCAGTAACAATGTTCAAGGTCCAGGTAGCTAGGTCACGGAAATAGGCAAGGTAAGGTCATTAGGTCAAATAAAATAGGTAATAATGTCACAAGGTATATCGAGCACATGAGTTCATAGGTCACTAACGTTGTTCTAGGTCCATGTAGTTAGGTCACGGCGTGGGTAGGGCTAAGGGACGGGTAAAATAACAAGTCCCTAAACACAATTAAGGATAGGTATAGGTAATGTAGGGTTGGAGGTAGGTTGTGATAAAAATGGTTAAGGTTAAATGGTGGATGGGTTGGGTAAGGGAAATGATAGGTAACTGATGTTGGTTTAGGTTTAACCATCATCAATCTACTCGGGCATGATCTGGCTGATGTCGGTCATGTTGGGTTGGGTATTTAAAAAGAGAAGTCCGCAAAAATTGGATTCATTTGTGCATTTTGAATTTTGGGAAAACAACAGAGCATAGAACCTTTTGTGCCTTTTCAAGAGGAAAGTATGAGGTACAATACCTAACTGAGGTGGAGAGATCAGGTTGGTTAGAAGGGCTAGGTAGATAGATCCACGAGCATGGGGGGATCGATTGTGATTGGGTGGAGGTAAGGAGGATTGGATTTGGTGAGTGTACATGGCAGAGGCAAGAGAGGGATTGGGTGGAACATCGGTGTAGCGGCCAGATGTGTCACCACGCCAACGATAGTGGGATGAGGTAGGATCGTAACCTATCTTTGTATATAAATAGAAAAATGGGGACATGGGTATGGTGTTTTGGGTAGTTAAAATGAAATGGGTGCATAAAATTGGTGAAATGGCAGGAGGGGTCCTAGGAGAGGTAAAGAAGGTTAGAGAGGGATGTAGATTAAGTGTGGGTAGGGGTAAGTGGGTAGGTAGGTGTATTGGAAAGATTTGAGAAAATGAAAATTGGGGGTTTTGGGTGTGGGTGCGGCGATAGTGACTGGTGCCAGTCAAGGTATGGCCGATGTCGGTCTGTACATACCAACATTGGTTGTGTATGAGGGAACTGATGCCGATTATAATGGACCAGTGCCGGTGAGGGGTGACCGATGCTGGTTAGAGGTAAAGGGATAGAGGTGTATGAAGGATAACATTGAAGGATGGGTAAAGTGGGTCAAATAGATAATAGGGGAAGGGTCAGTAAGAAGGGAGGGGTAAGGTTAATGTTGGGTAAAATCAAGCTTGAATAATGGTTATTTTTTGTTGGATACAGGCTAGAGAGAAGCTGCGTGAGAGACCGAGTGACACCCCTATTACTAGATGTTCAGGGGGATGTGACCGATGAGGAGTGGTGGCATGTGACCAAGGTGGGTTTGATTAGGATTCGACATTATAGGAATATAACCCGTGATCTAAGTTTGATGGTCACTCTCATCGATAGATAGGATTATGCGATCAACACGTTCCATTTATTGACATGTGAGATGACCGTGACCTTGGAGGACGTTTACAGGATTCTGTGGCTATCGATAGTAAGGGCACATGTGTATTCTATTTCTTTGGAGGCATCAAAGGAGCTGATGCTGAAAAGGATGGCGGAGATGAGATTTTATAGCACCAACCTGAGCTATGGTGAGATGTATGTAGCTCATCCGGAGGAGATGAGGCTAGTAGTTTTTATTATGGAGGAAATGTGTTATTTTGCATTTCCAGATACAGAGGGTGGGATATTCCCATGAGAACTGATGGGGGTCCTATATGATAGATGGAGGATAGGATTTGATTTTCCTGGGCACCTGCATATTTGGTACAGTTGTACAGGGAGTTATGGGCTTATGGGAGATTATGGAGGTTCAGGTTATGTTGAACGTTTCTTCTTCACTGTTGGGCATACAAGCACATTGTGTGTGTTCATCTGATTGGGTTACCCAAGCTAGATGCATTTGAGCCAGTATGGTCCGGTTTGGTTACAGATGATGGGTTCTAGTTTGTGGGGTACACCGAGGGCCTAGGGCTACACATGATGTAGCCCACTATAGGTAGATACTAGTGGGGTTGTCTAGCATGGACATTATTTGGAGGCCATATGTGAGGTTTCCATCATATAGGCATATGGCCGATGAGCTAGAGGGACTTCAGCTATTCTGATGGATAGAGGGGTGCTGTTCAGGAGATCATGAGATGATACCTATTGACAGGGTCAAATTATAGTTTGGGTTTCTGTAGGATGTACCCCTATCATTCCCTCAGTATAGGAGAGATGATGTGGAGAGGCCTATGCCACTACCACAACTGACAGTGTCTACAGGGAAGGAGGAGCAGGTGAGAGACCAGTAGATCAATGATGCTGGGGTGACTGACAAATATAGATAGTGGTGGGATGTACATCTACGAGTAGTACCGCCGAGGCAGGGGAAGCCGGATATAACCACCATCACTATTCATAGGGATGCCCTACAGGGGCAGATAGCTACGTTGATTACACAACTAGGGATGGTGCAAGGATAGTTGATAGGTGCAGAGGCATATGTGACCTCTTTACAGGCACAAGTGGCCAATTTATAGGCATAGGTGGCCGGTTTACAAGCCTAGATAGCACAGGTATAGGCACCCGCAAAGGGTGATGATGGTGATGGGATACAGGTGGCTGCCCTATAGGCACAGGATAAAGGTTTGCAGGGCTAGTTGGCCATTGCACAGGCACATGTTGTGACCCTTTAGGCCTAGATACATGTAGGGTTGGGACAGGGTCCCTTAGGACATGCATAGGCATAGGGATAGGGTCCCTCATTACAGGTACTAGTAGGACAGGGTTCTGAGAGGTAGGTACATGGGGTGAGACCGATGGCTCCACCATAGACGGTACTTATGGCCCAATTCAGAGATGTCTTAGGAGAGGCATGTTATTATCAGGATCATTTGATGGCCTCAGGGATAGACGTCCCATCCTACGCAGAGTACAGAGCATAGTGAGATTCAAGTGAGAGGACCAGGTCTTGTACACACAGTGTAGAGAGTATAGGGCGTCCGATAGAAGATAACGGCGGCCATGAGAGGACCAGGTCTTGTACACACAGTGTAGAGAGTACAGGGGGCCATCAATCCCTGAGATAGGGTCAGGGTGAGGCTACCAGTGTATAGAGGCTAGCTCTAAGTGTGTTGAAAAAGCCATCAAGAGGTGTAATTGTACCTACCAAGGGTAGGCCAGGGCCCATGGTGGGTGGTGAGATGCTAGTTGGACATTGTACAAGGGTAGAGGAGGAGGAGGAGACAAGTGAGATGATGCTTGATAGCCATATGGATCTCTATTTTGATGTGGTTATTTTATTTTTGATATACAACGGCCTTTGTGTTGAAGAGAGTGAGGATGTATACGAGAGTTGATTGATTTTGATCATATACTAGCCTGCATGTCAAAGATGGTGAGGATGTACATGAGGGTTTTGAGATATTTGATGATATACCAGCTTGTGTGCCGAAGATGGTGAGGATGTACATGAGGGTTTTGAGATTTTTGATGATATACCGGCTTGCGTGCCAAAGATGGTGAGGATGTACTTGAGGGTTTTTGAGATTTTTGTATTCATTTGTATCTGTGTACATATGTATGTATACATAGATGTCATGATTTATAGATGATGATATTTATACTATGGATGGTGTACTTGTTTTAATTTCCATTATTATTTGTGTATGTGATGGAAACTAGGTGAATTAAGTATGATGGAGTTAGGGTCGTGTAGGCATGGGTTGAGTCAGGTCATAGGCATGGATGGAGTCAGGTCAGTTTATGCATGATAGAGTAAGGTTATAGGCATGGATCGAGTCAGGTCATAGGCATGGATTGAGTTTCTAATTCATGAATTTGTGCAATTAATGATGATGTGGATCGTGTTAAGATATTTTTTAGGAAAATGTATGAAATGGTAGACAAGATGAAATGAATGTATGAGTGATGATTGTAAAGATGTGAAGCAATTGTTGTTTGTGTGATTTAATTTCCAATTATTGATATAAAAGGAAACTAACAAGGGTAGAATGTGAATAGGAAAGGGGCAGAGGGAATTGATTAGGGTAGAGAGTGGCCGAGCTAACCTCTAAGGGCCCCACGCCCTCGAAGTGCTACCTACATAGTCCCGGTGAAAAGGGACCTCAGGCCGATGTAGTTCTCCCATAAGCTAGGGAAAATTAGGGTGAAATAGTGGAATGGTCAGATAGGTGCTATGCATGGGTGATGTAGGTCATAGGCATGATTGAGTTTAGGTTGTAAGTATGGTTGATTGATTTTTAAATACACGTGTTGAGGATCTAGTCTGGTATAGGATAATCAATAGGTAATGAGGAAGGAGAATGGTAAGAGGTGATAAAAGAGCTTCTTAATTGATAATAATCCTGATGAGTCTATCATACCTTAGATGGGCTTATGAACATAAGACCCTAGAGGCCTTGCATAATGGACTATTTTAAGGGTGAAGAAAAGTCACAAGATCATAAAAATGTCGTGTTTGTGGCAAGTCCCTTGAGTAACGAGGAATTTAGGTGAAAAAGACAAGGAGGTGAGAATGAGAGGTTTAGCATAACTTAGTGTACGATGACATGTATTTTGGAACAAGAAACCCAAAATCCAAAATAGGAAAGTCCATGATGAAAATTTCATCTTTTTCTTGATTTGTTTGTTTTTAATAGATTGATCGATACGGGAAGTCTATATGGGATGGATATATTATCTCCTTGAGGTCTTCGTGAGATGATTGATGCGGGAAGCTTCTGAATATTTATCATATTTTTGTAATGATCATATATAGTTGTCCTTCAAGGGAGCAGTCTATTGATAGTGGTAGAATATGGAGAAGAGATGTCCCTTTTCAGGGAGTCATCTTTTGCTGGAATTTTGACTCAAGGAGTTCTATCCCTTTTTGTTTGTTTTTTTAATTTAGTTTTTTATTCTATTTTAGACGTTTAAGTCATGGACAAGATTATAGAGGATGATTAGGTTCCGGGTTTAGAAGGCAAGATCGTAGTACACAAAGATTGACTAGGAAAGAGGTGGTTTCAAGTGATGAACAACCATGGGATTCCATCTTGAAGAAGATGAAAAGTATCCATGAGAATCATGCTATGAGTAGAGTCATGGTACGCCTATTGAAGACAAGGATAAAAGGTGATGGGTAATCACATGATTTTAGTCATGGATCCTCAAAATGGGTAATAATGGAAGGTGAACAATGTGCAAGGGATGAGTGATCAATTGACAGAAAGTGATATATGACTTGATATCAATAATAAAATGGTCGAAGATGCAAGGGATTAAGGGGCTCAAGTTTGGGTTTACCTTCAAGTGAAGACAAACGAT
The DNA here is from genome assembly GCA_019776745.2 of Taxus chinensis. Taxonomy (NCBI): domain Eukaryota; kingdom Viridiplantae; phylum Streptophyta; class Pinopsida; order Cupressales; family Taxaceae; genus Taxus; species Taxus chinensis. The sequence goes on along the minus strand of CM034150.1, from coordinate 191,127,119 downwards.
AAGCACCTGATCCATAAGCATGGGTGATGATATAGGGTCCAATCCAATCAGGAGTAAATTTTCCTCGTTTACTTTTCTCCTCTTTGGTTACATGTTGATTTTCCTTTAGGACGAGGTCTCCGACTTGAAAGGTTCATTTGTGAACATGTTTGTCATAGACATGTTTGATATGTTTTTGGTAGATTTGGAGATGGTCCAGGGTGTTGAGATGACATTCATCTAATAATTCAAGTTACAGCAAATGATCCCGACGAAAGTCATCGTCATTGAGCATGTATTGTAGTGAGATGCAGAGGGATGGAATCTAGACTTTGAGAGGTAAGACAACCTCAGTATTGTAGATGAGAGAAAAGGGGGTGGCAGCAGTCAAAGTGTGAATAATAGTGTGGTAAACCCACAAGGAGAAAGGAATGTGCGTATGCCAATCCTTCCTAGTATCATTGACCACCTTCATAAGAATTTTGTTCAAGGTTTTATTGGTTGATTTAGCTTGACCATTGGTTTACGGGAAATAAGGTGATGAGAAATTGAGTTGGATGCCAAAAGCATTGCATATTTTACGTAAGGTTTTGTTTTTGAATTATTTTCCATTATCCGTGATAATGTGGTGAGGGACACCAAAGCAATAGATGATGTGATGGTTGATGAACTCACATATTTTCTTGGCTTTGGTGGAAATTAGGGGAATAACTTCTACCCATTTAGTGTAATATTCAGTAGCGGTTATGATCCATTGGTGGCATGGTTAAGAATGGGGGTTGATCTCACCTACAAGATCCAAACCCCATTGAGAGAAATGCCAAAGGTATCACGTGACCTGTAAGGCATGACTGGGGGTGTGATGGAGATTAGCATGTTCCTAGCATTTTACGTAGCATTTGACACAATCACAACAATCACGGTTGAGGTAGTAATAGCCTAGGTGAAGAATGCATTTTGTAACAGTGAGACCACTAAAGTGGCCTCCAAAAATCCCATTGTGGACTTCCTTAATGGTGTAAGGAATTTCAGAACTGGTAAGGTATCGCAAGAGAATGCCGTCAAAGCCACACTTGTAAAGAAGACCCCCTATGATGACGTAACGGGAGACACTTTTAAGAAAGGTGTGTTGTCCATTACGGGTGAGACCAGTGAGTAAACTGGAAAGGGAAAGGTAGTCCGTGTATTTCTTATACAAAAGGTCACATGGGCCAGGGGAAATGGTTCTAATGGAGTAGACCTCATGAGGCAAATAAGAGGGTGATTGTAACCTTTGTATTGTGACAAAGAATTTAGAGTCAGCATGTGAAGCAGGTATTTGAGAAGCCAAACATGCCATGGTATTTGTAAATTTATTGGTAGAACATGGGGTGGTTTGAAGTGTGTAATAGTCAAAGGTGGTCAAAAGTATGTCTAGGTGATGCTTGTACTTTTGAAGTATCTAATTACAGCACTGGTATATACCATTGACTTGGTTTATGACCAAGTGAGAATCACCAAAGATGTTGATTGATTTAACATCTAAGGCATAATCAGCTTGGAGACCCAATATGAGTGCTTCGTATTCAGAAATATTGTTTGTGCAATCAAAATTGAGTTTGAAATACAAAGGCATGGGTTCACCATCAAGTGAAATGAGGATAACACCAGCTCCACCCCCACACTGACACTTGGAGCCATCGAAGAAGAGTGTCATTTGGTAAGTGGGTTCGTTCAGGGAAAGGGTAGAAATAGACTCATCTAGAAAGTAAAAGTTAGGGGGTTGATCCCCAAAAATAGGTGCGTTGGCCAATTGGTCGGCAATATCTTGGCCCTTGATGGACTTTTGATGGATGAATTTGAGGTCGAGATCAACTAGAAGCATAAGCCAACGTGTGACATGTTGATTTTGATAAGGTTTGGCATACATGCAGTGTAATGGGCCAGTATTAGTAATGACGAAGGTATTGTGGTTGAGTTGGTGATAGTGGATTTTGGTGGCGATGAAAACTAAGTCTAGGTAAAGTTTTTTGGCATGGGTATATCTAGTTTCGTAGTCAAGAAGGGTACAACTTATGTAATAAAATGCTTGCTCCCGGTGTTGGTCATCACAAAGAGCAAGCATGACACCTAGATAATGGTCAGTGGCAGAAATATATAAGTAGAAGGGATGGTCATCCTTATGAGGAATGAGAACTGGTGGTTAAAGTAGGTATTTTTTCAAGGATTTAAAGGCTTTATGGTAGTCATCATCCCATTTGAATGAAATGTATTTCTTGAGAAGATGATGTCATGATTGATAGCAGTCAGACAGTTGGGAGATAAAACAACAAATTGATTGTAATTTTCCTTGTAGGCTATGAAGTTGATGGAGATTAGTGGGTGGCAGCATTTTAAGGATAGCCTTGACTTTAGTAGGATTGAATTTTATGCCATGCAAAGAAATGATGAAACCTAGGAGTTTCCCTAAAGTACTACAAAGACCCATTTTTTTAGTTAAAGATGAACGCAATATTTTATGAGGCAGTCAAAGATGAATTTAAGAATAGGCAGGTGTTCGGTTCGATGTTTGGATTGGGAAAGAAGATCATCTACGTAATCCTCCAATATGTGATGCATGATGTCATGAAAGATGTAAGTCATGGCCTACTGATATGTAGCACCAGTGTTTTTGAGACTAACGGGCATGACTCGATAGCAGAAATTCCCTCAAGGGGTGATGAATGAAGTCTTGTGTTGATCCTTGGGGGCTAGTAATATTTGATTGTAGCCCAAGAAACCATCCATGAGTGATAAAATTTCATGGCCAACAATGAGATCAACTAGTTGGTCAATGCCTGGTAGTGGGAAATCATATTTGGGATAAGTGAGGTTGAGGTCATAGAAATCTATGCAAATGCATAGTCCCCCTATCACTTTCGTGACAGAAACGATGTTAGAAATCCATTGGGGATAATCAATGGGTAGAATGAAGGAAACTGAGAGAAGGTGCTGAATCTCTTCTTTGACCAAAAGAGCAATGTGAGGATGTATTTTCTATAGCTTTTGTTTGATAGGTTTGGCATTAGGAATGGTCATGATATAGTGAACCATGATTTTAGGATTGATACTAGGAATATCGGCATAGGACCAAGCAAATGCGGTGCTATGGTACCGAAGGAAAGAGGTGAAGGCTTCCTGTTCAGTAGCGTCTAAGGATTGGCCGATCTTTAGAATGTGTGGGTCATCTTGAGTATTAATGTTGATTTCGATGGTCGATTCATTTGACATGGTTTTCATCTCGGAGGGTAATGACCGGTGAATATAAGAGTCTTCTGCACCAAGGTAGGTGAGGATGGACTCATCGTCCTGACATTGAATGGTGTTAATTGAAGGCGTATCATCATCGATCATGTCAGGATATAGGAATGGGAGAGAAGAGGGAGCCTCACCATTGCATTGATAGGTCAGCAATCCCAGGGAAATGGTGTTTATGAAAAAATTTTAGGAGGTATATATTTAGGATCTATGGACTCCATGGGTGAGGATGGTAATGTGGGTGAATGAGAGGGGGAAAATGTCTCATCCTGAATAAGGTCGATGTGAACCTTCTTAGAAGATGAGCACCAAAACCAATGCCACTATGGTCATTATGTTTACGAGAGGTACATGAGATGACAGTGTGGCAGCCTTGTTCATAAAAACCGAAGCCAAATCCTTTCCATGCACACCAGTGGAGGAAAGTGTGAGTGAAACGATGGTTAGTGAGGGAGTGTGGATTGATGGAAAATGGTTGGGTTTGGGATGGTGGTTCAGGTTTATAGATGGCCATATCAAGTCACCCATACATTAGATTGGTGCGAAGATGGGGAGGTCCATAAGGGAAAATGTCACCAATGCGAATGTCATAATTAGGGTGTTGACGTAGATTCCCGTACTCTTGTGGGGTGAGGAAGATGTCGATATTGTATAGGTAGTATTCCCTTAGAGTGAGGCATTGAAAAACACCTTCTAAGGGGAAGCAGGGTTGCTAGCGGTAGAGGCTACAACTGTAGTAGGGATAGTGAGGTTAAATGCAACAGAAGTAGTGGCAATTTTTGTGGATGGGCTCGTGGGTGGAGGTGAAGTGGTTTTGGTGGTGGATGCCTTAACTGGTACAAGCACATCATTGGGTTGATATAGCATGTTACAGGTCTTGAAAGGTGGGGGTCGGTAGGGATGGTGTAATTATGTCCCTCATGTTCAAATTTCAGGCATCAATGTAATGTCGAAGGGACACAACCCATAACATGAATCCAAGGTAGGCCAAGCAACAAGTTATATTGGAACTCCCTTGCTAGGAGATAGAAAAGTTTTGGGATGGTGTGGGGACCTACGCGGACATGGAGAACAATGGTGCCTAGTGTAGAGGTTATGGTATCATTAAAGGAATGCAACATAAAAGGGTTACTATGCATGCAATTGGCATGTATTTTCATTTGGGGGTACGCATGGGAGGAGATGATGTTAATGCTAGTACCACCATCAATCATTACGAGTTGTATGCACATATTATCGATAAAGAAAGAGATGAAAAGAGCCGAGTCAGGGTCATCAAACTGGAAGGGAGTGATCTCTTTGTCTACATAACTGGGGGCAGCCACTTGGCGAGTGGGTGAAGGTGTAGAGGAAGGTGAAGACCTAGTGAGAGAGGCTACGTGGTGAGGGGTAATGATGGATGATACAAGTGTGGGGTCATTTGGTAAGACTTCAATAGATTGAAGGACCTCTATGAGGGCTTGATGATGTGACTTCGATGTTTGGACGAGGTCATATAAAGACATTTTGAGGGGTGATTGGTGTAATTTTTTTAGCATTGTGCAATGTGTGACCCCGTCGGAAATGGGATATGCAGGACCACAGAAAATGACTTTGGGCATCGGTGTGGATGGTATGTTGGGTACAAGGTTAGTTGATGGGCCAGTTGCTTTTTCTTTGCCCTTGTCTTTCTGAGCACGAGTGGTAATGTTGATCATGTTAATATGAGGGGAGGGGGTAAATGGAGAAGGTGTAGTATGAGTGGCATAACGACATGACGGGAAAAAACCTACCAGGGGAGAAAATCCTTGTGAAGTGAGCTAGGCACAATGGAATTTGGGTGGTGGTTTGGACAACTCTCTTATACAAACCATGTTAATCTCAAATCTCAGGGGTGGAGATATTGGCTGTTGAGTAGGTAACGGGAGAAGATCTGTGGAATTTTGTGAAGGTGAAATGGGGTCCTCATCAAGAATATCATTGTCATCAAAATTTTCTTCGGGAGGACATAATTGGTCTAGGGCCGTTTTTAAGGCCTTACAGTTCTCTACATCATGTCCTGGTAGATGATGGTAGGAACAAATTTTGGTTTCATCAAACCCTTTTAGTTTAGGTTTGAGTGGGTCGTAAGGTATAAGAGGTGGTAATGTGGTGACAAAAGGTCAAGATGTTGGCGTAGGACCATGCTAGTGGATCAAAATGGGAGGTGAATGTGGGTTTGGGTAAAGGTGTGGCTGATTGTGGAGGGAGAGGCTTTACAAGAGGGGGAGTAGGTTGGGCTACTATATTGGTGTGTGGTGTGGTCTTAGGTGTTGGTCACATCTGCGTGGGTACTGGCATGGTAGAAGAGCTGGTGATAGAATGTGTGGTTGGTTTAACTACCTTATTGGAGGGTAGTGGATTTTTAGCTTTAGTTTGCATGTTTTTGGGTCAAGGTGATACAAACGCATGAGATGTAGAGGGAAAAGTGGATGGTGGAAGAAGGCAGGTTACCCACGGGGGTAACCGAGGTGCTGTGGAGGTAGGTGGTGTGGGTTGGGTAGGAGGTGTGAATGAAAGAGAAGGAAGAGTCATGGGTAGTGAAGAAGTTATTGATGGTATTGGAGGTATGGGTGGTAAAAAGGTTATAGATGAGGGTGGAGGTTGTGTGGGGCACTTGGGTATATTAGAGGTCTATGATGGGGAAATGGGCTACTTTATTCTTGGTTTACTAGTTGATGGGGGTTTCTTGGCTAGGGTTGAGGGGTGAGGTCCTAGGATGGACGGTAAGGGTGAAGGTGATAAGGGTGTGGTTGGTGAGGTTGGGGTATGAGATCTAGGAGATTGGCTCTTCTGTTTAGGGGCCGTGTTAAGTTTTGTTTTAGTTTTGGAAGATGTAGCTAAATCAAATTTGATGGGTGGGTGAGTAAGGCTAGCTGTTGCTATGACCCCTAAGGTAGTGGTAGGTTTACGCAAGGGAGATGATATAGGTGTGGGTTTGGATATAGATGCATGTTGGGTTATGGGCAGAGGTGTGAGTTGAGCCATGAGTGGTGTCATTGAAGATTTTGTGATAGTTGTGGTTGTGCTCAATTTGGTCAGTTGAAACACTTTTGGATAGATAGTGGAGGTGTCAGTGAGTGATAACTGCATTTGTGTTGAAACAAGAAGTAGAAGATGCCCCCAAAGTAAGGCTCTATCGACATAGTCCAGGTGATTGGTAAAGTGTGAGAATGGTACTTTTGTAAGCGAGATGACATGGACCAAGTGTTAATCCCTATATAATGTGTTTGAGATACCAAGAAATGGCTAGCCTTGAACTCTGTGGGTAAGAGAGTTGAAAGAAGATCAATGGGATCTTGAAGGTATGATGGTGAATGTTTGTCTACAGGTGGTGGTACTTCTATAGTATCATCCATGGGTAGAGGAGAAGATGGGCCAACCAAAGTGGGCTCTCCTTGTGTTGGTGTAGGTGGTGAACCTACATCTTCTATGAGTAGCAAAGGTACCACTGACAACTGCTTGGAATTTTGAGGGGTCAAAGGCAATGTGCTGATTATAGGCTCTTTCATGGGTGAAGGAGAAGATGAAGGGGATTCCTCTGTGGGTAGAGGAGTATATAAAATAGGTTCTGGTGGAGGTAGGGGAGCGTAGAATAATATTTCATCTATGGAAGGAATATGAGGCAATTGGGAAGCAACTGGTGCATCATTGAAAATAGCGTGGACCTCACAGACATCGCTATCATTGTTTGAGGTATCACCCACTTTGTTGGAAGATGGGTCATGATTAGGGAATGGATTCTTGAAGATTTGTAGGATTTGGTTAGTAGGTGCATTCAGGCTATCCAAGACTAAGTCTCCATTGTCTATCATTTCTTGAATGATATTTTTGAAGGTAACGTAATTATTGTCATTGTGACCTTTGATCTGATGATAGTTACAAATTTTGTGTTCCTTATACCACGTAGGCATGGGTTGCTCAGGGTCGAAACCAGTATGTAGTTTTATATGTGGAAGGGTAATGGCACCAGTCTTAACAATATTTTCCAAAAATGGAAGAATAAGATTCTCCTAGGGAAGTGTACTTTCGTTGTTCTCATTTGAACTAGAAAGCTTGGACATGAGAGAGATTAGAAGGGGGTTTGGCTGGGTTTGATTGATTAGGGGGACTAGATTTGAGAACTATGGCATTAGCAGACATTTTTGGATTTGAATAGTTGTTTTTATGTTTTGAATATGAAGAAGTATCATTTGATTTGAACGCGATGTTCTTGTTACAAAGTTGAATCTTATTTTCTTCGATAGCACAAATTTCCAATTTCCATGCCATGGTGAGTGCCTCATCGAAAGTGTGAAAGGTTTGCACCTACAGGGTCAGTGAGATGTGTCTAGCACATGCCCTAGTAAATAGTTCTATAAGTTTGGTTTGAGGCAATTGGAATGTGAGCTGGTTAATGAGGCTGCGCTAGCAAGTGACAAAGTCAGCAATAGACTCGTCGCCATATTGTCGCGTGGAATAAAGATCAGTCATGATAACCTTCTTAACAACGTTGATGGAGAAGTGATCTAGGAAGGCTTGGGAAACTTGATTGAATGAGTAAAAGGAGTGTCTTGGTAGTCCACTGTACTAGTCTAATGCAGGTCCTGTTAGGGACATTGAGAAAGTCCTCAAAAGTAAAGTATCACCATGGGCAATCAGGTAATACCCATGATTAAAGGACCACAAATGTTTTTGCGGATCTTCTTTGCCATTGAAGTAGTTGAATTTTGGAATTTCCCAATGTATGGGGTATGGTCGAATGAGAATGGATGGGTGAATAGGCCCATTACAAATTTCATCATAAGTGAGGGAATTGCATGAGATGGAAATCGATTCTTCTAGTGTTTGCATCTTTTCCATCATCAACTTGATGAGGTCGTTGGTAGGTTGTGATGGGTGGAAACCTCATGTGGCATAAAGAGGTGGATACTAAACCTGATAGGGAGGTTGGGAATAATGAATCAACATGAAAGGCACATATTCAGAATGGGTGACAGACGAGATAGGGGGTTGTTGATAGTAGGTGTATGTAGGTGGGATGGTTGTCGTGACTCTAGTAGCGATTGGGGGTAGTGTTTTCAGGATGGAGAGGATGAGATTTTGGAATGGAGTAGGGGTCACCGACACCACGGGTGGTTTTGTTACAATGGGTATTTGTGAGACAATGGGTGTGGATTGTGCTATGGTCTAGGTGGTGGACGAGGGGACAACAGATATGACATGCGCGAGGGAAAATGCCAATGCAGTAGTCATGGTGGGTATGGGTCCTGGCTGTGAAACTACTAGGGGCAAAGCAAGTGAGGGTAATGCCACATTATTAGGGGATGATGTAGCAGCAAGAATAAGGGAAGGAGAGATTGATACAAGCATGCTGTATATCAATTGACCAGAGGAGTCTCGGGTGGAAGAGTGAGAAAGTTAGAACTGCAAGGCTATGGGATTCTGATCAATGAGTCATGTAAACTCTTTGTCACCGACAACAATGGTGGTAGGTAAGGTTGGATCCATGGGTGATAGGATGGAAGGTGGTGAGGGACTAGGTGGGAGTGGTTGACGACTAGTGTGGAATATGAGGACGTTAGTTTGGATGCGAGTCAGCACCATGTGAAAAAGTGCTAACCTAGTAAGACTGTATTCTATAGATGACACAGAAAATAGTAAAAACAGAGAATAATGGGGTCTGGGAGGTGAGTCTGGTCAATGTCTAGATTTTGAAAAAATTAAACACAGGCAACCGACGACGGTCAGGTTGACTGGTGACGGTTATGGGAAACCCGATGATGGTCAGGATGACCAATGACGGTTGGCACAACACTAATGATGGTTTCTAAAAATGATACCGGTCACTATTGAAGAAACTAGTCTAAAAAAAATGAAGTGGGAATGTTGGATTTGTACTGGTGAAACTATGTATGACAGTAAATATCAACAAGGGATATATATGATGATGCCCTGAGGGCCGGAAACAAAATAGAAGCAATGATGAAAGTTATTCTAGGTAAAATAACTAGGAAGCCAAAAGCCGACACTGGTTATGGTTTAACTAACGATGGTCATATGTGAACCGACGACAGTCTTTAGACTGGCATCGATGATTGTGAAATTAGAAAGAAATGAAGAAAATTGGTGTTGTGAATTGAATTAAGTGAAGAATCAAACTCAAAAACTTGAGAATGAAGATATGGGGCCCCGACACACTACAAAAAAGTCAAAATAATCCAACTACAATGGTGGAGTGTGCAAGGAAGAATAAAAATGGATATTCATAGTCTCACACCTCAAAATACAAGCCCAGAAGAATGCTAAGAAAAAGTACAATCCTAACAATGATTTTCTTATGTTTGTTTAGCTTATGCTATTTAGGACTTACTGTGTGTATTTAGAACAATTTTTTTTGGTTGGGAAGATGTCCTATGAAGAAGGATATCTAAATGGAGAGGTTTCAGGTATGTTATGGCAGGGGCGGGCTGTCCTTTGAGATGATGACTCAATAGAGGCAATGAGTCTGGGAGCACCTGCCAACTGAATTGTGTGATCACTGAAAGATGTTCCGGGGTAAGATGTTGTTTAAGAAATATTTGTATATTTGATTTTGTGCAAGTTTGGTAAGACACACACACACACACATAGAGAGAGAGAGAGAGAGAGAGAGAGAGAGAGAGAGAGAGAGAGAGAGAGAGAGAGAGAGAGAAATGTGCTTTCTATGATTCTTTGTGTCAACCATCAGCTGGGCACGACTTTCAGCATATAGGTTGCGTTCAGTTTTAATGTGAGCTAATAATGCAAAAAATCAAAATGCAATGCAAGTGTTTTAAACCGAAATTGAAGTGTGATATTTGATGTAACAGGAGATGAACAAGAAGAGGGATGCTCTTTCACTAATGTAATGCAAAAGAAAGGAATATGTGTTCTTTTTTAAAGCACCAAAAACATGATTTTTCTTAGACAATAGAAAGAAGGAGAATGATTCCAAAGAAGAAAAATTTATGTGGAAAATTTTTGAATGGAAAAAAACACAAAAATTTCACCTAGGAATGAATAAATGTAAAAGAACCCCTGGTGGGTCCCACTAGGTGTGCCAAAATGTTTCACCTTTTTCTTTACCTTTTCGAAATGACGAAACAAATAAGGGTAAGGGCCAAGGAGGAATACCTATTAAATGCTGGTTGATTGACAGTTGTTGCACATGTTCTGACTTCTTTATCCATAGCTGAATGTGAGACATTCCTTTTGGATAGGAGGAACTACTTGTAATAGAAAGCAAGACTACAAAAAGATAGTTAAATGATATATGACAGTAGATTTCCTAGCGTATGCTAGTTCTAGGAAGTGTGATACTTCCTAGATGGTGGTCAATCCACTGTTTAAAATAATTTAATGTGAGAAATAAACAAATTCCTACTATAGTTCATATGATTTAGGTATCTCATTCAAGTACAATAAGCAAATCCAATCACAATAGGCTAGGATATAGTTGGATCCGAGAGGTGAGGTGTCTGTCAAGGTACTGGGACTGGTTAGGGTCAGATTCTAGGTTATTTTGGTCAACTAGTATGGTGATTATTGGGTCTGTTCTTGGTCAAGATGTAAAACACAAAGACTACATCGGATGAGTGTGACCGATGCCGGTTTAGATGGAACTGATGACAGTTGTAGATAACCAGCATCGGTATGGTCGAGGTGAAAGAAACTCAAAATAGATTAAATGGTAGGGGTGATCTAGGGTCAAATAAAGTTTTGGAGAGTGAATGGGAAGGTTTGTAGAGATCTTAGGTATGCTAAAAAATATACAGTAGGTGAGAATAGGTGTTTTGGAAATATGGGTGAAGGGATATTTATGTTTACAGGTAAGTGGGTGATGAAGCAATAAGCATGCAAAGAAGAGATTAATAACATGAGTAATAAGGATTACTAACTGAAATAAACCATACTGGATAGGGCCATACTTACTGTGTTATGGATTTGATGGCTAAGTGGTAGAGGTGGTTGATCAGAGAATACGTGTATGGTCCTGTAGTGGTGCTTTCCCGTAGTGTTCCCATGAATGCAATGGCTCTCTAATTGATCATGGTGATGGATCTAGATGTATGGATGCGTAAAAAAATTCTTGTTTTGTTTGCATGCAACTCTGGTATCCTTCCTTGGAATAAATGGTAACCGATGATGGTTCCTGGTTGACCGGTGTTAGTCTAGGGGTGACCGCTGTTGGTTGAGGTGAGATTCCCTTGGTTTACTAAAATGGGTAGATCTTCTTAATTTCTTGGGCCCAGTTAGTTTTTTTTCTCATGGATTAGAATGGAAGCTTCCTTTCTAATGGGCAGGAATGTGGTAAGAGAGATTGTAGGGATTGATTTTTAGGGTTAGGCCAAATCTTAGCTCATTAAGGTAAGTAGGATTAGGTCTTAGTTAGTTATGGAAACATGCCAAGAATAGACTTAGGGTGAGGTGGTTGGATGAGGTGTCTAGGTGTGGTGGAAATTAAGATAAATATTGTAAGGATATATGCTAATTTAATTTAATTAATTAAATTAATAGTGAAGTGGGGTGGAAGGGGCCATGGTTAAGTGAATATGTTTGGTTTGGTTATTCGACAGGGTGCCAAGGGGAGTGTGACCTAATTTTGGTGTCTACAACAGGTTGTAAGGGTAGCGAAGATAAATGTTCTTTTCCAACAAAGAAAGCACATTTCTTACACTTTCTGATCCATCCGAAACTATCCTTGAATATGTTGGGCCAATAATAACTAGCTTTAATAAATTTTAAGGCTTGGTACGTGTTGAGAAATGACCTCCTGGAGGTCCTTCATGGAGTTCTGATAATAAATGTTGAGTTTTATGATAGTCAACACATCACAACACGATTCCATCTATATCCTTTTTGAATAATACACCATCAATGAAAACATAGGGTACAACTTGTAATCTGAAATACCTTCATTTATTCTTGTCCATACCTTCTGGATAGATGCCATGTTGTAGATAGTTAACTAAATCGGTCATCCATCTTGATTCCTATATTTCTTGAGCAATTTTAGGCTGTTGATTTTCTGGCTGAACTATGATGACTGATTGTTGATACGTAATTTCAGCATGCTGTTTTGAATTTTTAGGTTCTACAGTCTGCAATTTTTCCATATCAGCAATTATATGTTCAAACAAGCCTTTTCCTCGAACTATCTTCGCAACACGAATATTGAAACCATATTCCATGACCTTTGTTATCCAGCCTACTCTTTTCTCATTCAATTCTTTATTTGAAAAGAAAGCTTTCACACTTGGATGAGAAACAAGAACATGGATTTTGTTGTTTGAAAGCATGTACTTAAACTTATTTAGCCCTCTGACTACTGAAAGTACTTTTTTTTCAAGGAATTTGTACCTTGTTTCATATTCATGCAAGATTTGTCCAAAGAAAACAATTGGTTGTTCAATGTTTTCATCATTAACCTGAGTTAACATGGGTGAGATTGTTTCAGCTCCTGCAAGTGCATACATTGTAAAATCTTTATCGAAATTTAGATTTGTAAGAGTAGGAACTTGAGAGATGGCTTCCTTAATTACTTCAAACCCTTCTCTCCCTTCACTAGTCCAAGAGAAAGTTTTCTCTTTCTTTAACATAGCTATTAATGATTTCACCAATGCTACAAAATTTGGAAGAAATCTTCTAAAAAAGTTGATTTTTCCAAGAAAACTCTATAATGCCTTCTTATGATGAGGTAATGATAGTTGTGATATGGATTTGATCTTGAAAGGATCAATTTCCAAACCTTGTTTAGAAATAATATGACCAAGAAATTTACCTTGATGTACTGAAAAGATACACTTTAGTGGATTCAAAGATATTCCAAACTGTTTGCATAACTGAAATTTTTTCCTTAGATGTATTAGATGTTCTTCTATATTTTTTGAGAATACAGTAACATCAAATAAATAAACAAGGATGCATTTATTTAACAAGTTGTGAAAAGCCATGTCCATTACATGTTGAAATGTTGCACTAGCATTTGAAAGGCTAAAAGACATTCTTTTGTAAGCATAAGTACCCCACTTGGTGGTAAAAGATGTTTTGTACCTATCTTCTTCTCAAACTAGAATTTGATTTTATCCACTATAACCATCTAGAAGAGATAATATATCTGAACCAGAAATTGTTCTTAAAATCCGATCCATATTTGGAAGTGGGTAATGATATTTTAAGGAAGCTTTATTAACATCTCTGAAATTCACACATAATTTGATTTCTCCATTCTTCTTCCTAACAGGAACAAGATTTTCTACCCAATTTGAATGCTTAAATGGAAAGATAATACCTGATTCGATCAACTTAGACAACTCTTTCCTCATTAGAGGATCTATTTTAGGATTTACAGGCCTCTATTTTTTCCTAACTGGCTTGGAATTTGACTATAATTCAATATTGTGCTGTGTTAAACTGGGATCAAACCCTTTCAGGTCTTGGTATTTCCAAGAGAAAACATCTTTGAATTCCTCACAAAGATTAATAAAATAATGTTTTTCAGCTAAAAAACATGCCTTTCCGAGAAATAAATTTTTACTTTCATCAACTGAGATATCCTCATAATTATCAACATTTGTTGACATCTTAGTCTTGAACTTCCTTAACTGATCGTCAGTGTTGAAGATGTCTTCTAATTTTACCAAGCCTCAAGGTATTTTATTTGTCTTTAACTAAACAATCTGGTCACCATATAATTGTTGTAATTTATCTTGATTTACTGCAAAAAATTCAGATTCTTGTTACAAAAACCTTCAGATTTGCTTATTATTTTCAAAATCCTGCCAATTCAAATCATTATCAGGTATAAAAGGTTTGAAAATCAACTTTATATGAGGCTGAATCTCACTATTTTCAATCTATTCCAACACTTCAAAACTAGTGCCTATTGATGCAAGTCTATCTGCATGCTTTTTTTTTGTTCTAGGAACGGATTGGATATTAATAGCTTCAAAATATTCCATTAAGTCTGAAACTCTGTCTATAAGACTTCATTAATGGATTTTTACAAACATTAAAATTTCTTACTTGATTGATAACCAACTCAGAATCACCAAAAATATGTAGCATGCTAATACCTCTCTTTCTGGCCCAAAGTAAGCCATGAATTAATGCTTCGTATTTAGCTACGTTACAAGTGCATGTATATTGGAGACTCAAAGCTGAGAAATACCTTTCATTTGTTGGGGAAGTGAAAAATAAACCTTCTCCTTGTCTTTTCTTGTTCTTTGCTCCATTGAAATGAAGCTTCTGAATCCCTTCTACTACATTTTCTATTTTGGACAACAAGGGAATTGGTGTGTTTTATTCATGCAAATAATACACACCACATATATTTTCTTCAACTTCTTTAAAAGGATCATGAGCATGTTCTTCCTATGTCTTTTCATCCATAAACATGTTAAAAACACCATCTAATGCTGAAACATGAGCTGTATTATCAAAGTCAGATTGATGTAAGGCTGTATAATTAAATATTGCATTAGAAGTGCGAGACTCAATGTGAAATTTGGCCAATGGTTCTGAATTGATAGTAACTTTGGTCCCATAACATGTAGTGAAAAATAAGGACCAATCTAAAGAGAGAAACTCCATTTTTGCTATGAAATCTCTTGATAAGCATATGGAAAAGTAAGGTGGTAAATCTACAACAGTAATATCTTGTAGAATGGAAACATTTGGGCAAGCATGCAATGTTACCTCTATATTTCTAATGACCCCAACTATATTTTTTGTAATTCCATCAAGCTGTAAAACACTCTTTTCTATAGGTTCATATTGCAGACCTAATTTTTCTATAATTACTTTTGGCATAACTGTACTACTTGTACCGCTATCCACCATACAGTTATGAACAAGATGTTCTCTAATAATTAGTGATAAATAAAATGGTGGTGGCTTCTTGATGTCATGAGTATTTAAAAATTTATGAACCATCCATTTAACCTCTTTGATGCGGTCCTGTTCCATCGTTCCAAGGACCATGTCTACTTTCTCAAATTCCTTTTATGCTATTTTAGAAGAAATCTGCAGCTTAGCTAGTTCATGGGAAAGTAAATCTTGTTTTCCTAGAATACTTAGAGCATCCCAAATTGAGATGTTAACGTTATGCTTTTTCATTACATAAACAAAGTTAAAAGAAGCAACTGTTTTAGAAACAGAGTCTACTATTTTAGCATAGGCTTTAGCAAAAACTGATTCTGCTTCAGTTGCTTTTAATATCTAAGGTATAAAAAACCTTCTTGGATCAGGTTGTAACTATTTTTGATGCTCTTTACTAGCTGAAACACTTGCTATTTTTTGAGGAACAACGTGACTATTAGTTGGTTTTTGGCCTACAGTTGTTGTTTTATCAGTGACAATAGGTAGGACATGCCTATTCTACTATTTTTTACTCTCTAGAGCCTTTTCCCAAGCCCTAGTAGTAACTGCAATGAAATTATCCTCACTAAAACTAATTAAGTTCTTTTTCAGGTGCCATCTGAACATAATTATCTTGCTGCCCACCCTCCATTTTAGGCATGAACAATGTCTTAGATTGAGGTTATGCAACAAGACTTATGTTTAGAAAAGTATTTGGGCAACTTGTAGTTGAATGAGGTTGATTACAAGGTTAACACCACTCTTCCATAGCCATATTAATTGGAACTAAAGTGTTAGATGAACTAGGAGCATTTGGTCAAACTACCTTTGTTGATAAGGCTGCCTATAATTTTGATTCTACTGGTAAGGCTACTTATTTTGCTAGTTTTTTTGATAAGGAGCCTAATAAGGTCTACTAGGTAATGCAAGCCTATTCTTGATTAAAGTCAGCTTGTTCCCCATAGTCTGAAAATATTTAAAAACATCATCTGATGGGGCTGTGACAACAGGCCCTATAATTGTGATAGGCTGTGGGATATGTGCTAAATCTGCAAGAAAAGGCATAAAAGGCCTTGGTGCTAATTTTTTGGCTTGAATAAGGCTGTTTTCAACTCTTATAACAATATCATAAGCATCTGAAAGAGTTTCACCTCCAATAGACTGAATCATAGTCAAAATATCATTGTTTAATGCTCTAAGATAATAAAGGAAAGAATGACTAGCTTGTGGCTTAACACTTGCTGGGATTCTTTCCCAAGTTCTAAAAACAAATGTTGAAACTAGAAATCAATTCATGGGGATCTCTTTTTATGGTAGCCAACTGTTATATGAGAGATAAATGATCTAAATTATCTTGAAATTGTTTTAGCAATTTGACACCTAAATCATCCCAAGTTCTTATGCTTATAATTTCTAAATTTCTATAACATTAAAGGATTTTCCTTTGAGGGAAGCAGCTAAAAGTCTCAAGGCCACATCTTCATGAGTGATATTATGAACTGCGCATAAGGCTACAACATTTTTAATGTGCTCTGTAGGTGTAACCTGATTTTCACCAGTGAATGATGGTAAAATTTTCATGGTAGCATTAGGGATGTCATGATAAATTGGGATTACTAATGGGCTGCCATTAGAAAAGGTCACAAAATTTCTAGGTGGTTGAATAGCCATTTGAAAAAATGGAATTTGAATGAAAATATTGACATATGGTGAAGGAAGATTGGAAGGAGGATTACCAAATCCAGGTCTATTATAAGGTAAAGTATTACCAACTCTTCTCCTTCTTGCAGAATTCAAAGATAAAGAAATAAAATTAGGAGCAATTCCTCTTACCGATGATCTTGTAGTCACTTTAGGCATGGAACATGCTACAATACTGGTCTGAAATCAGCTTTACGGAGTCACCAAATAGATCTTTAAATATTTAGAATAATTTTCTATAGCTTGCTGTACCAAAAGTAACTTTTATCTGCTGTAAATCTACTGTAGATCTGTTGTGAATATCTATAACTTGAATGTAGATATGATTTGTGGTCCCACCGGGTGTGCCCAACACTATTATCTATTGAAAGTGAACCTTGTAGAGAGATGGGTGTAGGTGTTCTAAGCTTGCAAATTTTATTTCTCTCTTTCGTAGATACAATTGAAACACCTCAGGTCTATGGGTATACCTATTTTGAGGTGAGTCTTTGGTATCAAGGCCAGTTTATTATTGATGTATCCTAAAATAATTTTGTGGGGTTTAAGGGTAAAAGATGACTGAAAAATGAAATTAAAACTGAGGTGATACACCAAATTTGTATGAGTTATTTGACTGAGTACATGCACAATTGATATGGAATGAATTTTTGATGCACATGCCAATAGTTTTCTGCAGAATATTAAAGGCAAACACTCAAATGTATTGAGGGAAAAGAATCACAACAACACTGTTAAGTCAAACATGCACATTAATATCTAGTAAAAATTATTGAAATTTGCAACAGGATAAGATGATTAATCAGGGAATTAACATTCACAAGATTAATAGGAACATACACCAGATTGCGAATAATTGGAAAGGAAGAAAATACTTCACATTCCAAAGGAAAAACTGATAAAAAATTGCCTCAGCACTCCTATATCTAAAAATTCCTCCCCTTGTGCTTTGTAAAGGCACACAATAAATAGCAAAATTGATTCACCCACCTTTCCTAAAAATAGGCTAAAGTTGTAGTCGCACATGCATCTTATTTTTATACATTATTTAATAATAAATAAATGAATAAAATAAATAAAACTAATACAAAGAGGCATTAATAGCCTTTGATTACATGTAGTCAAACTACAGTTGACTATCTATTTTTAAGAAAAGCATGGGTGAATAATTTGCTAATAATAAATCTTGCTTGATGAGCAAGTTTTCTCCTAGTGTATGCAGATTTTGTCCTGTTGCTGATAAGTCCTCTTGTGAAGGTATGCAATAATACTCCCTTTGAGTGAGTAGAATTAATTACATTATTTGCAATACCTTACAAAAAAAATTCATCCAAATATCCACTTGATGGGGACTACCTCCAAACTCAGGTTATGATGTTGGCATTCCTTTGTCTTCTAGTATGGTAACATGACTTCTTTTGCCACCCTTTTAAATATATCATTTGCAAAATACAATAGCTTTGTTTTGTGCTAACTCCATGTGGGGACCACTCTTAGTAGGTACACTTGTCTTTGTTGAGTTTTCCCTTCTTGTTTACTTGGGACATTGCCATGGTTTTAAACATATATATGGGGCATTTTGTAAGAGGACACCATGCCATACTCAACCACCTTTGATTAATATTATATTGTATAGTTGTCGGCCCCGCCTTTACATTTTATTGGACATAGACCATGGTTTAATCTTACCTTTTTGGGTGATCATTGCATAACATGATTTCGTTGGCTTTTGATTCATTTGGAGCTTGGACTATAGTTTGATAAGTCAAAATGAAAATGATTTTGAAATAACAAGGGTTGGCCCCTTCGTGACGATGAGTCACCCCTCCATGTGTTTTTTTGATGTTATTTTAACCTGGGTTGAGTTTGCTTTGAAAATCGGTAATGATCTCGGGCTGTTGATCTCTGTAATATATGATTAAAAACCATCAATATTGAACCTGTGGTTAGGGTTTTAACCCCACATTTAATATGGCCAGTGGCAACTGACCATGATGGTTTACTTTGATATTGAAGATCCATCCCCAAGCATTGATCTTGTGTCCTTTCGATTCGTGGCTGTTGATTTTTTTATTGTGGTTGAGTTCAAACTTAACCCAACTCTTGAGCTCGGCAGTAAAGGTCATTTGACCTCGATGATCACTTCATTATGGGTTTGTGGGTATGGGGGCGAAGCCCTAGAAAAATTATTTATGCAATTTTTATCTTATGAAGCTAAGCTTCCTTACCAAATCAATTTTCTTAGCTCAGTTGGCTCTGCATTTTATAGTTCTTCCTCTCTTTTGAGTTTTCTGAGCAAGGTAGTTGTGGAGTTTATCACCACTACCATGATCTCTTTGTTAGAGCCTTTCTTGGAACTTCTGCGAGCTAATTTCTTTCTTCTCCTCGATGCGGTCACCATTTTTGTGGGTTCGATCTCATCTTTTCCTCACAAAGATCTTTGTGTCTTTTGAAGCTTCTGCGAGGATTCTATAGGTTTCAACTTCTTTGTTTTTTTTTTGTGGTCACATGGTTCCTTTGAGGATTCTTGAGTTGAAAACTGTTCTGGGTTGCTTCTTTTGGCTTTGAACTTGATTACCATTTGAGGGTTTGCTCGTCTTTCGATTAAATTAGTAAGTTTTTTCTTCCTTCCCTGATTCTTGGATACCCATTTAGTGGGCTTTTTGATCAAAGTTAGAAACTGTATTTTCTTCCTCAGATGTACAACTTGAAACTGATCCTCAATGTCAATCATGAATTTATGAAATAATTAAATATTTATTTAACTTAGATATGCATGCATTTCTGATTCAAAGCTCCTCCACTTGAGTCTGTGTTCTGAATATGATTTAAATCTCTGTTTACTTGCTACTCGCTTTCATTCCTTATAAATTTTCCCTTGAATCTAGACTGTTATACTTTATGATATAGAAAAAATCTCTTTCTTTATGATATTTTGAGGGTTTATGACCATTGGCCTTGGGTATGCATGTGTCTCTTATTCAAAGCTTGTTCTTAGTCAATCCTTGAACCTTTTCTAGAAACCCTAGATATATTTGATTATTATTGAGCTAATTTTTCTTTGAATTTGCTAAAAGACTTCGAATGGCTCAGCCATGACCTGATATTTTGATCTCGAACTCTCTATTTCCTATTTTGAGATCCTTTGGGTTTCTTCTTAAGAATGATCTTGGAGTATTCTTCGTCTTGTTCTTCATTCTCTGGGACCCTAGACGTTCATTGTTTTGATCTCTGAAACTCATGAATAATTTCTTAGTGACTCAAGACCCTATCCAAATCTCTACATAGATTTTATCTGTTTGGTCTCACCATATGACTATGCATTGAATTTTAAAGTTATATTTGCTTCATTACATATTTTTCTAGCATCGAGTTGCTATAACTTATTTCTAAAAACACTATCTTTGAATTTGACGGGCTTTGAATATTGTTCTTCTCTTGTGGTAATATATTTTGTATCACTTAAAATCACTTCTCTTTGAGTTCATAGTGTTACCATTGTATGCTTTCTCAGTCATCAATTGTAGTAACTAAAATTTGTATATTCATGGCAATCATAACTCTGTCCTTTTTATAACTCATGGTGGCAAATTTTAGAAGCATGTAGGCTATGTGAAATAATTTTTCTTAAATTTACTGCTTTAACCTTCACTTTATGAATACTTTCAAATATACCTTCCTTCAATAAAGACTATGTCATTTGATCATCTCTTTAATCTATGACCGTGTCATTTTTTGATTCATTTATACCTGATTGTTTTCACACCAAAACCTTGTAGACTGAAAATGAACTCTTATCATTGCTACATTCTATATTATGTCCATCGATTTGTATTTGAATGATTCTTTGAGCTTGAATTTATGAATACTTGAAGTATGAAATGATCAATTAAATATCAACACTTGATTGTAATAGCCTTACTGTAAATCACAAGCTTTATGGTATGCCCTTCTGTAATTATTACTTGGGTGTTTTACTTGTTATGCAACCATGTAAACCTTGTATCAACCTTGCATCTTGAATCTTTCTTTGATTGCATGGCTGTTATGAACTTATATTTATAAAACTAACTCTGCTTCACTTTTCGTAGCTATACTCCATCAATATTGTAGCATTTATGTATCTATTCTGATGAAGTCTGAAAGTGTTCACTTGTAACTTAAACTGGTACTGTAACAGTTCATTTATATGCTTCATGGCTTGTTGTTAGGGCTGAAGTATGATAAGTGTTATCTTTGATCATGTAATGCATTATCTGCTTTCTGCATTACTATTTGATTTACATATAGCCTTCAAAGCATGTAATTAGTTTAAAATAGCATGATGGAAAGCCATAAAATGTCCATTTTACATGGCGAAGCCTTGTGAAAATTTTCTCATATTTCCTTCTCATTCTATTTCAGCTGTAATGTTATCTTGATTTAACTTCCACCTTTAAATTCTAATTCTTCCTTTTCAATTGGAATCTAAAACATGTAATTTTGTCTGTAATTCTCTCCTCTATTATGTAATGCAACTTATTTTACCCCTAGAATAGTTGCTAAAATTTGAGTTGCATTCTTCCTTCATTCCAACATGTACTTATGAATCATTTGCTTCATGTACCATAGGAATAGAAGTTATCGAACTCTACAATATTTATCTATAGTGAGGACTGTAAGATATGATTTATTTATTTTTGGCTGCAACCTGTACCTACACACTTGAGAAAACAATTAGAAAATATTTAGGCTTTTTGGCCTCTCTTATGTCCATGGTTTTTCTTTTCTTCTCTCTCCTTCTTTCTAAGTGAGTAAATCATTTATACTGTTTGATCTTAAAGTAATCTATATCTCATGTTATTAAGATATCCATGTGCACGAATTAGGATAGTATAGGAATATGGATTAACCATAAGCTCGTAACTGATGATTTTCCTCTTTTCTTCTTTTCAGGTATAGTACTTTTGGTAGTGAAGATGGAGAGGGAACAAAGCTAAAGATGAGGATGCTTCAACTGAAGGAGAAACCTCCAAGGCAATGACGGGTTCACTCATACTCTTTTATTTTATCTTTCATGCATACATACCTCTTATTTCAGTAGCTGTACTTTACTTTTCAATTACATCCCACGGCTTGTGTGGGAACATTTGATATTCCTTATGAATAAAATATTGAATTGTGAAATTGAGTTGTGTATTTCTTTCTACATTTATTCTTTCTGATATGAATTGTATGATGAACTAAACAACTCAATAATATAATTGAATGTCTTAATCATGAAGGAAAGAAAATTAAAGAATACCTGTAAAATCTAGTAATGAACTCTTATTTCGATAATCTGCAGTCATGATTGTTGCTCCAAAACCTAACACTTCATCTATTCTACAATTCGGTGTCTTCATCAAGACAACATAGTTGTCCTTTGAGGATTTGTGTTCTTTTGTTGAAGATAACATGAAATTATAGATTATGTGATCTATTATGTTTTGTAACAACACACATAGCTACAAATTTTATGTAATCATTAATTAATTCAACAATAAAAACATTTTCTGAAAGAATATCCCCTATCTTAGGTATACTTTAACAATGTTGTCCATCATAACGAAATTTCGAGTTGGCCATTTTTGCACAAGTGCAAAATTGTCAACATTTACCTTATTTATTGATTAGATGTAGCATCTAATTTTCTCTGCAACTTAGTTTATTTCCATGATTTTATTTTTCAATTGTTGTGACAACAATCCTTTAATTTATACCTTTTAGACATCTATAACTGTGTATACAACACTGGTAGTGTTGAAAGTTTACATACCTAGTTCTGATGAATAAATGATTGTGGATTAGTGAGCAACATACTAATTACTGCAAGTTAATTTGCACCACCACTCACATTATAATTTTTTTTCACTTGAAGCACTAACTATCCTTTTCCTACTATACTATGCAACATAAATCCACTTGTATGAGGCTTTTAAGGACAACTCAAGCATATTCAAGCACACATTAATACTATTTTACTTTCATAGAAGTTTCAATTCTTAGCTCAATATATAAATCTTGGGTTCTTTGTAAATGGATTCTCAAATTAAGTTTACAACTATGCATACTGTGGATCCTGAGAGGAAACATTTGGCCATCAAACGTTTGATTTTTATTTCCAATAATTCAAACATGATTCTTATGATCTTCAACATTGCTTGGTTTTTGGTTCTAATACCAGAAAAGATTGACAATGAACTGAATGGCTTGAATCAAAAATCCTCTTCTCACTCATACATTGGTTTAGGGTATCTAGAAACCATCAGTTCTAAAGTGGGGCATAGTGCTCAATTCTTACTTTGTAAATCCTTCACTTAAATTGGAATCACCTTACCTACAACTCTTCCTCAATACATGAACAAACTCCACTTGCAACAAAGATCTTAACTATTCAACTGAGAACACATAATATAGTCATGTACATAGTTTAAATTTATCACTTGATCATTAAACCATGCAACAAGATTTATCCAAAAGGGTAATACATCAACATTCTAGAGTTGTATCACTTAGTTTCACTCCAATGTAGTAAAGTTCAAAGTAAACATAGTTCTGGTCTTACACACAATATATTCATATTCCATTGCACTGTAAAAAAAATCAAAAATTAGCTTACACACAAAGTTTACTCATCTCTTTCAAAAAAAATTAATAAAGAGAATATTTAAGAAAAAGTACACATTTATCACCGAGAGTGAGAGAGAAAGTAAGAGAAAGAGAGATAGAGAGAGAGGGAGAGAGAAAAATTGTTGAGAATCAAAGTAAACATTATAAAAAAGACTTGTGGCACTAAAAAGACTACACACATGCATCAAGGTGGTTTGGTAAATTTTTGGGGAGGCTTCATTTTGGTTCCCAACAATCTTGGTGCTTCTGGGCTACGTCGATCGGGCATAGTCCCTTAAGAGCCTTGAGTGGAAAAAGGATATAAGTTCCCTGGGTGATTTCTCGGTCTTCGTGGAACCTTGAAAGGTCTCATCTAATCCTAAACATTCGCATCAGTACCCTCTATGAAATATTGTCTCAGTTTTCTACAGATCAATTTGGTCTTCTCGTGGTCCTATTATTTGTAATTATGCCTAATAGTGCAATGTGAGTAAGTGTAAGGATGTCCAATGTAATATTTTACAAAATAAATCTTGTGGAAATGAACGGACTGCAAACACACACAAGGGTGGCCTTGAAAATTATTAAGGAGGATTTATATCGGTGCCTAATGATCCTGGTACTTCTAGGCTACGTCAGTCAGGTGTAGTCCCTTAAGAGGCCTAAGAGAAAAACTGCTATAAGTTCGTTGGGTGATTTATCAGTCTCTATAAAACCTTGAAATGTATCTTTTGATCCTACACCTCTGTGTTGGTACCATATACAAAATTATTTCTTGGTTTTTCCTCGACCAATTTCTTCTTCTCGTTGTCCTATTGTTTGCAAAAGCATTAAATAGTCCAGTTTGAGTCAGTGTAAGGCCATCTAATGCAATATTTTGAAAAAAAAATCTTGTGGCACTAAACAGACTATGAACACATGTTGGGGTGGCCTATTAAATTCTTGGGGAGGCTTTCTTTTTGGGCCTAAGGATCACAGTGATTCTGGGCTATGTCAGTCAGGTGTAGTCCCTTAAGAGCCCTAAGAGAAAAAATACTATAAGTTCGTCGGGTGATTTATCGGTCTCCATGGCACCCTGAAAGGTCGTGTCTAATCCTACATCTCCATGTTAACACCCTATAAGAAATCCTCTTTCAGTTTTCCCCAAATCAATTAGGTCTTCTTATTGTCCTATTATTTGCAAAAACATTGAATAGTCTAGTTTGAGTTAGTGTAAGGTTGTCTGATCCAATATTTTACAAACAAAATCTCGTGGCACCGAACGGATTGTGCACATGTGTTGGGATGGCCTTAAAATCCATTAGAGAAAAAAAATTCTATGTCGGTCGGGCGTAGTCCATTAAGAGTCCTAAAAGTAAAAAATGGTATTAGTTCATCGGGTGATTTCTTAGTCTCCGTGGAACTTGAAAATTATCATACAATCCTATACCTTCACGCTATTACCCTATATGTTGTCTCAGATTAATCTATCTCAATTTTGTCCTCTCATTTTCCTACTATTTGCAAAAGTGCCAAATAGTCTAGTTTGAGTTAGTGAAAGGTTGTCTGATGCATTATTTTGCAAACGGAAGCTCGTGGCACTAAACGGACTTCAAACATGCATCAGGGTTATTGGTAAATTCTTACGGAGGCTTATTTTTAGTGCCCAAGGATCCTCATGCTTCAGGTCTATGTCAGTCGGGCGTAGTCCCTTAAGATCCCTGAGAGTAAAAAATGTTATAAGTTCGCCGGGTGATTTCTCAATCTCCGAGGAACCTTGAAACTTGTCTGATCCTACACCTCTATGTTGGTGCCCTCTATGAAATCCTTTCTCGGTTTACTCCATCTCAACTGGGTCCTCTTTCTATCCTATTGTTTTCAGAACTACCAAATAATCCAATTTGAGTTAGTGTAAGGCTACTCGATGCAATATTTTACGAATGAAATCTTGTGGCACCGAGTGGACTTCGCACATGCATCAGGGTGGCCTAGTATTGGGGAGTATTTTTTTTAGTTCCCAAGGATTTGATTTACTAAAATGTAGAGTTTAAAAGGTTAATATAATAAGTATGTTGAAGTGAAATAAATTCCTAAATTAAATAAGGAAAGTGACCCAAGTGAATAAGTAGAAATATGAAAACTTAATATGCAAATAGAGTTAGAAAGAGTTTAGCTGATTCGAAGATTCCTCAGGACTATGTCACAGAATAAATTGGATGAAGAGAATGCAGGAAAAAACATACAAAAGCTCCAAAAAGCACAAATATGGAGTAGTAGGCTAGACTGGGGTGCCTGGATACGGATTGGGGTGCCTGGATACAGATTGGGGTGCCTGGGGCGCTCAGGTCTAAAATATGAGCGCCCTGGTTTATGAAAAATATCTGCATACCTCCTTCGAGGTGTTGCACTAGATAATATCCTAGCTTTATTTCCTATCGCACTAGCTTTGTTAGACTACGCAGTATGCCACTATAAATTATTGATGAAGGAAAGACCTGTAAAACCCCAAGACAAACTTCAAACCCCTAAAAATTTAAGGTGCATATGAAGGGGTTAGACTGTCCTCAATGGCCATAGTAGTGGACTTACTAACTAAGCATTGCACTACATCTCAGAACTTGATATAGTTCTATGTGTGTGTGTGTGTGTAATCATGCCCTAGGTGCTGCTTGTTCCAGTCATACTTTTTGAAACTAGAGAGAAATAACTATGTGTATAAATTTAATAAAATGGTGGATGGAATAGAATAGAATTCCCTCCTATGCAATGTGATGCAAATGAAATAGCCTTGTGCCTTGTGATGGATCTAAATGGATGTAAATGGAGCCTTTGATGGATGCGACCTTAGGTGATGATAGTAGTGCTTAGTGTCTTGGTCCCTCATTATGGTCAGTATAACTTTATATTTATATGATTCTCTTGTTCTAATTTTGTAAATAACCTCGAAGAAGCCGCTTACTACTAAAAATATAGGAAATTCAAATCGCTAGAAAGTGCCCAAAAAGTGGCGGGAAAGTGTAGAAAGGATCAAAGCACCCCAAATGGGACCAGGGTGCTATGGGTGCCCCAATACTGAACTAGGAACCCTAGTTAAAGATAAAATTATACCAAATGGAAACAATTAACCAGGTGAGTACATGTGGGAGGTTGGCAGTGATGAGAGAAAGAAAAGTAAAATGGCCAAAGCACATAGATTAATTAGTACTTTCTTTACTCAAAAACCATATGAATAGTAATATGAGATTGGGACTAAATAATTTATAAACTGTATGATTTTGTGTCTATATTTTCTCCCACTTTATGTTGGTGAGTAGAAATCTTAGTAACATAAATTATATAGAGATTCATACCTGATGTTCATGAAGAGTGATGTAGAAAGCATGTCGATGGACTAGAAAAAGTGTGGAATGAGATAATAGTGGCGCGTGGAGAACTAAATATGTAAAAGTGTAAAAAGTGGTGAGAGTGAACCTAGGGCGGAAACACGTGTATAACTACAGATGTGTGTAATGTACCTACATGTTAGTACGAGGTGTGTGCTGCCGTAAAATGTTGTTGTTGTTGTTTGTTGATGCCTTTGTTATAGTTTCATTTTGTTGTTGATTGCATGCTTCTCATACGGATGGATCTACAAAGGAGAAGACAATCAAGAAGTCTAATACACATGTATATGTAAAAATTACATGTCTATGGTAAAAAGACTGTAGATGTAAGTATGATTTTTTTAAAAAGGAACATGTGCACCTGATCCATGATGAGAAAAAGGGTGTAGAAAATTATGTCATATACTGCAAGTTTTTTAGGAGATCTCATGCCACCCTGGCTGAAAAATTATAGGGAGAAAGTTACATTCTTCTCTAACCTGTAACTACATACCTGAATATGTATGAAGACATATTTGTACTTCCTATTTTTTTTCATGATCTGACACTACTAACTGAAGTAGTTTAGAAAGGAAATTTATTGTATCCTATAACCTATAACTACTCCCCAGAATGCTAAGGATAACCATGTCCTGTAAATGTCATTTTGTATGGGTTTCGTAGACTACTCTAAACCCACTAGTTGTATAACCCACAATGTCGAGGATGGGAAACTAAAATAAACTGTACTAGTAGAAAGTTTTGAATAATGTGTAAAACCTCGAATGACGCCCCCCTCTTTGGTGGTGCATGTGACGTCCTTGATAGGAGAATGCAGACCCAAAATAGGACCAACTATATAAATTATGCCCTATAGGGGGGAAGGGAATGTGCTTGGTAGAAACCAAGGTGAACATAGACAAATGGCTATAAAATAAGTGTTAGTACAAACAAGCATGCCTGTAAAATACTAGTGTATGCTACCCAAACAATATATAAGAAAATAAGAAAGTAAACACGTAAGAAAACAACCATATACATCAAAAATGGATTGTAAACGTGGGACATCACTCATGATGACATAAGACACTCAAGGCCAAAATGACCACATACAAAAAAACCAGTGTGCACACCAAAAAGGGCAATGTTTGTATACACTAGTAAATAGGAGATAAAAAAATAGTAGACAAACAAACAGATAGCCATAGAAGAAAAACTCCTACAAATGAATGTTACACATGAAGCACCCATTAGCATGTTAGAAAGATAACCCATATGTCAAAAGTGTGTATACACAAGTGATATAAAGTGTTAAGTAAGAAATGAAACAATAACACCTGTAAGAGATGAGTGTGGATGCCCCCAAAAACCGTTGTAAGAGTTGTAGGAGACGAGCATCCATGTCATGTGTAGGAGACCTGTATCTGTGAACACAACTATAAAATAATGTCAATGCACATGTGTGTATGGTAAAGATAATAACATATAAGAGATATATATAGCATGTGTAGTAAGAGAACATATACAAGAAACTATATGAAGGATTGACGGAAACCAATAAAAGCAACATGTTTTGGATGGATGGAATGGAATGTAATATGGAATGGTAGGGACTGAGTACCCCTTGAGTGAATGGAGTTGTATGCAATGATTTTCATTTATTTTTCCCCCTAAGAAGTCAAGAATGAACCGTAAATGAGAGTGTGTCATTGGTAAATGGTCAAAGTGTTTGTTTTTTCTAACGCATTGTGATGAATGTGTATGTGTGTTGATTTTATGTGACCAAGAGATGAAATGTGTAAATGACCCTATAGCCAAATCATATATCATGACAAGATAATCAAAAGAGTGATGATAGAGTCTAAACTTTATATCAGTACAAGATGAATAGATGGAGTGGTGATGAAGCCTAAAGCACATACCACTATAAGATGGAGGAATAGGTGACCATTTGGCCTATAGCATATGCCACTAACCTATTAATTTTGCATGATATAAAGTTAAATGATGAACGTCTGAGTATGATAAGGTCAATTTTATTTGTAAACCCTCGTCAATTAAGTATGGACTGAGGAAATAGAGTGTGCTCAAAGGGTAATGAATATAGCGCATGTAGCAGAATACGTATTATATATGATGATGATAAGACGACCATATGATGTGTAATATGCGTATGTATCTAATAGTGTAATGCAATATGCGTAGATAGACTAATAGTGGAAGGTGTATGAAATGATAGTATGTAGGATGAGTAGTAATGTCGAGACTCATAGACAATAGGAGTGTGATGCATATATGATGAAGACTAATATGATGTATGAGGTATAGATGTGCCAATGTCGAAAGGATGCATACTAAATGTAAGAGTGTAATTCAAGACGTAGTACATATGATGTGAGATGTGTGAGGCAACGCAATGTGTAATACCTAGTGTGCAATGTGTGGGGATCATGTGTAGTTGTAGCCCTCAATAGTCAAGTATGAACCTAAGCACAAGAGCATGTCATTGGGTAATGAGGTGACAAGATTCACCTACCAAAGACCAAGTTTGCATGTAGTGGTGGAAGTATGTTGGAATAAAAAGTTTACAGTAGGACCATGCGATAGTGGTGGAATGTGAGATGTGTCTTGACCATTAGTAGGAGGAGTAGTTTCTTTGAGAAAAATGATTAAATTATGAAGTGGTGATTGGGAAGAGACCTTGCATGATGGTGGTTTATTTAGTGATGTTTTGGAATACTTGAGCGGAGGCCAGATTGAACTGAGCTTTAGAGTAGGTTCCTTAGATTGACTTGGTAATACCATTGTAGAGGAGGTGATGGAGCTGAATCTTGAGGATTGAAGTGTTGGTAACTAATTTTGAGTGGAATAGAGGTGGTTACTTATGTTGCCTTAAGAGGAGGTTGAGTGGATTGCATAGAATGACACTTGAGTAGCTAGAAGAAAGACACATTAGAGGTGATAGTGCTGATTGCTCATTAGATGCATAGGAGAAGATTTAGGAGCCCATGTGAGATGTAGCATTTGTAGATGGCCATGTAAATAAAATTTGTTTAACGAATGAGATAAATCCCTAATGACTCAAGATGTTTGATTCTTCATTGTAAATCATGGAAATCATTGTCATTATGTCCATTGATTCGATGATAATTGCAATATGGATGACCTTGATATTTTTCTAGTCGATAAGGAGGATAGTAATGAGTAGATGGTAAAGTGATCAATTGATGACTAAGGAGCTCAATAAGAAGGTCATGTTACTTAGTGTTGTAATCAAGGATGAGAGGATTTGGTAATGGTATGATAGGAGGCTCATTGATATGAGCACATGTAGTAGACATAACATGAGAATGAGATGTAGAAGGAGAACAAAAACTGTTGGATTTCTTGAGAAGCATCCTTAAGCTGTTGGATTTCAGATTTGAGAGATGTGATCATGGATTCCATAGCCGTAAAATTTCCTTGAAACAAAGAGTGTAAAGCTTGAATTGATTCCAATAGGGTCTGATTAGATGGAGGAGCACTAGGACTAGGGTCATCATATAAAAAATTGAATATAGGACTTATTTCATGTGGTGGTGTATTTTGAGGATGATATATGGTATCTAGGGATTTTTGAAGAACAACTTGGAAATTGGGATGCATTTTAAGTAAGTCAGAAAAAGAAACTTGAGGAACTGTAGGAGCCATGATAGATGAAAAATGAGGATCCTAAGCATGAAAGCGTTCGGGTTCACCAAAATGATTAACTAAAATCTAAAATTTAAAGGCTAATCTAAGAAGTACACCAGTGAAATATAATCCTAAACTAAATGCATAAAGGAAATGACCTAAGCAACTAAGTATAAATATGAAACCCTAAAGTGTAAGAAGGGTTAGAAATAGCTTAGCTGATTCGACGATGCCTAGCGACTGTGTCGTGGGATAAAATGGATGAACAGAATACAGGAACGAACACACAAAAGCTCTAGAAAACACATATCTAGAGCATTAGGATGGACTGGGGCGCCTGGATATGGACTAGGGAGCTTGGGACACTCTGGTCTAAAATTTGGGTGCCCTCATCTATGAAAAAGCTATGCAACCCTCCTTCGAGGTGGTGCTAGATGATTGTCTACCTTCGTTTCTGGTATACTAGCTTCGTTAGACTGCGTAGTATGTCGCTCGAGATCATTGATGAAGGAGAGACTCAAAAAACCCCAAAAAACATGAAACCCCTAAAAAAGAAAGATGCATATGAAGGGGTTGGACTTCCCTCAGCGGCCACAAAGGTGGACTTATTAACTGAGCGTTGCACTACATATAAGACCCGATGTAGTTCTGTGTGTGTGTGCAATCATGCCCTAGGTGCTCTTGTACTAGTCACACTTTGTGAAATTAGAAAGCAATAAATATGTGTAGAAATGTAATAGAATGGTGGATGGAATAGAATAAACTTCCCTCCTATGCAGTGTGATGTAGATGAACCAACCTTGTGCCTTGTGATGGAGCTAGATAGATTCAAATGGAGCATTTGATGGATGCAACCTTAGGTGATGATAGTAGTGTTAAATGTTTAGTCCCTCATTATGGTCTCATTACTTTATATTTATATGGTTCTCTTGATCTAATTTTGTAACTAACCCCGAAAAGGCTGACCATTAAAATGGTGGGAAGCTCAAACGACTATAAAGTAACCAAAAAGTGCTAAGAAAGTGTAAAAAGGCTCAGGGCACCCCAAAAGGGACCAGGGTGCCTAGGGTACCCCATTACTGGGCTAGGGCACCAAATGGGAAAAAATTATAGAGTGAGTAGATGTGAGAGGTCAGAAATGATGATAACAAGCTGTTAGGAAATATTTATTTAGTGCTCCATTAATATTTATGATATTATTGTTTAGAGTGTGTATTGTTACGTGAGTAACAATAACACTAATCTAGGAGTATGTTGAGAGTTGTATTAACAGCTCATCAATAATAGCTGGAGAAGTTATAGGAGGTTTCCTAGATAATAGGAAAATGTACTCCTATATATATTTGTAATATCCCGGATGATTTTTATGCAGTGTGGTTTTAATATATGTATAGTGAAGAATTATTATTATTTGATGTATTCAGCTCTCCTCTCCTTCTTTATTTTCTTGCTCCAACCTTGAGTGGTCTTTTCATGTGATATCAGAGCGTGGTTTTTCCAGAAAGGTGGATGGGGATTTCAGGAAGAAATGGAAATTTTGCAGATAAAGGCATATAGAAAGGTTGCTGGTTGAAGCTTGACACAGGGTTATTGAAATGGTGATATCTTTTGCATTTCTTGATGAAATTGGACGATTCAAAATGTTATGGAAAGCTAACTTCAGGTAGAACAAAACCCAGAAATGGTTTTAGATATTGATTTATAGATTAAAATCTGTTTACATCAGAAAATAGATGATTTTTTAGTGACAGAAGTAATATAGCTGAGAATCTATTTTACACATTAGTTTGGATCTGCATGCGGCCAAGTATTCGTGCAGTTAGTCACCAGTGGTGTTAGAATTGGAGAATTGTAGAAATATGATTATAATTTGAGGCAAAAGAAATTCATAGTATTGGAATGTTAAAGCCACAAATAAGGTGCAGATTTGATTTCCCAGCTTCTTGCATACCAGTGTGCATTGGATATAAAGGAGAAAGGCGCAGAGATAAGTGAATATTATACAAGAAAGATCTGAATGACAGATTCACCTGATTTTTTTGCATATCCAACTCTGTCCAATTATTTTAATTTTTCATAAAGACTATAGTTTTGAAAAATTAATTTTTCCTATAGTTTTTATTTAATAATTGTATTTAGAGGGAAATTATTACTTTTTTGGCCGAATTAATTATTTTTGGCGCCAGTTCTTGGGGAAATTGATTTTTTTAGAATCTTAATTTTCTCCCAATTCTAATGACTGGTCACATGATTAGTTTTCTCTCTATTTTGAGGAAAATTTTAATCATTGTGTCAATTTTTATTAAATTCAGCGATTTTACGGGAAATTGTAACTTCAATAACTTTTGCATGGTAACTCGAAATTGAGCGCCATTTTTTTCAAAAGTGTATATTTTGTTATTCCCGTCCTAGTGGTTCTAATTTTGGGAGAAAAAAAAAATTAAAATTACCCTCTATTTTGGCCATCTTGTGGACGCATTATCGGTTGTACCCGACATCTTGAAATAAAAGGTTTCACATTGAGGGGAGAAGCTTAAATAAATACAATGTGGAAACCATGTAGTCTCATGTTCAGATCTAGCTGAGTTAAGCACCCATATGATGGAGGAATGAGGCATCGGAGGAAGGAGGTCGAACAACGACCTCTCATCAGTCACCAACGACGGGGCCGCGCAAAAGCTGTGGTGGCATATGTATGGTGTGAGTATATGATTTTCAGTGTGGTTTCCATTTTCTCAGTATGATTATTTTTCAGAGTTCTTGTTTGTGTGGTATTTAATGGATGTTAGAAAGAAAGTTGTGTTGGAGCGCAGATGACTGTCAGTGATCCTCTGACTAACTTGGTCCTCTGATTGCCGTACTTCATTAGAAGATGGTCAGCTAGAAGAATACGTTCACTAACATTAGTGACCATGTGCACCAAGACCTAACTAGCAAGATCCATTTAGGAGTATGTTCTTCAATGCATTTTGCTTCTCAGTATCTATATGAGTGGAATTTCACATTGTGGGGGGGAATACATACCAATGTTCCATTCCCATTTTGCACCCAAAACGACTTAGTCAAGGAAAGCTTCCAGTGGCAGTGGCAGTTTTCTATGCTGTTTGAGATCGAGTGGTAGCGATCAATGACAGAGACTATGATTAAGAACATTACGATTCTTATAGGAAGTAATGTGAAATTTTTTCAATATATCTTCTATTGTGTAGTTTTGAGATATGCATGTTGTGTTTCCTACATAATTCCCTAATGTATAAGCATAGTGGTGAACAGTAGCACCAGAGTAAGTCAGTTCATGGATCTTGAAAGGGTTTGTGGGAGGATCCAGAAAACCACACGAGGTCAACAGTTGACGAGGTTCCTGTCACGTCAAGGTTTGTGGTAAGATTGTTTAAAACCATGGAAGGAGTGAGCCTTTCTTTTGGATCAAGGTCATGAGTCACAGAGTTGGACATGCCACAGGGGTGAGCATACTGCAATTGAGAGTGTGGATATTTTTTCTACCACGTTCGCACTAAGGGGGGGAATGTTAGGAAATATTTATTCAGTGCTCCATTAATATTTATGATATTATTATTTAGAGTGTGTATTGTTACGTGAGTAACAATAACACTAATCTAGGAGTATGTTGAGAGTTGTATTAACAACTCATCAATAATAGCTGGAGAAGTTATAGGAGGCTTCCTAGATAATAGGAAAATGTAATCCTATATATATTTGTAATATCCCGGATGATTTTTATGCAGTGTGGTTTTAATATATGTAAAGTGAAGAATTATTATTATTTGATGTATTCAGCTCTCCTCTCCTTCTGTATTTTCTTGCTCCGACCTTGAGCGGTCTTTTCACAAGCAAAGTAAAATGGCCAAAGGACATGGGTTAATTAGTAATTTCTTCACTCAAAAACCATATGAATAGTATT
Source organism: Taxus chinensis (assembly GCA_019776745.2). Lineage (NCBI taxonomy): Eukaryota > Viridiplantae > Streptophyta > Pinopsida > Cupressales > Taxaceae > Taxus > Taxus chinensis. The sequence goes on along the minus strand of CM034150.1, from coordinate 191,092,724 downwards.
ATGTGACCAAGACTAAATAATTTCTAAAGTGTGTGATTTTGTGTCTACATGATCCCAATACTTCAGGGCTACATTGGTTGGGCGTAGTCCCTTAAGAACCATTAGAACAAAAAATGATATAAGTTCACCAGGTGATTTCTCGGTCTCCATGGCACCTTGAAAGGTTTCATCTGATCCTATACCTCTAATTTGGTACCCTCTACAAAATCCCATTTCTATTTACTCTATATCAATTCGTTCCTCTCACTATCCTATTATTTGCAAAAGTGCCAAATAATCAGGTTTGAGTCAGTGTAAGGTTATCTATTGCTATATTTTTCAAATGACATCTCATGGCACCAAACTGACTACCCACACACATCGGGATGGCCTATTAAATAGTTTGAAAGGCTTCATTTTGAAGCCCTATGATGCCGGTGCTTCCAAACTACTTTTTCCGGGTGTAGTCCCTTAAGAGCCCCCGAGAGAAAAAAATGCTATAAGTTCACTGGGTGTTTTCTTTGTCTCTGTGGCACCTTGAAAGGTATTGTTTGATCCTACACCTTCACGTTGATATGGTGTATGAAATCCTATCTCATTTTTTTCCATCTCAAATCAGTCCTCTTGTTACCCTATTATTTTCAAAAGCGTCGAATAGTCTAGTTTGAGTCAATGTAAGGTTGTCCATTGCTCTATTTTACAAATGGAATCTCATGGAATCAAACAGAATGCACACACATGTCAATGTGGCTTGGTAAAAAATTAAGGAGGATTCATTTTTGTTCCCTATGGTGTTGGTAGTTCCAGAATACTTTGTCTGAGCATTGTCCCTTAAGATCCCTGAGAGAAAAAAGTGTTATAAGTTTTTTGGGTGATTTCTTGGTCTCCGTGGAACGTTGAAAGGTATCTCCTGATGCTACAACTCCACGTTGGTACCCTATACAAAATAATATCTGTGTTTGTGCCATCTTAATTTGGTCCTCTCGGTGTCGTATTATTTGTAAAAATATTGAATAGTCCAGTTTGAGTCACTGTAAGGTTGTTCATTGATTTTTTTACAAACGGAATCTTGTGCCACTAAACTGAATATGCACATACATTAGGATGTCATGGTAAAATACTGAGAATGCTTTGTTTTGGTGCCCTACAGTTCCGATGATTCTGGGATACTTCATCTGGGTGTTGTCCCTTATGATCTCCGAGAGAAAAAAAATGCTATAAGTTAACCAAGTGATTTCTTGGTCTCCATGGCACCTTGAAAGGTATTGTATAATCTTACACCTCTGCATTGGTACCCTTTACAATTTTTTTTCATTTTTCACCATCTCAATTCGGTCCTCTTGTTGTCCTATTTTTTACAAAAGTGTTGAATAGTCTAATTTAAGTCAATGAAAGGATGTTATTTGCTATATTTTGTAAAAAAAAGATCATGGCACCAAAATGAATGTGCAAAAGAATTAAGATGGCCTAATAAATAGTTGTGAAGGCTTCATTTTGGTTCCCTATGGTTCCTGTGCTTCTAGGATACTTCGTCTAGGCATAGTCCCTGGAGATCCATGAGAATAAAAAGTGCTATAAGTTCATTAGGTGATTTATTAGTCTCCATGGTACCTTGAAAGGTATAATCTAATCCTACACCTCTACATTGGTACCCTCTACAAAATCCTTTCTCATTTTTCTCCATATCAATTTGTCCTCTCACCATCCTATTGTTTCCAAAAGTGCCGAATAGTCCAGTTCAAGTCGGTGTAAGGATGTCCATTGCTATATTTTGCAAATATAATTTTGTGGCACCGAACATACTATGCACACACATTAGGATGGCTTATTAAATTATTGGGGAGGCTTTGTTTAGGTGCCCTACGGTGTTGGTGCTTCCAGGATACTTCTTTCGGGCATAGTCCCTTGAGATTCTTGTGAGTAAAAAAAGTTATAAGTTCACCATGTGATTTCTTCGTCTCCATGGTACCTTGAAAGGTATCATCTGATCCTACACCTCTACGTTGATACCATACAAAAAATCCTATCTCGGTTTGTACCATCTCAATGCAGTTGTCTCGCTGTCCAATTATTTGTAAAAGTACCGAATAGTCTAGTTTGAGTCACTGTAAGACTATCCATTACTATATTTTACAAATGGAAGCATGTGGCACAAAATTGATTATGCACACACATCAATATGGCCTAGTAAACACTTGGGGAGGCTTCATTTTGGTTCCCTATGGTGTCAATACTTCAAGGCTACTTCGTTTGGGCATAGTCCTTTAAGATCCCTAAGAGAAAAAATGCTATAAGTTTGCATGGTGATTTCTTTATCTCTGTGGAACCTTCAAAGGTCTCGTATGATTCTAAACCTATGAATTGGTATCCTCTATGAAAATATATATCATTTTTTTCCATATCAATTTGTTCCTCGCGTTGTTCTATTATTTAAAAAAGTACCAAATAGTCTAGTTTGAGTTAGTGTAAGGTTGTTCATTGCTATATTTTGTAAATGGAAGATTGTGGCACCAAAATAACTGTACACATGCATTGGGATGGCCTAGTAAATGTTTGTGAAGGATTCATTTCAGTGCCCTACACTGCCGGTGCTTCTGGGCTACTTCGTCCGAGCATAGTCCCTTAAGAGCCATGAGAGAAAAAAATGATATAAGTTCACTGGGTGATTTCTTGGTCTCTGTGGCACCTTGAAAGATATATTTTGATTCTACACCTCCATGTTGGTACCCTCTACAAAAGTATGTATTGGGTTTCTCCATCTCAATGTTTTTATCTCGTTGTCCTATCATTTGTAAAAGCACTGAATAGTCTAGTTTGAGTCCGTATAAGGTTGTCCATTGCTATATTTTATAAATAGAAGCTCATGGAACCAAAACAACTACACATATGCATAAGGGTTTCCTAGGAAATGCTTAGGGAGGCTTTGTTTTGGTGCCCTACGGTGTTGGTGCTTCCAAGTTACTTCATCCGGGTGTAGTCTTTTAAGAGCCCTGACATAAAAAAATTCTATATGTTTGCCAGGTGATTTATTGGTCTCCGTGGCACCTTGAAAGGTCTCGTATGATCCTACACCTCTAAATTAGTACCCTCTATGAAATACTATCTCATTTTTCTCCATATCAATTTGGTCCTCTCGTTGTCGTATTATATGTAAAAGTTACAAATAGTCTAGTTTGAGTCAGTGTAAAGTTTTCCAATGCTATATTTTGCAAACGGAAGCTCATGGTAACGAAATGACTGTGAAAACTCGTTGGTGTGGTCTGATAAACATTGGGCGAGGCTTTGTTTCGGTGCCTATAATAATTTAATGAAAAACAATTATTAGGAAATATTTTAAGAAGAGACAGTTCATACAATATAGGTGGTGAAATGAGAATTGTAAAAAGAGATATTTTATCCAATATAGGCAAGGAAATGATAATTTATTTTTATTGTTGCTTTCTAATATTTAATTTCCCTTAGCTTCTCTTAGCTTTGAGAACAATAAATTAGCTACTAACAGTGTCAACCACATGTAGGTGGAAGCTGTTTTGGCACCATTAACCTATGTAAACATGTTAGTAAGCAATTAAATAGAATTTTAAAACCTACAAAATTTAATCAAAACCATTAAAGTAAATATTAAAATTAAATTCATGTAGATGTATATCTAATCTTAAGTGAACATACCTTTTGGAAATTTAATCCAATGAACCACAAGGATCAACTCTACTCTTGACAGTAGCAAAAATTACTTCATGATCTGATTAAAAAACCTTTCAAAAAATTTTGTTTGATGGCCTACCTTGATATTTGATCAATTGAATATTTGTTGCAAGAACCAAATGTGATTATTGAAGTATCTTTCTATGTATTTCATATTTTTCAAAAAACCAAGTATTTGATTTTTTGATAGGATATCGTCAAAGCCAAGTTTCAGTGACTACCACTGACCCAATGGGATACTCAAGGTCTTCAACATCAATGACTGTGGAAGTCAAAAAATTTCCCCTCTACACACCGAGACAAGAAGTAGTCTATTCCCTCTTTGTTAAATTCTTTTGCAATAAATACAAAAATGTGCCCTACATCAAAAAGTAAAACTCAAGTCAAATTTAAAATACATTAAGAGTTGATCATTTAATAATTTATAAATTTATAACATGACATACATATGTACTTGTTGCACTAAATTAGAGACTTGGTCAAAGTCAGGTGATGTTGTCATGTGATCTGAAGACACTGTAAGTTGTAATACTTGTGGAAATTGATGTGTCAAGTGGAATTAGAGGTCTACAATTAACTTCATCCACACACTGTTGTAACTCACATTCATTCCACACAAGATCAATGCATGATATACAAAAACATGCCCCACACCTAGTATGAATATTGCAGGAACTTGTATTTGAACTACATAATGAGTGTATATAACTTGATCCTGTAACTACCATACAATCTTCATAGCTTTCCAAATGTTATTCTTCTATTAACCAAAAATATCTAGGAACCATTGAAATCTCTTGAGATTCGTGGCCCATGTTCTCGATACACCAATCAAAAATGCTTTCTGCACTTGTAAATTTAACACCATCTTTGAACTTTAATTCTTCTCTTGCAAGGGCTATTTTCACACATGCTCCTGTACCATCATGCTTTATTTTCCCATGTCCCAGCTTAACAAAAATCTAGATATGTTGTACGCCTATTTCTATGTGCATTATGCTTAGCCAATAAAATGTCCGTGCATTCTTTAATTGTGATTTGTAGTTGTTTGACCAAAGGTAATGTTGATTGAAAAAAATGTTCCTCTCATTCAAGATTGCATAAAAAAATTGGAAATACTGTTGCACATATTCTATAGACTATGTTTGATTATCACTGATGTAGAAATAATACTCTCTTAATATTTTTTGATCTTTCTCAGCGATTTCCGGAGAATGCATGAATTTTATATACACAAAAATAGTAACTTTCACTGAGTTATAGTATTGTGACTGAACCTCCATTTGTGGCTGCAATGATTAATTCTCTGTGAATTTAATTATTGAAACAATAGTACCAAGTGGGAATGTGTCCTTTCTTAACTTGAATTGTTCATCTAACCATTGAGATCTATGTGTGTACCTTTCTTACTCATAAACAATTTTCTCTCTAAATTTGACCATATATTTTGATAGATGTAATTGTTCTATAACAAGCTCACACCTCTTAGATTATTTTCCATCTTTTAATAGATATGACACATATTTATATTTACAAAAACCAACTAATTATTTTTCTATCAAATGTGTACTCTCCTCATAGATACAACTTTTCAATTTTGGCAAGCCACCACATACGTTGCACGTTCCATCCAAACATGCTTTGTTATAAAACATTTTCCATTTGATATTTTAAAAAATATATTAGGAATAAATTCACTTGCAAATTTTGTGTGACATTTAATAAACACTCCTCCAACATGATGTTAGTATGCAAAACTTGATGTTCTTGACAAAAAACATCATAATGCATTGAAAATTCAACATGATGCCTGCAACAACAAGTGGTTCATGAGTGACTGATTTTCTCATAAAAGGGTTTTTTCATTTCAAAAAATATTTGGCTAATGTTAATTTTCAGATTTTCATTCTTAAACTTAGAGAAAAATTGTGTTTTAGTCATATCCAAGAAATGTTTTGCACATGATTCACAATTACGAGAACCTATTATTATTTTTATTGTATCTCTTCTATTCAGTGACACCCTTGTGTTCTCATTCCAAAACATTACAAGTAATTATTTTAGAATATCATATGCGTCCTTGTCTTTCCATGGGAGTCTACTAGAGAATGCCCAATAGTCAGTGTTATTGGTTGACTCAAGACTTTTGTGTCTCCCTATTGTTGAACCCTGGTCACTAGTGTTTTCATTGATGTCAAGTGGAATTGATGGAAAATTAGTGAGTGGTGATGTGAGGCTCTATAAGAGACATGAAGGTTGATTGGTAATGACTTCTAATGATTATTGAAGCTCACAGAGAGAGTTCAAGATGGTTTCAATGTGTTGCAAGCAGTGAGGCATAAATCCAGTGGAATCATGGACATGGTTGGTATTCTTGTATTATATATTTTTCAAGTAATATATGATGATGTTATCATGGACAAGAGCTCTTACAGTGAGTGTCAGATCATTTGGTGGAGGTCTCAGTTGAAACTAGCTCATTTAAGCCTATTTCAAGAGCCTAATGAGGTGTGAAAGGTTTGTATAGGTCATGAAAAGATCATATAAGTATGGGATAATCTTAGGAATGTTTCATAGGTAATTTTTGAGAAATAACAAGGATTTGTTTATTTCCTGAATGTATATTTCAAAAATTCACCAATTTGCACTTGAGGACTTAAATGTAAACTAATGAAAATGAGATAGGGATGAGATTTAAAATAAAATTTGTGAAAAATAAACTCATGGATCATGTAGAGGGGTCAGTTTTGATACTTCATGTCAAATTTCATTAATTTCATAAAATAGGTGGTGAAAATTCTTGATTCTTTGAGATTTATCTATGGATGAGTTAAAATCCTATTGTAAAAATAATTTTTTGATTTCATATAGTAGCAACTGAGAATTTAATGACAATGTGACAAGGTTTCCATGAAAACAATGTGCAGGGTCAGTATTTTAAATTTTATCACAAATATTTTTTTGATTCATTATAAGACCTTATGAAATTCCTCAATAAGCCTATAAATGTCTTAATACTTCAAATATCATCTATATTTCATGTTGAAAAGTATAATTTTTTTGACAACAACTTCATCAGTTCATTCCCAAGCTTGTGCAGAAAGGATATGGTTAAAAAATTGTGAAATTCTCTGTGTGTGAACTCCAAAAATTACATTCAAAGCTTCTAGAAGATCATAATGGGAACAAGAATTCTTTGTGAGATTAATGCTTTTTAGAAATGATAAATTTCATGACAATGGTGTTTTTTTTAAGACACATTGGTTGGTTGGTCTTCCAATGCACTTGAAGGGTCTCAAGTGATGTAAAATCAAAGAAAGTAGGTTCAAGGAGAAGTCTACAGGTTTTTTGTCACTTTAAATCTCATGTATTGATTATATGAAGTTAGAATAAGAAGGTGAAAGGGAAAACCATATTTTACTAGAAAATTTCAGGGAAGTTGAAGTGAACAGTTGTGTCTTTTGGTAAGACGAGCTTGTGTAAGACAAGAAGTGTGAAAATGTATTAACAAAAGAATGATATGTGAAAAAGAAAAATGTTAAGCGAATGAGAAATGGTTGACGAGGACCACTAAGAATATTAAGAGTCAATTACGAATCATAATATAGAAGTGAAATGAAGTAAAAAAAGTGGGTGTGCATAGGTCTAAGGTAGATTGCAGTAAGAAGTGTAATGAGATACATGCAAATAGTTGAAGAAATTAGATAATATGAAGTAAAAGAACCTACAAAGATGAAAAGTTAGCTATAGTGAGGAATGAATAATGGATAATAAAGAACTAAACATGTGAATACATGTTTTTATACCTTTGAGCATATAATACATAAGATAAAAACTTAAGGTGAGCTTGAAGAATGAAATATAATGTGAGTTAAATTGTAGGAGTATATGCAGTGCTTCTTACTTGAGATTCTGAAATAGATTGATTCTTTGGACAACATAAGGACTAAGATCACAAATCCCTTGAAATGATCATATATGGCTATTTTGCATGATATATATATATATATATATATATATATATATATATATAACATGTAGGGCACTGATAGTCAATGATAGTTAATGCATTAAGAACACAAAGGCTGATTGAATAAGTAAGAATACAGAGGGTCTAAGTTGAGAATATTTTCTAAATATATTTGAGAAGATAGTGAATGAAGTAGTGAAGTTGAGTAAGTAAGTGTGTAAATGCAGAATACTTTGATGACAACTTGAAAGTAGAGTAGGGTGCAGAATGATGAAAAGAACGTAGGCACATGATGAATGAATCCGATCACTTTGAACCAGATGGATAGTTTTTTGATGAAAAGCATATGAATGTTGAAGCATTGAATCAATGTTGATGTGAGTTGAAATAGGAATGTGCAAAAAACTGAATTGGGAGAGACTGAATGCCTTAAGAAATTAGGGATCAATGGAGAATGTGAAATGAATGGAGAGATGAAGAGAACATGTCTTAACCTAGTGATTGAGCTTGAGCAAGAAAAATGAGAGTTTTAAATAGTCCACCCAAAGGATAAGAGTGTATGGTATTCCATGACCATATCGTACACGAGATCCATGCATCATACATTGGGTTTAACACAACATTAACATGGAACTAGAAGAATAGTGGCTTGGGGAAAAACCTGTGCAATAGAAGTTTAGTATTAAAGTGTCCTAATCTATAGGTCATTATCAACTATGTAAGATAGTAAAGAAAGTGTGACCAAAACATAAAACAATTCTAAGTTGCATCTTAGCATATAAGGGGTTGTAGCCTCCTTATAAGTAGCAACTTACTAAAGATCAATTGTAGCTGGTTAAATTACAGGGGGTGAATCCTATAGACTGAGTATAAACTTGGTCAAACTTAGGAGTTGCAGCTCTAGGTTGAGTAGAAGATCAACCATGAAATCAATGTATCTGATATAGGAAAATTTGGTCATAATCCTAGTTCTTGGTTTCAGTGGGTTTTTCCTAGTTTGAGTTTCCCACATTAAATTCTATGTGTTTGTGTGCTCTCATGCTATTTTCTTGTGTTTTATTTCATGTGTTCTTCATAGCATAAGGAAATGGAAATGTATACAAAATTTTAATAAGACACTGATTCACCCCCCTCTCAGTTTCCTAGTTTCCAACAATTGGTATCAGAGCGTGGTCCTCCAAAATTGAGCCTAACAACTTGGAGGTGATCCTGAAGACATAAACATGGGTACATCAACATATTCATTATTGAAAAAGAGGTATGAAATTGTACAAGATATTATAAATGAGTTAAATCTAGAAATTAAACTTAAGGAGGATAACCATGGTCATGAATTGAATGATATGTCCTCATATGTTTAAAACATATCAAAGGATTTGAGAGACAAAAATGATGCATGTCTCAAACTTAAGAAGAAATAGAGGATTTGAAGGTTGAGTTAGAGTATGTTTCAAGTAAACTCAATGGGTTGCTGATCAAAGAAATTTATCCTCATGACAAGCCTAGGTTGGAAATAAAAAATAAAGCAAGTCAAACTGAAAAAAACATGAGCTCAGTCATGAGTTATTTTAGGCATCCATCCAAGCCAAGAATGAAGAATGTGAAAGACTAACTGAAAAAATAAAGACCCTAAAATAAGAGCTAGAACAAACAAAGGAAAGAGAATTGAGAGATGAATCGAGTCATACTTCTTGTCAAGGATGTTCTCAGTCTAAGAAGGAAACCAAAGAGCACAAGAGGATATTTAGGGATATAAATTCAAGGAGATAATCAAGTAAGCTTCATAGAATTTACTTTTCATGCAGTAGTTATGGGCATAGAGATAGGGATTGCATGAGTAAGTTTGAAAAAGAACATCCATAGAGAGATTATAGTATTGAATATGAAAATAATATAGTGTGTTTTAATTGCAAAGAAAAGGGTCACATAGCTAGGTACTACCTAGAAGATCCAATCAATCAATTTTGGGAGGAAGGAGACTCAAGAGGCAAGAATCAACTTGTTTGCTTCAATTTTCATAGGCAAGGGCCTTTTTCCAAAAGTTTTCTTGAAACAATTAGATTTATTTACAAGATGAACTTTCTAGAGGCAAGAAAAAATAATATTCATAGAAAAGACAAACTCTAAGAGTAATACTAAATCATCCATGGTTGAGAGAGATACTGGAAAAAATAAGGAAAACTGGATATACAAGGTCAAGGAAGCAAGATCAAAATTTGAGTCAAAAAAGGATGATAAGAAGATAACAAGGGATGATGTTAAAGAGGCACAACAAGCTAAGTTAGTGATATGATAAACTAGTATAAACAATACATCAACATGTGATGACAAAGGAAAGAAAAATGAAAATAATTCTAGTGCAAAAGATAAGGAACTTCTTCCTCAAGAAATGTTAGAGCAGGTGTATGAATTGCAACATGTATACTTAATTGGAACTAAAGTAGAAGATGAGAGCTCATGTGATGTGGTGGTCATACTAAATAATTTATCCAAGGAAACAAACAAGAGAACAAGGACAAGGAAATAAATAATTGAGTCATCAGGCTTTTTTGATGACTTCATCTTATTTTGAGGTGACATGAAAAGAAGGTATTTAGAAATTTTTTTCTCTTTATTTTTCTATCAATGTGCAAATCAAAACACACTATTTATTGAAGATGAGTAAATATCCCTGAGTATGTTGTTGATGGAAAGTTGCAAATTAATTTTTTATCAGATTATAAAGGTATGCCTACTTCAAAGAATGATTATTTAGTCTATTTTGAATATCTTGGATGTTCCCTTTAGTAGCTATGCAAAGAGTGTGTGGTCATTATCATCACCAAATTAAAAAAACCTCTGATTTTCCATGTGTGTGTACATGAGCTATCAGTGTAATTGGGAGACATGGGACTATCTCAAAAGCTATGGGACTTGCAAACTTGAGATGGCCCTCCAAAGAAGGCTGGTTCCTCTACCTAACCCTAACACTAAACTAATACTAATGCACAAAAAACACCTATCTAATCCTATCTGATCAATTCCAAGGAGACATGGAGAGAGAGAGAGAGAGAGTGCATGAAAGAAGGTAAATCCTACACTATAGAGGTGATAACACCAAGAAAAGGGTGTGCTAGACAGTTCACAATGCATGAAAATGGAGAAATATGAGAATGGAAAGGATGGAAAACATCACATACCACAATACATAAAATACACCATCTTCATTAAGAAAAACAACATCTAAGAATGTAATGAAAACAATAAAAATGCACAAAATACCCGTAATCGTGAAGAAAGGAAAGAGAGAGAAATGGAAACCCATACAAGGATAGAGAAACAATCACAAACACCAGTTTTATTGCTCCAAATATTATCACAATACATCACTCTAGAGGAAAGAGGCATGATTCACCATTACAAATCTTAAAAATGGAGGCTTGGAGCTCCACATCCACCTAGAAGAGAAGAATAAGAGAACAACATTGAAAAATTGTCCAACCTCCTTACGAAATGAGCTCTCATTACAATATATAGAAGAAAGAAGAGAGGAAGAGAAATACCAAACTTTGACATCCACCCACAAAAAAATCATAAATTACTACAAAAAATCATGGCAAACTTGTAAATGCCCATGACTTTGTGTACTTTTTCTTGTTGAAGAAGAGGAGAGGGCCATACTTCATTAATGCTAGTAGTTGTATGCCTGGAACTATTCATTTCAATGCTGAAGATGTTTTCTATTTTTTCACAAACTTAACCTCACCTAAATTAATAAATCTAGTCTCTGTGGTGTAGAGGATGTTGAGAGATTTCCAAAAAGTCCAATTTTGTGAACATTGGAGCTCTTGGGAGAAATTTTTGGCCGTTTTACTCTCCCCATGTTTCGTGGGAATCCGAGATGCCATTACTACTTTCTTCCTCCATCTTTATGGGTTTCTACATGTCCTTTAATTTGACCTTTGAATTGTATGATTTATAAAATACTTTACTTCAGCCTTTGGGTGGTTATTACTTGAAGTAATTCCCCCTTTAAATTCTGAAATAATTCCTTTCAACTACCTTAGTTCTGTGGGTTTTTATATTGTTTTGCTCTGGGTTTTCAAATCACATTACTTAGAAGTAATGGCCCATCATAACCCCGCAAAGAAATATACATTTTCCTTTGGATTATGGGTTCCCATATGTGCTTTACTAGGGTTTTTTATTGTTCTTAACTTCATAATTATGACCCCAACTACTTGCAGTAGTCGCCCCTCAAATCTCTGTGATATAGTTTCTTCTTGTGTTCTGCAGGTTTTGGTGGGCTCATTATCTCAGCTAAGGTTTGCAAGCCACCACTACTTGGAATTAGTGCATGGTCACATCCCCTCAACAATATGCCCCCAACTCACCCTTTTTCACACATTTTTAACTACTCCACTCACATTTTTGGACCCCACTTACTCCAAGTAAGTGCCCATCAGATTCACACAAAGCTGCCGTCTTGCCCTTCTGCTTTGTGTGTTTTTAAAAATACTTAACTCACACTTCTTCCCGGGCACTAATTCAAAGTAGTTGCCCCTCGTGAACTCGAAAAAGTGCTTTCTCCCTTTCTTTACCTTGCATGATTTTGGAATTACTCTACTCACATTTATTTGGAGTGCTTTACTTAAGTAGTTTAGGGTTGCATTTCCGCATAACTGCCCTTACTTACTCCTTTGTGGGTTTTTGGGTGTTTTGCTTAACTTAGTTTTAGAAGTAGAGTAGCTATGAAAACCTGCCAATCTAAAAATTCTACCATTTTTTGCAATTTTTAACTAAGTGTGGACTTCTGAAGCCTATAGAGAGGGAAATGCCATCAAATGACTACAAATGCCCAAAAAATATGAAAATTACCTAAAATCTTAAGATTCGTCTATTGAAGCTCCATGAAATTACTCAAGTCCATTTTTTCAAGTTGTCAATTTTTATCAAGGGGTAAAAATGGATAATAAAAAGGAAGACAAGAATTGCTTCACAAATAATCTTGAAGGTCCTTGTATGTACAATGGTGAAACCTTCATGGTATTTTTCCTTTTACATTTTGTTGGTCACTAGAAGGAACTGTAAGTGTGAGAGGACTATGTAAAGACTATGAAATGCGTGAATGCATTTTTATTTCCATTTCTTAAAATATGGAGGACTGATTTGTTGAGGTGATAACCCCATAAATAATTTGTATTCATGTTTCTAAGGAACAATGCTTGATGACTATGATATATCCAATCTATATTGTGACTGTGCATTAGAAATTGTGGCGCTTAAATTTAGAGATTGTGGGATGGCAAATGTATGATTTATCACTTGTTTCCATAAAAAAGTAGAGAAGGTAACTAGTTGTGTTGAGGATATAAGCCATCAGAAGAATTTTATTTGAGTTGATAGAGAGAAGGATGATTGAAAACTTGTGTTGAGTGCGCATATACATACCAATTCAGGGGAAGGAAGTTTGTATCACATGTGTGGGCTTATTCTTCAAAGGAACCAAAACGATTCACATATTTAGTTCACTAATACAGTCACTAGGTTCTTGTAGACTTTGAACTTGAGTTTTGAAGTTCTTATGACCATTTAAAGCTCCTCGGGTTTCTAGGAGAGTTTTATTATGATAGTGCTAGGGTTTATATGTTGAGGAAATTAATCACCATATTTTGTTCTAAAACCTTCAAGATATCATGCTAAGAGATTATAGAAAGTTATTTTGAAGAATTTTTGAAAAATTAAGGGTTCAAAATTCCCATATTCATGACAGTCTGGGGAGAAGTAGTTAGACACAGTCCAAGGGCTAATTTAACAAGGACATTTTTTCAGAGGAAGTCACACTTAGACTTAGAGGCTAGCCTTAATATTTTACATTCTTAAAGAAATATTTAATCAGTACTCCAAAATTTTTGGCTTGTGTCTTGAGTCCATGTATATGAGAATTTATGAGGGTTTTAGGATTGTATTAGGCTAGTTAGGCCTTTGAGAGCAAAAAGTGAAAAAATGAGATAAGGGGAGTTATATAAGGGGTTGAGTTTTAATATTTTTCAGGCACCATGGGGATGGTAAAATGAGTATAATGGATTTTTTAACTCTTCATAGGTAGATATATAATTATACTTCCATGAATCAACCAAGATACATAGTCTTAAGGGGAGTACATTACATTTTTGGTAAATGAGATGAATGTTGGTGTTTTGAGTGCTTTGTATCCATTCTTGTTTGATCTAATATGTATTGTTTTGTGTTGAGAATATGGAAAGGTATTGGAAGATATGGTGAAGTCTAATATGCCAATGTTGCTTAATGTTTCCAAGATCAAGTAAGGAGAGACCAAAGGTAAGTTTAAAATAGGTGAAGTCTAGAGTAATTTTAGATCATGTTTCTGGATGTTTAATATGTGTTTGAGGTGTGAAACAAGGAAATAGACCTAAGTAACCTTGAATAATAATTAATGAACCAAAAGGCCAAAGATTTCATCCTTGTGCAATAGCTAGTGAGACAAGAAGTTGAGTAAGTGATTGAAATGCAAGTCCAAGAGAAGTTGTATGACCTTATATGAGTTTGTTGAATGATTTATCTTCAAATGAAGGTGAAAATAGGTTATGGTGATGGAAAGACCCTTGTAGGTGATAAATTGTCAATTTTACAAGATTTGATCCAAATATAGTAGTTTGAAGCCATTATAGGCTTGTTTATGATCATTAGAGCAGAGAGTTAGGCAAATTATTTATTTTGAAACCTTGAATTATTGTATGCATAGTTTGATAGTATTCTCTCTAGACCAAAGACATAAGGCATATCCTGCAAATAGTGACAAATAATAGGAAATATAAAGTAATAGATAACCATGGTTATATAATATCCTACATGGCCAATGCTTTAGATGAAGCACTTGTTACCAAATTATAAAGATAATTAGTATGCCAAAGCATGTATATATAAGATTAAATTAATTGCTAGTGACAATAAGTAGTAAATATTGTAAAAATAGTCCCTGTGAGTGTGGATTATGAGAGTATAAAAGGTAGATGAACCTAGGAGCCTCATCTGGACTGGTAAAGAGTAATGTAAATCATCATACATTATAAGAATCCATAAAGGTTGTACATTCACCTCAAGATACCATGAACATGTGTGTATAGAAAAACATAGAGAAATGGTGTGTAAGCGTAAAAAAGACCTATAAATGGAAGAAATGGAGGCCATAATAAGAATTAATGAATGCATATTAGTGATACACATAGGGAGAATGGGGGAGCATATAAGAAAGTATGAATCCTAATTGTGCTAATACTTCATTATAAACAGTGTCAGGGAAAGTGGGAGAGAATGATAAATGGGGCCAACAAGAGTCATGTATGAGTAAGGTGAATGCGAATGGATCTATCTGTGGACTAGATGTGATCTTGGGAGATAAAGGAGGTGGCATGAGGTCTAATGTATGTACAATTTCCTGGAAAGGAATCGTGCTTGTAGTAGAGGGAGGAGTTTTCTTGAATTGATACTCACCCAGACCAATAGAAATGAAGATGTCTTGGAAATAGGATTTGTTTAGCTCAAGAGGAATAAAGTTTAGGTTACACAAATTTTCATTGGTAAGTTATATGACATCGACCTCATCATTGTAATCATCAGTGTGGACATTATCTTATTGGATATCATTATCAAGGAATTTAGGAGGAGTGGTGCATGCAGGACTAGAAGATGTATTAAACAGTGGAATAGTGGTAGTGATGGAGGGAGATATGGTAGGGGAGATAAGATCACTGGTATGTGTAGGGATGGAAGGGGTGAATGTGGAGGTAGACTTGAGGTAATGAAAGTAATGTATTCAATGACATCTTATGTATCGATAATATGGTAGGGGATTGGATTAAGTGGGGGTATAGGCATGGAAGTGACTGGGTCTATTCGAAAGAATTTGACGGGTATGGGATAGGAGAAAACAATATGATCATATCCATCATGCAATAATTTAATGCATTGATGCACCATAGAAGGAATAAAATGTATAGCTTTGATCCATGGTATACTGAGTTAAAAATTGAGTTGAAGTGTTTATCAATGATATAGAACAAAGTGGGAAGGGTTTTAGGCCCAACTTATAAATGAAAAGTGATGGCATTGATGCATGTTTGAGTAGTAGAATCATAATCACAAACAAGGGTATAAGATTTGGTGATCTGACTATTAGGAATTTACAACTGCATGAGTGATGATAGCGAATAGAGATTTGGAGCAAAGCCATTGTCAATTACTATGTGCTTGATATGATATCAGCCAACTGTAGATGTAATAAGAAAAGGCGATGAATGATCAATGATAAAATTAGGAGCTATATTTTCAGTATTGAATGGTGTGGCATGTGGTAGGTTTTTGAGGGATTGAATAAGATGGGTGAAGGAAACATGGGAATTGTCACTTACAATTTGAATGGAACATAGGGTAGCCTCTTATATATGACGAAAATCTAGTGCATTGCATAAAATATAATAAAGGGATAATTTGGCTAGTGTATTATTTAGTTTCTCAATGATATCATAACCTTTGGATCTTTCAGTATGAACTGTAGAGGTGATCGGTGGTGGGATAAAAACGTGTGAATCCATTGGTTTCTTATTACATCGAGTGGTGACCGCATTAATAGTTAGGTTAGGAATTAGAAGGTTGAAGTGCGGAGGGTATTGGATATTGACCTGCATAAAATGAGAAGCAATGGAAGCTATGTAAGAAACCCTGGTGGGTGCATATTATGGGTGAGAGGATTCGTCCATATATTTAGAAGGAGAGAGGATCTGATGCATATTTAGACGGTAGAATTTTATCAACTGGGTTAACCAAATGATTTAATATAATCTATATTAAATATTTATTTCAGAGTAACTTAGTGTGATAAATTATATTCTAATAATTAAGTAGAGTAATATGTATTCACTAAGCATTCAACAATGTAAATCCCTAAGCAAATGAGAGAGGCATGACGACTTATCTGATTTTCTGTAACCTTGGAGTGATTGGGACTGTGTATCTACTAGAACATGATGGAAACAAAATTGTAAAGGCTCGATGAAGATTTTAAACCCTAGGAATGTAGAGGACATAAGAGACCACAGAAGATATGAGTGCCCTAGGCGTTAATGATTGATTTGGGTGCTTGTTTATGATAGAATGATCAGAATCTAGCATTTTTTGGGTCGGAAGGTCTTCATTATTTCTCTCTCTTTGTTGTTCCATTTTTTCTGTTAGATAATTGATTGCACATGTAACCTGTAAAAAAAATGAATACCTTCACATGCCCATAAACCACATCAAATATAATAAAAAAGATGTAGAATGTGGAGTTAGAATGACACCAATGATCACCCAAAGAGTGAACTTACGACCAAATGTTGTACTACATCTCAAAATTTTTGTAGTTCTCCGTGTGTGTGTGTATCCATGGCATATTCCCTAGGTTTCCCTTATGTAAGTTTCACAATGATAGCAAGCTATATCTAGATTGTCCCGAGTATGAAAAATGTGTGTGATGAAATAGAATAAATTCCCCTCCTACACAGTGTATGAAGAAAAATGCAGCCACATACCTTGTATGAATGTGCTATATGTATTATTTGTAGTGATCTTGTTCCTTAATGCAAGTTTAGGTGGTGAAAGAAAACGATTATAGTGTTTAGCATCTTATTTAAAAGAAGTAACTAAGTACATATATAATTCCCTTGTTTGAATTTTGCAATTAAAAACTAAAAGGATGACCCAAAGTGTTAAAAGGTGACCAAGAAGCGAAAAGGACCAAAAATAGTAAGAATAAGAAAGAGAGGGACAAGAGTACCCAAGAGCGACATGAGTTCCTAGGCACTTCTATCCTAACTGGGCTTTAGTGTCCGAGGACATCAAAAGGTAAATTATTCAAGTGCCCACAAAATTGTAAGATGTGTAGAACAAAAAGGAGTTATCAACCACTAGTTTTCTTACATATGAATCATGTATACATTAGCATTATTTAGGACCTATAAATGTACCCAAGTGCATAGATTTTGTGTCTACAACTATCATATTACGTAAACCTAACAAAAAATGTTTGCAAGTATAATGACAAGTAAATTAATGTGAATGGAAGGGAAAGAGGAAGGCCATGGAAGTAAAGGAGAGATTGAGAGAGGATATCGTTCATGGCGTATACCTCTCCCCCCCTCAAATCTTCACCCATCAATGTAAATAAACCTTTTATGGGTTGAGCAACCCTTTTTGTATAATGTCAAATAGAAATTAGATAAACATGATGGTTCTTGAGATCATGTGTGAAAAATGTTTAAATCTAAGGGTAGAGGATGTATCTTCATCTTTTTCGAGGGAAGTGAAATTTTAAAACTTAAATGAGATTTATCTTATTATAATTTTTTTAAGACACTAGTGTAAAGAGAAAATGGGATCTATGGTAAAAGGGGTTATCACTTATGTGACTTTATTAAAGTGATCCCAACTTTTATAACCCAAATAAAAAATTAAAGAAAATTTTTGACCCTTGGAGACCTTTTGAATTAAATGTAAGTGTGGATAAATTAAAATCACATGGATAGATTTCACTAGCCTTACTATGGACAACCCTTGAGACTCTAAACTAGTTGTGGACATCTTGCAACCTTGTTAAACATGTTCATCTCTTTCCTCTTGGGTTATTTTACCCTATATGTCTATTCAATTGTTGGGGTGTTTAACCTGTTGAACATGTTTCAACCACTTGTACCATTTGGACCATTAGATCGTTTGACTATTGAGATTCTTTGGGAAATCAATCTCATTTACCCACAATGGTTTCTTATGTAATTTAGAATATGGAGGTCATTTGGATCACTGAACCATTTATTCCATCTAGGTTTCCTAAGTTATTTGGGCTATTTAGAACTTCCATAATGAGAGTTGTTGACACATATGGGGTTTAGACCATACATCCATTTGTATCTCACATTATATGTCACCCTATTGATCATATGTCCTTGGATTTAATTTTAGAAATTGTGTGGTGATTTTATTTGTTCATGCCTTTGTGTGGAGAACCTTTTTGTGAAAATTAAAACAAAAACAAAAAATAACCTTCTTTTAAGCTATTTTTTCTTTGCAATTTTATGGGTATGACATAAAGGACAATAAAGTGAATTTGTTGTCTTTAAGAAAAGATTTATCAATGTAGTTGTTCTAACCTTTCCTAATTTGCAGCTACCTTTTTAGATATAAAAATTTAATATATTAATATTCCAAATTTTCCTATTTCTAGAGATTTTGGAAGTTCCATTTGGCTATTTAAACACCACATACATGCCCAATATTTGCCAAAAAAATTACAAATGTTACTATTTCCCACTTGCATAGCCAAATGATTCTTAATATTAATATTTTTTTAATAGATCGACTTTAAATCGATGGGCTAGTATTTTAAAATATGTTTGGATCGCCATAAATTATATGGGCACTTGGATCAAAATCGGTAACATTTTGGGCACTTGGATCGAAATCAGTAACATTTTAGAGGTAATTTTTAAAATTTTATTAAATTTTGTAATATATAAATTACACACATGCACACACACTCACACACACACATAAGGCGGGCATTCATTACCACATCACATATCTGTATCACATCATTGAGATGGAGATGAGAAGGCTCATAGATGAGATGGCGTCGACCCCACTACAACAAGGATAGGGGTTCTCGATAGACCCGACCACCACACCGAATCCCCCTATAAGTAGAGAGAGAGAGTATGTGTGTGTGTGTGTGTGTGTGTGTGTGTGTACATTATGTATGTGTATCAACGTGTGTCCTAATATGATCAATTATATTAAAGGAACCAATTAAAGTAACTATTTAGTCAAATAAGGATTATATAGGCTTAAAATTAGAATATGTATTCTATTATATGTGATATGTCTTAATTAAGGAACTTCTAGGACCATTTAAGCCATAAAAATGTATTTTTTGGATCCTGGTGTGAATTGGTTCAGATAATAGTTATTTTAAGCCTTGACACTGGAGGAATTTGTAATGTTTCATTTGGGAATTATCCCACATTTTCTAAAGAGTAGAAAAAATATGTGTATATATGGAAATAATATCTTTTAGTATATTGGAGGAAATGCTTTGTGAGATACCTTTTGGAAAAGTGTTAAAAGTTTCAAATTAAAGAAAGACTAAGACATGATACTTTAGAGTCAAAATAGTATAAGATGTTGACACAATGCAAGAGATAGAAGGATGTGATATAATTCTTATAGGATTTCTAAGGAAGGATTTAGAGATGATGGATTTCCCTTAAATTGCATGAAATGATGAAATATGACCAATGACTACATAGTCAAGGTTTAATCCTTAAAAGGATTGGGGAGAATGGGTCCAAATTCAATAACTCAATCATTTCATTGGTTAAGTAAGGAATTAATATAATGTAATTCATCACATCAATATATTAGACAAATTAAATCTAACCTAAAGAGGAAAGCTGAAATTCACCAAAATGTTTTTTAACAGTGGAAAAACTAGGTAAATTTTTCCTTTACATCTATAAGAATATTTTATGATTTTTTCCATTTTCACTGTAGTCATGATAGCCATTTTCAAACTATTCTCCATCCCAATTAATATTTCTAGGGAAATATTTTTTGCCCTTTCTATAAGATTATTTTCATGGGTTCTTTAAAATTTTCAATGCTTCTCAGGTGGAAACAAATGCAAGTGATTGTTGTATGGGGCCACTTATTTTATAAGAATGTAAGCCAATATGTTATCATTAAGATTGGTTGCATAGTCTAGTTTTGAAATAATATGTGTATGATAGTTGAAATTTCTTATACATGTGATTAATAAATGGATACATTATTTAATGAAAAAATAAATCCTTATTTATATAGATCTTCCAATCCTCCAATATTTACAATAACAATTTAACTCGTAAGAAACACACCAATATAAATGCACTTGTTTCTTACAACAATTTCATTTGGTTATTAAAGACGAAAGAGATGTTACTAACAAGTTGGCTGATTAGTTATATAGACCTCCCTTAATATCAAATTTGGGAACTATAACTTGAATTTCATGTGCGTCGAAGAATATCATCATGCTAACAAATTTGGGTAATAATTTTAGCAAACAAATAAGGAAAAAAAATGCAAGTTTTGAGCTCACAGAGGCTTACTATCTTGAAGAAGGATGGATCTACAAGTTGTGTAATCTTGAAATCCTTAGGAAGGATGGATTAAATTAATAAGAGAGTCTCATAACTCAAACATTATAGGAAATTTTGAAGTGTCAGAGAGAGTAAAAAATTAGCAAAGGTTATTTTTTTTACCAAATATGCAAAATGATGTTGTAAAGTTCATAAGGGGATGTTTGTTAAGTTGCACAAGCAAGCCTACTAGTATAATTTTGGGTATATATTCCACTACCAGTTCCTTTTAGGCCATGACAAAGCATTTATATAGATTTCATAGCAGGGTTTTCTTGGTAAAATAAAGGGCATGAATACATGTTAGTTGTTATATACCAGTTTAACAAGACACATGTCCTCATTAAATGGAAGACATTTCTCAATAACAATGAATAAATTGAGTTATTTTCTCTAATGTTTGAATTTATTTTGGTTCACTGAGTTCTATCATTTCAAATAGGATTATAAGTTCTTGGGAAAAAATTAAACACATTGAGGGAGTAGATGAACACTATATGCATGAGATCTAAATATTTTCATCCACAAATTGATGGGAATTTGAGTCGGTTAGAAATACATTGGTACACATCTTGAGAGGGTATAATAATAATCATCCTAATACTTTGGATGATAATTTGGAATATGTTCAACATTCTTATAGCAATATAATTCATTCCTCTACTAACATATATCTATTTGAGACATATTTGTGTTAGTTAGATCAAATTTTGTGTGATTTTGTATTAGGAAATCTAGGCGTGAAGCATGAAAAGGTAGACTTAACAATTCACAAAACTAGGTAACTTGTGGAGAAGATACGAAAAAAAACCTACAACAGTAAGAAATTTTAAGGGATATTCAAGTTAAGCACAAGGAAAGACATGATAATCCTTGATTTTAGTATAAGTTATGTTATGAGGAAAAGGTATTGTTGTACTTGAGTAAAGGTAGAATATTCTAAAATTTTCAATTTCAATCAATATACATCTATAATATTGATTCCAATATAAATGTGGAGATCTTGTGTCTCTTTGAGAATTTTATATTAGATGATGAAGATCATTTTCTACCCGCCATTGAATTACTTTCTCTTGGTGGCTAAGAAGAGTTGGAAAATGATAACGACGTTGGAAGGACAATCGAAAAGAAAATACAAGTGATCTCCAAAGGAGGAAGGAGGTAATAAATTTCCCCATCTTATGAGTTTGTAAGATTTTAAGGACCAAAATCCTCTTAATTAGGGAAGTGTGATCTAAATTGGATCACAAAGAGTTAGAAAAAAATGATAACTAAGATAATATTTTGAATAGGACTAGGAATGTAACTTGAAAAAATTCCAAAAATATTTTTTTGTAAAAAATTCTCACTACTTTCTATCATATTCAAAGATGAAAAAAATATCATGGTGTGTTTGAAAAATAAAACTATGCAATGATTTTTTTTAAAAAAAGTACATAGTGGTTTTTTAAAGCAGTATTTTGCATGATGATTTTAGAAAGCAGAGTAACATTGTAAATGTAGTATCTTTATCTTCTAATACTTTCTAAATTATCATTAATACATCCTATGATGCAAATTTATATTATATATATAACCTGAGAAAGTCATTACAATGTAATAGAATTGTTTCCCAACAATTCTTTGATCATAGTTGAGTGTCTTAATTAGTTACAATGATATAGGTCTAGACCAAAATATTAGTATTTTCATGGTTGTTAATGTAATTACATATTTTATATTTTCATGACTCTTGATGGTTGTGAAAAACTATTGATGGATATTTCAACCAACAATAATAAGTTATTTATCATATAAATAAAAATATGTGCAGTGAATTATATCAAGACTTATCTTTAATGAATAGAAGCTACTTTTTTGGATGTCTACTTAGCCCTAGTATGTTATGAAATTATTATTCTGTGTACACTATTAGATATAGTCTATTTTTTCAGTAGATGTTATCCATACTAAATTTTGTTACCTTAAAGAAAATCATGCCAAGTTATTTTTTTTCAAAGAGAATAGTAAAGATGTACCCCATTATGTTATAATAAATATCTTCTAAATATAACCATAAAACGTAACAAAAATATTACAATTAGACAAAGAGTTGATGATGAAGAAGGTTGACACTATGAGAAAATATTCATGTTATTAACTTTGAATGAAGGGAGAAGAGAGAAAATTATTTTGGGGATCGATATGAGAGAAGACAAAGGCTACGACTGTCAACCTATTTAATAAAAAATCAAGCTAGGCCAAGGAATATGAATTCAATGCCATGACTAGACCTAAAACAAAGAATGGGTCTAGCAAGAACTGGTGTACCATACACCAATTATAGTAAGGGGTAAGTAAAGACTACCTTAGTCGATTCTAGAAGTGTAGACCATGTCAACTAGTTTGGGTAAGAGGGTAATGTATGAGAATCATGTATAAAATTCAAACAACAAGTTATAAGGGGTTAACAAAAAAATGGACCCAATAGTGTGTAAGACATTCCGTTGATTCATGTGTAGACACAAAAGCATGCACTTGGGTACATTTCTAGCTCCTAAAAGCATGTTAGCATTGACATCATTCCTAAGAAAGATAACTAGTGGTTGAAAACTATCTTTTCCCCATTTTCTTTATTTTTTGCTTTCTCTTTGGTCTTACACACCCTACTACCTAGTCAAAAATTTACGTATTTATCTTTCATGGCTTCAAACACCACCGCACAACCAGGACAAAAGTTCATAGGAGTTCCTTTCCCCTCTGGGTGCCCCTGAACATTTTTCACCTTACTCGCTTTGTTTCAGTATCTTTTATATATTTGGGAATATTTTTCACTTATGGGTTAGCCTTCCAGTTGTCAATTATGAAATTCAAACAAGGGAATCATATAAATAAATAGTTATCTTTTTCAAAATAAAGGACCAAATACTAAGCATTAATATCATCACCTAAGATTTCATTCAAAAGGCACCTAAAGCACTTCAAAGCATCCATCTAAAACCCATTCAAGGGATAAGGGCCTCATAGAATCTGCATACACAACTTAGGAAGGGGAAGTTTGTTTTATTCCTAGCCAGCACATTCAAAGCTATCCAGATAAGAGTTAAGGTATGGAATATGATTGCTACAACCCGTTCTAGGGATACAGGGCCTCATTATTAATCTGCATACTTGCAACATAGAGAATATTAGGGGAAGTCATTGTTTTATTACCAGCCACACATTCTGCTACATTGCTACATCATAAAATCTACATACACAACATAGGAAAGGGAAGTTTGTTTTATTCCAGCCACACATTCTACTACATTGCTACATTCTAGATACATCCTCTTATTAAGTGCAACTTGCACAAGAGAATATTAGGGAATCATTATTACACACACTCACAAGAAATACATGGAGTATAAGATGTAGAGCAGCGCTTGGTCATCAGTTCACTCTTGTGGTGTTTCTTGGGGTCAGTCTGACTCCTCATTCTATAAATTTATTTTTAGGTTTGATTTGGTTTGTGGGCTTGTATAGGTGAACATATCTTTTGTAGGTTACAAGTACCTTTGGTGATCTAAGAGTGAACATGAAGAAATCAAAAGGGAATAAATGGTACACCCTAATGACACTACAAAAACCAATTCTTGAGCTCTTTCATGGTCTCCAGCACCTAGGAGCAGTCACCAGTGCACAAGCACCACTGTCCAACTATGGACGCCACTTTCTGGCTCTATTATCAAGTTTCAAATTTTATAGAGATCAATAACAACTTTTTTTGAATCATGTTGATCACTTCTCCCTGCTCAAATCAACTCCAAATTGCATGAATATAAGCTAATTCACCCTTTTTCTATCTCTTGCTTATGGTTTCATAATTACATCTTAGTTTTATTATGTCATTTCTATATTTTATCATTTATACATCAGTTAATCTATAAGATTTATATTTAATTCAAATTAAATTACATCATTTGGCAAAATTCAAACCTAATTAGCTCAAACCATATGTAATAAGTGATAAGCTTTGGGATGGCGTCTACCATCTTATCACTCTCCTTTTAAAGGAACTTAAGAATCGAGTCAATGTAATGCATCTTAAACATTATTATGCATGATAACATTCATTACCCTATGACACACTCTAGCTCCAAGGTTCATACTTGATTTTTGAGGGTCTAACTTTGAAATGAACCTCACCGCATTTAATTTTCACTCTATGCTTCATGACAAATATTTCTAGCACCTACTGAAACATGACAAACCTATTTCCTGATAACAAAATCTTGTTCTATAGTTCATTCATGAATACTGAGGGGGAATTTATTAATGAACCTCATCTCATTCATATCTTCTCGCCGGAATGCTCCTCCTACCTTTCACACAATTTCCATTCCGTTCCATCACATTCATTTGCATATCTTGGTTGCACTCATTCTTGCTTGCTTCTAATATTAAATGACACACAATTCTTACTTTTATAGTTAGATACTTAGTATGTCAATATATTTCTATATACATACATGTGCATCTAATTTGTATTTTAGAGTGAATGCAAATCTCTTACATATTTTCACACACTTCACTGATGCTTGACAATGTATCCTTTTCCGTTCCCACTGAGACTCATCAGGGAATCTATAATTTCCTACTCTCACACATTATAGGTGTTATTGATTCAATCATATACTACTTATTTTTCATACTAGCACATTACTTCCCATTAATACATACATGCATTGACATATTATTTATCTTTCTAACATGATAAGGGGTGTTTCATGTATATCATTTACTTTGCAAGAATATTTACAACCATGACTATCTGAAATTTTTCTTGGCATTGCTTGTCATTATATGCTTTTATTTGTGGGCTATGCGTAATTTCTTCTATGCTTATTGTATGATTTTGGTTTCTTCAGCCCTGATTGTCTTGTGACATAATCAACGATATCCCATGTATGAAACTAGATTTTTGCGGTCACTTTGTTTACACACATGCTTGTTACATTTTATTATCTTGCATGCTAGCTTTTACTATTAACACATGCTACTAGCCACTTTTTTTGCATGTTCCTTTGTTTCTACCATGCATATCCCCTACCCCCTGCATGTATCTTCAATTTAGATATGCATATAAGATCAAGGACCTCTCCTTTGGGAAACACACTCCTAAAGTCATCGCATGCACTCCAAACGAGGGGGGAATACATTGGGTGAACAAATCACCCCTACCAAAGATTAGAAGTATAGATAAACACAATACAATACATAAACAATAGAGGTTACAGTCATAGAATTGACCCATAATTTGACTTGGGTCATCAACACAACCTAGAAACTAACACACAGACTCAAATAAGAGCACCTGGGTTCCCGTGTCCTCCCTTGGGCGCTAATGTCCTTGGTGCACACATAGTCATCTTGTAAGATCATCATAGATAAAAAGCCTTTAGAGTAGTTCTATAGTTATAAAAACACTCCTCCAGTTACATAATGCATGCAATATCCTTCAATCGGTAAAAATTGGAACTAATTAATAACAATCGGACAACATGAAAAAATTAGGGACGTACCATATTTAGTGCTGCTTATTGGGGAGAGTAATGGATGGAGAGTAACACTAGACCTATCTCCCCAACAATTTCTCTTTCGCATGAGATCGTTGAAAAAAACAAAAATTGGTGTGAGATAGCCCAAAAAAAATGCTCTTGACACCATTTTCAGGACACTTTTATATCCTTTGCACTCTTTTACATGAGGTGTACACTTTCCTTTACACATTGTTTTACATAATTTTACATAATTATACAAATTTTTATCCAATTTATCAGATACAAGAATTTGACTACATTATTTCTTTTCTTTTGTAGGTTCATCCTTACAAGAAGAAATAACAACAAACACAACAATATGTACAATATAACACATACGCTTCACACCTAGGGTCACTTTCCTTTTCTTGTCTCCATGCTTCTCTTTTTCATCATTCCACACTTCACTTGTCCACTTGACACACTCTTCGCCGCACCATCTACATGGTTATAAACAACATAAAGTGGGGGAAAATGTATACACAAAATCATGCACTAAGGAAAATTTTTAGGTCTTAAAATTATGATAGCATTTAGATGATTCCTAAGCAAGAAAACTAGTGGTTCACAACTATCTTTGGTCTCTTTTATTTATTTCTTGATTTCTCTTTAGTCTTGCAAACCCTAATGCCTAGTCATAATTTTAATTTTTTATCTTTCATGGCTTTAGAAACTGGTGCCCAGTCACGACAGAAGCGCCTAGGTGCTTTTGTCCCCTCTGGGCACCCCTGACCATTTTTCACCTTACTCAATCTTTTTAAGTATTTTTTATCTTTTGGGCATATTTTTCATGTATGGGTCGGCCTTCCAGTTGTCAATTACAAAATTCAAACAAGGTAATCATATAAATACATAGTTATGTGTTCAAAATTAAGGACCAGGAACTAAACATTACTATCATCACCTAAGCTTGCATTCAAAAAGCACCTAAAGCACTTCAAAGCATCAATCTAGCATCCATTAAAAGGAAAAGGCTGCACCAACTCTACATACACAACATAGGAAGGAGAAGTTAATTTTACTCCATCCACACATTCTACTACATTACTACATTCTAGCTACAAACCGCTATCAAGTGTAAGTTACACAAGAGCATCCTAGGGCATCATTCTTATAGACACTCACAAGAACTAAATGGATTCTAAGATGTAGTGCACCGCTTGGTATTAAGTTCACTCTCGGGGTGACTGGTGGTGTCAGTCTAACTCCCCATTCTACATCTTTATTTTTTAGATTTGATGTGGTTTATGGGATTTGGAAGTGAAAATATCTTTTATAGATTATAGGTACCTCTAGAATTAATTGTTTGAATATCAGGTGATCAAAGAGGAACAACAACGAAGACCCTATAACACCTAAGAAATCAAATCCTTAGCTCCTATATAGTCACCAATTCCCAAATGCATTCTCTAGTGCCCAAGTGCCCTTGTCTGACCTCATTCCTATATTTCAAAATTTACAGTGAGCAGTAATGACACTCTTTCTAGTCTATAAAACACTTTTTCTAGTTCAAATCAGTCCTAGATTGTGTGCAAATAAGCTATATTCTCTCATCCTTCATTACTTAAGGTTTCATATTTTAAATCTTAGTTAACTTGTGTCATTACTATATTTCATCATTTATACTTCAGTGACATTACGATATTTAGATTTATTTCAAATTAAATTAAATCATTTATACATTAGGGGAGAAAATCACTCCTATAACAGCTCATAACTACAGATCAACGCAATACATTACATAAAAAACATAGGTTATAGTCATAGAATAGTCCCATAATTTGACTTGGGTCAATAGAATAGGGTAGACAGCAACACCCAAACTCAGACAAGAGTTCTTGGGTATCTGTGTCCTCCCTTGGGCTCTAATATCCTGGGGGCACACACAATCATCTTCTCATATCAGCACACTTCAAAGAAACCTTTAGAGAAGTTCTAAAATTACATGCACAATCCTCCAGTTACAGAATGTATGCAATATCCTTCAATCAATAATAATTAGAAGTAATTTAGAACAATTAGGGTAACATGAAAAAATAAGGGATGTACCATCTATAGTGGTGCTTATCAGGTAGAGTCATGGATGAAGAGTAACACTATAATTCTCTCTCCAACACTTTCTCTTTGGCGTGATATCACCCAAAAAACTCATACTTGGCATGAGATTGCCCAAAAAATTCATTATTCACAACATTTTTAGGACACTTTTCTATCCTTTATACTCTTTTACATCAGGTGCACACTTACCTTTACACACGTTTTACATACTTATGCAAATTTTTCTCCAATTTATCATATACAAGACTATGCATACATTATTGCTTTTTTTTTTATAGGTCCATCCTTACAAGAAACATAACCCACAAGAACAAAAATAGGTACAATGAAATTCATATGCTTCACCCCTAGGGTCACTTTCCTTTCCTAGTCTCCATGCTTCACTTTTGCATCATTCCATGTTTCACTTGTCCACTCGGCACACTCTTACTATCTACATTATTATCAGGTACACATCTTATATCTACTTTATGTTATCGAGTATCCAATCAACAACATAAAGTGGGGATAGATGTAGAAAAA
Organism: Taxus chinensis; assembly: GCA_019776745.2. Lineage (NCBI taxonomy): Eukaryota > Viridiplantae > Streptophyta > Pinopsida > Cupressales > Taxaceae > Taxus > Taxus chinensis. The sequence goes on along the minus strand of CM034150.1, from coordinate 191,063,721 downwards.
AAATCACACACTTGGGTACATTTATAGGTCTTAAAATCATGCTAGCATTTACATGATTCCTAAGCAAGAAAAATAGTGGTTAACAACTATATTTGGCCTCTTTTATTTATTTCTTGCTTTCTTTTTGGTATTGCACACCATACTGCCCAGTTAGAAGTTTACTTGTTTATATTTCATGGCTTCCTACATGAGAACCCATCCAGGACAAAAGCGTCTAGGTACTCCTAGCCCCTTTAGGCTCCTCTAACCCTTTTTCACTTATGGGTCGGCCTTTAAGTTGTCAATTACAAAATTCAAACAAGGGAATCATATAAATACATAGTTATGTGTTCAAAATAAAAGACCGAGTACTAAACATTACTATCATCACCTAAGCTTGCATTCCAAAGGAACCTAAATCACTTCAAAGCATCTATCTAGCATCATTCAAGGGACAAGGGATGTATCAACTTTACACACACAACATAGGAAGGGGAATTTCATTTTATTCCATCCACACATTCTACTACATTTCCAAATTATAACAACAACCCACTATCAAGTGCAACTTACAAAAGGAAATCCTAGGGAATCATTTTACACACACTCATAATAACTATATGGAGTATGAGATATAGTATAGAACTATATCATAAGTTCACTCTTGGGGTGACCATTAGGGTCAGTCTGACTCCCCATTATGTATCTTTATTTTTAGGTTTGATGTGGTTTATGGGCTTGTGGAGGTGAACATGTATTTTATAGGTTACAGATAGCTTCGGTAATCTAAGAGAGAACAACAGATGATCAACAGGGAATAACTGTGAAACCATAGCGACACAACAAAAACTGGATCCTGGGATCCTACACAGTCACCAGTGCCTAGGCGCCCCTATCTAAATTTGGGTGCCCCTGTCTAGCTTTGGGTGGCCCTGTTTGAGATTATTCTTAGGTCATATTTTTTACAAAGATTAATAACGGTGATGTTTTCATCCTGTTCATCACTTCTCCTTGCTTAGATACACTCTAAATTGCACAAATATCATCTAAGTCACCCTTTCTCTATCTCTTTCTTAGGGTTTCAAATTTATATCTTAGTTTACTTTTATTATTTATGCATTTTATCATTTATACATCATTTAATCTACAATATTTATATTTAATTCCAATTAAATTAAATCACCATGTTAAAGGAAGGTTCCAACATAGGGATGTGTCTAATAATATTTATAATACATATGAACGTGATGTTTCTAATAATGTTGAAAGTTTAGATGAATGTGATGTGTGTGATAGTGTTGAGAACATATAATAATATCCCATGCATATCCTCTTAAGGGGGAGACTCATATTTAAATAACCATGGATAATCCATGTATACCCTCATCAACCCCATCTCTAGAAAACTTAAATTTTCCAAAATTCATTTGCTGATGGATCAGAGGACCCTGTACTATATTATAGAATTTTAATCACCATATGGAATTCTAATATATGTATATAAAAGAATGTATGTAGTTAATATGGTTCTCATCCACCCTTTATGCAATGGATATCGACTAGTACATACATGCACCAATATCGGAGAAAACAATGTTCAACAAAGTCTCAGAACATGGGGAAAATGGGATGGGACTCAGAGATAGGGGAACAAGGGATTATTTTGGGAATGGTGGTAAAAGTATATATAGTACTTTAAAACTTAGTTATAAAATAATATTTAAGGAAAAACAAATGAAACTTTGAAATATTAAGCACATTGCATTGAACATTAAATTCAAAATATCAATATATTAATATTAATATTCAAAATTCAAATATAATTAGTTTTTGGCTTAATTAATGACTCTAATGAGTCTAATCATCCCCAAAGTTTGTGTTAAACTTATTATCACTTAAAATTCTATCCTCCTTAAGGTTGAAAACTTGAAACTTGAACCTTTGTGTAATGAAGACATAACACTTTCTCTAATTCTTGTTAATGTTTCCCTTCTTCCTTGTTAATTTTCTCACTATTTCCTAATAATACTCTTAACCTCTCACTCTTTCCTACAAATAATTTCACTCTTGCTTTGAATTTTTATTGTGATTTGGAGTGAGGATGTAATATTATTTAAAGTGTTTTTGGAGTGCTTTGGGGTTGGGTGGGGCCCTTTGAGTATAGGGTTCTAGGGTTATAAAACAAATATTTTTTCAATAAATAAATTTATATAGATTTATACCGCTGAGGATGTTTGGGAGTATCTAGGATGGTTATAGAGACTTTGGAAGTCTTTGAGATGTTTTAGGGATGTCCCCTAGTCTCCATAAAGTCTCAAAATTTTGGAGACATCTCATACATGTCCCCTCTTTGAGATAAATATTTTTAGGACGTCCCCATCTAGTTGGTGACAATGGGGGGTGGTGGGGGAATATTTTATAGCCATCCCCAAGTCTCAGAGACATCCCAAGTCTTTAATACTTCACTTTTCGGGGGATGTGTTGTTAGTGTAGGTTATTATTTATCATTTTATTTTTTAGTAGGATAATTATTACACATGTGTAAGATCTACACTTGTTGTGTTATCTTGCTTACGTGTACTATTTTTTTTGAGTTAGCCTAGTAATTTTGTGCAGTGAGATCTACTTTGAGTATTAGTGAGTGAGAATTTTCACTACTGATTTAGGTGGTAGTTACAATTTCCTCTTCCTATATATGTACATCTGGTTATTGATCCAATATATGGAGAAGAGTTTTGAGATCGAGCCACTTCTTATTGTATTGAAATTATCTCATTGTTATTCATAACTTATAGTTTTTTGTGTATATGCTTGGTCTTGCCTTTATACAATTTACATATCACATTTCTCACCATTGTACTCTTTGATTCAACGAATCCCTTAAATTTCTAATGTGATATCTGAGCCATGATGTTATTGATGTTTTTTAGTTGTTATGTTGTTAATTTTTTCATGAAATATTGATAGTTATTACATATGCTTATTAATCCTTCTTTTGAGAAGTCGGTTGAGGTAATTGTAAACCTATGTCAACTCTAATAGAGAAAGGTTTGGAACTTTGTAGATTCCATGATTCACCTCAAGTACATACTACTCACTACAAGAAGATTGTTGGGAGTCTCATTTACTTGACTTATATAAGAAGACCTTTTCTTTATTGTCATTTATATTTCTAGATTGATGCAGAAGCCAAAGAAATGTCACTAGATACCATGGAAGCATGTTTTGATATATATTCGAAGTATAGTTGATTATGGTCAGGAATGTCACGACAACTCTCAATTCTTGTCGTATGGATAAACCAAATCAAACTATGCCAAATGTGATGATTATAGGAAATCAACTAACGGATATGTTTTTCATCTCATATGTAAACCTATATCAAAGATTAACAATAATTAATTTTTTGTTTCTCTCTTGTCCATTGAGGTAGAATATTGTGTCATAAAATAAGCTTTGTGTGAAGCAATTTGGTTATGTCACATTCTAGCTGATATGGATATTCCTAAAGAAATTCCACCTATCATTCATTGTGACAATCAAGGTGTGTTGATTTTTTTGAATAATCAAGTTTTCCATGAACAAATATAGCACATAAAGGTCAAATGTCATTGAATTCAAGAAGAATTCTGGAACCACCAAATCTATCTCTAGTACTATCCAACGAATTCTCAGGTAGCTGATATACTCATAAAGTCTTTTGACAAGGTGAAACGTGAACTATTTTTGGGGGTACATTTGTAGAAAATGTAATAATGGGGGAATTTTTAGGTAAGCAATCTAATATCTAATTCATTTTATTTATTTTTTTGGGTTGATTACCTAAGGAGAGGGCCCTAGCCCTTTATGGCATCACCATCCCAAAAGGACAGTGGAACTATCTAAGGATGGATTTTTTAAGTTCATGGGGAGCCCATGGAATAAACGACATTATCTTGTGCCCTATTAACATGGTATCCAAACTGACGGTAGTAGAACTCCTTAACAAGAAACCAAGATTTGAACCTTGGACCTCCCAATTACTAGGAGACCTAAGAACCATTACACAACTACTTGATGGATATCTAATATATAACTAATTATGTGATGTAATTTATCATAACTTTATGTTCAAACATAAACTATAATCCTTAGCATAATTAATATGGTGGATACACAAATATGTGTTATTGTTTATCCCTATTTTATGTGAAATATTGTTTTAGGAAATGAAAAACTTGGATCAAACATTGTACCCCATGCCATTTTAAAAAATAGAGAGATACTATTTGAACATGATTTATATTTATCAAGACAATCCAATTACCTTGACCAAAAGGGTACTGGCATTAAAATGGCTCTTTAAAAAATATAAAAGTATGGTTATAAAAACATCTTGTAATAGCTCAATCAACATGAAATATTTTATCACATTCTCATAGGTAATGAAAAAGTTTAATTCTTCCCATAATAAATGGTAGTTAACTAGAAAAAAATTCCAACCCTACTAAAACATCAACACCTTGTAAAACCATAAAAAGTATGTGCATATTTAGGCTATTATCATTATTATACCCCGTTTTGAAGAAAAACTCTTAAAATCAACACATAATGTAGTTGGACAAGAAATCTATATAGAAATTTTATGCACCTTATTCAGTCACTCAATTAGTATTTCTCTTTACATGTTGTTGGTATTTAATGGCTTCAAATTCACTCCTTGAAGATTGTAGTGGGAAAGGATTATCATTGGATTCCAACATAATCATTCTATATAATTCTCACATTATCCATTACCACTACTATTGTACCACCACTAAATACCTCATTTATACCTCCTTACATCATCCTAAGGCCACATTTTAATCTTTTCCAACTATTTTTCATTGTTATTCACTCTATCTCATCTTGTTCTACATTTTTTTGAATGTTTGATGTTAATTTCATCGACGTGACCAGTATCATGAGGTGGAAAATATATCTATCCAATTTCATCAATCTATTTGATGAAAATGGTTAATTTAAGATAATGACTATGTTATGTTCCTATAATTATCGGCTTCATTATTTTAATTCCTCAAGTAAATCATCAAATAATTTGATTTTCATGCACTCATAAACATACACTTAATTTTTTTGAAGTTTAGATGATCTTAAAATTTAAGGTCATCATTGGAGTATTAGGGTATTAATAATCACAAATAAGAATCGAATCAGCTAGGTGTACCTTATTCTTATGATTCCCCACCTTTTTCCTAATTAGAAATTCTTCATATACCTCTTATGATCTAGCCATAATAATCTTGTATAATGTTCTACAAACCAAGGATGGTTATTAATGTGGTGACATTTTCCATTTAAAGGTGACTATACCTAACTCTAAATTAGTTCCTTTAAATTTCATTGATTGATTGTTTTCATATACCATATATTATAATATGGTAATGTAGAAAATATTTTTATATTACAATATAGTTCTCTTTATATAACATTATTCCTTAAAATGACATTATAAATATTAATTTAGAACACTATAATTCTTACTATCTTTGAGAATATATCTATTCTATACAATATAGGATTTGGACCCTACTTTTTCAATATTGAGCATGGATTACTGTCCTTTATATCTATTTACAACCATCATATATTTATGGCCTTATAAATATATCTTCATTGTTTGTTTTCTCCAATATGGTATTCTACTTAAATCAAAATTTATGTTTGTATTATCATTATATTGACCATGTTAGCTTATATATTTTGGTGAACTAAATGTGAATTATACTCTAACATTATTTATTTCTTATTCACCTATATAATTTTCTTCTAATTTATTCTTAACATGATCAATTTTACAATTATAACTTGCCTTCCAAACTTATTTTATCCTTCTTTCATAACCTCCAAAGTTTATTTTTCTCTTATTATAATGTAATATATCTATAATTCTTTGGTCGAAAATTTAAGGTATGAGCGTGAACATGAATATTATGCCAATTAGATGCCTAATTTATAGAAATACATAAAAAATTATCCTTAATAAATCATTAAATTCCATGATGCTATCAAAAAGTTTATAATCAACCTATGAAAAACATATCATATAAATTAAAATTGATTTTAAAACTTTGGGACATGATTAACCATGTCTTTCCCTACTCATTCATCATCTAAAAATCATTCACTGGTCTAAACCATTGTATGTATGACCTTAGTAATGCACCACTTTAGCAGGACCAATACTAATGAAAACCCTATACAAATCCTACCCAAATTATATAATGTAAGTGTTGGACCACAAGGCCAATATGTAAAAATATAACAATAATCAATTCATGAAAATGCAATACAAGTTGGTTTCAATGAAAATCATACCACATCACATTTAGTGGGGTACAACAAATAAATGTCTTTCCCCCTATCCTGGTATATGTATTTATGGGAACCCAATCCAATATCCACCCATTTAATCACATGAAACACATGTGATCTAAATTTTTCCCCCAAAAAAATTGATCAAACAAGACCCCGCACATGAAGAAATCCAAGGGGCAGCTCCATTGTATGATCCCACATTTCAAATCCAAAAAATAGGTTGCAAGCGGGATCTACAATGGATTAGTAGGGTCGGGGAAGGCCCAAATAGTGTCACAGAAAACTAGAGGCTTAAAGAAGAGAAACGAAGAGAGGCTCAAAGTCTTCCAGCTTCACAAATGATTTAGAATGAGCCCAAATTGATTAAGTATGGAAGAATAAGCAGAATCTTCCATGTGCCTCATCGATGCTTCTCCAAAGGTTAAACCCAAAAGTGAAGGCTCGGACAAGCACTGAGGTTGCACGTGCCCTAGACCCCAAAAGGGGACAAAGTTAGCCATTAAAAAGTCCAAACAAGCGGAAGGAACCATGTGTCAGCTCAACGCAATTTCAAAAGAGAAAGCTCAAGGTGGAGTCTCAAACTAGTGCCAGATCTCCACATGGTCAGATTCCAATAGAAGTCAAAAGAGTAGCGGGTCCAAATCATTTGTAAGTGTAGAATCACAGCACCCATGAATGTCTACAACTAGATGGGTTTAGAATCTCAATGTGATTGCAAAACATGGAGCATCTATCAAAGTGTGGGGCCTTGCATGTTGAGAGAGCTCTCTGGATTAAGGTGGGTTCCTATTCCTTTGTTCAGGTACACACAATAAATTGCAGAGGATCTATTCTAAAACCTACTCTATATTACCAAGGAGATGGGGTTGAGAAGATACAAAAAATAAACCTAAGCTAACGAGGTGATGCACCAAAGGAATGTTAGACACTCATTTTGTAATTTAACACAGACCATAGAAATGCAATACAAACACCATGCACAGGTAACCAAATGATAATGAGAGATCAGAAAGGAAACAATGAAACACATGAGAGGGTCGAGAATCATCCAAAAACATATATTATTGCTCCAAAGTTGATACAGTACATTATAGTTGCCAAGAGGAAAAACTTAGCATTACAACTTGAATGGGGAAGGTAGGACTCCACGAATTCATCTGTAGATAAGAGAAGAATGGAGGGTGAAAAACAAAAATCTCCAACCCTTTTCAATGATCCCAACTCCTTCTTTTATAGATGCTACACAAAGAGAAGAAGGAGAGAGGTGGGAAAACTAATTTGAAGCTCAGCTACTAACCATCAATGCCCCTGCAAATCCACCCACAATCTGTCGAGTCCATCTCTCTGTGTCTGCTCAACGTATCTAAGAAATAAAAACCACAGATCAAATCCAATTTAATCTGGTTATTAGAGCAATTGGAACATGTATTAATGACATGAAGACATTTTCCCATTTTCACCTACCTAACCTCACCAACATTAAAGTTTCAGGTTTCCATGGTGTAGATGAGGTTGAGACCTTTCAAATGGTGCCAAATTTGTTGAGTTTCAGGCACTGGGTCGAAAGATATGTCCATTTGAATGTTTCGAGTTGGTTCTATACAAAAATGGTGAAAAATAGTTAACAGAATAGGTCCGCAGGCCTGAAACTCACTTGATGACTTTTGGCACCAAAATACAAAAATGTAAAAATTTTCCCGCAGCCCCGCAATTCACTTTTGGCAAAAAATCATCTTCAAGCCCATTGGCCCATATTATCCATTTGGGCGAAAAATCTCTCCCAGGCCCACCGATTGAATGCAATTGAGGCTTGACATGTGGCTCCTTGGGCATCAGTGGAGGTGTAGATCACTTTTTTACTTTACGCTTTCTTGGGGTAAAAATTTCAAACTACCTCCGACGACCCGTCGAGCCACTTTGAATTTTCAACATGGCCACATGCCCCTTTGTAGGCCTTAGGCATTTTTATTCATTTGGCTTTAAGATCCCACGTGGGCTTGCAGGCCAAAAATTCACTTTGTGCCCTATTTGAAAAAAGAAAAAAAGTTCCAAAACTCCCCACAGACCCACCGGCCCGAAATTCACTAAGGCAAAAAATCATCTTCGGGCCCATAGGCCCGCATTTTCCATTTGGGTGAAAAGTCTCTCCCAGGTCCGTTGGCTCGCAACTTTCAAAATATGAGGAGTTAGAAGGAATTCTCTATATTTTTGGAAAGGGGAAGAAATTTCTCACTTGATGAAGATGCTTTTATGAAATCTTAAGTGTTTAGAATATCAAAAAAATTGGATTGAAGCAATAAAAGAGGAAAAATGGGTGCATTTAACCAAAAATAAACATAAGCTTATTTTGGATAACAATTTGGGGCCTCAAAGGGGACATCTGCCTACTAGATGAAGAGATCAGCTTCCTTTTGAAGCATCCATTGGGCATGGAGTCATAATTGATAGCCTGATCTAATCTGAACTTTGGAAATCTGATCCCTAAGCCACTTGGACATTGTTGGAACCAGAGTTGACCCTAAATCTTTTGGAAATAAGCCCTTTGAGACTTGATTTTAGTTTCTCTGCATATTTTCTATTTTAAAATTAGCAACTATCATGGTGACCATGGGTCTCCTTGATGCAAATGCTAAAGGTCATGGTGCATTCACCTGGAGGCACATCAAATTATATAATGACACAAACTTGGAGCAACAAAAAACATATGTCACAACACTTAGGGAAATAAAACCTACGCTACAACAAAATAATGTGCATACACACTATAGAAAATTGAAAACCTAGGCTAATATTTTACAAGAGCAAGGAATTTTTCCTTTTAGTAGCAGTGTTTGAGGTAGATCCCATTGACTGGGATCTGCAATTCTTCACCATCTAACTTAGTCAGTTGAAAGACATTGGTACTTATACATCTTGTGACCATGTAGGGGCCATTCCAAATGGCATCAAACTTGGGATGCTTTCCTGGTTGTGCTTAATCTACATCCCACTTAAAAAATAAGTCCCCTTCTTAAAAGGTCCCTTTTCTTACTTTATTATCAAAGGTATTCTTGATCAATACTCGATTGTTCTCCATGACCTGCATTACATGCTCTCTTGCCTCTTATACTTCCATCAGATCTGCATACTTGATTGTCATAGGTTCAAACTGAGCCAGTTCCAACTGTTTAATGAGCTCTAAAGTGGGAAATTCCAACGATATGGGAAATACTGCCTCTTTTCCATATACGAGCTTATATGGGGAGCTGCCTATGGACCTTTTGGATGTGATCCTATCAGCCCATAGGGCTGATTTGAGCTTTGTATTCCAATTTCTCTGATTTTCATCAAGAGTCTTGATAATCCTTAGCAGGTTCTTATTTTTGGACTCTGTGTGGCCATTACCTTTAGGGTAATAATTTGATGAAGTGTTGAGGTACACACCATTCTTGACTGCCCAGTCAGTGATCCTTGTACCAAGGAATGCCAATGAATTATCTGATATAATGGTGGTAGGGACTCCAAACCTGGTGGCTATTCCTTCATATAAATCCAAGATATTGGATTCATTTACTTCTTTTAGTGCCACTACTTCAGTCCACTTGGTGAAATAGTCTATTGTAGTAATTATCCACTTGTGGCCTTAGCTTGAATTTGGGTTAATCACCCCAATGAAATCTAGTCCCCACTACATGAATGGTTGATCCACTAAAATTAAACGAAGGGGTAGGGATGATAGCTTCTCCTTTCCTATGAAGAATGCACAATTTTTACACTTCTTGACCCATGAGTAGCAGTCCCTGAACACTGTAGGAAAATAATAACCAAATTTCATGATCTTGACAGCTATTACTCAAGGGGAAAAGTGACCTCCCACTTCTCCATCATGGAACTCATGCAAGAATCTCTCAATTTGGCCTATCTCAATGCACCTCAATAGAACACTATTGATATCCTTTGTAAACAAGACACCACCAATAAGAACATATGGAATGGATTGTAGTCTAAAGTATCTTCTCTTTGATTTTTTCCATTCTGGGGGGCACAAATCTATTTGGAGGTAATGCACCAAGGCTTGGGTCTAACATGTAGTAGGTGCATCATTAGCTGGTTGCTCTTGATAATTTTGTAGAAATAGGAAAACCGCTTTTCCACCCACTGACTCAACTTGTTGCTTACAGATGAGCTATTCACACAAACCCTTTCCTCAAACTAGTTTAGTCACCTTGATCTCAATGTCATTTTACATTACCCGAGTGATCTAACATGCTCTCTTGTCATTTAACTCATTTTTCAGTAGAAAATACTTGACACCAACATGGGACACTAGCAGTTGAATCTTATTTTTTGAGACCAAGTGTTTGAACTTCTTCAAGATCCTAATAACATCAAGGACATGTTTTTCAATGAAAGCATATTTTACCTCATAGTCCTCCAAGCTCTGACTGAAGAAGGCTATTGGTTGTTCTGAACCTTCCTCATTAGTCTGGACCAATATGGCTGAGATGGTGTCTGACCTTTTAAAACCATATAACATAAAGTCTTTTGAGAAGTCTAGGTTAATAAGAGTTAGAGCTTGTGATATTGCAAGATTGATGGCCTCAAAACTCTCTTTTCATTCTGCTATCCATTTAAATGCAAGACTCTTCTTTAACATCATTGCTAAAGGCTTCACAAGAGTGGTAAAGTTAGGTACAAACCTACGAACAAAGTTTATCCACTCCAAGAAGATTTGGAGATATTTTTTTTTTGTGGCAATGGAAGTGTCTGGATGGCTTCCACCTTTTCAGGATCAATTTTCAACCCTTATCTCGAGACAATGTGGCCCAAAAATTTCCCCTCATGAGCTATGAACACACAATTCTTTGGGTTCAATGATACTCTGAACCTTATACACCTTTGAAACACTTGCTTGAGGTAGAAGATATGGTCTACAACATTCTTTAAGAAGATGGTAATATCATCTAGATACACCAGGACAATATTGTTGATTAGGCCTTTGAATGCCATGTCCATAGCTCACTGAAATGTTGCTCCAACATTTGATAATCCGAATGACATCTTCTTAAAAGCATATGTGCCCCATTTGGTGGTGAAGTCCACCTTAAAATGATATTCCTCATTCACCATTATGTGGTTATAGCCTGAGTATCCATCTAGCAATGAAAACCTCTCAGAGCCAGCTACAACGTGCAAGATCTGTTCCATTGATGGAAGTAGATAGTGATATTTGAGTGATGCTCTATTCAGATCACATAAGTCTACACACAACCTGATTTCCCCTCTTCTTTTCCTCACAGGCACCAAGTTTATAACCCAAATTGAATGCTTGATAGGGAAGATGATGCTGGCCTCAATTAGCTTGTTCAATTTTTTTCTCATGAGAGGCTCGATGTGAGGATTTACTTGCCTTTGCTTCTATCTGAAAGGCTTAGATCCTGGATCTAGCTCAATAGTGTATTGTGCAAGCTTTGGGTTGAAACCTCTTAAATATTTGTAAGTCTAGGCAAAGGCATCTGAGAATTATTGACAAATTTGAATAAACTCATATTTTTCTTGTTGAGTGCTTACCTTGCCAATCTACAATGTTTTGCCTTCTTCTATGAAAATGGGCTCTGAATCTTCACCTTTTACCTAAATATTCACCTTCTCCTTTCAGAATTAGTCATTTAGGTTGAAGATTGATTCCAAAGTGACAAGACCCTTTGGTAGTTTTTTGGTCCTCAGGTACACCACTTGATCATCATACTACTGCTCCAACCTATCTTGGTTCCTGAAGGAGAACTCAACTTCTTCTTGTAGAAAGTTGACAATTTGTTGATCATTTTTGAAAACTTGCCAGCTTGTGTTGTTGTCTGGGATAGATGGCCTCATAACCAACTTGATATGATGCTAGGATTTATCACTCTTGATACTCTCCACAACATCAAAGGCTGCCCCAATTGCTGCCAATCTGTCTGCTGCTTCATTCTTCTTCCTTGGGATGGAATTGATGTTGAATGCTTCAAAATCCTCGATGAGGTCCCATACCCAGTTCTTGTAGCTCTTTAACAGGTCATTCTTGGAAGAATTTTGTCCTCAGACCTGATTAGAAACTAGTTCATTGCCACCAAACACTTGCAAGTTTATTATACCCCTTTTCCTTTCCCAATGCAATCCATGGACCAAAGCCTCATACTCTGCTATGTTATTTGAACAGGAAAATTAGAAACAAATAGTTGAGTAGTAATTCATACCTTTGGGGGAAATAAGTATAGCCCCTCCTCTAGCTCCTTGTCTACTTCTTGAGCCATCAAAGAATAATTTCCATACATCATTATCATATTTTTGGTTCAGCTTAATGATGTTAGGAAGAGGGTGATTCTGCTCATGTAAACAATAGACTCCTAGCTCAAATCCCTCCATCTCCTTATAAGGGTCAAAAGCATGCCTCCTATTTTCCCACTCATTAAGAGTCAATTATAGAATACAAATAAGCTTGGTATCTGCTTCATAAGTGCTTGGGAGGTCCTCTTGATCAAAGGCTGAAAAATTAGAATTGATCAGGATGGGTACATAAGACTCAATATGGTAATCGGAAATGGGATCAGATCTAATTGTGGCCTTAGCTTCATACCTTGTTCTAAAGAGCATGCATGACCAATCAACAGAAAAATAGCCCCCAATCTTAGCAGTGAAGTCTCTTAACAAACACAATGTAAAATGTGGTGGCAAGTGTATGACTTATATGTTTTGCAATACAATAACATTGGGGTAGGCGTGTAGTGTGAGGCTGAAATCCTTGATGATTCAAACAGTTGTCATTACCGTTGTCCCATCCAATTTCACTAACCCGTAGAGATGACTTCGTATTGAAGACCCAACTGATCGGCTATTTGCTTTGGCATTACAGAGCTACTTGCCCCCAAATCAATCATGCAATTATGTACCAATTTGTCCCCAATGATGAATGAAACATAGAATGGAGGGGGATTCAGATTCTTACCTTGTTGTCTTCCATGGTTTCCCTTAGGCTGAGCCGCATTGGTAAACACTTTCTCTTGTTGGTTAGGGGGCTGATTTGAGCTTGACCAATTGGCCATAGTAGTCTGCAACAGATCTCTCTGTCCTGGGATAGCCAATGACTCCCACATTGAAATATTCACATTTTTCTTCTTCATTTGTTCAATGATGTTAAATGAGCTATCCTTTTTCTGCCTTTTTCCTAGTACATTTTTCTCTTGCACATGGGTCGATACATCCAGTGTCTGAGTGGGTTTGGAAGTTGGATTGGACTGACTTTGCATATTGGGAGTTACATTCTGAGTGCTCAATACCTTGTGGGGTGATGGAGGGTTGAGGATTACCTGAGTTTTGTTGATTGTCCCTCTCCAATATTCCTTTTCTTGGATCACGTGTATTGGCAACTACACTTTGATAAGGGGCTTGATTCATACCACAGAAATCTTCAGCCTTCCAATTGACAAGCATAGCTTCACTTGGAGAAGCCTCTTGTTGAACTCCTTGCTACTAATTTTCCCCTTGGCTAGACTCTTGTGACACACCAATGGTCTGTACCATCAAGTCCTGGTTTAGTATGCCATTAACACACATTGATTGGTTACATGGCTGATTTCTTGGGAAACATCAATCATACTCTTGTGCCATAATATTATTTTGTTGGAACCAAATCCCTTGATATTGAAGTTGTGTTTGGATCATATGACCAGAAGGGCCTAGCAGCTTGAAGTTTAGCTTAGTTTTGGTTTTGATTTGTAGAGAGCTGGTAGTCTATTTTGCTGATATGGGGGTCTAGCCTTGTTGGTATCCAAATTGATTTCCCCTGGAGACTGAGAAGCATAACAGTTTTAGGACACTGAGGACAGAAAGATCATATTATAATTTGACTCTTTTTCACTCGGGCATAAGAGAAATGGATAACACCTTCACTAAGGATTTGATCTATCCTCACTGCTTTAGGCCCTGCCTTTCGACCAGGGTGAGAGGACCCTTTTTGTAACCTCTGTCGGTGAAGGAGAATGAATATATCCTTCTTTGCAAAAATTTGAAAGGAGACCTTGAGATAATATGATCAATGCACCATAATTTAACTCTCACGTGTTGTCACTTCTAAAGAATGGTGATATTTCCTAAACAGGGTTAAGGTTACTAGAGACATTATGGAATCTTGATTGCTTCTGCATATTTTAGGTAGTAGAATTTATACATTTGTGGACACACAGGGAAAATAGGGGTAGTTCAGGTAGGATTCATTGTTTTTGAATAATTTTGGTGGGAGATTAAGCAGGATAAAATTTATTATACCAAGATATTTGAGAACCTTCACTAAAATTTGGAAAGCTAAATGACAAAAAGATTCAGAATAGCTAAAATATTCCTTCAACCAGAAGGTGTGCATTAATGGATCCCCAAATTTTCATGGTTTCACACAATCTCCAAGAATTTAACATGAAGGCTCGAGCTAAAGACTCAATTAAACATAAAATACCCTTGGTTCCTCATGCCTAAGATACACTCAAAGAATTACAGACAATCTTTATCAACAAATAACAGTGAAGTGATTTTAAATTGTTATCTCATTAGAGGATGAAGGCTCTTCTCGAAATGAAATTACAAATTCCACTAAACTATCAGAGGGACGAGATCCTATGTGATTCGGAGGGACTTTAACACAAGAATGCAATAGGAATTAAAAAAAACTACTTGTAGACATTCTGAAATAAAGCAAACACAATTTTCTCCAAGATTGACACAGATTAACTCAAAATTGATTAAATTCATCAGCAGGGGAAAGTTTCTTTGAACAGTCTCAGAGCTTGTCAATGGTTGTACACTCATAACCAACTTGACGTGATTGAAATCTAAAACACAAGAAATTAACAGTTTCTCAGATTGGTCTCTCAGGAAGATGGGCTCTCTCAAATTTTTTCATAAGAATTCAACCCCCGACATTTTACAAGAGTATTCTCATTACATTTATACATTTCACATTCTCACTCATCCCAAATTTTTCCCCCAAAAAGAAGAATATTTGAAGAACCTTTTCTTGTTACCAATTTACATCAGAAAGTGACATTTAACAAATTCATACTCGAAAGCTACCAGGTGGAAAAATTAGGAACTGATCACATTTCTCAAACCCTCAACTAATGACTGGGATGCCATGCCACAAATTTTTGATAGTCCTTCTAATCATTCTTATTCTGTCATGTGAGAAATCCCCATTTTAATCATTTTCCAGAGGCTCTGTACAGCTAGATCTGATAGGTAATCCTTTTCACCCTCGAGGAAACACCTTTTTCATCCTTTTGAAACCTTCTCTTTCATCTTTCCCACAACTCTCTCTGTATCTACTTCTCTGGTAATTCACATTTTTACAAGTGCTTGAGCAATTCCAACTTCAAAATATCAACCTTAACAATTCTTGGACTCACAAATTAAGATCTAAATCCATTCAATGGCACTTTACAGATAAAAATGACAAGGAATTTCATCAAAAATGATGAAAAATAGTGCGTATTCACATCTCCAGGAGTCTTGGAGCAAAAATGGCAGAAAAATAGGTGAAATGCACAACAATTATTGATTCTGCCCCTTCTCAACTCTAGATTAGAGTTGTCCACATGTTTTCTTGGCTCAACTACAAAGGTGAGGTACAATGGCAAGTTTCCAAACAAGCACGGGCCTTCCATGTGCCTTGGGCCCAAGAAAAATTCCTTTTGGCCTTTGAAAAGTTCTTAGTATAAAAGGATCCAGCAGAAGCCTCTAGGTGTCTCCATGGTGCTCTTTTGATATAGTGCCCAAAAAATAGAGGCCCCAAATGAGCACGGGCTCACCATGTGTCTCAGTCTGGCAGAGTTGTTGAAAAAGTTTAAGGACTAGCAGAAGGTGCCATGTGTCTAGGGTCTGAGAAAGTTTTCCTTGGCTGTTGAAAATTCCAAGCAAGGGAAGAGTGAGTGGAAATGTCCAAGTGTCCTTCTGACACTTCTTCAAAAAATGGAGACCCCAAAATTTAGGGGCACCACGGTCCCCAAACATGGCAGTCCCTCCACGTGTCTCAGGCCT
Source organism: Taxus chinensis (assembly GCA_019776745.2). Taxonomy (NCBI): domain Eukaryota; kingdom Viridiplantae; phylum Streptophyta; class Pinopsida; order Cupressales; family Taxaceae; genus Taxus; species Taxus chinensis. Next base: position 191,047,341 of record CM034150.1, on the reverse strand, counting down.
TAGAAAATTTCTTGAAAAGTTTTAAGTATACAAAGGAGCCAACGGAAGCCTCCACGTGTCTCCTTGGCGCAACTTTGATATGGCACCAAACAAAGTGGAGACTCCTTGGCGTAAACTAAGAGTGGGACCTAGAGATCCATGTGCTGGCCATGGTCCATGGTGTGAAGAGTTGTACCAGATATGAAAAATGTCTAAGTCTAGTCAGGGCCAACGGAAACCTCCACGTGTCTCCTTGGCGTAACTGCAAAGGTAGGACCCAAGAGGTGAGATTCCTCAAATGAGCACCGACCCTCCACGTGTCCAAGAATTGAATTAAAGTGGGCCTTAGAGTTTCAAAATACCCAACTGAGCCATGCCAATCAGAAAGGACCACCTAGTTGAAGGTGCCAGAGGGGAAAACACACATGTCAAACCGTAAAATATAGGGAACTTCACCATTTACACTTGGAAATGAATTTTTCTTTAAGGACAAAGAATTTTGAAATCATATAAGGCCCAAATGTGATCCACCGAGCCACATCGAATCAGAAAGGACCACATTTCCATAGATATTGGGACAAATATTGATAGGGAAAACAAAACGTGACTGTGGAAAAACTAAAGGAAGGGAAAAGACCTGAATTTACGCCCAAGTTACAAATTATTTCATATGGATAGAGGAATGGAAAAGAAAATTATGGACTTAATGTGATCCTCAACCAAAGGAAAGTAATGATCATGGAAACCAAATGAAGGACAAATATTTCATGTATCAACACAGGGAGATAGGAAATATGACAGAGCCCGCAAAAAGAAGAATTTCAAGGACAAACGAGGCGGGATTAAATTGAGCACCAACACCGGCTCCGACTCAGGGATGGACACTCCCTGTGAGTGCCACAAGAACAAATAGAAGACCAAGTGCCAAAAATAAACCATTGGGCAATGGAATCAAAGAATAAGCTTGCAGAGTAGAACAATAATAACCAACTCCCCCAAGGACAAACTGAGAAACCAACAAAATGACCGCTAAGGACCAGGATGAAACAAAATAGAAAAACATGAGAGCAGAAAGAAACTAAAAGACTATACATTGTACAATGGTGTGCACCTTGATTCAAAGAAAACAATCAAGGAAAATTTTGAAGTGCCTTCGATTCTGGATATGACCATGCTAAGCAGTTCTGATATGTCTTTAACAGCTAGTCATATGATTGTTTCTCTTTTCCATCCAAGTTACTATCTGACCATATTTTTTTAGGCTTATCCTTTGTGCCTGTGTCAAGTTTTTCAACATCTCTCAAGGCTGCATCAAACATCAAAGTTCCAAGAAAAACAATCTTCTCAGGATATCTGCATTGATCAATCTCATAATCCTTGAAAACAACATAGCTCACAGAGTTATCAATATCAATATCTGCATGCAATACTTCATAAGAAGCATTGTTAGGGTCCTCAATGAGATATAACATTTTATTTCACCAGGTAACCTCACAAGGCTTCCCTCAATTGGTATGGTGGCATAAGACATGTCTATTTGCACACTTCCATCCACACTAGCAACCCATTTTCTTGATAACAACATTCCCCATTTGGCAGGGCAATCAACAATAACAACATCTAGCTTTAATTTCTTTCCTGGGTAGGCTGCAAGTTACACCATCAAACCCTTGACACATCCAACCACTGGAACCTCTCTGGAATCCACAGCAGTGCACTTCCTATAAGTTACTGTTACCTTGAGATCCAACTCATTCATGAACTTAAGAGGCATAACATTGCATGATGCTCTAGAATCAAACATACAGTTGTGTAACAACTTATCCTTAATAATCAGAGTAGTGAAAAATGGATCCACCTTCAGCTGAGACTCAATCAAGGATGTTCCCAAATATACTTCAAGTGGCTCACCTAGTTCTTCTAGTACTTGGGGTTTTTCCAACTTTGCAATGGCAAGAAGAACCTCAACATTGTTTACATTTTATGCCTTGGGTGACCTTTTCTTCTTTAAATCCCAAATATTTGAATGCTCTGTTCCTATGCTCAGGGATTCTAAGAAATTCAATAATAGGAACATAAATCTTGATCTAACTTAAGATATGTGCTTTGTCACAAGGAACATATTTGGGTAAGGCAGTGCTAGGAGGAAGGTTTATAAATTCATCTGATGGCACATGATTGTTTATAGTTTAAGCATGGGAAGGGATACAACTTTTATTTTGGGTGAAAAATCCTTTTTCAGATGCATCTCTATTAGGGGTTTCCTTAGGGATACTGGTAGGCACCGGAATTTTTGGTTTAGCTTGAGGCCCTGTCCCTTTGAAAACTTTTCTCCTGGTATTATATTCCTTTTCATGGTCATCCACATCATTCATTAACAACTACCTATCCTCCTCAGAAGGGATTCCTCCATCATACTTCTTAATCATTAGAGTTGCTCTTAGGTACTCAAAATCATTATTAGGAAGTTCAGAAGCTTGTACCATATCTATTTCTAAAGTATGAGAGGGAGGAACAAGAGGTACCCAGTGAATGCAATCCCAAAAAATTACAACAGTTCTTACACTTATTACTTCAATTGAAGTTGCTCCTTGTTGTGAGCTTGTTGAGTAATCCACCATGCATGCATCATCATCATTGTTATCATCATCATCAGATTCTTCAACTTGATGATCTACTTCACATGGCGGGTGGGGTAAGAAACATTTGTCACACCAATCAATTTCATTTGTCTCTTCAACAAAAACAACTCTGGCATTTAGAGGATCAGGCACTACTCTATTTTCCCTAGCTTGGGATTGTCTAGCTCCCATGGGTCCTTTACCTCTGTCATCAGATCTCTGATCACCCCTAGGATGATTTGCAAATCTGTATCTTGTCCTTGTTACCTATACTGACCTTGAGAACCTTGTCCAATTCCTTTATTTTCCTGGCTAGCTTCTAAGATATTTCTTTGATAGCTCCAGCCAAAGTTCTTTACAACATCCTCAAGATCCATAGCTTTACTTGATTAAGGCTTCTCTTGGATTGATTAGCTTGATACCTTGCCTCTTAGGAGGTCTTACCAACTGACTTTGATATTATTTTCAATCTGCAAAGCCATGGTGAAGGCCTGCCTCAATGTTGTTGGGTTCTTTTCTCTTAAATAATAGGCATCTTTCTTATCAAAATCATCAGAGTATTTTATTAAAAAAGAAACATCACTTGGCCTCAGGATCATAGGAAGCCTATTTAGGTTCTTATTGAACCTTGTATTGAAGTCATGAATAGACTCATTAGGATTCTTTTTTATATTTTCAAATTCTAATAAAAGAAACCTAGGATCTATTTTATCTCCATACTGCAATCTAAAATCATTCTTCATTTCTATCCAAGAATCAATGGAATTATCTGGCAAATATTTATACCAATCCCTTGCATCTTCTTCGAGAGTATGGATAAAAAATTTAATGTACACATCCTCAAATTTTATTTCAAATTCCTCCATCATATTGATAAAAATCTTTAAGTTTTGATCCCTAGTAATGGCATTATTTCCTTGAAATTTAGGCAATCTATTTCTAATATCTTGGGGCACAACATTTGGATATCCAGCCATACCTCTGAAATTTATAGGACCAAAAGTGTTCACAACAAATGGAGGTTTGGGTGGGGGTTGGGCCATATTGTTTTGGGGAGGTGATCTTACAGGAGAAACATAATGATGAGGAGTGAGGGGCCTGTGGAGCACAGGAATACAATTCTCAGAATGGATGTTCTCTAAAAACTATGTTTCTTGGAAGATCCTATCAGCTTTGGAGAATACAGGGACAAAATGAGATGTAAATATTTCAAATACAAAAGAAGGACCCTCTCCAGTTGGAGAATTCAGATTTACAAAGAGACTACCTGATTTAGAAGCACTTGAGGAAGTATTGCAATCTTCAATCACAGGCTGATCAGTTTCACCAAAGGAGATCTCTTTTCTTGATGCTTGATCTCCAACAACCTTCCAAATTCTTATTCCTTCTAAATTATACTTTCCCAACTCTGGAAACAACCTTCTAATAGGGTCCTTGGTGAAGACAGATCTTCTTACTTCTAGATTTGCAGAGATTAATGAAAAATCTTACTTGATATGTTTTAAGACACTGGTATTTATTAAGAATTTAAACAACATGGAGTCACCACTAAGGATTTTCACCTTAGTTTGTGCAAATGCACTATGAAAGACCTATCAAATGTCTATCAATACCAAATTCATGCAAAGCTTACAATATCTACTCTTATTCTACCCAAATTTGTCAATGATGATACAAACTTTAGTGCAATAACTATATAAGCTGGAAATATTACACTCAAAACTTACAACTTTAAACAATTCTTATAGTTCTAAATAGATAATGATGTTTCTGCAATGTATTAGCACACAACATGTGTAAGAAGTATTACCAGGGTTTGTATGTATTACATTTGTAAAATACTTCAAAGAGTCCCTGGTAACGGTGCCATTCTGGTGTTGTTGACGGGCCAAATGGATATGAACTTGAAAAAAATCAATAAATCATCCCTAGGCAACGGTGCCATTCTGGTGTTGTTGCCACAAATAGGTTCCATTATTTCAAATCATCCCTGGTAATGGCACCATTATGGTATTGTTTACGGGCTAAATGGATATGAACTGACAACAAATCAACAACTCATCCTCAGTAACAGGTGTCAATCGGGTGTTGATATCTAAATTGATTCTCCCCTAGAGACTGAGCATCATCACAATTTTAAGCAAGACATTGAGAGATAGACAGATCATATTATAAGTCATTTTGTAGCTGGGGAGGGGATTTGTTTGACTGTTTATCACTCAAGCATCAGAGAAATGGATAGCACCTTCACTAAGGATTTGATCTATCCTCACTGCTTTAGGATGTGCCTTTCGACCAAGGTGAGAGGACCCATTTTGTAACTGTTGTATATATCATTCCCCCCAGGTAGATATAGGCAAGCAGAAGAATAAGGAAATCAAAGGAACCCAAAACCTGATATTTATGGCGCACCTTCAGAAGGCGCAGGTAAAGGGTGCATGAAAATGGATGTCAACATGAAGATAGATGAGCCAGGGCACAGGTAAAGGGTGCATGAAAATGGATGTCGACATGAAGATAGATGCGCCAAGGCGCAAGTAAAGGGTGCATGAAAATGGATGTCAACATGAAGATAGATGCGCCAGGGCGCAGGTAAAGGGCGCATGAAAATGGATGTCGACATAAAGATAGATGCGCCAAGGTGTAGGTAAAGGGCGCATGAAAATGGATGTCAACATGAAGATAGATGTGCCTGTTGTATATATTTACCCCCTGGGTAAATATAGATAAACGCAAAGAGAAATCAGATTTCGGAGGCGGAGAAACATGGCGTAGAAGCATGTCGGAGAGGCGGATGAACCCGATAGCAAAGAAGCATGTCGCAAGGGTTGGAAAACCCGACATCAAAGAAAATCGGGTTTCGGGTTTCGGAGAAACATGGCGCAGAAGCATGTCGAAGGGGCGGATAAACCCGACAACAAAGAACACGTCGCAAGGGATGGAAAACCCGATGCTTGAGGAAAGTGGGTTTCAGAGGTGGAGAAACATGGCGCAGAAGCATGTCGGAGGGGCGGATAAACCTGACAGCAAAGAACATGTCGCAAGGGTTGGAAAACCTGACGCAAAGGGAAAGCGGGTTTCGGAGGCAGAGAAACAAGTCGGGGAAGCATGGGGTGGAAACATGTCGAGCCATCCTTCGAAGTCCGATGCAAATGTAGAGGAGAACCCCGAACCTGACAGGTAGACAGACCCTGACGTGGGAAATATTTAGATCGCCATAACTTTTCACAGGGAGCTCAGTATTCACACAAGGTTGGACTTTTCAGAAATCTCTCGGCATCCTCTACCCAAATACGAACTGGATATATTTAATTGGGTGGGAAAAAGTTCTTAAAAATGCAAAAATACAGTTCGTCATGTTTTGAGTTGTTGGGGATCCCACCTACCGCCATTATGGGATGAGTTAGGTGCAGTCTTGGAGGTGGTTGGGGCAGAATTTGAATCATTATCTTCTCCCTCTTTTTTTCTCATATAAATGGTAAGGAGAGGCTCTTTGAAAAGTGTTGGACATTTTTGTTTTGCATCCCCCCTTCTCTCCTGCTTGCAAGAGAATTTGTGGAGCCTTCAAACCTCCCATATGGATTGTAATGCCATTTTTTGCCTCTTGGCCACTGCAATGTATTGAATCGATTCTTGAGTGATATATATATGTCTGTGATTGATTCTAAACCCTCTCATGCATTTATTGCTATCATTTCTGATCTCTTATTGCAGTTTGGTTACCTGTGCATGGTGTTGTATTGCGTTTATGTGGTCTGTGTTTATTGGCAAAACATATGTTCTTCATTCCTCGGTGCATCACCTCCGTAGTTTAGGTTTTATTTTTATGCATTGTCTACCCTGTCTTCTTAGAAAGTTAGATTAGGATTTTGGTAAACCCTCTGCGTTTTATTCGTGCATCTGAATAGAGGAATAGGAGCCGGCCTTCATCCGGAGAGCTTTTCCGATTTCGCAAGGTCTCACACTTGGGAAAAGCTCCATGTTGTGCAATCGCACTGAGATTCTCAACCCACCATGTTGCAGAGTCCCAGGGGTGCTGCATTTTGACACCAACAGTTTTGGCACGCCTGGTGGGACCAAGAGGTCATTCCATTAAAATTTGAAGGAGTTTTCACGAAATTCAGACTGAGAAAATTGCAAGTTTTAAAATTTCAGATTTTGCTCCGTCCTTGCCGAACCCCGAAATCATTTTTCAAGGGTTTATCTTGCTCAAAATAGGTCAAAATTTCAACAATTGGTAGATCTGAAGGTAATCTTAAAAAGGGTATCTTTAGTTTTTTGATATTTTGATTTCCAAAATTTCGGGTTTTTTTTTGAATTTCAGGTTTTCGGGTTCGAGAACATCAAAGCAGCAATTCGGGTTTTGGGGGATGTCGGACATGTTCCAAGTTCCGACACATGGCAATTCAGGTTTTGTGAGTTGCATCGCATGACCTGATTTCCGCCTGTAATTTTCAGGGATCCGCAGCTGCACAACAAGGCCCAAATTCTGGATTGAAGATTGTCTCCTCTAGGTCCTTCAAATTTTAAATGATATTTTCAATATTATCAAGTTCGGTGTGTAGCTTGGAAAAATCTAGTCTTTTGAGGCTCGTTCTATAACACATCTGGCGACTCCGAAGGGATAGAGTTCAGTGGTGTAGTAGCACAAGTTGCCCAGGCACATGAGAAGAATTCGAACAAGGTCTAATACTCGAGAAGAGGGGCTATTTTTCCACTTACAACTATCACCAGGAAGAGGAAGGAGAGGAAGAAGACCACAAAGATCACCATCCCCACCTAACAGGACTTTGTCTACACCTCCACCTGGTAGGCCTTTTCTCGCATCAACCAGGGTTCTCAGGCCAATCATAATGGCGCATCTACCACTGAACCCCTTTGTCAATTTCACGGGTAGTAGTCCACTTGCCCTAAATGCTCGGAATCAAATTCTAGTTGCAGCGCTAAATAATATCCCCTATTTCACAGGAGAAAATCATACTACTCGTATTGATCACATCCAGGATATTGCTAATGCATGTGTAATCCATGAAATAAATGAAATGGATGTTGCAGTCAAGTTATTGGCTTCATCTTTCAAAGGTAAGGCCTTACAATGGTTTAGGAGCCTAACAGCAGGGTCTATTACGAATTGGAACCAACTTTGTTAAGCTCTTTGCAACCAATTCAGGGAGAGGGCAGATAATTTGTCCTTATTGGAACAACTGACAACAATCAAAAGCGATCCTAATGAACAAATGACAGATTTCAACTTCAGATTCCAACGGACATGGGATAGGATTCCAATAGCTGTTAGACCAACTAGCGAAGGAGCATTCCTTTATTTCTTAAAGGCTATAAATTCAGATATAGCCATGATGATCCAATCAATGGGAGGGACAACGCTGCCAGGGGAATATGACACAGTGATCAGAGTAGAGAACTATTTGATCCAAGCTGGCAAGCTTGCACCAAGGACACCAATGCCTCTCTATCCAGATATGGGAAATCCTACAACCAGTCAAGCACCAGAGTTGAATCCCATTCCAACTCCTAGAAATCAAAGCAATAATGAGGCATCCACATCTTCAAATACTTCAAAGGAATTGCAGGAGGTCATGAAACAGCTGCAGAACCTCGAAAATGAGCTAGTGACTATCAAAAGACAACAAGCTCAAAGTGCTAGACCGTATCAGCCTCAAGCACAGTACCAAGCTAGACCCTCATACCAATAGAATAGACCACCACCAGCTCAGGCTACGAATCAAAACCAAAACCAAGGACAGCCTCAAGCTGCCAGGCCATTTCGACCGTATGATCCAAATACAGCGATGTCCTCAAGAGCCTTGATCCCGACACAAAATAACATGGCACAGGAGTATGACTGGTGTTACCCTTGTAATCTACCTCACAATCAGTCGGCATGTTTCAATGGTGCACTGAATCAGGCCTTGATGGTGCAAACCATTGGTGTTCCTCAAGAACCAAGCCAGGAAGAGAATCAGCAGCAAGGAATGCAACAAGAAGGACCTCCAACAGAAACCACATTGGCCAATTGGCAAACGGAAGACTTCTGTGGAGCTAACCAACAACCTTTCCAAGGTGTGGCTGCCAACACATGGTCAAAGAAGAGAAGCATGGAAGAGGGACAACCATCTAATCCAGTTGTTTCTCAGCCCACTCTTACACAACAAGGGGTCAGTAGACCAAACGCAGCTCCAAATGTGTAAAATCAGCCTAAGGTACCTGTTGTAGCAACACATGCACCTGTTCAAGCTCTAGAAAAGCTTGCACCGAGTAAGTGACAGCAAAAGGACAATTCATCCCCCTTCAACATCATCGATCAAATGAAGAAGACACATGTGAACATTTCCATGTGGGAATCACTTGCGATCCCGGGGCAACGAGATTTATTGCAAGCTGCAATGGCTGATTGGTCTGCCACAAATGCATCAAACTAGGGACATGAGAAAGTTCTCACTAATGCAGTGCAACATGATGGGGGCCAGACACGAAAAAATTTGAAGCCTCCACCTTTCTATGTTTCATTGATTGTTGTAAACCACTTGGTACACAACTGCATGATAGATTCAGGAGCAAGTAGTTCAGTGATGCCGAAGCAAATAGTGGATCAACTGGGTCTGAAGTATGAACCAGTGTTAAAAGGAGTAGTACAGCTAGATGGAACAGTAATGGGAACAGTTGGGGTCATCAAGGGGTTAAGCCTAACACTACATTCATGTTCTAATGCTACAGTTTTGCAAGATGTGTCTGTAATTGACCTTCCGCCACTCTTTGCGTTATGTTTATCAAGGGACTTCACTACAAAGATCGGTGGATATTTATCTACAGATTGGTCGCACATGATTTTCAGGACAAGGTATGGGGCCAAAGCAACAATCAGGTCAGAATCAATTGCCAATTTCCATATTGAGCCTTATGTACCAGGTCCTATCAATGCAAATTGCTCAGCTTTTGATCAAGAGGAGTGTTCAAGTGATCTAGAAGCAGGTACTAAGGTCGAGGGAATTCCTAATTTAACTTTGGATGAATGGGCAAACAAGAGTCATGAATTTGAACCATACAAGGAAATTGAAGAATCTGAATTGGGAGTGTATTGTGTACATGAAGAAAATTCACCCATTCCCGACATCATTCAGCCTGAACAAAAAGATGAAAACAAAGTTTGGAAATTATTCTTCGATGGTTCAAGAAGTAGGCAAGGTGCTGGAGGTGGTGCAATGTTGATTTCACCACAAGACATCAAATATTTTTCAGCTTTTCGTTTCCAATTTTCCTGTTCGAACAACACGGCTGAATATGAAGCATTGATTCATGGAATTCATTGGGCCAGGAAAAGGGGCATAAAGAGCTTGCAGGTGTTTGGAGATAGTGAGTTGATTGTCAACCAAGTTAGGGGACAACATGTCGCAAAGAACGACTTGCTAAAGAGCTACAAGAATAGGGTATGGGACCTCATTGAGGATTTCGAAGCTTTCAGCATTGTGTCCATACCCAGGAAAAAAATGAAGCTGCAGATAGGCTCGCAGCAGTTCGAGCAACGTTTGATGTGGCTGACAACATCAGAAGAGAAAAAACGCAGCCACATATCCATGTGGTTGTGAGGCCAACAGTTCCAGATAACAACACAAGCTGGCAGGTGTTTGAGAACAATCAACAGATCATCAATTTCTTACAAGAAGAGGTTGAATTCTCAGCTAGGAATCAGGACAGATTAGAGCAGTAGTATGGGGATCAAATAGTGCAGCTACGGACAAACAAGCTTCCCAAGGGTTTAGTAACGTTGGAGTCTATCTTCAACCCTAATGACCAGTTTTGTAAGGAAAAGGCTAACATACAGGTCAAGAGAGAAGATTCAGAGCCAATTCGGGTTGGGGAAGGCAAAACACTTCAAATTGGTAAAGTGGCCACTGAACAGGAGAAATCAGATTTCATACAACTTTGCCAAGAATTTCTAGATGTCTTCGCTTGGAGCTATGAAGACTTAAGAGGATTCGATCCAAATTTGGCACAACATACAATAGAATTGGATCTAGATGCTAAACCCATCAGGCAGAAGCAGAGACCTGCCAACCCTCACATAGAGCCTCTGATGAAGAAAGAGCTTAGCAAGCTAATAGAGGCAAGCATTATATTCCCGATCAAACACTCAAGATGGGTTACAAACTTGGTTCCGGTCAGGAAGAAGAGTGGAGAAATCAGGTTGTGTGTAGATTTCTGAGACCTAAACAGGGCATCTCTCAAAGACCATTACCCACTTCCTTCAATGGAACAAATATTGCAAGTAGTATCCAGTTCAGAGAGATTCTCTCTCCTAGATGGCTACTCAGGGTACAATCAGGTGATGGTGAAAGAAGATGACCAATTCAAGACGGCTTTCACCACCAAATGGGGGACCTATGCCTACAAGAAGATGCCATTTGGGCTATCAAATGCTGGGGCCACTTTCCAAAGGGCAATGGATATGGAATTTAAGGGGTTGATCAGCAAAATAGTTCTGATATATCTTGACGACATCACTATATTCTCAAAAAATGCAGCGGATCACCTCTTTCATTTGAGGCAGGTATTTTAGAAATGTAGAAGATTTGGGGTATCATTGAATCCCAAAAAATGCATATTTTTGGCTCACGAGGGAAAACTCCTAGGCCATATTGTTTCAAAGGAGGGGTTGACGATTGACCCAGAAAGAGTTGAAGCAATTCGAGCATTGCCATTGCCAAGTCACAAGAAGGCTATTCAAAGCTTTTTGGGAAGGATCAATTTTGTCCGCAGGTTTGTTCCAAACTTTGCAGCTCTCGTAAAGCCAATAATGTTGATTTTAAAGAAGATCATGGCATTTAAGTGGACATCTGAAGGCAAGGTAATTTTTGAGGCAATAAAAGAGGCTATATCTCAAGCCCCAACTCTCGTCAATCCAGACTTCTCTAGGGACTTCGTGCTATATGCCTTCGGTGGTGGAGACACAATTTCTACAATCCTGGTCCAACAAAACAAAGGAGGATTAGAACAACCAGTTGCTTTCTTCAGTCAAGGCTTGGAGGAATATGAAACTAGATACTCTTTCATTGAAAAGCATGTCCTTGCAGTGATCAGGAGCTTAAATAAATTCAAACACCTAGTCTCAAACAACAAGATCCAATTATTGGTCTCTCATGCGGGAGTCAAGGACTTCCTTCTAAACAAGGATCTGAATGAGAAACGTGCAGGATGGATAACTCGTGTCATGGAGTATGACATCGAGATCAGGGTCACCAAACTAGTATGTGGAAGGGGACTGTGTGAGCAGCTAGCCTTGATTCAACAAGTTGAAGCAGGTAATGAAAAAGAAGCTGTCTTGGTACTACAAAATGACCAAGAACATGAAAATGATGATGTTCCTACTCCTTGTTGGACTCAGAATATGATATACTTCCTACAGACAGGACTATGCCCTCCAGAAATGAGCAAATCAAAGAGGAGATACTTTAGATTACAAGCTATTCCATATGTACTTGTTGATGGTGTTTTGTTCAAGAAAGACATCAATGGAGTTCTATTGAGGTGCATCGGGACAGGTCAAATTGAGAGGGTGTTACGAGATTTTCACGATGGAGACTCTGGTGGACATTTTTCCCCATGAGTAACAGCTCTCAAGATAATGAAGGCAGGGTATTATTGGCCCACAGTGTTCAATGACTGCTATACATGGATAAGAAAGTGTAAGAAATGTGCACTCTTCACAGGCAAAGAAAGACTAGCAGTGCTTCCATTGCACCCAATTTTGGTTGACCAACCCTTTATGCAATGGGGATTGGACTTCGTCGGGGTCATCAATCCAAACTCAAGCCAAGGCCACAAGTGGATTCTCAGGGCAAAAGACTATTTCACCAAGTGGACCAAAGCGGTAGCGCTCAAAGAAGCAAATGAGTCTAATATACTAGACTTTTATGAAGGGATAGTGACCAGGTTCAGTGTGCCGGCCACTATCATATCAGACAATGCATTGGCATTCATAGGTTCCAAGGTTACAGAATGGGATGTCAAGAATGGAATTTATTTGAGCACCTCTTCAAATTATTACCCGCAGGGTAATGGACAGGCAGAGTCCACGAACAAAAATTTGCTAAGAATCATCAGGAGGACTCTGGATGAAAATCAAAGAACATGGCATACTAGGCTAAAATCAGCATTATGGGCTGATAGAATAACACCAAAGAGATCTACATGCAATTCCCCTTACAAGTTGGTCTATGGAAAAGAGGCAGTATTGCCTATATCATTAGAAATGCCTGCATTGGAGTTCATGAAGCAGTTGGAGTTGGCTGAGTTAGAACCAATGGAGGCTAGGTATGCAGAGTTGATGGATTTGGAAGAAATTAGAGAACATGCAGTTCAAACGATTGAGAAAGATCAGGCCTTAGTGAAAAGATGGTTTGATAAGAAAGCAAGAGCAAGGACCTTCTCGGAAGGAGACTTAGTTCTGAAATGGGATGCAGATCGGGACAAACCAGGAAGGCATTCCAAGTTTGATGCCATTTGGAGTGGCCCCTACATGGTCACGGGATATAAAAATAGCAATGCCTTCCAATTGTCTACATTGTACGGAGAATAACTTTCGATTCCGGTCAATGGAATCTATCTTAAACATTGCTACTGAAAAGAGAAAAGTTCTACCCTTGTAAATATTAGCCTAGATTTCAATTCCCCTAAGTGCGTATGCAAATTGTCTTGTTGTAGTTAGGTTTCAGTTTCCCTAAGTGCTTTGGCACAGGTTTTGTTGCTCCTGGGTTGGTTTTCTACAGTTTAGCATGTTCTCAGAGAAGGAGTTGCGATATCAGGTTGGTTTCAGGGTTGCTTATGACTCCATGCCCAATGGATCGCTAAAAGGCCATTGATCTTCTACCTAGCAGGCAGGTAACCCCGTGAGTCGCTAAATTGTTGTATATATTTACCCCCTGGGTAAATATAGATAAATGCAAAGGGAAAGTGGGTTTCGGAGGTGGAGAAACATGGCACAGAAGCATGTCGGAGGGGCGGATAAACCCGACAGCAAAGAACATGTCGCAAGGGTTGGAAAACCTGACGCAAAAGGAAAGCGGGTTTCAGAGGTGGAGGAACATGGCACAGAAGCATGTCAGAGGGGCGAATAAACCCGATAACAAAGAACATGTCACAAGGGTTGGAAAACCCGACGCAAAAGGAAAGCGGGTTTCGAAGGCGGAGAAACATGGCGCAGAAGCATGTCGGAGGGGCGGATAAACCCGACAGCAAAGAACATGTCGCAAGGGTTGGAAAACCCGACGCAAAGGGAAAGTGGGTTTCAGAGGCAGAGAAACATGGCGGGGAAGCACGGGGTGAAAACATGTCGAGCAAACTTCCAAACCCGATGCAAATGCAAAGGAGAAACCCGAACCCAACTGGAAACAGACCCTGACGCGGGAAATATTCAGATCGCCATAACTTTTCACAGGGAGCTCAGATTCACACAAGGTTGGACTTTTTGGAAAGATCTTGGCGTCCTCTACCCAACTACGACTAGATATATTTAATTGGGTGGGAAAAAGTTCATAAAATTCAAAAATATAGTTCGCCATGTTTTGAGTTGTTGGGGATCCCACCTACTGCCATTATGGGATGATTTAAGTGCAGTCTTGGAGGTAGTTGGGGGAGCTCCGAATTCTTCTCTTCTCCCTCATTTTTCTTGTATAAATGGCTGGGAGGGGATTCTTTCAAAAGTTGGACATTCTTGTTTTGGCCTCTCCCTTCTTCTCTTTGGTAGGTGGAGTTGTGGAGCTCAAACCTCCCATTTGAAACTATAATGCAACCTTTGCCTCTTGGGATTTTTGTAGTGTATTGTATCAAACCTTCGGAGTAAATAAATGCATGACTGTGGATGTTTCTCAACCCTCTATGTGTTTCATTTTGCATCCTCCTGATCTTTCACTGCGAATATTTTTATCCATGCATGATATTGCATTGCATTTCTATGGTTTGTGTTTATTGGCAAAACATATGTTCTTCATTCCTCGGTGCATCACCTCCGTAGTTTAGGTTTTATTTTTATGCATTCTCTACTCTATCTCCTTGGAAAGTTAGATTAGGTTTTTGGTAAACCCTCTGCATTTTATTCGTGCATCTCAACAGAGGAATAGGAGCCGGCCTTCATCCGGAGAGCTTTTCCGATTTCGCAAGGTCCCACACTTGGGAAAAGCTCCATGTTGTGCAATCGCACTGAGATTCTCAACCCACTGTGTTGCAGAGTCCTAGGGGTGCTGTGTTTCAACATGAATAATGCCAAGGTGCAGGTAAAGGGTGCATGAAAATTGATGTCGCCATGAAGATAGATGCACCAAGGCGCAGGTAAAGGGCGCATGAAAATGGATGTCGACATGAAGATAGATGCGCCAAGGCGCAGGTAAAGGGTGCATGAAAATGGATGTTGACATAAAGATAGATGCACTATGGTGCAGGTTAAGGGATGTTGACACACACACGGATGTGCCAAGGCGCACCTTCAGGAGGCGCAACATTCTGAGCGTTGACAGGAAGCAGACCCTGACCCAGATATTCAAATGGCCATAACTTTTCACAGGGAGCTCGGATTCACGCAAGGTTGGACTTTTCAGAAAGCTTACGAGGTCCTCTGTCCAACTACAACTAGATATTTTTAATTGGGTGGGAACAAGTTCTTAAAAATACAAAATACAGTTTTCCATTTTTTGGGTTTGCTAAGATTCTCACCTACCACCATAATGGGATGAATTAAATGCAACCTGGAGGTGGTTGGGGTAGGTTTGGAATTCCTCTCTTTTCTCTCTCATTCTTCCTATAAATTTTAAGGAGGGGCTTCTTTCTAAAGGTTGGACATTTTTGTTTTGCCCCTCCCTTCTTCTCTTTGGCAGGTGAACTTGTGGAGTAAAAACCTCCCATTTGAAACTGTAATGCAACTTTTCCTCTTGGCATTTTGCAGTGTGTTGTATCAATCTTTGGAGAAAATTAATGCATGTATGTGCATGATTCTCAACCCTCTCTATGTTCATTTGCATCCTCCTGATATTTCACTTTGAATCTGGTTATCTGTGCATGATCTTGCATTGCATTTTTTATGGTTTGTGTTTATTGGTAAGACAGGGGTTCTTCATTCCTCAGTGCATCACCTTTGTAGTTTAGGTTTTATTTTATGCATTTTCTTACCCAGTCTCCTTGGTAAGTTAGATTAGGTTTTTAGTAAACCATCTACATTTTATTTGTGCATCTGAACAGAGGAATAGGAACCAGCCTTCATCCGAAGAGCTTTTCTGATTTCGCAAGGTCCCACACTTGGGAAAAGCTCCATGTTGTGTAATCGCACTAAGAGTCTCAACCCATCGAGTTGCAGACATTCAGGGGTGTTGTGATTTGACATCAATAGTTTTGGTATGCCCGGTGGGACCAAGAGGGTCATTCCACAAGATTTGAAGGAATTTTCAAGAAATTTGGACTAAAAAATTACAGGTTTTACAATTTCAGATTTTTCACCTTCCAGGCTGAACTTTGAAATCGATTTTCAAGCACTTAACTTGCTCGAAACAAGTCAAAATTTCACCAGTTGATAGATCGGGGATAATCTTCAAAAGGGTATTCTTAGATTTTTGAGATTTGTACTTTCAAAATTTCATGGTTTTTGGTATTTCGGATTTCAGGTTTTCGAAAATCTGGCATTTTCAGGTTTTCGGGACTGTCATTCCAAATCAATTTCCAAACCCTAAAATCTCAAATATACAGGTCTTTCAAAATTTTGAGTTTAAATATTGTCAGGTTTGGTGTGTAACTTGGCAGAATCTAGCTTTTTGAGGCTCATTATCTAACACATCTGGCGACTCCGAAGGGGTAGAATTCAGTGGTGTAGCAGCAAAAGTTACCCAGGCATATGAGAAGAATTCAAACCAGGTCTGATACTCGAGAAGAGGGGATATTTTTCCACTTGCAACTGATGGAACAGCTACATATTTGCACAATACAAACACAGAATATATTATTAATTCTCTATATCTTTCTGCTCAACATATTTGGCTAATATATAGCCAATATAATAGAAGAACTACTTCCTAGAAAATAGGAAGTCAACAAACAACTTACCCGTTTATAACTTTACGGGTACAACAAAACTCTATAATAATATATTGTTAAAACAATATATTATAAAAATTGTAATATCAATTCAACATAATTATAATCTAACTTTTATAATAATGTGAGCACTAATAATAATTCCTAACATTCCCCCCCTTAGTGCGAACATGGGGAAAACCTGCCTTATACTTGCACCTGCTCATGATCTGGTGATTTTCACAGGATGATCACAAACCTCAGGGATGGTTTTGCAAACGGTTGACCACAAACCGAGAATGGTGGTTTTTCAATTGGTTTACCACAAACCACAAAGTGATGGTTTTGCAAATGGATTACCAACAACCAAGAATGGTGGTTTTGCTATTGGTTTACCACAAACCACAAACGAAGGTTTTCAAGTGGTTTACCTACAACCACATCATGATGTGCCAAGTACTATCATCGGCCCTCATCACATTTCACTGTAGGGAATAACATAGGAAATTCTGCTGACATCTGTTGCTCATACATACATAGAAAAAACTGACATACTGGAAATGGAACATTGGAATCATGTTCCCCCCCTCAATGTGAAATTTCCACTTATTGAAATCAGGAACACTACAAACAGAGGCACACCCCACTGGAAGCACTAAAATCAAAATGCACACACACCTGTCACCAAAGCTGATATGTGGCCCCGTCGGTGACTGACGAGAGGCACTGTTCGACCTCCAACCTCCGATGCCTCCTGCCTCCGGTTTCATGCTCAGAACAAGAAGTCTTCAGAACCACTGTCTTCATTTACTTGTTCTTCCTCATTCTCTGATCTTTCTTCAGTAATAAAGTTGGCCCTCAATTCCTTTGAGTTTTCCACTAAGTATATCTTGAGCTCGAGCTCTACAAAATGAAGTTGTATGCCCCTTTTTCTTACAGTAGAAACATTCTCTTTCCTCTTTATATTTAGAAAAAAATTTGTACTTCCTTTTTACATACATTGTTGTTTCTTCTTCTACATCTTCTTTGGTCCGTTTTTCCTCAGCTAGGAGAGCTGATATCATATCTTCCAATGAGTTAGAAGGTATCTGACCAAGAGTGAAAACAACATTACTGTATTTGGGTGGTAAACTATTTAGCAAAATAACTTTTGCATCCTCGTCGTCTACTGGAGCTTTTACTTCTGCAGGTTGTCTCAGAAGAGATCGTAAATTGTTGATGTGACTAGACATTGTATCTCCATCACTCATTTTGAGCTTGAACAACTGAAGTTTTAGGGAAAACTTTGCATTGACTGCTTTTGAACCAAATAATTTTCTCAAAGTATCCCACATGTCCTTCGAGACTTTATCTAGATCAACATAATGTAATTTAGAATCTAAAAGGGCAAGGCCAATAATGGCTTTGGCTTTATCATCCCGTGTTTCCCATTCTGCCAATTTGGTCGGATCTGAAGGTGTTGGATCTTTTCCATCTACTATTCTCCAAAGATTTTTGTTCATCAACTACATCTGGATCTTGACTTTCCATGTGTGAAAATTGAGACCATTGAATTTTTCTAGTGGAATGTCCATTATATTTTAGAGTGTCGGTTTCAACCGAAAATGCACTCGTGAGGCAAATTTTTTTAATTTTTGGACTTTTACAATGACACGACTTTTGACTAAAATAAAAAATGTCAAAAAATAAATATCCTAAAATCACCTATTTATTTTACGGACTTTTATATGACATAAAACATACAAAATAATATTATGAGACAAGACAAAAATAACCCAAATGTAATAATACTACACTTAACTTTCACAATGATATTTTTAAATTTTGAATACCAAATATTTAATTTGACCAAAGTAACACCGAACACTCACTAAGAATGACAACATTCATCATCCTAATGCCCTCTATCCTTTGACATTAAAAACATGACACACATGCATGTTATAAAAAATGGGTTGATACACTAAAGACAATCGAACTAAGATAACTTCAAATTCCAACTATCTATTGTAAACGACTTCAACACAACTCGCAAACTACCTATCGACTATTCAAGCAAGCAAAATTTGACAACCAAATTTTAACACATACGATTGCATGTAGACACGGGCCGCCACGTGTTGGACTGTGCTGGCAGTTGACAGGCTCGAACCAAACCAGGTTGCTTTGTACAGTTTGCATGTTATTTCCCATGCGTAGTAGATCCAGATCCGGATACAGTCATCTCTGTCAATGCTAAATCACTGAAACTGATCTCCTTTTACTGAGAGATCCATCAATTTCTAAGCAAGCATAGGAAGGGATGCCGGAATCATAACTAATTAAGGCCACGAAGGTGTCAAAAGAGACCTGTGGATGCGTGGACTGCACCAGAAATACGTGGAATTTTGGTTGCTTTTTCCCACGAAGGTTTTAGGTGAGCACTCCACATACACCAAAAACGTAAAAAAAATATTCCAGTACTGCACGTGGACGAGTGGGGGCAGGCATCCAGGTCCAACGTCTTCACGTTTTATTGGCACGTATCAAAGATCACAATATCTTCGAGTAGAATCGACACCAATAGAATCCATGCAACAGAAAGAAAATGCCAATAACATCGATTCCAGTGATCAACGTAGGCCTCTGCTAGTTCACGCAGGCAAAAGATTAGAGACGTCTTCCTTATGAAAACTCAAACGATAATGGAT
Organism: Taxus chinensis; assembly: GCA_019776745.2. NCBI lineage: Eukaryota > Viridiplantae > Streptophyta > Pinopsida > Cupressales > Taxaceae > Taxus > Taxus chinensis. The sequence goes on along the minus strand of CM034150.1, from coordinate 191,027,981 downwards.
AACGCAATTCGTAGGGCATTACAAGAATGGTCTGCCCCTCCAAATAATTTAGTTTTTCATCACAGGTAGAATGAAATGTCGCTCTGATATCAAATGATGGAACAACTACATATTTGCACAGTACGAACACAAAATATATTATTAATTCTCTATATCTTTCTGCTCAACATATTTGGCTAATATATAGCCAATATAATAGAAGAACTACTTCCTAGAAAATAGGAAGTCAACAAACAACTTACCCATTTATAACTTTATGGGTACAACAAAACTCTATAATAATATATTGTTAAAACAATATATTATAACAATTGTAATATCAACTCAACATAATTATAATCTAACTTTTATAATAATGTGAGCACTAATAATAATTCCTAACAGCAACTATCACCAGGAAGAGGAAGGGAAGGAAGAAGACCACGAAGATCACCATCTCCACCTAACCGGACTTTGTCTACACCTCCACCTGGTAGACCTTTTCTCACATCAACAAGGGTTCTCAGGCCAATCAAAATGGCACAACCTACAAATCCATTTGTCAATTTCACTGGTAGCAGTCCACTTGCCCTCAATGCACAGAATCCAGTTCCAATCACAGCATTGAAGAACATTCCATTTTTCACTGGAGAAAATCATACTACTCTTGGTGATCATGTCAAAGACATTGCTAACGTTTGTGCAATCCATGAGATAAATGAAATGGATGTTGCTGTCAAATTACTGGCATCTTCATTCAAAGGGAAGGCATTGCAATGGTTTAGGAGCCTTGCAGCTGGTTCTATCCAAAATTGGAATCAGTTATGCATAGTCCTCCATGAGCAGTTTGGAGAAAAGGGAGACAATTTGTCTCTGCTAGAACAATTGACAACTATCAAGAGAGCTCCCAATGAGCAGCTGACTGACTTCAACTTCAGATTTCAAAGGTCTTGGGATAGGATTCTAGTGGCTGTTAGGCCAACAGCTGAAGGTGCTTTTCTATACTATCTTAAGGCTTTGAATTCTGATATTTCTATGTTAATTCAATCTATGGGAGGCACAACCTTACCTGCTACTTATAGCATTGCCATTAGGGCTGAAAACTATATTATTCAAGCTGGTAAGCTGGCTCCTAGGCCTCCCATGCCCTTGTATCAAAAATTAGAAAATCCAAGCACTAGTAAAACACCCACTTTGGCTCCTATTCCCACTCCTAGAAATCAAAGTTCAAATGAAACTTCTACTTCATCCTCTAGTGCTTCAAATGAACTCCAAGAGGTTATGAAACAATTGCAAAACCTTGGAAATGAGTTGGTGACTATTAGAAGACAACAAGCTCAAAGTGCTAGGCCGTATCAGCCTCAAGCGCAGTACCAGGCTAGGCCCCCATACCAACAAAATAGGTCACCAGTTCAGGCTGCAAATCAAAATCAAAGCCAAGTAAGGCCTCCCGCTAATAGACCATTTCATCCCTATAACCCCAATGTCTCATCTGCTTCTAAAGCATTAGTGCCAGTACAAAACAACGTAGCTCAAGAGTACGATTGGTGTTTCCCATGCAATGAACCTCACAACCAATCTATGTGCTTCAATGGTGCTTTGAACCAAGCCTTGATGGTGACAACTACTGGCATAGAGGGTGAAGTGAGTCAAGAAACAAATCAGAAACAAGGGACATCTCAGCAAAACACAACTCCAAATGATACCGCACTTGCGAATTGGCAAGCTGAGGATTTTTGTGGCATGAATCAAACAATTTCTCAGAGTATAGCAACTAACACAAGATCAAAGAAGAGGAATATTAGTGAGGGGCATTCATTGACTCCAAGTGATCTACAACCTTCCATCACTCCACAAGGTGTTGGTAAGAAAAATACAGTTCCAAACACGCAAGGACAACCCAAACCACCTTCCAAACCAACTCAAATGCTAGTTGTTTCTGCCCATGCACAAGAAAGGAATGCACAGACTAAAGGACAACAAAGAGATCTTTCATCCCCATTTAGCATCATTGATCAAATGAAGAAGACAAATGTGAATATATCAATGTGGGAATCTTTATCCATCCCAGGCCAAAGAGATGTTCTACAAGCTGCCATGAAGGATTTTTCAACTTCGAACTAGCATGTCCCTATGCAAGAGAAGGTCCTCACAAATGTTGCTCAGCCTGAAGGGAGTCATGGAGGACAACAAGGTAAGGTTTTGAAGCCCCCTCCATTCTGTGTTTCATTAATCATTGGCAATAAACTAGTACACAATTGCATGATTGATTCTGGGGCAAGTAGTTCTGTCATGCCCAAGCAAATAGCTGATCAGCTGGGTCTCCAATATGAAGTCATATCAAAGGGGGTAGTGCAGTTGGATGGGAAAACAGTAGCAACAGTGGGAGTTATTAAAAGTTTGAATCTGACCTTGCATGCATGCCCCAATGTTACCATTTTGTAAGATGTGTCAGTGATAGATTTGCCACCACTCTTTTCCCTATGCTTATCAAGGGATTTCACAGCTAGAATTGGAGGCTACTTATCTGCTGACTGATCACACATGTTGTTCAAACCAAGATATGGAACTAAGGTCACAATCAGATCCAAACCAATTGCAAAATTTCATATTGAGCCTCATACTCCAAGCCAAATCAATGCCAACTGTTCAACATTTGATCAAGAAGATTATCCAAGCATAGATGAAGTTGACACCAAAGTTGGAAGCATCCCAGATTTGACTCTTGATGAATGGGTGAGCAAGGTACATGCTTTTGATCCCTACCAAGAAGTAGAAGAATCGTAGCTAGGAGTCTATTGCATACATACAGGAAACCAACCTATTCCTAACATCACCAAACCAAACCATAAGGATGAAAATGAGGTATGGAAATTATTTTTTGATGGATCAAGGAGTAGGCAAGGTGCAGGAGGAGGAGCTATGCTTGTTTCACCTCAAGGCATCAAATATTATTCATCTTTCCGTTTCCAGTTTTCTTGTTCAAACAACACAACTGAATATGAGGCCTTGATTCATGGACTTCATTGGGCCAGGAAAAAGGGCATAAAGAACTTGCAGGTGTTTGGAGATAGCGAGCTAATCGTCAACCAAGTTAGGGGACAACATGCTACAAAGAATGACCCGCTAAAGAACTACAAGAACAGGGTATGGGACCTCGTTGAGGATTTCGAAGCTTTCAACATTGTGTACATACCCAGGAAGAAAAATGAAGCCGCAGATAGGCTCGCAGCAGTTGGAGCGAACATTTGATGTGGTTGAAAACATCAGAAATGAAAAAACACAGCCACATATCCATGTGATTGTGAGGCCAGCAGTTCCAGATAATAACACAAGCTGGCAGGTGTTTGAGAATGATCAACAGATCATCAATTTCTTACAAGAAGAGGCTGAATTCTCAGCTAGAAATCAGGATAGATTAGAGCAGCAGTATGGGGATCAAGTAGTGCAGCTGCGGACAAACAAGCTTCCTAAGGGTTTAGTAACATTGGAGTCTATCTTCAACCCTAACGACCAGTTCCATAAGGAAAAGGCTAACATACAGGTCAAGAGAGAAGATTCAGAGCCAATTCCGGTTGGGGAAGGCAAAACACTTCAAATTGGCAAAGTGGCCACTGAACAGGAGAAATCAGATTTCATACAACTTTGCCAAGAATTTCCAGATGTCTTCGCTTGGAGCTATGAAGACCTGCGAGGATTCAACCCGAAGTTGGCACAACATACCATAGAATTGGATCCAGATGCTAAGCCCATCAGGCAAAAGTAGAGACCAGTCAACCCTCACATCGAGCCTCTAATGAAGAAGGAGCTAAACAAGCTAATAGAGGCAAGCATTATATTTCCGATCAAGCACTCAAGCTGGGTTGCAAACTTGGTTCCGGTCAGGAAGAAGAGCGGAGAAATCAGGCTGTGCATGGACTTCCGAGACCTCAATAGGGCATCTCTCAAAGACCATTACCCGCTTCCTTCAATGGAACAAATATTGCAAGTAGTATCCGGTTCAGAGAGATTCTCTCTCCTAGATGGCTACTCAGGGTATAATCAGATAATGGTGAAGGAAGATGACCAGTTCAAGATGGCTTTCACCACCAAATGGGGCACATATGCCTACAAGAAGATGCCATTTGGCCTATCAAATGCTGGAGCCACTTTCCAAAGGGCAATGGACATGGCATTCAAGGGGTTGATCAATAAAATAGTTCTGATATATCTTGATGACATCACTGTATTCTCCAAAAATGTAGTGGATCACCTCTTTCATCTGAGGCAAGTATTTCAGAGGTGTAGAAGATTTGGGGTATCATTGAATCCCAAAAAATGCATATTCTTGGCTCATGAGGGAAAACTTCTAGGCCATATTGTTTCAAAGGAGGGGTTGACGATTGACCCAGAAAGAGTTGAAGCAATTCGAGCGTTGCCATTGCCAAGTCACAAGAAGGCTCTTCAAATCTTCTTAGGAAGGATCAATTTTGTCCGCAGGTTTGTTCCAAACTTTGCAGCTCTCGTAAAGCCAATAATGCTGATGTTAAAGAAGAGCATGGACATTTAAGTGGACATCTGAAGGCAAGGCAAGTTTTGAGGCAATAAAAGAGGCTATATCTCAAGCTCCGACTCTCGTCAATCCAGACTTCTCCAAGGATTTCATGCTATATGCCTTTGGTGGTGGAGACACAATTTCTGCAATCCTGGTACAACAAAACAAAGAAGGATTAGAACAACCAGTTGCTTTCTTCAGTCAAAGGCTTGGAGGAATATGAAATAAGGTACTCTTTCATTGAAAAGCATGTCCTTGCAGTGATCAGGAGCTTAAAGAAATTCAAGCACCTAGTCTCAAACAACAAGATCCAATTATTGGTCTCTCATGCGGGAGTCAAGGACTTCCTTCTAAACAAGGATCTGAATGAGAAACGTGCAGGATGGATAACTCGTGTCATGGAATATGACATCGAAATTAAGGTCACCAAGCTAGTACGTGGAAAGGGACTATGTGAACAACTAGCCTTGAGTCAGCAAGTTGAAGCAGGTGATGAAAAAGAGACTACCTTGGTACTACATGATCGTCAAGAATAGGAAAATGATGATGTGCCCACTCCTTGTTGGACTCAAAATATGATACACTTCCTACAGATAGGCCTATGCCCTCCAGAAATGAGCAAAGCAAAGAGGAGATACTTCAGATTACAAGCCATTCCATATGTGCTTGTTGATGGTGTTTTGTTTAAGAAAGACATCAATGGAGTTCTATTGAGGTGCATTGGGACAAGTCAAATTGAGAGGGTGTTACAAGATTTTCACGATGGAGATTCTGGAGGACATTTCACCCCACGAGTAACATCTCTCAAGATAATGAAGGCAGGGTATTATTGGCCGACAGTCTTCAGTGACTGCTATACATGGATAAGAAAGTGCAAGAAATGTGCACTCTTCACAGGCAAAGAAAGACTAGCAGCACTTCCATTGCACCCAATTTTGGTTGACCAACCATTTATGTAATGGGGATTGGACTTTGTCGGGGTCATCAATCCAAACTCAAGCCAAGGCCACAAGTGGATTCTCATGGCAACGGACTATTTCACCAAGTGGACTGAAGCAGTAGCGCTCAAAGAGGCAAATGAGTCTAACATACTAGACTTTTATGAAGGAATAGTGACCAGGTTCGGTGTGCCGGCCACTATCATATCAGACAATGCATTGGCATTCATAGGTTCCAAGATTACAGAATGGGCTGTCAAGAATGGAATCTATTTGAGCACCTCTTCAAATTATTACCCGCAGGGTAATGGACAGGCAGAGTCCACGAACAAAAATTTGCTAAGAATCATCAGAAGGACTCTGGATGAAAACCAAAGGACATGGCATACCAAGCTAAAATCATCATTATGGGCTGAAAGGATAACACCAAAGAGGTCTACAGGTAATTCTCCCTATAAGTTGGTCTATGGGAAAGAGGCAGTATTGCCTATATCATTAGAATTGCCTGCATTAGAGCTCATAAAGCAGTTGGAGTTGGCTGAGTTCGAACCAATGGAAGCTAGGTATGCAGAGTTGATGGAATTGGAAGAAATTAGAGAACATGCAGTTCAGACGATTGAGAAGGATCAGGCCTTAGTAAAAAGATGGTTTGATAAGAAGGCAAGAGCAAGGACCTTCCAGGAAGGGGACCTAGTTCTGAAATGGGATGCAGATCGGGAAAAACCAGGAAGGCATTCCAAGTTTGATGCCATTTGGAGTGGCCCCTACATGATCATGGGATGTAAAAGTAGTAATGCCTTCCAATTGTCTACATTGGATGGAGAAGAACTCCCGATTCCGGTTAACGAAATCTATCTTAAACATTGCTACTAAAAGGAAAAGGTTTACCCTTGTAAATATTAGATTAGTTTTCAATTCCTCTAAGTGCGTATGCACATTGTCTTGTTGTAGTTAGGTTTCAATTTCCCTAAGTGCTTTGGCACAGGTTTTGTCACTCTCAGGTTGAATTTCTACAGTTCAGAGTGCTGTCAGAGAAGGAGTTATAGCATCAGGCTTGGGATCAGGTATCAGGTTGGTTTCAGGTATTGCTTATGACTCCATGCCCAATGGATTGCTAAAAGGCCACTGATCTTCTACCTAGCAGGCAGGTGATCCCTTTGAGTCGCCAAATTGTTGTATATATCTTTCCCCCTGGGTAGATATAGGCAAGCAGAAGAATATGGAAATCAAAGGAACTCAAAACCCGATATTTATGGCGCACCTTCAAAAGGCACAGGTAAAGGGCGCATGAAAATGGATGTCGACATGAAGATAGATGTGCCAAGGCACAGGTAAAGGGAGCATGAAAATGTATGTCGACATGAAGATAGATGCGCCCGGGCGTAGGTAAAGGGTGCATGAAAATGGATGTCGACATGAAGATAGATGTGCTAGGGTGCAGGTAAAGGGCGCATGAAAATGGAGTGTCGACAAAAACATGGATGCGCCAAGGTGCAAGTTAAGGGTGCATGAAAATGGATGTCGACATGTAAGATGGATGTGCTAAGCGCAGGTAAAGGGCGCATGAAAATGGATGTCGACATGAAGATAGATGCGCCAAGGCGCAAGTAAAGGGCGCATAAAAATAGATGTCGACATGAAAAAAGTGTGCCCTTGGCGCAGGTAAATGGTGCATGAAAATGGATTTCAACAGAAAGTAGATGTGACACAAACAGGTTAAGGATGCACCTATGGCGCACCTTCAGGAGGTGCAACATTCTGAGCACTGACAGGAAGCAGACCCTGATCCAGATATTCAGATGGCCATAACTTTTCACAAAGAGCTCGGATTCACACAAGGTTGGACTTTTCAGAAAGCTTACGAAGTCCTCTATCCAACTACGACTGGATATCTTTAATTGGGTGGGAAAAAGTTCTTAAAAATGCAAAATACAGTTCGCCACTTTTTGGGTTTGCTAGGGTTCTCACCTACCACCATAATGAGATGAATTAAATGCAACCTGGAGGTGGTTGGGGTAGATTTGGAACTTCCTCTCTCTTTTCTCTCTCATTCTTCCTATAAATTGTAAGGAGGGGCTTCTTTCTAAAGGTTGGACATTTTTGTTTTGCCCCTCCCTTCTTCTCTTTGGCAGGTGAACTTGTGGAGTAAAAACCTCCCATTTGAAACTGTAATGCAACTTTGCCTCTTGGCATTTTGCAGTGTGTTGTATCAATCTTTGGAGAAAATTAATGCATGTCTGTGGATGATTCTCAACCCTCTCTATGTTCATTTGCATCCTCTTGATCTTTCACTGTGAATCTGGTTATCTGTGCATGATCTTGCATTGCATTTTTTATGGTTTGTGTTTATTGGCAAGACAGGTGTTCTTCATTCCTCGGTGCATCACCTTTGTAGTTTAGGTTTTATTTTATGCATTTTCTTACCCTGTCTCCTTGGCAAGTTAGATTAGGTTTTTAGTAAACCCTCTGCATTTTATTTGTGCATCTGAACAAAGGAATAGGAACCGGCCTTCATCCGGAGAGCTTTTCCGATTTTGCAAGGTCCCACACTTGGGAAAAGCTCCATGTTATGCAATCGCACTGAGATTCTCAACCCATCGAGTTGCAGAAATCCCAGGGGTGCTATGATTTGACACCAACAGTAACCTCTATCTCTTTCTTCAGGAGAATGAAGATATCCTTGAGAAACCTTGCATAGATTTGAAAGGATACCTTGATAAAATATGATCAATACACCACAATTTAACTCTCATGAGTTGTCATTACTAAAGAATGGTGATATTTTCTAAACAGGGCTAAGGTTAGTAGAGACATTATGTAATCCTGATTCCTTATGCATATTTTGGTAGTATAATTTGTACAGTTGTGGACATACAAGGAAAACAAGGGTAGTTCAGGTAGGATTCATTGTTTTGAATAATTTTGGTGGGAGATTAAATAGGATAAAGTGCTGAATTATACTAGACAACTTTGACTAACCTTCACAACATTTGGAAAAATTTCTCCTTGATAGAATGCTTTAGAATAGATAAAATATTCCTTCAACTCTAGAAGGTGTGCATAAATGGAGGCTTTTCCAAATTTTCACAGTCATCACACAATCATTCAAGAATCCTTTGAACATGAAAGTTTGAGCTAAAGACTCAATTAAACATGTAAGATACCCCTGGTTCCTTATGCCTAATATACACTCAAAGGATTACAGAAAAATATTTATGAATAAAATGACAGTAAAGTGATTTTAAATTATTTGATGCCACTTTGCATTACAGGATGAAGGCTCTTCTCGTAATGAAATTGCAAATGCTACTAAACTATCACAAGGATGAGATCCTATGTGATTCGGAGGGACTTTAACACAATATTACAATAAGAACAAGAAAAACTATTTGTAGACATTCTGAAATAAAGCACAAACAAATTTGCCCAAGATTGACACAGATTAATTTGAATTTGATTAGATTCATCAGCAGGGGGAAGTTTCTTTGAATAATCTCAGATCTTGTCAATGGCTATACACTTGTAACCAAATTAACGTGATTGAAATGCGAACCCAAACACCAGGAAATTAATAGGTTTCTCAGATTGGTCTCTCAAGAAGATGGGATTTCTCAAATTTTCTCATAAAAAATTCAACCCCTGACCCTTTGCAAGAGTATTCTCATTACATTTATACATTTCACTTCCTCACTCATACTAAACTTCTCCCCCAAAAAGAAAAATACTCGAGGAACCTTTGCTTGTTGCCAATTTTCCTCAGAAAGTGACATTTAACAAATTCATACTCGAAAGATGACAGGTGGACAAATTAAGAAATGATCACATTTCTCAAACCCTAGACTAATGACTTAAATGTGATGTCACAACTTTTTGACAGTCCTTATAATCATTCTTATTCTTTCATGTAAGAAATCCCTATTTTAATCATTTTCTAGTGGCCCTGTATAGATGGATTTTACAGTAAATCCTTTTCACCCTCGAGGCAACACCTTTTTCATCCTTTGCACCTACAACCTTCATCATTTCATCATTTTACCACTCTTCCCTCTGAAACTCTGCTCTACATCCAGATTCTTTGGTAATTGACTTTTTTATAAGTGCTCGAGCCATTTTAACTTTAAAATGTTAGTCTCTACAGTCCTTAGACTCATGAATTAAGATCTGAATCCATTCAATTGCACTTTGTAGGAAAAAATGACAAGGAATTGCATCAAAAATGATGAAAAACAGTGAGTATTTGCATTTCAAGTAGTCTCAGAGAAAAAATGGTGGAAAAATAGATGCAATGCACATTAATCATTGATTTTGAACCTTGTCAGCTTTATATTAGAGTCATCTATGTGTTTCCTTGGTGCAACTACAAAGGTGAGGTACAGAGGTAAGTTTCCAAACAAGCGTCGGCCTTCCACGTGCCTTGGGCCCAAGAAAAACACCTTTTGGTATTTGAAAAGTTTCAGTTTAAAAGGATCTAGTGGAAGCCTCCACATGTCTTCATGACACTCTTTTGATATGGTGCCCAAAACCAGAGACCCCAAATGATCACAGGATCACCACATGTCTTAGTTCGGTGGAGTTGTGAAAATTTAAGGGACAACAAAATGCACCATGTGTCTAGGATCAAAGAAAGTTTTCCTTAGCCATTGAAAAGTCCAAGCAAGGGCAGAGTGAGTGGAAGCTCCCACATGTCTTCATGGATCTCTTTTGATATGGTGCCAAAAAATAGATACCCCAAACGAGTGCGGGCTCACCATGCGTCCTTTCGATGCTCTTTCAAAATAAAACTTAGGGGCAGGTTCCCAAACATCCGTAGGCCCTCCATATGTCCCATTCCTTAGAAAGTTACTTGAAAATTTTAAGTACAGAAAGGGATTAGTGGAAGCCTCCATGTGTCTCCTTGGCACAAATTTGAGATGGTGCCCAAAAGAGGAGACCCCAAACAAGCACAGACTTACCACGTGTCTCCTTGGTGCACCTTCTACAGTGGGAGCTAGAGGTAGATCCTCAAATGAGCACTGCCCCTCCATGTGTCCATTGTTGATCAAATAATAATTGTCTAAGATCACTCAAGGAGTCCGCGAAGGATAGAAGGCCCAAAACCAAGGGCATAGAAGGACAAGAAGGACCCACACGTGGAAGGCAATTTTAGATTTTAGGACTTAGCTGATTTGGGAATGAAGATATATTTTTGGAGGATGGCATGTGGACCACATCAACAATGTAGATATGTGTGCACCATGCATTTTCTATATTTGGAGAAGTGGTTTGAAGCGTTTATGCGTGGAGATAAGCTAAGAATAGAATTGGCACTTCAGTTAAACTGCAAGATGACTATAGATAATGCACTTGCATGTATGGCTATGATTGTAAACAACGTATGGCTATTAATAACATGCAACCTAATAATGGAATAGATAAGGGGTGAAGGTAAAGTCCCCACCCTATATATATGATGTTAGTTGTATAATAGAGATACATATAGAGCTAGATGTATGTATGTGTGTAACTGATAATATACGTATATGTCTGAATCACTGTATCAGATCCATACGCACATTGGTATAGATTGAAAATATTGTAAGAAGATTCTATATTATTAATAGATGGAAGAGATTGACTGGATCTAAGTGTCATTCCATGTAATTGAGTAGTGCATGTTAATGGTTAAGTCATGGTTACTATTTAAAGCTTGTTCTTTCGTAGATCTATGGGTAACAAGCATTGTAGAATGATGGAATAGTTATGAATCTATATGTTTCTTCCTTCATCATGTTAACATACTATTACAGTAACCCTAAAGAGGGACCTAGTACCTTTGCGTGCTTTGAGTGATGCGCCTGCATGACTAGGGTGTTATCTGGTAAATTCTAGGCTGCATCATTGGTTTCATTGCCGGGACCTCTTTTTCAGTTGTTTTAAGGATGGTTCATGATGAAGACGTACTGGTTAATTCTAGCATGTATTGAGGAATGGATTCATGATCTGGAGGAAGAATATACATGACGGTTCAGCAGTTTATCTGAGTTTAACACATGCATTTGGGTAGAGCATAACCTGTATGACAACTTATATGAGAGCTTTTTCACTATCTTTCTAGTAGAACTATATGAGTGGCTTACTGATTATGCATCACAATGGAATTGGAGGTATAGTGAACTTGTCTAGACATAGGAATAATTTCAAGCTCTCTATGATGCTAATCTAATTTGGACTCGCGCGGTGGATACGTTGTTTCGTGGTGTTCTAAATAGTTATATTCTAGAATATTCAATTTCAACATACTCTTTCCCAGAGGTAGCTGAATTCCAGTTTTTGCGGTATCCAAGAGGAACTTATTTTCATGGTATTCCACTAGAGATCAAGATCTTAATGGTAAATTTTAACCAGGAGAGTAAACCGATGGCTAACTAAACTTCGCCACGCGCGAAGGTAGGAACAAATTTGGTTTAAGATAGCAGACCTAGCAGCATAGAAATAAAGAGAGGAAAGGTGGCTTAAGTATAATGAGGCACGCGAGAGGGAGATAGAGAAGAAACGTTCCATTGCAAAGAGTATGGCTTCAAGGAGAGAGATGGCTCATGAAGGATTTATAGCTCACATAGAAGACATGGAGCCAGAGCATCAGGAAATCCCCCATCTTGGAAAGCATGATAGAGATCCCTTCTCATCCTCACACGGAAGTGCGCTAGTAGATACTTCTTGGGCCACAGGTGCACAGGTGCACATCTTAATCCACCTGGTGACCTAGCCTTTGTGCTTGGATTTTTAGCATCTACTACGACAAGTAACCAACAAGCTAACTTGGGAAGCAGGGGAATAGGAGTAAGTCAAGGATTAAGTACATCAATGGCAGGAAAGACAACTTTAATGTCATTTAGAGGAGAATTCTTAGGCGCATCATCCACACAGAAGGTGAGCACACAGAATGTTAGATTCACCTTTGGAAGTGGAAATACCTCATAGACTGTAGGGGTTCTATATAGTACTATTGTCATAGTGCAAGGGAGTACATCTACATGCCCTATTCCAACTACAAGTGGTGGATCAAGAGGTATAGGTGGTTCTATTTCTGGTGGGTTTGGTGGTTCTGGAGGTAGAGGGAACATAGGAGGTTTCGGATCAGGTGGTCAAGGTCCGCAACAACCACATAATATCTATATAGAGATGTCTCTTCATCTTCCGAAATATAGAGGTATAGAGGATGCTACTGAACATGTGCATATGTGCGAAATCTTGTGACGCGCTAAAGGGATTACAACTCCTGAGTGAAATGAAATTCAATTTTCCACTACATTATAGGGGTGCGCGTATAGCTGGTATAGGAAGTTTCACCCTAACCAAACTTGTGTGGATAATGCAGCATTGATAGATGATTTCTTGAAAGAGTTCCATATCCCTGAGTTTGAGCAGAAGAGTATAAGTGCACTCAAAGATATCAAGGAAGGAACTACTGATAGTGTACATGAGTATGATGATCATTTTAATACACTTCTATTTAAGTTATCTTATGATAATCACGCTAGCCAGCATGCACAATGGTTTTTTAGAGGATTGATTACACCTTTTAGAAGGGCGTTGTCAAATAAGATATACACTGATCCACACAAAGCACTTGAAGCATCCTTGCATGTTGAGGTAGTTAGGAGCATTGACAATGGAGTTAGTCCATTTCTAGAGGTACAAATTATAGCTATGACAAAGTATTTAGAGAAGCTATCAACAAATTCAACCCATGAAACACACTCAGGAATTTGGTGTATAAATTGTGAAGTGGAAGGTCACACCAAGGATAATTTCCCTCACAGATCTATATGCTCATTACTATTGGAATGTGAAATTTTTCATTTGAATCATGATGATAGTCACTGTTCTTTGTTACAAAATGTGATAAGGAAGAATGTATCTCACTCTTGCAAGATTTGAAGGTCCACGACCCATGATACTAAGGATTGTCGGTTGATTGGTCAGATCCAGGATGCTATAGACATTGGAATATGATAGACAAGTATAACAGATAGTACTACGGGTAAGAATGAGCACCAGGATCAGGATCATAATAAAACATGCTATGACAGGAATGAGGGGCATGTTGAAGGAGGTCATGGAAGGCGACGTGGATATCGTGGTAGATATGGAGGATGAGGCCATGGGGGAGGAAGAGGAGAGTTCCCTCGTGGAACATGTTATATGTGTGGATCTCCTGACCACTATAGGTGTGAATTTCCTTAGAGTATTGCATGTTCTTTCTGTGGGAAGAACCATAGATATGAAGAGTTCCTGAACTTATATGAGCATCTGAGTAAGTAGCATAAGCAAGAAAACAAAGGTACCGGGATGGTTAGAATCCAACACGTGGTAGAGGATTAGTGGATGCCCAAGATAGCACAAGGACTTGAGGTATTAACAGTGAAGATTACTACACGTGCTGAAGAAACACGCATGAGAGAGGCATTGCACCAGAAGCCTATGATCACTAAGGAGGAGGTTTTACATGCGAGGTACCTAGATCCTTCTCATCAGAAAGAAGTTTACCAGGATACCATGAAAGTGCAAAGGAATATTCAGGGTGAGATACACTACCTAAAGGAGAAAAAGAAAGCATCAAAGATAGTCCAAACTGATATCGATGATCTCTGAGGGGTGTGCAAGATGTTGCACTAGGAGAACATTACTCCACTATTAGGAAGTTGGTTAAAAGGAAACACTCCGCACATAAGTCTTGAAACTGGATGACAGATTCTACATGAAAATCTTCCCCCTGATAACATTGACTATGAAAAATAAATTCCTCTAAATGTTGTTGTGGATGGGTGGTTTTTGAGCAACATATTGATTGATATAGGTGTGGAGGTAAATGTTCTTACATTAGATGCATGGGTACAAATAGGGAGGTCTCCATTACAGCCATCATCTAATGTGTTATTCATGGCCAACCGGACTAAGACCACTCCCATAGGAGTGTTAAAAGATGCATCTATAAGTATAAAAGGGGCAAAGTTCACTGGGGATTTTGAGGTATTAGCACTTGCAGAAGTAGACAATTTTCTAGCCCTTCTTGGACACCCTTGGTGTTATGCGAATAATGTTGACTTGAGATTCAATAAGGGGTATATCAAATTTCAAAAGAAGGAGGAAAGGGTTGTGATAACTTTGATAGATGGGAAGTTTACACCCTATGTTGAACCTCTAAGTGAGGAGGACTTAAACATAGTCTATATACGCGTTATTCAGGACCCAGAGGTCAACGAGCCATCAAAAGAAGGCATCCTTCAGTGGGAGGATTTTTCGACATTAAAATTTTCCTCCGTAATTTCTATTTTATTAATGTATGTATTAGGAATAGGATGTTGTTAAGTGTAATTAGTAGTGGCGTCCAATAGAAGATAATAATGCCGTCAGTACAGTCTTGCCAATAATGTAGAATACGGTAATAGTCAAAGTACAATAGGAATGTTGTAAAAAGTAAATATTTGTTGTAAGTGGTCCGGTAATGTTAAAATGTCAAAGTTGGGATAAGTAGAGAAGTAGAGTCTACATGATTAGGAATTAGAAATATTATATTTGTAATAAGGACAAAGAGTAATGTCATAAATATTTTGTGTATTTTATTTGTGGAAAAGTCTAAAAAGGTGGAACCCATGTGAGATGATAAGGTTTATCTTATCTTAGAAGATAAGCCTACATGTAAAGGCAAGAGTTTAGGCATGGAATATGATTGGCCGGAAGAGATTTCCTATCCTATCTTAGAGATAAGGTGGATAAGCCTGAATTCCTATAAATAAAGAGGCCGCCCCACCTCATTTAGCATAGAGAGAAGTAGTGAGAAATATTATATGAGTAAGTGTGTAAAGGAAGCCATCATTTTGAAGGTGTGTTAAAGAAGCCATTAAGAGGTGTAATTGTGAAGTTTCTCCCATAGTTATTGTTTGGAAGGCAAGTGAAGTTAATAACGCTTGAAGTACCTCATGGGTGAGATTGTAACAATTTCATGTTGATATTATTTACATTGATATTTTAGATTTATCATCATTCCTTTTGATCATAGTCTATGGTATTCTTGTCTTATGTTTGTTGTTGTGTTTCCAGATTACATCCACCAAAATAAGAGCTGTGCATTAGTTAATAATCATAGCACGAGGAGTTCCTGGTGAAGAATTATCATAGTGCCGGATTGGTGTTGACATTTTGGTTCTGTTGCCGGGACCATTCCTCGTTGGTGGATTTTCTGGAGAAATATTCCCACTTAGTCAGAAAACATTTGGAGGGTAACCTTGTTTTTACTGTGCATAGTAGTTACCATGGTAAAGTCACTTTTTGCCGTGAATAGTATTTACCGCAGTAAAGTCACTTTTTACCGTGAATAGTATTTACCGCAGTAACTTCACTTTTTATTGTGAATAGTGTTTACCACAGTAAAGTCAATTTTTACCGCAGTAACTTCACTTTTTACTATGAATAGTGTTTACCACAGTAAAGTCAGTTTTTACCGCAGTAAGTCAAGTTTTACCATAGTTTACCATGGTCATTTCTATTTTCTATTATAGTGATTCCAATTATTTGTGCACATAAGTCTTGTTGATTGTACTTGTGGGTTGGTATTTCACTGTGGTTACTTTTGGAAATGGGGAAGATTCCTATTTTTTCAGCCCAATCTAATGAAGATGCTTCCTCTTTCATTCAAGAGTTTAAAGGATCTTGTATTTGTAATGGCCTTATAAGAAGGGAACAATGGACTGAATTTTTTCCTACCTTTTTGGATGGTTCAGCCCTTAGGTGGTTTGAAACACTAGGTGATAATGTGAAAAACTCATGGGATTTATTAACTAAAAGTTTTCTTGAAGAATTTGGTGAACAACAGAATATGCAGATCTCATGATCGATATCACAAAGCTAGCCCAAGGAGAGAATGAGAAGATAAGGGATTATCATGCTCGTGTTCTAGAGCTAAGGAGGAAGCTCGATGCCCAGATCCGGAAGGAAGGATTAGCGGATGGGTTAATGAATGGCGTGGATAATATCCTCTGTAAGCACTTCATTCTTGGGATGAAGCCAGAGATCAGAACAATGAGTGAAGTATGACTGCCCAACTACCATTGAACAAGCAAAGGAGATTGCAAGAAGGCAAGAAGAAAGCATGGAAGAGGAGACCAAATAAATTTTTGCTAAAGTAGAGCCTACACCACCACGGTCCAAAATCCACAACCACTCTCGGTGAGCACAAATCCTTCTCCTAGTACATCTACTGAGTATGAAGATCTTCTCAGAAAGATGGGTCAGTTAACTATTAATCTTCTTCAAGGAAAAGAATTTAGTTCTCAGGGAGGAGATAGAGGTCCAAAAAGAAATATTTCTGAAGTTGTATGTTATGGTTGTTATAAAAAGGGTCATTATAAGTATAATTGTCTAGATAGAGCTTCTACATCTGGTACAAGAGATAATGATAAAGGGAAAAACACCTGTGAATTCTTTTGATGTAATAGATAAGAGCATAAATAATGAAGTAGATGTGTTTGTAACAAAAAGAAAGAAAGAAAAAGATAACCAAGATGGAAATGATCCTAAGAAGATGAAAGGAGAAACTAGTAAGAAACATAGGAGAAGAAAGTTGGGTGTGCAGGATTTTCTGATTTCACAGGGACAAGGACCATACTCCATCTTAGATGATCTGTTCAAAAGGCCTGCAAATATTACATATGGTCAACTCTTGGCTATGTCTTCTGAGAAGAGGAAGGAGCTGCGAAGTGGACTTAATGCTCAACAAAGGAAGGAGGTTGAGGTCCCTATTTTGGAGGTAGAGGCGGATCCCTACGCTCCACAAGCTGAGGTATTATGTAATGGTATTTTAATTCATGATGTCTTAGTTGATGGAGGTGCTGTAATTAATGTAATGACTGAGTCTGTAATGAATATGTTGGGTTTAAAAATTGATCACCCCTCAACACTTATGTTAAGGTCATTAAATAAAGGAAAAACTAAACCAGAAGGTGTAGTTTCAAATGTGGCAATATCTGTTATGGGTGTTGTATGTGTGGTAGACTTTCAGGTGATGAAAAATGGTACTGTTGCGTACCCAATGTTATTGGGAAGACCATGGCTAAGGAGAGTTCATGCAAGAAACTACTGGAATGAAGGCTTCATGACACTTGGACATGGTAGAGAGAGGGTGAAGATAAATGTGATCCCTCAGCATCATAAGGCAGAACCTGTGGATTCAAGTGATGAAACTGATGATTGGACATCCTCTGATTACTCGAGTACTAGTGAAGTGGACACTGAAGATGAAGAAAGTGAGGTTGATGTTTCAGTCATGGATATCCTTCTAGTCACACCAACTCATGATCCCATAAAATTATCTGAAGAAGAAATTGATGATCGTCTCCAATAAATAAAGATTGGTGATGATGTGATGGAGAGTGAGAAGGAATCCTACCTCCAGCTCTTTCGAAGGTACATACACATATTCACTTTTGATTACAAGGAACTCCATCAAGTAAGTTGGGTAGAACATTCTATTGAGCTGGTAGATGGTGCTAAGCCCATAAAGCAAATGCCATATAGAATGAATCCTAATTTTTCCAAGACTGTAAAAGAAGAAATAGATAAGTTGCTTGATGCAGGATTTATATTTGCTGTGGAGAATTCAGAATGGGTTTCTCCCATTGTGATCTCAATAAAAAAGAATGAGAAGCTACGCATTTGTGTTGATTATAGGAAGCTCAATAAGGCAACAAAGAAGGATCATTACCCTCTTCCATTCTCAGATCAGATTTTGGATGAAGTAGCTGGCCAGGAGTGCTATAGTTTTGCTGATGGATATAGTGGATACAACCAAGTTCGTATAGCAGAGAAAGATCAGCTGAAGACCACATTCACCACTCCTTGGGGAACATTTGCTTATAGAGTTATGCCTTTTGGGTTGTGTAATGCTCTAGCAATGTTCCAGCGCTTGATGAATAGGGTGTTTGAACCCTACATTGGGAACTTCATCAGAGTATTTCTAGATGATTTTTACATCTATGGGAGCAAGATGGACCACCTGCACCAGATGGAGACAACATTTCAAAGGTTAGATGAAGCACAAGCCTCACTAAACCCTACAAAGTGTGTCTTTGGATGTTCTAAAGGTGTTTTGTTAGGGCATGTTGTATCCAGAGATGGTATTGGTATTGATCCTGATAAAGTTTCAAAAATCAAAGAGTTACCATTTCCTATGAATAGAAGTAAGTTGAGATCATTTTTAGGCCATGTGGGTTACTATAGAAGGTTCATCAAGAATTTCTCAAAGATTACACAGCCACTAACCCAGTTCTTGAAGAAGGATGTTACTTATGAACCAGGAAATAAGGCGCATGAAGCTTTTGAACAACTGAAGGAAGCCCTGGTGTCTTCACCTGTTTTAAAGAATCCAGATTGGAGCAAGCCATTCATTGTGTATACTGATGCCTCAGATGCAACACTAGGAAGTACTCTGAGCCAAAAGGATGAAAATGGGAATGATCATCCAGTTTACTTTGGGAGCAGACAAATGAGCAGTGCTGAGGTAAATTATATTGTAACTGAAAAAGAGGCTCTAGCTATCATTTTTGCTATAAAGAAGTTTAGAAATTACTTGCTAGGGCAGAAATTTATAGTTGTAACAGATCATCAGGCTCTAAAATATATTGTCAATAAGCCTAACCCATCAGGGAGGATAGAAAGATGGATAATTTTGCTACAAGAATTTGAATTTGATATTATAGATAGGCCAAGAAAGAAGCATGTCAATGCAGATGCACTCTCTCGAGCCTATGATGGTTTAGGTTTTCCTTGTGATGATGATGATTTCCTAGATGCAGCATTGTTATCTCTTGACACAATCCCTAGTGAATACATAGATATTTGGAATTATCTAAATGAATTCAAGTTTCCTGATGGTGCCAATGCAAAGACTAAGAGGAAGATTACTCAAGCCAGTCACCCATATTCTATTCTGCATGGAGTATTATTTCGAATAGGACCTGATGGATAGTACAAGATGGCAGTTGGATGTGATCAAGGGAAGGAGCTGATAGAAGAATTCCACAATGGTACATATGGAGGACACTTCTCTGGACAACTTACAACAAGAAGGATCTTGGACGCAGGTTATCACTGACCCACTCTTTTTAGAGATTGTTATAATTATTGTAAGACATGTGATATTTGTCAAACACATGGTAACTGTAAGACTTCATCAGCTCCATTATGCCCTATTATTCCACTTGGTCCCTTTGAAAAGTGGGGAATAGATATTGTAGGTCCACTTCCAACTACCCCACGCCAAAATAAGTATATTGTAGTTGCCATAGATTATTTAACCAAGTGGGTTGAAGCTAGGCCATTGAAAACAACTTCCATGGATGAAGTGGCAAGGTTCATATATGAACGCATTGTCACCAGATTTGGTTGTCCATTAGAAATTGTAACAGATCAAGGAAGCCACTTCATTAATGAGGTGGTAGAAGCCCTAGTCAACAAGTTTTCTATTAAGCACAGGAAGGAAAAAACATACAAGCCAAGCACAAATGGACAGGTGGAACGAACAAATTTTGTGTTGTGTCAAATTCTAGCAAAAGATGCAGCCTTGCAGGTACATAAGTGGGATAAAAGGATTCATGCAGCATTATGGGCATATAGGGCAACATCAAAGTCAGCAACAAGATACTCCCCATTTCAGTTGGCTTATGGCATTGATCCAGTTCTTCCTATTGAGTTTGATATTCCCACTATGAGAGTTATGAAAAATGAAAGGATGGATGAAAGTGATTCAGTAAAAGAAAGGTTGGTACATCTTCATTTGCTAGAGGAAATGAGGGAAATAGTGAAGGATACAAGCTATAAGAAGAAAATGAAGCAGAAGGAATACTTTGATCAAAAGATCTATTGGTCTCCATTTCATGTGAATGACTTGGTTCTAGTATATGATTCCAGATACAAAAAAGAAGACAGAGAAAATTTCTTCCAAAGTGGATGGGGCCCTACAAAATAGCAGTTGTGCATGAAAATGGTACATATCGACTGGAGGAATTGGATGGTACTCCCATTACAAAATGGGTCAACCATGACAAGTTAAAGATTTTCCAGGAACCAGCCTCAGAATGTCCATAAGAGTCTCCTCCGAGGATGGAGTAGAAGCTAGGAAGGGGGAAAATGTCGACATTAAAATTTTCCTCCGTAATTTCTATTTTATTAATGTATGTATTAGGAATAGGATGTTGTTAAGTATAATTAGTAGTGGCGTCCAATAGAAGATAACGACGCCGTCAGTAAGGTGCCACCAATAATGTAGAGTACGGTAACAGTCAAAGTACAATAGGAATGTTGTAAAAAGTAAATATTTGTTGTAAGTGGTCTGGTAATGTTAAAATGTCAAAGTTGGGATAAGTAGAGAAGTAGGGTCTACATGATTAGGAATTAGAAA
The DNA here is from genome assembly GCA_019776745.2 of Taxus chinensis. Classification (NCBI taxonomy): domain Eukaryota; kingdom Viridiplantae; phylum Streptophyta; class Pinopsida; order Cupressales; family Taxaceae; genus Taxus; species Taxus chinensis. The sequence goes on along the minus strand of CM034150.1, from coordinate 191,007,094 downwards.
TATTATATTTGTAATAAGGACAAAGAGTGATGTCATAAATATTTTGTGTATTTTATTTGTGGAAAAGTCTAAAAAGGTGGAACCCATGTGAGATGATAAGGTTTATCTTATCTTAGAAGATAAGCCTACATGTAAAGGTAAGATTTTAGGCATGGAATGTGATTTGTCAAAAGAGATTTCCTATCCTATCTTAGAGATAAGGTGGATAAGCCTGAATTCTTATAAATAAAGAGGCCACCCCCCTCATTTAGCATAGAGAGAAGTAGTGAGAAATATTGTATGAGTAAGTGTGTAAAGGAAGCCATCATTTTGAAGGTGTGTTAAAGAAGCCATTAAGAGGTGTAATTGTGAAGTTTCTCCCATAGTTATTGTTGGAAGGAAAGTGAAGTTAGTAACACTTGAAGTACCTCATGGGTGAGATTGTAACAATTTCATGTTGATATTATAATTTACATTGATATTTCAGATTTATCATTATTCCTTCTTATCATATTCTATGGTATTCTTGTGTTATTTTTGTTGTTGTGTTTCCAGATTACATCCACTAAAATAAGAGTTGTGCATTAGTTAATAATTATAGCACGAGGAGTTCTCGGTGAAGAATTATCATAGTGTTGGATTGGTGTTGATAGATTCTCATTCTATTAGTGATAGTATGATTATTGTTTGTGACAATTGGGCTCATGGTACATATGAATTAGTAGGGTAAGAGGTGAAAAGTGTGGTTGCTCATAAGAATGGATTTCATTCAATTCGAGGGATAGGTAGCACAGTACCTTGGTATACAAGGACAAAAGATCTTCCTACCTTTCTGAAGGCCATGGAAATAAAGTGGGTAGATAAAGTTAAAAGGAGATATATGTTAGTATATACAATGTGTGGGACAACAACGTGCTAGTGGGTAGTCCACAGAGATAATCATACAAACTGGGAAGAGATTGGAATAGCTTTGTCTACTAGGTTTGTAAGGAACAATGTACCTTCAAAAATCTATAGTTATCATGGTGACTAACCTATTCAGCATCATCTTTAGCAGTGTGAGAGACTCTGGATAGAAGCACATGAAGCATTACCACATTCACTCTGGGTGCATAGATTGTATTCTATGCTACAAGGATGCACACACACTTGGTATGTATATGCAGAGCTACATCTAGAAACTAGAAACTGGCAAGATTTGACTACAGGTATGATCGAGACTTTTGACTACTTCTTGACTAAACCTCATGTAGCAAAGGCATTAAAAATTGTGAAGTGGTTAACTATGGGAGATAGTGCAAAAGAAAAAGAGCATATTCAGGAATTGTTCGGTGAGATAGAGTCCGGAGCATGTTTTGAAAAGGAAGAAGAAATGGACTCCATACTACTTGAATGCACTTTCCTTGAGAAAGAGAAAGGAAAGATGGTTTACATCATGGATGATGAGGAAGTTGAGAACCTAGATATTGAACATTCACACGGGGTGTGTGAGGTCTTGGACAGTGAAGAAAAGGATACACACACCTACCATGAATATATGAAGAAAAATAAGGTAAATATAGGTTCAGAGGCTGAGCCTAAGGAGGTCATAATTGGAGATTACTGGTCAAACTCAGAGGTAGCAAAGATCATCGAGTTACTCAGAGATTATCAGGACTTATTCCCTCAAGGGTATCATGAACTTAAAGGTGTGTATGAATCACTTGGGGAAATGAAGATCAAACTTAAGAATGGTGCATGACTAGTTAGAAAGAGACCTTATAGAATGAATCCTAATTTGCAAAAAAAGGTAAAAGAAGAAATTGATAAAATGTTAAAATCTGGAATTATCAAGCCCCTTGATGAGTCAGAATGGGTTAGCCCAATGGTGATCAGTATCAATAAGGATAGATGGATTAGGATATGTGTGGACTATAGGGAGTTGAATGCTGCATGTGTCACAGATCCATTCCCTACGCCATTCACTGAGGAAATAGTAGAAGGAGTTGCAGGGTGCGAAAGCTATTCCTTTATAGATGGATTTTTCGGGTATCATCAGGTTAGGATTGCTCAGAAGAATCAAGAAAAGAAAACATTTACTACTGAATGGGGCAATTTTTCTTATAGTGTGATGCCATTTGGATTGAAAAATTTGCATGTTGTATTCTCGTGCATAGTTATTAAAGCATTCAAGGATTTTGTTCACAACTTCTTACAGGTCTACCTAGATGATTGGAAAATATATGGACTTGTGAAAGATCATTGTGAAAATCTACGCTTAATGTTTAAACAATGCTGACAATTGAGTATCTCTTTGAATATCAAGAAGGCATATTTGCTAGTTGGGGTACTGTTAGGACATATAATCTGCAAGGAAGGTTGCCAGTCATTTTAGGCCTGGAAACACCTACTAGTCAAAGTGAGGTGCGCAGATTTTTAGGTCATAAAGGATATTATAGAAAATTCATAAAAGGATATGTAGAAATTGCTGCACCCTTGGAAGAATTATTGAAGGGGAAAGGTACATTTTATTGGGGAGAACCAGAGTAGTGTGCATTTGAGATATTAAAAGAGAAAATTACTACCACGCCAATTATGTGCTTTCCCTCATGGGATAAACCATTTCATGTACATGTGCACGCTTCTGGTATGGCCATTGGCACCATGTTAGCTCAACCTGGAAAAGGTATTGTAGATCATCTAATCTGTTTTGCTAGTAGGAAGCTGACTCCTGCTGAATGGAATTATAAAACTACAGAGTGTGAAGCTTTGTCAATGATCTATGCAGTGTACAAGTTTCGAAAGTACTTGTTAGCAACACCATTTATGTTTTATACAGATCACATGGCATTGAAGTACTTGGTAAACAAGCATGTCTTATAGGGGCACATATGCAGATGGGTGCTCCTATTTCAAGAGTTTGACTTCACAGTTGTGGTGAAGCCAGGGAAAAGAAATTCTAGACCAGATCATTTATCTATAATCAATTCAGGGTAGGATGCACAAAAAATTGAAGAAACGATGCCGGATGCATAGTTATATAAGTTACACTACACGCCCATGAAATTAGAATACATTGTTGTCTTTCTACGAAAAGGTATAACACCAGAAGGAATGAAAGCATTAGAAAAGAAGCAGCTTGCTATACGCAGGACACTGTTTATGCTAATCAGTGGTGATCTCTACAAGTTATGCAGAGATGAAGTATTACACCATTATGTATTAGAGTATGAGCACAAGGATATCATGGAAAAGCTCATGGTGGGATTACAGGAGGCCATTATACAAGTGATGTGACTGCCCGAAAGATCCTACTTGCTGGATTATGGTGGGAGACATTGTATAAGGACTGTAAAGAATATTGTAAGGTGTGTGATCATTGTCAGCGCCTAGGAAAACTAGGGCAAAGAGATGAGATGCCTTTGAGACAAATTACTAGAGTCGAAACCATTTGAGAAATGAGCCATTGATTTTGTAGGACCTATTTCACTATCGATGCGCAAGATTAAATCATGCTATATCATTACTTGCACAGATTATCTCACATGGTGGGAAGAATCAGTACCTACGAAGGACTATACAACAACTACAATAGCTAGGTTTCTATGGGAGAATTTTATTACAAGATAAGGATGTCCTTCAAGCTTGACAAGTGATAGAGGTACACACCTTTTGAATGAGACAATCAAGATCCTATTAGATGATTTTATGGTTACACACCATAAAAATAAACCTTAGCATCCTCAGGAAAATAGAATTGCTGAGGCCTTCACCAAGATTCTGAGCCAGACTTTGACTAAAATTTGTGATGTTGAAAGAATGGATTGGGATGACAAAGTATCAGCTGTGCTTTGGGCATATAGAACAACCTACAAGAGATTGAACAAATCCACACCATTTCAATTGGTGTTTAGCATAGAATTTGTTCTCCCTATATAATTTATGTTACCTTCTTTGCACATTGCACGTGTTAGAGGTCTAGCTGATGAACAGGCTTTAGAAGAACGTATCGAAAAGATGATTCAACTGGATGAGCGTCAAGCCATATCATGATGGAGTCAGAAGCAGGAAAGTGACAGGTAGAAGGCATGTCATGACAGAAACATAAGGGATAAGAAGTTTTAGATTGGACAAATGGTACTTCTTTATGACTCTAAATTCTTGCGCCATCCAGAAAATCTCAAGGTACATTGGTTGGGCCGTATGTTATCACTTCTATACTTGAATCAGGTGCTTTCTAGTTAGAAGCACTTGATGGAACATGGCTACCTGGTTACTTTAACGAGAGTAGGCTGAAGCCCTACTATAAATAAGTCTTCTTGGTGTTTGTAATAAGGCAGTATTGCCATTTAGTTTAGGTTTTCAATTCTGTATTTCCTTCATTGTCACTATGCTTGTCAATTTAGTTGTTGTTCTTGTGTAATAAGTGTGCTTACACACTTGAAGATAATTATTGTACGAATAATGTTTATGTGCAGAGGAATGTACATAATTTTAGTGTGGGGTGGTTTTAGTTGTCCAAGAAAAATACTGTGGGATTTGAAAGATGAAAGGAATACGCTGTTACGGTTGTGGTTTAAGTCAAAAGAAGATTGATTCTCAAAAGTGACCCAAGGATGGAGATGAATGAAATAATAGTATAATGTGAGGTAAGCACATGCCATGTTAGCTACTAGGATAAGGTACAATGATGAGGTACTCAGGCACAGAAGCACGCGCTGAAGAGAAGTCTGTGACTAGAGGGTAGGAAGGCACGCTAGAAGGTTATAGCTGGCCACAAATATGTATCGTATGGAATGAATGGATTTGGTCAATGAAAAAGAGGATATTTGGTAGGTGAAGGAGCAATAAATGCATCAAAATGTGAAAAAATAATCTAAGGATGGGATGTGGATTCATTTTTTCCATTGCAACTACGAGAATTTGAAGAAAAGGCCAAGTGCGAAGGGTGTGAAACTAAGAGTGATAACCAGATATGTGTGACAAGAAGATTCCTTCCCTGGTGGTGAAGGGTTTGAGCAAAGCAAGGAGATAGAAAAGAGTTAGGTTACAAAGTTTCCACCTAGGGCATAATTGAATTGAGCTAGGGTTTGATTCACAGAGTTGCAGAGTTAAAGAGGAGACATTTGTAAGGTAGAAATGGCACCAAAGAAGGCATCTACAACAGTAGTAAAAGGAAAGAAGAAGGTGGTCTTTGAGGAAGAAGAGATGGCACCCGAAAGCCATTTTTTAGAGATGAAGTATCCAAAAGGATTCTTCTTTGCCCAAGAGTGGGATTCACCCATTAGAAAGAGTAAAGTGAGTGAATATAATCACAAGAGTCTGGATAAAAAGAAGGAGCTCGATTCCTTGCTCACTGCTAGAATGAACAAGTGAACGGTGGATGATATACTGGTGTATGACAATGCAGGTGAAAATATTTTTAAGAGAATTGGGGTCTACCAGTTATATGAGCTTCCATATTTCAGGAAGTATGAGCACTTGTATTAGTGGCTCATGAGCAGGGTACACAAAGACTTTTCCTACTTTGGAGGACATAGAGTTAGAATCTCATCTGTGCTTGTCTCATTAGTTACAAAACTGAAGGCCATAGGAGAAGATATAAAAGGTGACCTTGTAGATAAAGCCATGATTGTGAAGACCAAAAAGGAGTTGGGATACCTGAAGGGTTCGCACGGAATGGCCATAGATAAATTAAAGAACTGTCTAGTTGTACAAGCTACATCCCACCTTGTTACCAAGTTAAATGATCAGGAGTGGTGGTCATAGGTGAATACCATGTGGTTACATGTGGCGTGTAGGATGTCAGAAGGGACAATCTACAACATTGTAGGCTATATTGCAGATAAAATAGTCGAAGAAGCATGCACATGAGGGAAGATCAACTTTGGGGTTGCTCTATTATCACTGGTATTCATGGAGATTGGAGTACTAGATGGACCAAAGGAGAAAGTATGGTAATACCCCATGGAGAACAAGTCCCTAGCTAAAATATTTGGCAAATACCTATGCAAAGGGGCCATGACAAATGATGTAAAGTAAACAGGGGAGAAGTGGTATGACAGGATCCACACGGAATTTGGGGAAGAGTGGTGCATCCTAAAGGACCCACCAGCAGTGGTAGGGAAATAAGTTCAATTTTCTGTATATCAGCATTTCTACATCGTGCGCTTCCAAATAAAAGATGGAGTCTAGAGCCCTTGGTGAAAGTTACCTTACGCATTCACTATAAGGTATTTTCAAGCATCTGTTCATAGATTTATAGACATGCACCGACTGATCTTCAATGTAGATAAGGGAGACTATGATTACCATATATTGAGGAAGAAGTATGTATATGCTATTAGAAGTGTGTATAAAGAGAGAATCATTTCAGAGGTTCTGAATATCAAACCAATAAGTTTGGTTGTAGTAGATGTGGGGGAAACATTGTTGTATCTCCAACTGAAGAAAAAAATGGAGAATAAAAAATATGTGGAAGGTGAGTTCACACTTCCAAAACCACAAAAGGGAAAGCATACAATGGATAACATCCTACCACCTAAGCCCACAGAGCCATTTGAAGTGCAGGATGAGGAGGAAGAGCGTGAAGATCATGGTGGTTTTGAGTATAGGGGTAGAAAACATCTTATAAGTCAGAGTGAAGTTGAACGTGCCGTTACCCCACCTTATCCATAAGAGGGGAATGAAGAGGACTTGAATGCAGTCCAAGGGGAGCACATGTTTAAAATGGTATTCAAGAGAACAAGGAACCAAGGTGGTACTCCAACCACTATGCGCAAATCACCCAAACTCTCTCCATAGAAGGAGGCTACTGCACAGAGAAGGAGGAATCTGAAGTTGAATGAGGAGGTAGAAGAGTCAAAGGAAAGCACACCTAATTCTCCTACACTTCCATAGGACACAGAATAATAGGGTGATGCATCAAAGGAAAAAGAAGAGGAAGAGAAAAGACCAGAAGAGACAGCTGCATAAGGTGTTCAGGACATAGAGACGTAAGTCCCAAATTTGGAGGATAAAGTTCCTAAGCAATAAAGGTTTAGAAGGACAAGTGGAGAGAAAATTTCACTAGCCATGGGGTATGCAGAAGACGTAGGAAAAATTGTCTACACCCGATTCCAAAGCACGATAGAACAGAAGGATTTATTCAGCTGGGAGTTAATGAATGAGGATATGGTGATTGTGCATAATAGGAAGCAACTATCATTATTGATGCACACCCACATGGATGATCCTGAATTTGATGTGTGTGAAGATTCATGCGTTTTGAGATTATTTAAGAAGGCACCTCAAGCTAGAAACGTGACAATAAAGCCTACTATCATGTCCGATGAGTAGGTCAACAATGCACTGGTGAAAGTTTCTGCTGAGGTGGCTAGAAGAAACATGGAAAAATCTTCCAAAATCAAACTGATGCAGGAAGAGATGAAGAAAAATGATGTAGAGATAATGTGCATAACACAGGAAATGGACTTCACACAGAAGAAGAATGAGGTGTCCATAAGCATCATAGAGGAGATTGGGGACAATGTAAACAAAGTAAGGCCACACTTAGAGGCCAAGGTAGCACAGACATTATGTGGGAAAGTTGGTGGACTTGGTACTCGATGATGAAACTTTGCATATGAAAGTGCCGGAATACTCTGAACAAGATGTTGAGTGTGAGAAAGCATCTGTGATGAGAAAAATTGCATCCTATGAAGTGTTATTGTAAGAATTACAAGAAGTATTAAAGAAATTAGACCAGGATTTAAATGTATGCACAGCTCCAGAGGTGCTTATCAACATCAAGACCCTCAAAGAGAATAAAAAGGTCTAGAAAGCAATGAAAGATGAGACATTGGGTCATGCAGAAACGTTGTCAATGGTTAAACAAAAGCGTGAGGCCCTAGAGGTAGCACAAGAGCCACACAAGACTCTGCTAGAAGAACTTGGAAAGATGATTACGTAGAATATGGACCTTTTAGAAGGAAGAATGACATCCATGTACAGTATTGTGTTGGTTTTACAAAATGAGAAAGGATAAATTACGAGGGATGAGTTAGAATCCATTACTGTGGACATCCCAGAAAAAATCAGAGCAAGCACTCATTGGTTGGAAAATATTAGAGGATCAAATAAAGGAGGAGTATCCAGAGCTCACATAACAAACTGATACAAAGGAGGTTGCCTAATAACCTCATAAAAAATTCTTTATTTATCCACATTATTTCATTCTTATTCTTTCCTTCAAATTTTTGGAGATAACCATTGTCATGACGAAAATGAGATTAGTGTGGGGTAATGTTGATCGAAGAATAATTGTCTAAGATCACACAAGGAGTCCGCGTGGGATAGAAGGCCCGAAACTAAGGGCACAAAAGGATAGGAATGACCCACATGTGGAAGGTGAGTTTAAATTTCAGGACTTAGCTAATTTTGGGTACAAAGACCTATTTTTGGAGGATGGCATGTGGACCACATCAACAATGCAGAGTTGTGCGCATCATGCATTGTCTATATTTGGAGAAGTGGTTTGAAGTGTTTATGCATGGAGATAAGATGAGAATAGAATTGACACTTCAGTTAAACTGCAAGAGGACTATAGATAGCGCACTTGTATGTATGGCTATAATTGTAAATGGTGTATGACTATTAATAGCATGCGACCTAATTATGGAATAGATAAGCAGTGAAGGGAAAGTCCCCACCCTATATATATGATGTTAGTTATATAATAGAGATATATAGAGAGCTAGATGTATGTATGTGTGTAACTGATAATATATGTATATGTCGGAATCACTGTATCAAATCCATATGCGCATTGGTATAGATTGACAATATTGTAAGAATCCTCTATATTTATTAATAGATGGAAGAAATTGGCTAAATCTAAGTGTCATTCCATGTAATTGAGTAGTGCATGTTAACGGTTAAATCATGATTACTATTTAAAGCTTGTTCGTTCTTAGATCTATGGGTAACATGCATTTTAGAATGATGGAATAGTTATGAATCTATATGTTTCTTCCTTCATCATGTTAACATCCTGTTACAACAATACTAAAGAGGGACCTAGTACCGTTACGGGCTTCAGGTGAGTGCTCAGTATAGGGTAAGTGATGTGCCAGCATGACCAGGGTGTTATCTGGTAAATTCTAGGATTCATCATCCATGGTCTGATGAAGTTGCATCAGCCGTATGAAAAAATGTTTAAGTCTTGGTAAGGCCAGCGGAAACCTCCACATGTCTCCATGGTGCAACTCCAAAGGTCAAACCAAGAGGAAAATTTTCAGATGAGTGTAGGCCTGCCACGTGTCCAAGACTGAGTTGAAGTGGGCCTTAGAGTTTCAAAATGCCCCACCGAGCTGCATCGAATCAGAAAGAACCATGTAGTTGAAGATGTTGAGATATAAATTGATAGGGAAAACACACCCGTCAAATCGTAAAATGTAGGGAAATCACCATTTGTGTTCGGAAATGAATTTTTATTTAAGGGAAAAGAATTTGGAAATGATATAAGGCCCAAATATGATCCACTGAGCTGTATCCAATTAGAAAAGGCCACCTTTCCATAGATATTGGGACAAAAATTGAAACGGAAAACAAAACGTGACTGTGGAAAAACAAATGGAGGGGAAAAATCCCAAATTTATGCCCAATTTACAAATTCTTTTACATGGATAGAGGAATGGAAAACAAATTGTGAACTTAATGTGATCCTCGACCAAAGGAAAGGACTGATCATGGTAACCAAATGAAGGAAAAAGATTTCACAGATCAACACCGGGAGAGAAAATATGATAGAGTCCTCAAACTGAAGAATTTTAAGCACAATCAAGGAGAGATCATATTGAGCACCAAGGGAAACACCAATAATATTCTTGGGCCATGTTGTTTTGTGTTGGAACCAAGGCCCTTGATGTTGAAGCTGTGTTTGGATCATATAACTGGAAAGGCCTAGTAGTTTGAGGTTGTCCTTGGTTTTGGTTATGATTTGTAGCCTGAGTTGGTGGCCTATTTTATTGATATGGGGGTCTACCCTGATACTGAGCTTGAGGCTGATATGGCTTAGAACTCTGAGATTTTTTCCTCTTGATAGTTACTAACTCATTCCCTGGGTTTTGCAGTTGTTTCATAACTTCTTGAATCTCTTTTGAGGTGCTACAGGATGAGGTAGAGGCCTTAGTTGAACTCTGATTCCTAGGAGTAGGTATAAGAGTCAATGTGGGTGTCTAACTAGTGCTTGAGGCTAATATATCTAGGTATAGAGGCATGGGTGTCCTAGGAGCAAGTTTATAAGCCTGAATTAAACAATTTTCAGCTCTTATGGAAATTTCATAGGCTGCAGGTAAGGTGGTGCCTCCCATTGATTGAACCATTAAAGCAATATCAGAATTCAGATCTCTAAGAAACTATAAGAAAGTACCTTCATCTGTGGGCCTTACAGCCAATGGAATCCTATCCCATGTCCTTTGAAATATGAGGTTGAAATTTGTCAAATGCTCATTGGGGGCCCTCTTGATTGTTGTCATTTTCTCCAACAAGGATAGATTATCTCCCTTTTCTCCAAATTGATTATGAAGAGCTCTGTACAGATGGTCCCAAGTTTGAATAGATCCTTCTGTTAGAATCTTGAACCATTGTGAAGCTTTACCCTTGAGTGAAGAGGCTAGTAACTTGACTACAATGTCCATCTCAATGATCCCATAAATTACACAGACATTTGCAATATCTTGAATGTGGTCACTAGGAGAAGTCTGGTTCTCTCCAATGAAATATGGGATGCTCTTTAATGCTACAATTGGGACTGGATTATGTGCATTAAGGGTGAGTGGTCTGTTACCAATAAAATTGACACAAGGATTTGGCTATGCCATCCTGATTTTCCTGAGAATCCTTGTTGATTGAATGAACAACCTACTAGGAGGAGGTGTTGACAAGATTATGTTTGGTGGAGATGGAGACCTCTGGGCTCTTATCCCCCTTCCCATTCTATTTGGGGACAAGTGTAGATAGAAAAATAGTCCCTCCTCTCTAGTTCTTGACCTTGTTTGTATTCTTCTCATGAACTTGACAAGCTTGGATGGTTGAAACTAGTATATTCTGATTATTTTGGAGTCACCCGATGTGTAATTTAAAATCTTCTTAAAAGATAAAATTATAACAAGTTCATATCAATCTTGTTACAATAAATATGGACATCTTGGTCCCACTGGGCGAGCCAAAATTTTTAGTGAAGAATCAAAACACCCCTGAATGTATGTAACCAGATGGGTTGAGAATCTTAGTGTGATTGCACAACATAGAGCATCTCTCAAAGTGTCAGACCTTGCGAGTTGAGAGAGCTTTCTGGATTAAGGTCAGTTCCTATTCTTCTAATCAGGTGCACACAAATAAATTGCAGAGGATATATTCTAAAACCTATTGTATCTTACCAAGGAGACATGGTTGAGAAGATACAAAAAATAAACCTAAGCTAATGAGGTGATGCACCAAAAGAATGTTAGACACTCATTTTGTAATTTAACACAGACCATAGAAATGCAATACAAACACCATGCACAGGTAACCAAACTATAATGAGAGATCAGAAAGGCAACAATGAAACACATGAGAGGGTCAAGAATCATCCAAAAACAGATATTATTGCTCCAAAGTCAATATAGTACATTATAGTGGCCAAGAGGCAAAACTTAGCATTACAACTTTAATGGGTAAGTTAGGACTCCATGAACTCATCTGCAGACTAGAGGAGAAGGGAGGGTGTAAATCAGAAATGTCCAACCCTTTTCAACGAGCCAAACTCCTTCTTTTATAGATGTTTCACAAAGAGAAGAAGAAGAGAGGAGGGAAAATTAATTTGAAGCTCAGCTACTAACCATTAATGCCCCTACAAAATCTTCCCACAATCTATCGAGTCCACCAATCTGTGTCTGCTCAGTGTATTGAAGAAGGAAGAACGGTGGATCAAATCCAATTTTATCTGGTTGTTTGAGCAATCAAATCACATATTAATGACACAAAGACATTTTTCCATTTTCACCCACCCAACCTCACCAACATTAAAGTTTCAAGTTTTCATGGTGTAGACAAGGTCGAGACCTTTCTAATGGTGCCAAATTTGTTGAGTTTCGCACACTGGGTCGAAAGATATATCCATTTGAATGTTTCAAGTTGGGTCCATACAAAAATGGAAAAACCTAGTTAGTAGAACGGGTCCGTGGGCCCAAAACTCACTTTGTGCCTTTTTCCACCAAAATACAAAATTGTAAAAATTTCCCCACAGCCTCGCAATTCACTTTTGCCAAAAAATCATCTTTGGGCCTACCGGCCCGCATTTTCCATTTGGGTGAAAAGTCTCTCCTAGGCCAGCCAGCCCGCATGTAATTGAGGCTTGACACATGGCTCCTTGGGCATCAATAGAGGTGTGGCTCATTTTTTCACTTTACGCCTTCTTGGGGAAAATAGTTCAAACTGCTTCCGATGATCCGTCGACCCGCTTTGACTTTTCAACATGGCCATGTGCCCCTTTGCAGGCCTTAGGCATTCATCTTCATATGACTTTAAGATCCCCCATGGGCATGTGGGCCTGAAATTGACTTTTCACCCTATTTTCAAAAATCACAAAAGTTCTAAAACTCATTATAGACCTGCTGGCCTAAAATTCACTTGGGCAAAAAATCATCTTCAGGCCCGTTGGCCTATATTTTCCATTTGGGCAAAAAGTCTCTCCCAAGTTCGTCGGCTCGTAGCTTGCAAAATATGAGGAGGTAGGAATTCTTTATATTTTTGGAATGGGGAAGAAATTTCCCACATGATGAAGATGCTTTCATGAAACATTAAGTGCTTAGAATATATGAAAAATTGGATTGAAGCACTAAAATAGGAAAAATGGATGAAGTTAACTAGAAATAAGCATGAAATTATTTTGGATAACATCAGTTAAGTATAAGAGTGTCAGCGAAGGATTCCAAGTGTCTCAACAGTGGAAATTCAAAGGCATGGCTCAAGGTGGAATTTCAAACAAGTGCTATCCTTCCACATGTCCCAAGTCTGAAAAGGGACAGAGTCGTCAGTTGAAAAGTCAAGATGGGGCAGAGTCAGTGGAGGGTGCCATGTGCCTCAACCACGTAAATTCAAGATGGGTGGCCCAATGGCCAAATGTAGACAAGTGCCAAATCTCCACATATCTCAGGTCATACATATGGCACCATAAAACAAAAGACTTAGCCAAAACATAAAGAAACAAATCAAAGTCATGGAGGGTGCCACTTGATTCATCAACGTAATTTCAAAGGCATGGGAACAAGGGTAGTTTCCAAATGAACGCCAGCCCACCATGTGGTTGGAGTAAACAAAAGGGATAAAGCCGCAGAAGCCTCCACGTGTCACCTTGGCATAACTTCAAGGTAGAATCTGGAGGCATGTTCCAAGCATGCCTTATCCTTCCACATGTCCTAGGGTCTGAAAGGTGAGCCAGCCATTGAAAATTCCAACGCCAGGGAGTATAGCCACGCATTGGTACAACACTCTTTCAAGAGGTAGTTTTGAAATAATTTTTCAAACATGCACGAAGCCACCACGTGTCTAGGGTCAGGTACATTGAATCCTCTAGTAGAAAAGACTAAGATAGAATACAAAGGAAACAGAGGAACCTGCAAAAGCTGCCATGTGTCTCTCTGACGTAATTTCAAGAGTAAGGGTAAGGGGGAAAATATCAAATGAGTGTGGGGCTATCACATGGCCCCTGTATGGACAGACCCTTGCATATTGTGAGCCACATTAAGTGCCGAACCTGAGGAATTTTAGATGCCATATCTTTTGATTAAAATCCCAGATTTGGGTGGGGGAAGACTTTTTGGAAAGATCTCAACCCCTTCCACGCCATGGAAGCCTAAAAATTTAATTTTGACGAGGTAAGGTGGGTGAAAATGGGGAAATGTCTTCATGCCATTAATATACGATCCAATTTCTCCAACAACTAGACCAGATTTGATTTGATCCACTATTCTTCCTTCTTTAACATGACGAACAGACATAGAGTGGTGGACTTAAAAGATTGTCGGCAGATTCACAACGACATTGATGAATGGTAATTGATCTCCAAAAAAAAGTTTCCTGTCTCTTTTCTTCTTCTCCCTTTGCTGTGTTTATAAAAGGAGAAGTTGAGATCCTTGTAAAGGGTTGGACATTTCTGTTTTGCACCCTCCCTTCTTCCCTTGTTTGCAAGTGAATTTTTGGATTTTTCTAAACCTCCCATTCAAATTGTAATACAAAGTTTTGCCTCTTTTCTACTGTAATGTATTGTATCAACTTTGGAGAAATAATATATGTCTGTGGATGATTCTCAACCCTCTCATGTGTTCATTGTCATCTTCTGATCTCTCATTACTGTCTAGTTATCTATGCATGGTGGTTGTATCACATTTCTATGGTCTGTATTAAATTACAAAACAGGTGTTTAACATTACTTTAGTGCATCACCTTATTAGTTTAGGTTTATTTTCTCGTATCTTCTCAACCATGTCTCCTTGTTAAGATAGAGTAGGTTTTAGAGTAGATCTTCTGAAATTTATTTGTGTGCACTTGAACAGAGGAATAGGAACTGACCTTAATCCAGAGAGCTCTCTCAACTCGCAAGGTCCTACACTTTGAGAGATGCTCCATGTTGTGTAATCACACTGAGAGTCTCAACCCATCTAGTTACAGACATCCAGGGGTCCTATGATTCTACACTAATAGTTTTGGCACACCCGGTGGGACTAAGAGGTCTCTATCTTTACTGCAGCAAGATTGACGTGTACTTGCTGTAAGTTTCAAGATTTTAAGAAGATCTGAAATTACACATCTGATGACTCCAAAATATTAGAATCTGATGCTTTCAATAGTCCAATCTTGTCAAGTTCATGACAAGAATACAAACAAGGTCAAGAACTAGACAGGAGGGACTATTTGTGTATTTGCACTTGTCCCTAGATAGAGGGAGAAGGGGGAGAAGAGCCCAGAGTTCTCCATATCCACCAAACAGAACCTTGTCAACACCTCCTTTTGGTAGGAAATTCATCCAGTCAATAAGGATTCTTAGGCCAATCATAATGGCATAACCACCCAACCCGTCTGTCGACTTCACTGGTAGCATCCCACTTGCTCTCAATGCACAAAATATAGTCCTAGTTGTAGCATTAAAGAGCATCCCATATTTCACTGGAGAAAACTAGACTTCTCCTAGTGACCACATTAAAGACATTGTAAATGTCTGCATAATTCATGAGATCACTGAGATAGACATTTCAGTCAAATTATTAGCCTCTTCACTCAAGGGTAAAGCTTCTAAATGGTTCAGGAGTCTAACATTAGGCTCTATTCAAAATTTGGAACATCTATGTAGAGCTTTTCACAACCAATTTGGAGAGAAGGGAGATAATCCATCTGTGTTGGAGCATTTGAAAACCATCAAGTGGGATCCTAATGAGTAGGTGATAGATTTCAAATTTAGATTCTAAAGGACATGGGATAGGATTCCATTGGCCATGAGGCCCACAAATGAAGGTGCTTTCTTATACTTTCTTAGAGCTTTAAATTCTGATATTGTCTTAATGATTCACTCAATGGGAGGCACAACCTTACTTGAAGCCTATAACATTTCCACTAGAGCTGAAAATTGTTTAATTCAGCTTGGTAAACTTGCCCCGAAGCTACCTATTCCTTTATATCTAGAACTAGGAGCTCCAAGTACTAGTCAAACACCGACATTAGCTCCCATACCCACTCTAAGGAATCAAAGTTCAGCTAAAGCCTCTGCCTCCTCCTCTAGCACTTCAAAAGAGCTACACAAGTTTATGAAACAACTACAAAACCTAGGGAATGAGCTAGTGACTAAAAAAGGTAGTAATCTTAGAGTTATAGACCATATCAACCTCAAACTCTGTATCAAGCTAGACCCCCATATCAAGAAAATAGACCACTAGCTCACGTTGCAGGTCAAAACAAAAACTGAGGACAACTGCAAGTTGCTAGGCCTTTGTGACCATATGACCCAAACACAACTTCAACATCAAAGGCCTTGGTTCCAACACAATACAATATGGCATAAGAATATGATTGGTGATTCACATGCAATCAGCCCCACAACTAGTCAATGTGTTTCAATGGTGCACTAAACCAGGCCTTGATAGTATAGACCATTGGTGTGTCCCAAGAGCCCAGTCAAGAATAAATTTAGCAGCAAGAGGCACCTCCAAGTGATACTATGCTTTTCAATTGGTAGGTTGAAGAATTTTGTGGAGTTAACCAAGCCCCTTCTCAAAGTGTGGCTGTCAATACATGATCCAAGAAAAGGAATATTGGAGAGGGACGGTTATCAAACTTAGGTAATCCTCAAGCTTCTATTATTCAACAAGGTATTGGCATTCGAAGTGAAATTCCCAATATGTAGAGTTAGCTCAAGCCACCTTCCAGACCCACTCGGACACCGGTTGTAACGACCCATGTGCAAGAGAAAAATGTGCCAGGAAAGGGGTAGAAAAAGATAGCTCAACCCCATTTAACATTATTGAAAAAATGAAGAAAACAAATGTGAATATTTCAATGTGGGAGTCATTGGTTATTTGAGGGAAGAGAGACCTATTGCAGGTTCCTATAGCTAATTGGTCAACCTCATACCAAAAAAAATAGCCAATCAGATGGGTCTCTAATACGAAGTCATCTCCAGGGGCGTAATGTAATTAGATGGGATAGTGGTAACCTAAGGGAAAAGAAATGGAGAAATCAAACTATGTGTAGACTTTCTTTATTTGAACAGAGTGACACTCAAGGATCATTATCCACTTCCATCAATGGAATAGATCCTACAGGTTGTAACTGGCTCTGAGAGGTTTTCATTACTAGATGGATACTCAGGATATAATTAGATAATGGTGAAAGAGGAAGATCAGTTTAAGATAGCCTTTACCACCAAATGGGGCACATAATCTTATAAGAATATGCCATTTTGAATATCAAATTACGGAGCAAAATTTCAGTGAGCTATGAACATGGCATTGATCAACAATATTGTCCTAGTGTATCTAGATGATATCACTGTCTTCTCAAAGAATACCACAGACCATCTCTTCCACCTCAGACATGTATTCTATAGATGTAGAAGATTTGGACTGTCATTAAACCCAAAGAAGTGTGTGTTCTTAGAACACGAGGGAAAATTTTAGGGCCACATTGTCTCAAGAGAAGGGTTAACAATTGATCATGAAAGGGTTGAAGACATTCAAACACTTCCATTGCCACAACACAAGAAATATCTCCAAAGCTTCTTGGGGAAAAATAATCTTGTTCGCATGTTTGTGCCTGATTTTGCCATTCTTGTGAAGCCTTTAACAATGATGTTAAAGAAGATCCTTGCATTTAAATGGAAAAAAGAAGGAAAAGAGATTTTTGAGGCCATCAAGCTCGCAATATCATAGAACCCAAGTATTATTAACCTAGATTTATGAAAGGACTTCATGCTATATGCTTTTTGAGGGTCATCCATAATCTCAACTATCTTGTTTCAGTGCAACAAGGAAAGTTTAGAACATCCCATAGCCTTCTTCAGTCAGAGCTTGGAGGATTACGAGGTAAATTATTCTTTCATTGAGAAGCATGTCCTTGCTATCATTAGGAGTTTGAAGAAGCTCAGACGCTTAGTCTAGAACAATAAGATTCAATTTCTAGTGTCTCATGTTGGTGTCAAGGATTTTCTCCTAAACAAGGACTTGAATGAAAAGAGAGTTAGTTGAATCACTTGGGTAATGGAGTATGACATTGAGATCAACGTGACCAAACTAGTTTGTGGCAAGGTTCTGTGTGAGAAGCTCACTTCCAAGCAAAAAACTGAGTTGGTGGATGAAAATGAGGTCATCATATTACTTCAGAATGATCAAGAACAACCATCTAATGATGCACCTATTCCATGTTAGACCCAAACCTTGGTGGATTATCTCTAAATAGGTTTGTGCCCTCTAGAATGGGACAAAGAAAAGAGGAGATACTTTACGTTACAAGCCATCCCATATGTGCTTGTTGGTGGTGTCTTCTTCAAGAAGGATATCAATAGTGTTCTATTGAGGTGCATTGGGATAGGACAAATTGAGAGGGTGTTGCATGAGTTCCATGATGGAGAAGTAGGAGGCCACTTTTATCCTTGAGTATCAGCTCTCAAAATCATGAAATCTTGTTATTACTGGCCTACGGTGTTTAGGGACTACTACTCATGGATCAAGAAGTACAAGAACTGTGTACTCTTCACAGGGAAGGAGAAGTTAGCAACACTGCCCCTTCGTCCATTTTCAATGGATCAACCATTTATGCAATGGGGATTAGACTTCATTGGATTGATTAACCCAAAATCAAGCTAGGTCCATAAGTGGATACTTAATGTAACAAACTGTCTCACCAAGTGGACTGAGGTGATAACACTTAAGGAAGTAAATGAATCCAACATCTTGGATTTCTATGAAGGAATAGCCACCAGGTTCGGAGTCCTTGCCACTATTATATCAAATAATGCATCATCAAAATATTACCCTGAAGGTAATGGCGGAGAAGAGTCCACAAGCAAGAACTTATTAAATATTATTATGACTCTTTATGAAAATTAGAGAACTTGGCATACAAAGCTCAAATCAGCTCTATGGGCTGATAGGATCACATCCAAAAGGTCTACATGAAGCTCCCCATACAATCTCATTTATGGAAAAGAGGCAATATTTCCCATATCATTAGAATTTCCCACTTTGGAGCTCATGAAACAGTTGGAACTGGCCAAGTTTGAACCTATAACAATCAAGTATGCAGAGATCATGGAAGTAAGAGAGGCTAGAGAGAATGTAATGCATATCATGCCGAAGGATCAAGCATTGATTAAGAGAAGATTTGAGAAGAAAGAAAGAACAAGGACCTTTCAAGAGGGGGACTTAGTTCTGAAGTGGGATGCAGATCAGGAAAAACTAAGAAAGCATTCCAAGTTTGATGCCATTTGGAGTGCCCCCTACATGGTATTGAGATGTACAAGTAGCAATGCCTTGCGGCTAGCTAAGTTAGATGGCAAAGAATTGTAGATTCCATTCAATGGGATATACCTCAAACATTGCTACTAAAAGTAAAAATTCCTCGCCCTTGTAGTTATTAGCCTGGGTTTTCAATTCCTCTAAGTGTGTATGCACATTGTCTCGTTGTAGCATATGTTTTATTTCCCTAAGTGCTCTGGCATAGGTTTTTTTACTCTAGGTTTGTGTTATTACATAGTTTGATGCTTCTCTAGATGAATGTACCAGGCCCTTCAGCATTTGCGACAGGGAGACCCATAGTTTCCATAATAGTTGCTCATTTTAAAATAGAAGAAATATAGAGCAATTAAAATTAGGTCTCAAAGGGTCGAATTCTAGAACAATAGGACCAATGCCAGGCCACCATCCATGACTCCATGCCCAATGGACACAACAAGGAAACTGGTCTATTCATCTAGCAGGAATATGTCCCTCCTTAGTTACCAAATTGTTATCTCAATTTTTCCCCCTACAAAATTGATCAAACACGACCTTACGCAAGAAGAAATCCAAGGGGAGGCTTTTGCATACGAGCCCATGCTTGAAATCCAACAAACATGTTGTAGGAAGGATCTACAATGGGGTAGCAGGGTTGAGGAAGGCCCAAACAGTGTCACAGAAAACCAAAGGCTCAAAGTCTTCGAGCTTCACAAATGATTCAGAATGAGCCCAAATTGACTAAGTATGGAAGAATTAGCAGAAGTTTCCATGTGCCTCATCAACACTTCTCCAAAGATTAAACCCAAAAGTAGAGGCTTGGATAAGCATGAAGCTTCCATGTTCCCCAGACCCCAAAAGGGGACAGAGTCGGCCATAGAAAAGTCCAAACGAGTGGACGGAACCATGTGTTAGCTTGACGCAATTTCAAAAGAGAAAGATCAAGGCAAAGAATTAAAATAGTGCCATCTCTCCACATGGTTAGAGTCTAATAGAAGTCAAAAGAGCAGTAGGCCCAAATTAATTAAGTATAAGAGTGTCAGTGGAGGCTTCCATGTGTCTTAATGACTGAAATTCAAAGGCATATATCTAGGTAGAATTCCAAACAAGCGCTAGCCTTCCGTGCGTCGCAGGTCTGAAAAGGGACAGAGTTGACAGTTGCAAAGTCAAGATGGGGCAGAGTCAGTAGAGGGTACCACATGCCTCAACCATACAAATTCAAGAGGGGCAGCCCAAGGGCCAAATTCAAACAAGCGCCAAGTCTCCATGTATCCCGGATCAGACATATGGCCCTGCCAAACAAAAGACATAACCAAAACATAAAGAAATAGAGAAAATCCACAGAGGGTGCCACGTGCCTCATCGGTGCAATTTCAAAGGTGTGGGACCAAGGCCAATTTCCAAATGAGCGCCAACCCACCACATGGTCAAAGTCAAAAAAAGGGACACAGCCACATAAGCCTCCATGCATCGGCCTAGCACAAATTCAAAGGTAGAATCTAGAGGAAAGTTCTAAGGATGCGCCAACCTTCCACATGTCCCAAGGTTTGAAAGGTGATCCGTCCATTGAATATTCCAACACAGGGGAGAAAAGCTACGCGTCAATACAAAACTCTTTTAAGGGGAAGTTTTGAAAGCAATTTCCAAACATGTGTGAAGCCACCACGTGTCTAGGGTGAGGTATAGTGTCTCCGCTAGCAGAAAATACTTAGATAGAATACAAAGGAAATAGAGGAACCCATGGAAGCTGCCATGTGTCTCTCCAACATAATTTCACGAGTGAGGGAAGGGGGGAAAATCTCAAACGAGCTCGGGGCTGCCACTGGCCCTTGTGTGGGTAGACCCTTGCATATTTTGAGCCACACTAAGTGCCCAACCCAAGGAATTTTAGATGGCTGTATATTTTGATTAAAATTCCATATTTGGGTGGGGGAATACCTTTTGGAAATATCTCATCCCCATCCATGCCATGGAAGCCTGAAAATTTAATTTTGACGAGGCTAGGTGGGTGAAAATGGGGAAATGTCTTCATGCCATTAATACGTGATCTGAATTCTCCAACAACCAGATCATATTTTATTTGATCCGCCATTCTTTTTTCTTTAACATGCTAAATAGATATAAAGCAATAGACTCGACAGATTGTGGGAAGATTCGCAGTGGCATTGATGAACGATAGCTGACCTACAAAACCAAGTTTTCCACCTCTTTTCTTCTTTGCCCTTCGTTGCATCTATAAAAGGAGAAGTTGAGCTCCTTGTAAAGGGTTGGACATTTCTGTTTTGCACCCTCCCTTCTTCCCTTGTCTGCAAGTGAATTTGTGGAGTTTTCTAAACATCCCATTCAAATTAAAATACAAAGTTTTGCCTCTTGGCTACTGTAATGTATTGTATCAAATCTGGAGCAATAATATATGTCTGTGGATGATTCTCAACCCTCTCACATGTTCATTGTCATCTTCTGATATCTCATTGCAGTTTGGTTATCTGTGCATGGTGGTTGTATCACATTTCTATGGTCTGTATTAAATTGAAAAATGGGTGTTTAACATTCCTTTGGTGCATCACCTTGTTAGCTTAGGTTTCTTTTCTCATATCTTCTCAATCCTATCTCCTTGGTAAGATAAAGTAGGTTTTAGAGTAGATCCTCTGCAATTTATTTGTGTGCACCTGAAGAAAAGAATAGGAGCCAGCCTTAATATGGAGATCTCTCTTAACTCGTAAGGTCCCACACTTTGAGGGATGCTCCATATTGTGTAATCACACTGAGAGTCTTAACCCATCTAGTTGCAGACATTTAGGGGTGTTGTGATTCTGCACTAACAACATCTTTAGAAAAATTTCATAACAAAGAGGAAAAAAGAAACCTTATATTCCCTCTTCCACATAGTAGTTTCTATGTTTCACAGTGTTTGCTCACATTCCAATGAGTTTCACTGAGTACTCTTATAATTGCATCATATTCAGCCATCTTCTCTTCCATTGTGTTGAGGATTTGGTCACACCCTCTCCTTCTCTCCTTATTTCCAATCGTGGGGAACACCAACATTTATATTCATACTTAGGTAAACTAAGGAATGATCTCCCTATTTACCTCATCCACAATAAAATGAAGAGCCTCCCCCTATTTTATACTCTTTTCACTTATATAGATGGCATTCAATGGAAATCGCTATCTAAGATCTTCATAAGGACTAACAAGGCCATGGTATTAGCTCACAAAGATATACAATAGAGATTCTCCAAGGTACTTGAATAGGTTGAGGAACCATGATTGAAACATGGTATAAAATAGGGTGAAATTTGTATGATGTGATAGATCATATTTGTATCATATTAGAGCCCCCCATGAACTCACTATTTACTTTCACATACTTTTGTATGTATAATTTATTACTATCTTTAATTTACATTAATATACTCTTATAATTATACCTCTTTCATCTATTCCACCATTTTCTCATGTTAGGGTATTTTGGTATGTTTTTACTTGCTATGAATTTTACATCATGGGTTTATTCCACCCCTTTCTCTCTTAGAGTCTTTTGGTATGTCTTTACTTTATTTAAAAATTTGGTTCTTGAGTTTAGTTTTTCATTTTCTCCCCATAATATATTTTGTTAAGTTTTACTTTATTATTGTTTCCCATCTTTATGTTTTCTCCACTTAAGATATTTAGTATATTTTTACCTTATCACCACTTTTTTCTTTGGTTTATACAACTATTGCACATTTTTATATCCTTTGGCAGTTTTTTCATTTTTATAGACATTTCCCTCTTCAATTTATCCAACCATTTCATATTTTTAGATCCTTTTCTATTTTTGTTAGAATATAAATCTTAAGTAGGGTTTAATCCCCTCTTAGGTATTCTTAATATATCAATTTTAGTTTATAATTAAATAAATAAATAATATATAATTATTTTTATTCAATATAAAATTTAGTTTATAAGGTTTAATTGATTGTTTAAATCAATTTATAAAATGGTTGGGTGCTTAATGAGAATACACACCCATAAAAACCATTTATATAGGGTTCTTAGGGCTTGGTGAATTCATTCAAATTAAATCAATTTGAATTTAAAATTGAAATGGAAAGAAGTGGTGAAGAAGTAGTTATTGGACTATAAAAATGGAGTTTCTCACTATAATGGAAATCTTGTTTTGATCGTGATTTTTTTACCTCTATGAGGTTTTCCACATAAAATTAGGGTTCACTGTGTTATATTTAGTTATTATGTTTTTTATTATAATTTATTTCATTATATTTAAATAACGTTATATTGTTTGGTTATTTGCTTTGATGTCGACATAGTACCGAAGCATTATTATTTAATTAATTTAAATTTGTATTAATTTAATATGTGAAACTATTTTTTTGGTGGGTAGTTACAATCTACGAGCCATATAAAATGATCTCCATTCAATTTATTTTCTCTCGCACACACATTGTCTCTTAAAAATATTTTAACCCTTTTATATCTTTGGTGTATTTGGATGGTTAGAGTGGTCCCACCCCACATTCATGTGTAGCGAAGTATTTGTTTAAATATTTGGCATGTATTTAAATTATATTCCATTTTTTAATGTTTTTAAGGAAAATAATTTACCAAGGTTAACAAGAAGGCTCCTCGGTTGGAGAAAAACTCCAAGTTTAAAGGGTTTCCAAATTTTCCTTTGGTCTATGACACACAATAGGTTTGTGGACTAAGTTTGAAAATATTAAACAAATATTCCTTTTTAAGATTACCCCATTAACATTTAATTCTAATCTAAAACCCATCTCTATTTCCTAAATATGACTTGGTTTGGTGTGGACTTTATCTTGGCATTAATTTTTGCCTCCATCTTATTTGCAAAACATATTGTATGTCCCCCACATATATTAAATAAAAGTTAATCCGCATAACATATATTAAATAAAACAAAACCTAAATTCTATGGAATGAAATATAACATATTAAATGTTCAATCTTATTGGTCTTGCACCCCATATGTAACCACCCTTGATATATGCTTAGAATATTGTTTGCAAATGATTAAATCTTATGTTATATGACCCGCAAGACATTAGGCATTTGACTTACCCCTAATTGGCATGTTAGAACCTAACTAAGACCCTTATTATATTTGATATATGATATGGCATTCACTTATAACCCTATTTTATGTGATGAAATTATGTAGATAGATATGAATATCAACAACAATATAATACAACAAAAGAACACCAAAATATAGAAAAATTATCACAATATGCAAGTAGAATGACTTATACACTTTGAGGGGGAAACCTCCAAAACATAACATAATACTCAATTGATCAATATCATGATAACATCCTACTCTCTAACTCCTATATATAACCTAATATTCTATCCAAATCCATAAGACCATTAAGTATATAAAAGTTTATATAAATATGTTATCACATGATAACTTATTATGTGAGCCGCATGTCGGCTATCCATGTCTTGATATAGTATATAGGGTTAAGGGCATAGCATGACCCTCCCCTTCAAAGAAACATTGTTCCCAATGTTGGAAAAATTTGGATGTATTTTCAATAAGTGCATTATTCAATGTTGTTGATAGGGTGATGCTAGTACAAGAAATATTCCTAACACTAAGTGAATTTTGCCTTATCGCAGGTCTTTTTGTTTATTTGAGACTCATTGGTTACCCTTTTCTACTTCTTTTCACTCTGTTATATGGCATCTTGAACCTTTGGGTGCATATTAAAGGTTGATATTATGGGTGGTGGATGGAAATGAGGAGAGATTTTAAAAGAAAAAAATATTTAGGTGTATAGACTAATGGTATATCCTCAACAAAAAATGAATATTTTTTCTCCTATCATGAGAATATAGTGGTAAGTATGTCAGATGTTGTTTATATTTCATTGTAATCAATTGTGATTTAGGCATCTTGATGAGCTGCATTTAATGACAGATCTCCCTTTGAGAAAACTTTCTAGGCAACCCTGTCATCTCAAACATATTACTTTGAGAAATAAATGCATGAATAATTCCTTGAAGTTTATTTCAATTTTACCCAAGGTTGTCAGCCATTAGACTCAAAAAAATATCCTCTATAGTCATAGGAATAAATAATGTAGGGGAATATATCTTGTAGTCTCCCATATCAAGTTTGATAATATGGAATTTCCCTAAACAATTAAATATACCTCCATATATTGCCATGATTTGAAATTTTGGTGATAGATAAATAAAACAAATCAAATATGTAACCAAATTATTATTGATAAAATTAGTTGTGCTTTACGAGTCAGTCAATATTTTTACTTGATGTTTCTTTAAATGACCTTTTACATTAAGGGTTTTTATTTAATCTAATTTAAATTGACTAATATTTCATATTAACTTATTGTAACAAATGATATTAAGATGATTAAATACAATAATTTGTAATAATAATTCAACAATGTAAAACCCTAAGAAAATGAGAGAGGGATGATAAATTAGTTGATTATGTACAACATGGGACTGATCGACATTGTGTATTTACTAGAAATGGATGGTAGCAGTGTTTCACCGGATTCTTAACATATTTAATGAAACAGATATAAGGTGATAGGCCGAGGAGGAATACCTATTTGTGATGTCAATTGAAGGTTATGCGCACGTTTCTGGTTTTTGATCCACGATGACCGTCAAGAACCTCCTTTTGGCTAGGAGGAACTACCTATAAATGAAAAACAAGAACACTAGAAGAATATTAAACATTATATGTTAGTGGACTGCCTAGCGTGCTAGATCGGGGAAGTGTGATACTTCCTAGATGGCTGCCAATCCACTGTTTAATACAATTTAATGAAAGAAATAAAGTAAAAAAATAACATCCTATTGTAGTTGATATGATTTAGGCATATCATTCAAATACAATAAGAAAATTCAATCTAACAGGTAGGGTTATGATCAGATATGAAGGTTGGGTAAGTGGTTTTGAGTTTTTGTCAGTCTGGTAAAGGATACAAATGATTTTCAGTAGTTTGGGGATGTATATTAGCTTGCTGCCTTGAGCTAGGTTGTCAGACACAGAGACCGATGCCGGTCAGAGAGACCAAAAATAGTTTAGGTATGACTGATGGTGATTTAGGGTGGATAATGGTAAAATGTCAAAATAGATGCCTAGGCTCTCTCTGTGTCTACACAGAGAGTTGGGAAGGTCTGTTGTATGATTGTAGGTGGGGTACCAAGTTTGGGTAAGATTCTATGAGGTTTTTAAGGTGTTAAGGTCAACTTAGTGAAATTCTATCAGGAGACACAGTAACCGACATCAATATGGTGAAAAATGTCAGTAAAGGGGAAGCTAAAGACAGTCAAGGTGATCGGTGTCGATAGGGTAAAAATGGTGGAAATCAAATAAAAATGGTTTTGGAGTTTCTCTTTGATTACACAAGGAATGGAAGAAGGATGGATAGGTTCATAAAAATGCTGAGAAGGCTGAGGAATGCCCAAGAGTGAGGTATAGGGAGATAAAAGGTAATATGTGGTTGGAAGGGTTGATTGACATGAAGGTGGGGATGGTGGAATGCAAAGGAGAATACGATATAATAAAACAAAGATAAAGAAAATTACAATCTAAGCAAGTATAGAATGATGTAGATCAAAACCACTTACTTGTATTTCCAGGTTTGGTTTGTGGAGGATAGAAATGGTTGGCTTGTGAAACTAGTGATCAGTGCCACAAAACCACTTCTTGAAATGTTACCGTGAATGTCAATGCCTTCAGATCAATCTTGGTATTGGCTAGGGTCATTTGGATGCTCAAGAAGACTCTGGTTCATGCTTGCATGCAAATATCTTTGTCTCTCCAAACTAGAAAAGGGGCCAACCTCCTGAACAAGGTTGCCAAAATGAATATATGGTAACTGATGATGATTAGGGTGACCGGTGTCGGTTTAGGGTTAACTTGCATCAGTTAAGGTGGGAAATCTCAGGTTTTCCAAAATAACAGATCTTGGCTATCGTTTGGTGAGTTTTTCCATTGGTCTGGGTCTAAAATGGTATTTTGTGCTTAGATAAGTGGGCATGCTATTAGAGAAAGAATCTGAATCTAATTTTAGGATTAGACTAAGTCTTAGTTAGCTAAGGTAAGTAGAAATTGATTCTTAGTTAAAAGAAACATGTTGAGAATAGGTCCATGATGAGGTATTTTGGTGATGTGGCTAGGTGAGGTGGTCAAGTGAAGATGTTAATTAAATTAATTAAAGTAATTAATTCAATTAATCATGTGGACTATGGGATATAAATATGTAAGGTATGGTTAATTTAATTAATAGGGTTATAAGGGTGGTACGACCTGATTTTGGTGTCTACATTTTCCCCTTTTTTGTTGTGTAGCTTGTATTAGTAAGCGACGCTAACAAAAACAAGAAGTGATTTCCCCATGTATGGGTGAGAGTGGGGCTGCCCCAAGTGTGGGAGAAGGAGATCCACCTCAAATTAGGAACTGATGAAGTGTTATATGGAGTCAGTGAGTGATTTGATGAATGTGTAGTTGGTGTAAGTGAAGGTAGGTGGGGAAGGGTATGGGTATATTGGGAAAAGGGTAATGGTCAAATTGGATAATAGGTAATAGGACAGGGTAAAATTGGGTAATGGGTAATGGTAAAACTGGGTAATAGGTAATAGGCCATGGTGAAATTGGGTAATTTCTAATGGCAATTGAATGCACACACACGTATAGACTGCAACACGGTACTAGGTTGAAGAGTTTACAAACTATACATCGTCCAAGGTTGATAGGTTTATCCAAACAAATTTTGAAGTGATTCAGGTATCCATGGTATAGGAAATGGTCTAGAAACATAATGTAGGTCAGGTGCAAGAATGTTTAAGTATGTTTCGATACACCAAATTTTTGGTTGGTATAAACAACACAACAATAGGCAAGGTATGGTTCTTAGGCTAAAACAACATGGGTAAGAAAATTTCAAGGTATAACGAGTACACAAGGTCAATGGTCACACAAAGTAGGTCAAGTCTAGGTAAATAGGTCATAGCAAGGGTAAGGCCAAGGTACATGTAAAATAAAAAATCCCTAAATGTAATTAAGGAAATGTAGGGGTAGTTTAGGCTTGTGGGTAGGGTACAATGGGTGTTACTACTGGAAAACATATATGTGGAAGTAAGAAGGTTAGGTCAAAAATGGTATCATATCACGAAGTAATATGGGTATAGGAAATTTGAGGGGCATAGGGGCTAAAGTGTGGTATGCATTATTAGGGCAGGTGGTGTAAATGGGGTAGGGGCAGGGGCCAAAGTATGCCCCAATCGATAATAATGTCGGGTGGGAGGTAATAGTTAGAAGATATGATTTGTTAGTATTCTTGTTTTGATATATACCGGCCTGCGTGCCGATGATAGTGAGGATGTACATGAGAGTTTTGAGATTTTAATCTTATACCAGCCTTCATGTCGAATGTGGTGAGGATGTATCTAAGACTTTTGATATTTCTATATGTATTTGTATCGGTGTATATTCCTATTGATAAATAGACTTTCATTGTTATAGATGATGAGATTTATGGTATGCATGATGTACTTGTTTTTTAATTTCCATTTTATTTGTGTATGGATGGAAACTAGGTAAATTAGGCATGGTGGAGTAGAGGTCTTGTAGGCATGATGGATTCTAGGTCAGTTAGGAGTGATGAAGTCTAGGTCAATTAGGCATGGTGGATTCTTGGTCAATTAGGCATGGTGGACTCTAGGTCATGTAGGCGTGGTGGAGTCTTTGTCAATTAGGCACGGTGGACTCTAGGTCATGTAGGCATGGTGGAATCTAGGTCATATAGGCATGGTTGAGTCTAGGTCATGTAGGCATGGTGGAGTCTAGGTGAGTTAGGCATGGTTGAGTTATGGTTTGTTGGTTTTGATTTAATTTCCAAATTATTGGTAACATGGGAAATAGATGAAGATGTATATGTATGTGATGGTGTACATTTAAAAAATATTTGATATCCTAGAAAGGTGAAATAATAGATGTATGTTATGATGATGTAAGAAATAGGTAGATATACATGTTTATATATTTGTATTTTCATTTAATTTCCAAGTAGTGTATAAGATGGAAACTAAATAAGGTAGAATTCTAAAATTGGTTAGGGTAGAGAGTGGTCGAGCTAACCTCTAAGGGCCACATGCCCTTGGAGTGTTTCCAACATAGCCCTGATGAAAAGGGGTCTCAGGTCAATGTAGTTCTCTCGTAAGCTAGGGAAGAATAAGATGAAGCAAAGGGATGGGTTGGTAGGTTTTAAGCATGATTAAATCTAGATTATTTAGGCATGGTTGGGTTGGGGTCATGTGGGTATGGTTGAGGTTAGGTACTTTAGGCATGGGTGATTTTAGGTTGATTTTGTTGAAATAGGAATCTCAAAAATGTAGGTGTCGATGGCCTAATCCTATATTAGAGAATTAACAAGTAATAAAGAAGGTGAAGGGTAAGAGGTTAACAAAAGATCCACCTAATTGGTAAGAACTAGAACAAGTCTAGCATACCAAAAGTGGTCTTATGAACGTAAGATCATAAAGGTGATGCATGATTGACTATTCTAAGGGGGAAGAAAGTCACATGATCAAGAAATGTCGCATTTGCGACACATCCCTTGAGAAGGTAGGAAATTAGGGTGAAAAGGAAATGAGGTGAAAATGGTTGGTTTTAGTGTAACCAGGTGTGAGATAGCAGACCTACTTGGATAGAGACCCAATATCAAAATAGGCAAGTCTATGACAAAAAGGTTATCTTTTTATCTTTTTTCTCTTGTTTTTGATAGAATGATCGATGTGGGAAGTCTATGTGGGATGAGTATATTATCTCCTTTAGGTATTCGTGAAGTTGATCGATGTGGGAAGCTTCTGAATATTTTATTTTTTGTTTGCAAGGATATTCCTTTTTTATGATAGACTATGTGTAGTATGGCTAGCTTTGTATAGCTATCCTTCGAGGGAGTCATCTCTTTGCTAGAACTTTTACTCAAGGAGTTGAATCCCATTTTTCTTTTGAAATTATTTTTCTTTTGGACATTTAAGTCATGGAAAAGACTATAGAGGAAGATTACGCTCTTGTTTAGAAGATAAAAATCATAGCTAATAGAGGTTAACTATGAAAGATATGGTTTCAAGTGATGAACGATCATGGGATTCCATATTGAAAAAAGATGAAAATTATCCATGTAAATTATGCCATGAGTAGAGTTGTGGTACTCATATTGAAGATAAGGTTGAAAGGTGATAGGTAATCAAATGATTATTATTTAGTCGTTGACCCCAAGAATAGGTAATATGAAAGGTGAAGTGTGCTCAAGGGACGAGCTTAAAATAGATAGAAGGTGATATAAGACTTGATTCAATAATAGAATGGTCAAAGATGCAAGGCATTGAGGGGTTCAGGTTTGGGATTACCTTCAAGTGAAGAAAAATGATAAGCACCTGATCCATAGGTATGAGTAACGATATAGGGTCCAAGCCAATTAGGATAAAATTTTCTCGTTTAATTTTCTCTTCTTTGGTTACATGTTGATTTTCCTTCAGGAAGAGGTCACCGACCTGAAAGGTTTTCTCATGGACACATTTTCATAGGCACGTTTGATACCATTTTGGTAGATTTAGAGATGGTCAGGAGAATTAAGACGATGTTCATCTAATAGCTCAAGTTGTGCCAAATAGTCCTGGAGAAAGTCATCATCGTTGAGAATGTCTTGGAGTGAGATATGGAGAGATGGAATATGGAATTTGAGACATAAGATAGCCTCAATATCGTAGACAAGAGAGAAAGGTGTGGCAGTAGTTGAGGTGTGAATACTAGTACGGTAAGTCCACAATGTGAAAGGAATGTGCGTATGCTAATCCTTTCTAGTATCGTCAACTACTTTCATAATAATTTTGTTTAGGGTTTTATTGGTTGATTCTTCTTATCCATTTGTTTTTTGGTAGTAAGGTGAAGAGAAATTAAGTTGAATACCAAAGGCATCATAGATTTTTCAAAGGGTTTTGTTTTTGAACTGTTTTCCATTATCAGTGATGAGACGGTGAGGAACACTGAAATGACATATGATGTGATGATTACTTAAGTCACATATGTTCTCATCTTTTTAAGAGATGAGGGGGATGGCTTCTACCTAGTTAGTGTACTATTAGGTTGCGGTAATAATCCATTGATGACATTGTGAAGAATGAGAATTGATTTTTCCAGCAAGATCCAAACCCTATTGAGAGAAAGACCAAAGGTCTCGTGCGACCTGTAAGACATGAATATGTGTGTGATTAAGATTAACATCCTAATGGAACGTCACACAACATTTGACATAGTCACAACAATCACGGTTGAGGGTGGGACAATAATAGCCCAGGAGAAGGATGCGTTTAGCCACAACTAGGCCATTGAAGTGACCTCCACAAATTTTGTCGTGAACTTCCTTGATGGTATAAGGAATTTAAGAACTTCTAAGGCATCGTAAGAGAATATCGTCAAAGCCACATTTATAAAGAAGACCACCCATGATGACATAATGAGATACACTTTTGAGAAAGACACATTGTCCATTACGAGTAAGATCTGGAGGTAGAATAGAAAGGGAAAGTTAGTTTGCAAATTTATTATACTAAAGGTCACATGGGTCAAGTGCAATGGTTTTGATGAAGTTGACATCTAGAAATAAATAAGAAGTTGATTGCATTATTTGTATTGTGAAAAATATTTGGGAGTCAACATGTGAAGCAGGTATTTGAGAAGCTAGGAAGGCCATGGTATCCACAAATTCGTTAGTGTAACGTGGAGTGGTGTGAAGTTTGTAATAGTCAAAGGTAGACAAAAGTATGTTGACATGGTGTTTATAATTTTGAAATATTTTGTTACGACACTGGCATATACCATTGACTTGGTTTACAACCAGATAGGAATCACCAAAGATATTAGTTGATTTGACATCTAAGGTGATGGAAGTTTGAAGGCCTAATACGAGTGCTTCAAATTCGGTGATATTGTTAGTACAATTAAAGTCTAGTTTGAAAGATAGTGGAATAGGCTCATCATCAAGAGGAATGAGGATAAATCCGACACCACCTCCATGTTGACATTTGGAACCATCAAAGAATAAGGTCATTTGGTAAAGACTATCGTCCAAGGAAAGGTTAGTAATGGATTCATCTAGAAAATCAAAATTAGAGGATTGATTTCCAGAGAGGGGTGTGTCTACAAGTTGTTCAGCAATGGTTTGGCCTTTGAAAGATTTTTTATGGATTAATTCAAGGTCAAGGTCGGCGAGAAACATTAGCCAATGCAAAAAATGCTGATGTTGGTAGGGTTTGGTGTAGATGTAATGTAAGGGGTCAGTATTGGTGATGACAAAGGTTTTTTGATTGGGTAGGTAATGACGAAGTTTAGTGGTGACAAAAACTAAGGCTAAGAAGAGTTTTTCAGTGTGGGTGTACCTAGTTTTATAGTCTAGAAGTGTATGGCTTATATAATAGACCACCTGTTCCCTATGTTGTTAATCATGATGAGCGAGCATAGCACCTAAGGAATGATCAGTAGCAGAAATGTACAAGTAAAATGGTTGGTCCTCTTTAGGAGGAATGAGCACCAATGGTTTGAGACGGTATTCATTTTAAGACACCCCTATAAAATTGAAGGTGGAAAATACCTGGCGAATATACCCGTAACCAGTTTCAGCGAAAGGTGAATTTGACAGTATTAAAAAACAAAATTTTCACCTGGTTTTTCAAGGCTCCATCAGTGACGTCCGACAACACTAGTTCGTAATGACGCACGTCACTGGCGCGACATTTGTTTCGTAATGACGCGCGACACTGGAGCGACACTAGATGTAATGACGCGTGACACAGGCGCGACACTAGCTCGAAATGACGCATGTCACTTGCTTCTATTGACGCATGACACCATCTTCTATTGACGCGCGACACCATCTTCTATATACGTGCGAAACCATCTTCTATTGATGCACGACACAATCCTCCATTGACGCGCGACACAATCTTCTATTGACGCGCGACACCATCTTCTATTGACGCGCGACACTATCCTCTATTGACGCGCGACACTATCTCCTATTGACGCGCGACACTATCTTCTATTGACGCGCGACACAATCCTCTATTGACGTGCGACACCATCTTCTATTGACGCGCGACACTATCTTGTATTGACGCGCGACATTATCAAATGACGCACATCACTGACGCGCGACATTGTAGTCAAATGACGCGCGTCACTGTAACCTGTTGACGCGCGTCAATAGGGGCAAGTGACACCCTATTTAGGTTATAAATACCCTTGTGCCGCTCATTTTCTCGTCTTCGTTTTCCCGTTCTTGAATTTTTGCAGGTCTAAATCTTTGACAAAGACGCAATAACAGCTATAATGTCGACTTCACATGCTTCCCAACTGCAAGTTCAGCAAGAAAATCAAGAGAATCCAACTCAATCGATTTCCAAGATCAACTACAGGAATCCCTTATGCCCTCACATCCATACGGCCTTAAAGATGTCTTCAGAATATCAAGCTATAATGGAAGAGTGTGAATTTACAGGGCTCGTTAATATGCCCCATTTCGAAACAGATCCGGATATTTTGAATTACCTTCTGTCATGCTACAATTCAGAGGACGGTATATTTTATGTGACTCTGAACGATGGCCAAATGTTCCAATTCACTATTGAAGCAAATGACATACATCGGTTTACTGGCCTTCCTATCAGAAATTTACCAATTGTTACAACCAAGGCAACACTAGTGGAAGAAGACAAGAAATTTCTTGAATCAACGTACGGTTTCCATGTTGATTGTAAGTATAATTCCTTTTAATTCATATTTTTTAATCTGTTTTTAATTCTGATACAATTTGTTGTTATAGATTTAAAGTAACTTACACTGTTTCGCATTTGCAGCCCATGTCAATAAATCCAGGCGTGGTGTAGATACACAATCAATTGCACACCACTTTCTTGCTGCACTTATTTCATTTTTTCAAGCCAGAATTGTTTTACAGGGTCGCCAAACGGATATACCAAATTGGGCCATTGCATATATTTGTGCCACTATCTCAAAACATAAATTCGATTGGTGCACATATCTATCCAAAAAAATAAGAACTGAAATAACAAATTCAAAACTCTCAGATAAACCTTTCATTTATTCAACAAACTATCTCCTCGGCTTCTACTATGAGGCACTTTTAAATTTAAAACATAAAGAAATTCCTACTTGCTCTGATGAGGCTTTGAAGAAATTCTCAATTCCATTTGATGAACAACAGGTATAAACTATTTAGTTTGTAATTGTATTACAATTTTCGTCATTACAATGCACAGTTATTAAAACTTAAATTTTAATGTTTTGCAGAGAAGATATCTTGAAGCCATTCCAAGAAAAAAAAAAGATGTCGAGAGGAAGAGGCCAACAACACGCGGAGGCTTCGGGGGACTCCCAGTCTGAAATGGAAGCTCACTCTCCAAACCCTCAAGCGTTTGAACTCGTTAAACGCCAGAGAAGTAATACATTCTCATATATTATTTACAAATTCCAAAGTTGCATATTTATTTTTCAATTTAAATTTTAACCAAATGAATTGACAACATTTAATATTGATGAATTGCAGGGAATATGGAACCTTCTTCCCCAACTCACTCCATACAGTCGCATGCATTCATATCTTCTGAACAGCCACTGAGTTCAACTCCTACAAGGCCACCCGTGGCACCGAAAAAAACAACCCCTCGTCAACAAGGTACAACTTTTCTATAGTACGTTTAATTTCGTAGTTTTCACTTTATGAATTGTTTTAATATTTTTCATTTTTCTTGTACTTTTCAGCACATGTCAGTCATGATCAAACCACGGCACCGACACCCACTCAACCATTAATTTTTAAAATGCCAACCAGAGGAACAGTGAAAAAGAACATTGGTAAACGCATGCCTTTTGCTCCGGCCCCTAGTGGGACACTAAACCTTGACACATCGTTTCGAATTCCAACTCTCTCACTTGGTGGCTTGCCCAGTGCAACGGGCATATCTGTTTTGAACAATATAAATTTAGATGAAGATTATTTGGGCATTGATAGCAATGACCCAACTGGTTTTTTCGATACCCGCGAGATGATTCAAGGCCAGAAGGTATACTTCAAATTTCAATTTTAATATGCTTTACAATTTTGAATTACATTTTGATTTAAATTTATTTATCTAAATCTTGATTTATATTTTCAAAAACAGGATCAGCCTACCCAAAGGCAGAAACAAATAGCAGTTGATCTTTGTGAAAGCCCCCATTCTTCTCCAGCAAGATCGTCTGCATCAGATTCAGATAGTGAAGAGTTCCCACCTTTTCCTTTGGAGAACTTAATAGGTAATGATTGTCAATCCCATGTCAGTGAGTTTATTATTCCTCATATCCAACAGCTGATAGAATGGGAGAGAAGGGCTAAAGTTCTTATCAATGAGATCATTAGTCGTTATGAAAATTATTGGCAACGGGATAGTTTATACGCTGCAGTCCAGAATCAACCTGCGAAGATGGATTCCTTACTTACCCAAGTAAAATGTGGGACTGTCACGTTTAACAACAACTATAAAGACGGCATTTTAGATAAGGCACTAAACAAATTGGAAAATATTAGTGCCGAGGCCCAGGCATATTTTAACAAATGGTCCAAGGACAAGGATTTGGTATCAATCGCAAATGCCGAAAGAGATAGAGCGGTTGTAAGTACTATTACATTCAAACAATCATTTTTGTTAATTTGAAATTTTGAATTTACATTAATATTTTGAATTGACATTACTCTTTTTGTGCAGTTGAAATATGAAAATTTGAAGAGTCAGGCGAAGGTTTTGCAAGTTCACTTGGAAACAGCAAAGAACAGCTTATCCGCAGCAAAAAATTTGAAGCAAAATATTGTTTTGGTTAACAAACAAAACAATACACTAAAGCGGATAATTAAAGAGCATGGTCTCGACCCTGACATATTGTTCAAAGCCAAAGCAGCTGCTGATCCAAATTTGCTGTCGCATGGAGATGCAACAAATCAAGAAGAAAGAATTTTAAAAAATCTGGACAGGGCTGCTGAAGATCTTGTAAGTTCGGGGGTTATTTCTGGTGTTGGGGAAAGAGGTACAGCCACAATGGAAGAAGCCGTTGGTGAAGAGAGCAGAATAGAATTGTCTAAAGAAAAAGAGGGTTTTGAAAATTAGAAACTTTTATTATTGAGGAAACTTTAAATATTGAATTTGAAAACTTCTACTATTGAGTATGTACTATGGTATTTGAATTATATGTATGTTTCTTGTTTACTTGCATTGTCATGTATTGTATGTGGACGTAGATGATGAATGATGACAATTGATAATCAATGATAGATGATAATGAAAGACGATGATAAATTTAATGTGTATAATGTCAAATTTAGTGCCTAAATATCTTGTGGGACTTTGATTATCTTGAAAATTGTCGTTGGGGAAAAAATAGAAACTAAGATTTGAAACAGATCTTTACTATTTAGGATTTCTCCTTAATAGACTTATGGTGTCGGAAAATTAGAAACTTTTATTATTGAGGAAACTTTAAATATTGAATTTGAAAACTTCTACTATTGAGTATGTACTATGGTATTTGAATTTAATTATATGGTGATTAGATGGTGATTATCATGAATTATATGTATGTTTCTTGTTTACTTGCATTGTCATGTATTGTATGTGGACGTAGATGATGAATGATGACAATTGATAATCAATGATAGATGATGATGAAAGACGATGATAAATTTAATGTGTATAATGTCAAATTTAGTGCCTAAATATCTTGTGGGACTTTAATTATCTTGAAAATTGTCTTTGGGGAAAAAATAGAAACTAAGATTTGAAACAGATCTTTACTATTTAGGATTTCTCCTTAATAGACTTATGGTGTAGGAAAATTCTATTTTAAAGAGATTCACCTCTATATAAGTGCATAATCTCTCATTAGAGAGGTTGTTTGACATCCAAAATAGTCAAGACCATTTGTCAGAAAATAACGTTTTGCTGGAAACAATCATTGATGTGGAGGCTAGATTAGCCAATTATGAAATGGTTAAATTCCAGGCCATAAGAATTAGAGCTTGGGAAATAATCAAGACCATGGTTTAAAAGATATGGTTTTTAATCATGGATATTGTTTTGTGTAGAGTAGATTATGGAGGCTATGGAGGCTAGATTAACGAAAGTTGGAATAACCATGTGATTAAAAGATACGTCAAGCTCGATATAGAACTTTGAAGTTTAATGTAAAACATACAAGGTTTTTATCATGAAGATTAGTCTGTATAGATCATTTTTTTATATTTGAGTGTATAAGAAAATATTGAATTTTGCAAACATGATCATAGTAAAATATGTTGTATAGGATTCACATATTGAGATTCTCTCTTTGGGACTGATTCTTGGAGTGGTTGAA
This sequence comes from Taxus chinensis, assembly GCA_019776745.2. Classification (NCBI taxonomy): domain Eukaryota; kingdom Viridiplantae; phylum Streptophyta; class Pinopsida; order Cupressales; family Taxaceae; genus Taxus; species Taxus chinensis. Next base: position 190,969,651 of record CM034150.1, on the reverse strand, counting down.
TAAAATTCCTGCTACCACCTTGTTTTGTTTTCCTTTGCTGAAGATACAATGTTCAAGTGTATGTTTGAAGACAATTTTCTTGAAGCTCCACCATTTCTATGCCTTGAATTCATTAACCATGATCTTCTTGAAGTACAATCTATAAAATCAAGTGTCTAAAATATTGAAAAAAATGTACAGCTCAACATAAAGTTCTCTGTGCAAGGTTGGATCATCTTAAAAAGGTAACATTGTGTAAATTTTGTCAACAGTGCAAGGTTGGATCATCTTAAAAAGGTAACATTGTGTAAATTTTGTCAAGAGTGCCTTACTGGTACCTCATCTCAAACTCAGTCTTAGACACCAATCACTGTTTGTTTCTTTGGTCTGGGGATAAATTTGAAGTCTTCATCTCAATTGGCTGCATTGCAAACATGAAGGGAATTTCCTCTAGTGCAAAAGAGGTGACGCGCGTCACTTGCATCTATTGACGCGCGTCACTGGCATCTATTGACGCGTCACTGGCCCTATTGACGCGCGTCACTGGCATCTATTGACACGCGTCAGTGGCATCTATTGACGCGCGTCACTGACATCTATTGACGCGCGTCATTGGCACCTATTGACGCGCGTCACTGGCACCTATTGATGCGCGTCACTGGCATCTATTGACGCGCGTCACTGGCGTCTATTGATGCGCGTCAACTGAAGCCATTGACGCCCGATTTAGCCTATAAATACCCTTCAACCGGTCATTTTCTCGTTTTCATCTTCCGGCTCTTGAATTTTTGCAGGTCTCAATGCTTCCCAACTGTAAGTTCAGTAACAAAAATCAAGAGAATCCAATTCAATCGATGTCCCTTATGCCCTCACATCCATATCGTTAATATGCCCCATTTCGAAACAGATCCGGATATTTTGAATTACTTTCTGTCATCCTACAATTCAGAGTACGACATTTTTTATGTTACTCTGAACGATTGCCAATTTTTCAATTCAGTATCGAAGCAAATGACATCCATCGTTTTACGGGCCTTCCGTTCAAAAATTTACCAATTGTTACAACCAAGGCAACACTCGTGGAAGAAAAGAATTTTCTCGAATCAACGTTTGGTTTCCATGTTGATTGTAAGTATAACTCGTTTTAATTCATATTTTTTATTCTGTTTCGCATTTTTAGCCCATGTCCATATATCCAGGCGTGGTGTCTAATATGTAGCATTTCTGAGTACATGTAATTTTTGCAATGCTAGTGTCTAAGATGAGCTTTGTAACTTTGTTTTACCTGATGAGTGCAGTGGAAAAGTTTAAACAAAAAAAAGATCTTAAGAAAACTGATGGAACCAAGAAGGGGAAATTAATTGATGTTCCCAAACCTGATGAAGCAAATCAAGCAGGGGGGAAGAATTCTGATCAATGTACTTTAATATTAACAGAGGGTGACTCAGCCAAGGCTCTTGCAGTCGCTGTAAGTGTTTGTGCCTTGAATCAGGGAAATGTGAATACTGAATTTGGTAGTATTGTGACATGTTTCGACATCACTTTCCAATTTAATTTTTTGTTATTTTAGTTATCTTTATCCTATCAGGTGGCAGGAATATCTATTTTTTGGGAAGCTACCACTCACCAACAAATGGAGAATAAAGAGATAGTAAATAGAAAAAAAATCCTTGGTCTACAGGAAGATATAATATATGACAGCATTAAATCTTTAAGATATGGCCATCTGATGATAATGACAGACCAGGTACATGATCTTTGTATAGCGCTGTTTAGTTTCTGTAAATGTTCCCCCTGTATATTTGGTTGTGTTTCGAGACTTTTTATATTTGTTTTCTAAGCCACCAGATGTTATGTATCTCCATGTCTAATGTTGGCACATGTTGATGTAGGCAACTCACAAAAATGGAAATGTGTTATCTTTCTACACAATTCCTGAGTATGAAGCTTGGAGAGAATCATTGAGTGGATCGATAACCGGCTGGACCATATAGTGCAACAAAGTAATGCTAGTTTGTTTTCTCTTTATATGTTTTCAAGTTCTGGTTTTGTTCACTTGCTGATTAGGTATCACTTGTTGCTTGGACCATACAGGGTTCCCGGTTTGGGCACAAGTACTTCTAAAGAGGGCAAGGAGTATTTCATAGATCTGGACAAGCACAAAAAATATTTTGTGTGGGTTGATGAGAAAGATGGAGATGCTTCCTCATATCAATCAGCTTATAGAATGGGACAGAAGGGCTAAGGTTCTTATCAATGAGATTATTAGTCGTTACGAAAATTATTGGCAACGGGATAGTTTATACGCTGCAGCTGATCCAAATTTGCTGTCGCATGGAGATTTCTAGTGTTTGGGAAAGAGGTACAGCCACACTGGAAGAAGCCATTGGGGAATAGTGCAGAGGAGTAGAATTGGATAAAGAAAAAGAGGGTTTTGAAAACTAGAAACTTTTATTATTGTGGAAACATTAAATAATGAATTTGAAAACTTCTACTATTGTCTATTGTGTATGTACTATGGTATTTGAATTTAATTATATGGATTTACATACAATATTTAATTTTAATTGCATTAGATGTTGATTATCATGAATTATATGTATGTTTCTTGTTCCACATATAAAAAATAAATTAAATATAATTCTAAGAAATCAAGAAAGAATCATCACTGGTAAGAAATTAAACATAATTGCAAATATGCTAGGGTTTAGCTTACCTCTTGCGTATTGCAATCATCAAGGGTAACATGACATTGTAGATGGAGGGGTGAGTTGCCTGACATTGTCAGTCCTGAGAAGTGCCAGCAACATCTTTAAATATATAGACCAACAATATCTTTAAATAAATGTAAATATAAAGAATTAGACCTGTAACGTCTTTAATGATAACAAGAGCTGAAAAAATGTAAAGTAACAAACAATAAGATTATGTTGAAGAAGATACCTATTTAAAATTGAAATCATCACCGGTAATGTGCTATATCTTTGTCTTAAAAAATTCAACACAAAAAATTGATTAGTAGATAGATGGGTGAGTTGCCTGACATTGTCAGTCCCGAGAAGTAACAGCTTCCTCGGACGGATGTCAACCCACGTTTTCAAAAAATAAAAAGATTGTATTTAACTAAATGTAAATTTAACATCTTTAATTATAACAAAAAAATAAAAAGATTGTATTTAACTAAATGTAAATACATACACCTGGGACTAATGTAAATACATACACCTGTAACATCTTTAATTATAACCATAGCTGAAAAAATGAATAGTAACAAACAATAAGATTAAGGGGAAAAAGATACCTGCTTAAAGTTGAAATCATCACTGCCACTGGTAATGAGCTAGATCTTTGTTTTAAAAAAATCCAACACGAGAAATGGATTAGTAGATAGATGGGTTAATTGCCTGACATTTTTAGTATATAGACCTGTAACATCTTTAATGATAAAGATAAAAGATAGATAAAGAAGATACCTACTTAAAGTTGAAACAATCCATTATCAATAGCTTCATCAAAGTTGATGTTGTCTTCTGTAGAATGTGACGAAGAGCCAATTACACTCTCAAGGTTGGGAATATTTGTACTTGTAGCTGTATTATTTACACCTCTTCTTTCGCAAAGGGAATTCCAGTGAGCAATTGCTCTGTCAAAAAATGAATAGAAACAAACAATAAGATTAAGGGGAAAAAGATACCTGCTTAAAGTTGAAATCATCACTGCCACTGGTAATGAGCTAGATCTGTGTTTTAAAAAATTCCAACACGAGAAATGGATTAGTAGATAGATGGGTGAATTGCCTGACATTTTTAGTATATAGACCTGTAACATCTTTAATGATAAAAATAAAAGATAGATAAAGAAGATACCTACTTAAAGTTGAAACAATCCATTATCAATAGCTTCATCAAAGTCGATGTTGTCTTCTGTAGAATGTGACGAAGAGCCAATTACACTCTCAAGGTTGGGAATATTTGTACTTGTAGCTGTATTATTTACACCTCTTCTTTCGCAAAGGGAATTCCAAGCAATTGTCTGTCAAAAAATGAATAGAAACAAATAATAAGATTAAGGGGAAAAAGATACCTGCTTAAAGTTGAAATCATCACTGCCACTGGTAATGAGCTAGATCTGTGTTTTAAAAAATTCCAACACGAGAAATGGATTAGTAGATAGATGGGTGAATTGCCTGACATTTTTAGTATATAGACCTGTAACATCTTTAATGATAAAAATAAAAGATAGATAAAGAAGATACCTACTTAAAGTTGAAACAATCCATTATCAATAGCTTCATCAAAGTCGATGTTGTCTTCTGTAGAATGTGACGAAGAGCCAATTACACTCTCAAGGTTGGGAATATTTGTACTTGTAGCTGTATTATTTACACCTCTTCTTTCACAAAGGGAATTCCAGTGCGCAATTGCTCTGTCAAACGGAAAGGTTTCGAGGGAGTATCGAGAAACGTAACACCTCATGCAACTTTCCAGATTTTTATCCAACCTGTTTCTCAGTTTTGATTTTATAAATGACAATGCACTGAAAACCCTTTCATCCTCCACAGACCCCAAAATCATTGTCTGGCATAACTCATATAGTCTGAAATATTCACTGATATCTTCTTGTAAGATAGAACTTTGATAGATTCCTCGCCACAGCCTTGTAATAGCACCACTTTCAGAAGGTTGATCTAAATTCCTATATTGGTTCCTCATTGTTGTTGCAAAATTTGTTGACTGAAACTTTAATAAATCGGCATTCAGTATACCTTTGATTTCCGTACCCTTGAGCTCTGACGTCTTTGTAAATTGTTCCATTATTGTACCCATTGATTTATGGAAATGCTTACTGACAAAGTCTGCACGGCCACCTTCTGTATTCCAAAAATTCGGATTCATCACACCCATGGCTTCCAGAATTTTATCTTTACAGAAACGTTCCCTAATTTCTGATGACAAGGTTTCTGAAAAATTTTTAAGCTTTATTCTGGTTTCAACTATCACAGACTCAAACAAATTATGTGTCACGGGAACATCTTCTCGTTCCGATCCTGTAATATCTTGACGTTTTTGCAAAATGTGCATTGGTATTTCCCTCCCATTAACAGAGATGCATAGGTGATCGTGGATATTAAATCTCAAAAAGGTGTTAGGATTTTTAAGATCTAATAAATCTCTCCAATTTTCAAAAACAGGTGCATCAAAACTATCCTGGGAACAGTACAATATATCAAGACTTTGACATACCATTTTCCTCATCCGTATAAAATCCACAATATAGATTAATCTGCCCTGTGCATGCTTCATCAGTGTATTGATCTCCTTTAACATTGGAAGAATACCAACCAATGTAAGCAATGTCTCCAAATCAGTTAAGCGGAACAACAGGTCCCTTGCCCTATCAACTTCATGACGGTATTTGTGCATGAAACCAACCAATGAAGGATACTCCTCACGAACTCTGCATGCAGGTTCATACAAAGATATCCATCTAGTCTCCACATCCTTCAGAAGTTTTTTTCCATCTGTAATTCCAATTGCAAATTTTTGGAACTCGAGAAAATGCTTTGGGCTGCTTGACATATAGGCATGAAGTTCTCTTATGATGTCTTCTAATTTAGCAACATTTTCGTGGTTGCTTACCATTTTATATGCTAAATTCATTCTGTGAGCCATACAGTGAATTGGTAGCATATATGGGGCCACTGTTGTTTGTAATCTAACACACAGCCCTGTTCGGTGACCCTGCATGACAGATGCACCATCTGCTCCAACGCATACCAACTTCGTAGCAATTTCATAATCAGTCATACCAGCAACATCTTTCAAATGAGAAACAACTATTTTATATAGGTTTTCAGCATTGCAGTTTTCAACCATTTTCATAACACCCAACAGATGAGGTGTCCTTATATGATTTTCTAATGTATAGATGTGGATACATACCCATGCGGTGTTGTCGACTGCTGTGACTTCATCAATTGAAAGAGAGATAAAGTTTGCTTTTTTTACATTCTCTTTCAAATCTTCCTTCTCTATCATCGAGAGGCATTTTGCCATTTCCCATCCACTACTCTCAGACCAATGAGACTGAGGTACATTCAGCATTCCATTAAATTGATACAAAACTTTGAAATCGAGGAAATCCGACATCGCTCTTCCTTTTTTAAGTATTTGAAAAAGAGTAGAGAATTGTATGAATTTTGCATGTAGATTTGTTTCTTTCATCTTACCAATATGCGATGTGATCGTTCCTCCCTTTTCCAACAGATGTCTGTGTTTTTTCTGCTCTGCCTCATATTCCGCTGCGTATCTAACATGCATGCACTCCTTTTCAGTTTTCCACCTATGTGTTTTGATTTTCTGGCCATCTGCCCCCGTTACAGTTAAATATTGTTTTCCACAATGTTTTTCTATAGTGTCCAGCTTCAGTTGCATTTTTTGTTGCTTTCCCAATTTCCACGTACATATTGTACATGTACATTCACATGGGATTTCTTTAGAATTAGATGATTGTACAGGCTCAATAAATGGAAATTTAGCTGCCCAATCAAACTTGTATGTCCTGCCAATGGTCCACATATTCTTATTCGTTTTCAATGCTTTACTTTTTTTAGTAGAATTTTGAGCAATATCACAATCACCTGGTTTCCTCTTTCTTGGACCAGAGTTTGATTTTGATTTCTGTCTTCCATTTTGCTGAGTGTTTATATCTGTGATATCTAGCTGCACTTCTGGTTGCACCCCAACAGGAACAATATCTTCAAGATCTGGCATATTATCGTAGGTTTCATTTGTTTGACTGTGATACTGTGCAGAATGCATGTCCACCTCAATAATACCTTCCACACAGTCAGTATTCTGATTCTTTTTGGTGGCATCTATATGATTGGTATTTACAATATCTGTATCCGCAGAGTTTCCAAAATACTTGAAGAGTGATTTCTGAGATTTCTTCGTATTCTTTGAGCTGGCACCTTCCATTATTCTGAAAAGAGTCCTGCGTCAGCAAAAGAACCAAGAAGCGACTCTGTCCAGTCTCTGAGGTGTTGTCGCGCGTGAACTGTCTGAGGTCGAACGTCAACTCTGCCCAAGTCACACGTCAACACTTCTTTCTGTCACGCGTCAACCCTTTCTCTGTCGCGCGTCACTTCCTAGCCCAAGTCGCGCGTCAGTAAAGCTCTTGTCGCGCGTCAATACAGCTCTTGTCACGCGTCAGTACAGCTCTTGTCGCGCGTCAGTACAGCTCTTGTCGCGCGTCAGTACAGCTCTTGTCGCACGTCAGTACAGCTCTTGTCGCGCGTCAGTACAACTCTTGTCGCGCGTCAATAATGCCCTTGTCGCGCGTCAACACTGCATTTGTCACGCGTCAACAATCACAGGCTAACAGTAATATGAATCTCTGGTGCTCAAGGGTATGCGAGTTCAAATTTCACAGTATTGGTAATTTGGTAAGCTACTTGAGGTATACTACCCGGCGAATCACATAGGTTTTTATAGGAGATGTTTTCAAATGAAGGCGAAGCCGACCCCCCAAAAAAAATATACTATATATTTTAGGCGAACAGGACACCGACCCACTCCGAATAATTCACCTTTTCAAATTTTCCTAAAATGAAATTTTCGCCATATTACGAATATTCGCTGCTAAAATTATCCCTGTAGGATGAAGGAAACAAAGAGAAGGCACTGGAGTTATTCTTTGACAAGAAGGGAAATGTGAGGATGCATTTTTCTCATCTTTTGTTTCACGAGTTTGGCTTTAGGGATGGTGACGATATTGTGGACCATAATGTTTGGATCCATACCGGGCATATCAGCATAGGACCAAGAAAAAGTGTTGCTATGATCCTATAGGAAAGAAGTAAAATCTTCCTGTTTAGTAACATCTAAAGATTGGCCTATCTTTAGAATGTGCAGGTTATCTTGAGTGTTAATATTTACTCTGATGTTCATTTTTTTTAACATTATTTTCTTCCAAGAAGTAAATGATTTGTGAATATAATAATCTTCCGTACCAAGGTAGGTGAGGATAAACTCATCGTCTTGACATTGAACGGCGTTAATGGATGGGGTATCATCATTGATCATGTAAGGATAAAGGAAGGGAAGTGAAGAGGGAGTCTTGCCATCGTGTTGATAAGTCAAAGTTCCCAAGGAAATGGTGCTTATGGAAAACAAAAGTTAGGAGGAATGGATTCTGGATCCATAGACTCCGTGGGTGAAGGTAGTGACATGGGTGAATGGGCTGGAGAAGGTTTGGCATCGTCGATGAGGTCGATGTGGGATTTCTTAGAGGATAGTTCAGAAAAGGTGATACCACAGTGGTCTTTGTGTTTATGGGTGGTACATGGGATGATGGTATGACAACCTTGTTTGTAAAAACCAAATCCAAAGCCTTTCCATGTACAATGGTGAAGGAAAGTGTGAGCAAAGCAGCAATTGGTGAGATATTGGAGGTCAGATGAAAATGGTCATGTTTGGGATGGTGGTTTGAGAAAATAGGTGGAAGTATCAAGTCCCCCATATGTTAAGTTAGTACAAAGGTGGGGAGGAACATAAGGGAAGACCTCGCGTATGCGATGGTCATAACAAGGATGTTGGCATAGGTTACCATAATCTTATAGAGATGGTATTCCCCCAAAGTGAGTCGTTGAAAAATCTGATATGTGTGTAGCTAGAATAGATGAATTAAAAGGTGATTGGGAAGAAGAAGGATTAGTTGGTTGGGAACTAGACAGGTTAATAGATGGGTCAACTATAGAGGCCATGACAATAGTGGAAATAAAATAGGTAGGTTCGGGTGAGGTAGTGGCAACATCGGTGGATGGGGCTATGGGTCAAGGAGAAGTGGTAGCGAGGGTAGATGCCTTAACTGGTACAAGGCCATCGTTATGTTGTTACAACATGTTACATGTTTTGAATGGTGACAGGTCAGCTGGGATGGTGTAGTTATGTCTTTCATGTTCAAATTTTACACAATGGTGTAAAGTCGAAGGAACACAACCCATGACATGAATCCAAGGTTGACCAAGCAACATGTTTTACTAGAACTCCCCCTCTAATACATAGAAAAATTCAAAGATAGTACGTGGGCCCACGAAAAACATGGAGAATGATGGTATCAAGGGTGGAAGTGATGGCATCATTTAAGGAGCACATCATAACTAGGTTATTATGCATGAAATTGGCAGGTATGCACATTTGGTTGTATGCATGGGAGGAGATGATTTTGATTCTGGCATCACCATGATCATAATGCATCATACGTGTATATTATCGATATAGATAGAGATGAAAAGGGCGGGATCATGGTCATCTAATTGGAAACGTATAATTTCATCATAAAAAAAGCTAAGAGTATCCACTTGGTGAGTAGTTGGAGGTGTAGAGGAAGGGGATGAGTTGGTGAGAGAGGCTAGATGATGAGGGGTAATAATGGATACCATAGGTGTCGGGTCATTACATAAAACCTTAATGGATTGGAGAACCTCCATGAGGGCTTGTCGGTGAGATTCAAAGGTTTGGACAAGGTCATACAAAGATATTTTAAAAGGGGATTGGTGTAAGTGTTTTATCATTGTACGATGGGTGACCCCATCCGAAATAGGGTATGTGGGGCCTTGAATGGTGATTTTGGGTGTGGGTGTAGTCGTTATATTAGGCACATGATTAGTAGATGGGATGGTTACTTTTGCTTTCTCTTTGCCTTTTTGGGCACGAGTGACAACTTGGATCATGTTAATATGAGGGAAAAAGATGGATGGAGAAGTTATGTCATAAGTAGTATAACGAAAAGATGGAAAAAATCCTAATGCAGGGTAAGAAACTTGTGAAATAAGTAGGGAACATTGGCATTTAGGTGGTGGTTTTGCCAACTCTTGAATACAGACCATGTTGATATTGAATGTTGGAGGTGGATACAAATGTTATGGGGGTGGAGATGTAGATGGATGAATAGGTAGTGGACAAAGACGTGTTGTGATTGGTGAAGGTGGAATAAAGTCCACATCTAGAAGATCATTGTCGTCAAAATTTTCTTCAGGAGGACATAGTTGGAGAAGAATGGTTTTAAGATCCTTATAACCCTCTACATCATATCCTGGCACATGAGGATAGGCATAGATTTTACTTTCATCAAACCCTTTTGGTTTGGGTTTGAGGGGGTCGTAAGGTCTAAGTGGTGGTAATGTGATTACCAAGGTCTCTAAGAGGTTGGGAAAAATGTTGGAATAGGTCCCTGCCAATGGATCACAGTGGGAAGTGAGTGTGGGTTTTGGTAAAGGTGTCTATGATTGTGGTGGAAAAGGTGTTATAGGAGGTGGAATAGGTTTTACCACTGGTTTGGTAGGTGGTATTGTCTTAGGTTATGATGGTACCTGTTTGGGTAAGGATGTGGTAGATGAACTAGCAATGGAAGGTGTTGTTAGTTTAACTACCATCTTTCAGGGTAGTGGGTTCTTATCCTTGGATTTCACCTTCTTGGGTAAAGGTGAGGTGGGAGTACATGATGTAGAAGGGAAAGAAGATGTGGAAGAGGACGGGTTATTCATGGGGATAATGGAGGTGTGGTGAAAGTGTTTGGTAGAGGCTAGGTGGAAGGTATGGGATGAAGAGAAGAAAGTTTCATAAGTAGTGATGAAGTTATGGTAGCTGGTGAGGGTATAGGTTGTAAGAAAGATACAGGTGATGGTGGGGGTGTTTGTTGTGTAGGTAACTTGGGTATAACAAAATATCATGATGAAGAAGTAGGCTGCTTCACTTTTGATTTTCCTCGGGTAGAGGGTTGTTTGGCCAAGATTGATGGGTGAGGTCCTAGGATGGACAGAAGGGGCGAAGGTGACAAAGGCGTGGTGGGTGAGATTGGTGTTTGTGGCCTAAAAGGTTGGGTCTTCCTTTTAGGTAGAGGAATAATTTTGGTGCGGGCTTGGGAAGATGTGAATAAATCTAATTTGATGGGTGGATGGATTTGGCTTGATGTTGGCATGACACCCAAGGTAGTGATGGGTCTAGATATGGGTGAAGGTGTAGGTGTGGGTAGGTTCTTAGTCATAGGAATTGTTTTAGTCGTGGGTAAAGGTTCAGATGTAGGCAAGGGTGAGAAAGAATAATCCTTTTCAACAATCATAGTCATGGTTGATTTGGTCACTTGAAACACTTTTGGATAGATGGTTGAGGTATTCGTAAGGTACATTTGCATTTGGGTTAAAAAGGGGAGCTAAAGGTGTCCCCAAAGCATGGAATTATCAACGTAATCTAAGAAGTTAGAAAATCATGAAAATGAAACTCCTATAAGAGGAGACAATTTTTATTTAGTAACAATCCCCGTAAAGTATGTCTGTGGGAAGGAAATTTGTTGGCTTCGGACTCTGTGTGTAAGAGAGTCAAGAGAAGATCAAAAGGATCCTAGAAGGTTAATGGGGAATGGTCACGAACAGGCAGTGGTGCTTTTAAAGGATCCCCCATGGGTATGGGAGATGATGTGTGAGATGAGGTAGGTTCCTCTTTCGGTGGAGAGGAAGGTGAGCATGACTCTCTTGTGGGTAGGAGAGTTAATACCATTGATTGTTCGTTGGGTTTAGAGGTGAGTGGTGGAATGACATTGGCAGAAATGGTGGATAACTCCATAGGTGAGGGAGGAGATGAAGATGACTCCTCTGTGGGTGAGGGACTAGATGAGGTAGGATCCTCTGTAGGTAGAGGAGCTAATGCTAGAATTTCCTCAATGGAGGGGACATGAGGAAATTGGGAAATGGTTGGTATGATATCAAAAATAACATAAACTTCATAGACATTATTGTCATTGGTTGAATATTCCCCATGTTGATTAGAGGATGGTGTATGATTAGGAAATGAATTCTTAAAGATATGCAAGTTTTGATTTGCTGGTGCATTCGGGGTTTCCAGGAGGAGATCTCCATTATCTAACTTTTCCTGGACAATGTTCTTATAATTTATGCAATAACCATCGCTATGGCCTTTAAAGTGATGATAATTACAATAGTCATGTTCCTTATACCATGCAGGTATAGCACAAGAGGGATTGAAACAAGTATGAGGTTTTATGGGGGGAAGTGCAATGGATTCGACCTTAAGAAGCTTTCCAACACTAAAGAATAGGGCTCTCCAATTGGAGTGTACTTTTGTTGTCCCTACCGGTATTAAAAATTATGAACATGAGAAAGATTGGAGGAAGTTTTGGCTTGATTAGATGGATGAGATGGGCCAGCTTTGAGAATTACCACATTGGCAGATTCTTTAGCTTTTTAATAATTATTTTTGGGATTTGAAGATGAAGAAGCATCATTTGATTTAAACGCAACATTTTTGTTTCACAATTGGATTTTCTTTTCTTAAATGGCACGAATTTCTAGTTTTCATTTTATGGTAAATGCTTTGTCGAAGGTATAGAAGGTTTGTACCTACAGAGTTGGTGAGATATGTCTAGCACAAGATCTAGTGAATAACTCTATAAGCTTAACTTGAGGTAAATGGAATGTTAATGGGTTGATAAGGCTTTGCTAGTGAGTAAGAGAAATATGTTATAGATTTGTCTTCATATTATCGTGTTGAGTATAGGTCAGTCATGGTGAATTTTTTGAGGATATTGATTGAAAAGTGGTCCAAGAATGCTTGAGCCACTTGGTTAAAGGAGTAGATGGAATGTCTGCGTAAACCACTATACCAATCTAAGGTTGGTCATGTCAAGGACATGGGGAATGTACGTAGGAGTAAAGCATCATCATGGGTAATTAGATAACACCCATGTTTTAATGACCACAAGTGTTGTTTCGGGTATTCTTTACTATTAAAACAATTAAACTTGGGCATTTCCCAATGTACAGGGTAGAGGTGAATGGGGATAGATGGATGAATAGGCTCATTACAGATTTTTTCATAAGTTAAGGAGTTACGAGAGCTAGAAAATGATGCTTCTAAATGTTTGCATATTTTCCATCATCATCCTAATGGGGTCATTGGTGGGTTGTGAGGATTGGGAACCTCCTACGGTAAAGGTAGGTTGATGATGGATGTATAATTTGGATGACATCCCAGTGTATGGGGGTGCCAAGTATGATAACTACGAAGGGGGAATTGATGCGGGCGGAAGATATACCGAAAAAGTGATAGACAAGATAGCGGATTACTAGTGATGTGTGTAAGTGGGTGGGGTAGTTGTAAAAAATATCGTGGTAATTTGGGGTAGAGATCAGGGGATGGAAAGGACAAGGTTTTTGAATAGGTTGTGGGTTGTTGACACCATGGTTAGTTGTGATGAAATTGGTACATACGAGATAAATGGTGCAGATGGGGCCATTTTTAAGGTGAATGGTGAAGGAATAGTCGACACCATGGGTGCGATAGATTTCGTTGGTATAGCAGTTATAGAGGATGTTGGGTCTAGTTGAGACACCACAAGTGGTAAGGTGGATGAAGACTAGGATGAGCTAGTGGTAGCTAATGCGGAAGTGGGGGTGAGGGTAGGAGGGATAGACACGAGAATGCAATATACCAATTGTCTTGAGGAGTCTCAGGTAGATGAGTGGGAAATATAATATTGTAGGGCATCGAGATTCTAGTTAAGGAGTTTTGTGAACTCCTCGTCACCAGTATGAATGGTAATGGGATGATTTGGATCCATAGATGACAAGATAGAACGTGCTGATGGGCTTGGTGGAAGTGGCTAAAGGATAGCATGAAACACAAGGGCATTGGTTTGACTGTGAGTCAGAACCATGTGAATTAGCATAGACCTGATAAAATTTACTCTATAAATGACACAAAAAACAATAGAAATTGTGAATGATAGATTTTGGGAGGTGAAATTGGTCAGTGTTCTAATTAAAAATTAGAACATAGGAATCGATGACAGTTTAAATAATTGATGATGATTAAAGGATGACTAATGACGGTTACAGTAATCGATACTGGTTACTAAGGGAAAATCAACATTTTTAGTAAATGAGGTAAAAACTAATGAAAATGAAATAATGAAATTATACATGACTATGATATTAGAATTCCAGGGATATGATGATGTTCTCAGAACTTAAAATAGAACAAAAGAGGTGATGAATGGTTTTTTGGGAAAAATGACAAAAAGAGATGGAAAATAACACCAGTTAGGTAAAATGATGATGGTTAGATGGAAACCATTGATGGTCACTGGACCAACGCCGGTTACTGTGGAATTTGATGAAGTGAAGAAAAATTGGTTTTTGTGAATTGAGTCAGATGGAGTATCAACCCAGAAGTATGAGGATGATATTATTAGACCCTTACACACTCAGAAACAGTTAGAATACTCCAACTGTGATGGTGGAGAGTTAAAGGAAGAGGAAAGTGGAGAACATAACCACATAGCTCAAAAAATAGCTCAGGAAAAAGCTAAGAAAAACACGCAATCCTTTAAGTGAATTTTATGTTTTTAGCTTATGCTATTTAAGAATGACTTGTAAATTCAAAATAGAGTTTTTTGGTTGGGAAGGCATCCTATGAATAGGAAAATTATAAAGGGTCATTTTAGGTTATGTTTTTGCGGGGGTGGTCCTTTCTCTAATAATGATTGGTTAGAGAAAATAGCTTTGCACCCACTATCAATCCTTTGATCGTGTGATCATTGAAAACTTCTTCTAGGTAAGGTGTTGTTTAAGAAAATGTGTGAATTTTTATTTTTGTAGTTTGGAAAATAGAGAGAGATAAGAGAAAGTGCTTCTACAATTCAATTATGTCAACCATTAGATGGGCATGACTTCCAGCGTATAGGTTGTCCTCAATTTTTAATGTGAGCTAAAATGCAACATACAAGGATGAAATGCAACATTTTTTAGAACCCAAATCAACAATTAGATTTGATGTAGCAAATGGTGAATAGGTCAAGAATGTGCTCTTTCACTACTATTCAAATACAGGAAGAAAGAAATGATTTATTTTAAACACCAAATCACAAATGTCGTTTAGACAATTAGATGAAAATAATGTTACCAGGGAGAATATTAAATGTGTATTTTTTCAAAAAAGAAAGAAACACACAAGATTTCCATATATGAATAAAATGCAATGAACCCAAGAGAGGGTCCCACCGAGTGTGCCAAAATGTTTCACCGAATTCTTAACAGATTTAATGAAACAGATAGAAGGTGATAGGCCAAGGAGGAATACATATTTGTGATGTTAGTTGAAGGTTGTGCTCATGTTTCTCATTTCCGATCTAGGATGACTGTGAAGAACTTCCTTTTGACTAGGATGAACTACCTATAAATGCAAAACAAGACCACAATAATAATATCAAACAATATATGTCAGTGGACTACCATGCTAGATCTGGGAAGTGTGATACTTCCTAGATGGTTATCAATCCATTGTTTAGTACAATTTAATGCAAGAAATAATGTAAACAAATAACATAATATTGTAGTTGATATGATTTAGGCATCTCATTCAAATACAATAAGAAAATATAATCTAACATGTAGGGTTATGAGTAGATATGAAGGTTGGGTAGGTGGTTTTGAGTTTTTATCGGTCTGAAAGAGGTTTGGTAAAGGATAAAAATGATTCTCGGTAGTTTGGGGATGTATATTATCTTTCTTCCCTGAGCTAAGTTGTCAGACACAGAGATCAATTCTGGTCAAAGTGAGACCGAAAACGGTTTAGATATGACCAATGACGGTTAAGGGTGGATAATGGTGAAATGTAAAAATAGATGCCCATGCTCTCTCTATGTTTGCACAGAGAGTTAGGAAGGTCTGTGGTAGGATTGTAGGTGGGGTATTAGGTTTGGGTAAGATTCTATGAGGTTTTAAGGGTGTTAACGTCAACTTAGTGAAAGTATATTAGGAGACACAGTAACCGACATCGGTCTGGTGACCAATGTCAGTAAAGGGGAAACCAAACACAATCAATGTGATCAGCATCGATAGGGTAAAAATGGTGGAAATAAAATAAAATTGGTTTTGGAGCTTCTCTATGATTGCACAAGGAATGAAAGAAGGATGGATAGGTTCGTAAAAATAATGAGAAGGCTCAGGGATGCCCAAGATTCAGGTATAGGGAGATAAAAGGTAGTATGTGGTTAGACAAGTGGATTTATAGGAAGGTAGGGATGGTGGAATGGAAAGGAGAATAGGATTTAATAAAATGGAGATAAAGAAAATTTTAATCTAAGAAATTATAGAATGATGTAGATCAAAACCACTTACTTGTATTTGCATGCATGGTTTTTGGAGGATAACAATGGTTAGTGTGTGAAACTCAAGATCAATTTCATGACAACGCTTCCCGAATTGTTACCCTAAATTTCAATTCCTGTAGATCAGTCCTAGTATTGGCTAGGTTCGTTTGGATGCTCGAGAAGACTTTGGTTCATGCCTGTATGTAGATCTCTCTCTCTCCAAACTCGAAAAATGACCAACCTCCTAAACAAGGTTGTCAAAATGTATATATGGTAACTGAAGACAGTTAGGGTGATTGACATTAGTTTAGGGCTAACCGGTGTCGTTTAAGGTGGGAGATCCTAGGTTTTCCAAAATAGCAGATCTTTTTTATCTTTTAGTGAGTTTTTTCCATTGATCCTGGTCTAAAATGGTATTTTGTAATTAGATAAGTGGGCATGTTGTTAGAGAAAGAATATGCAGCTAATGTTAGGGTTAGACTAAGTTTCAGTTAGTTAAGGTAAGTAGAAATTGAGTCTTAGTTAAAAGAAACATGTTAAGAATAGTTCCATGATGAGGTGTCTAAGTGAGGTGGTTAAGTGAAGATGTTAATTAAATTAATTAAAGTAATTAATTCAATTACTCATGTGCACTATGGGATATGAATATGTAGGGTATGATTAATTTAATTAATGAGGTTATAAGGGTGGTACAACCTAATTTTGGTGTCTACAAGCAGTGTCAAAATGGATCGAAGATGGTTCAAAAACCCAAGAATGTACATGACAGAAGTGCTCACGGGAGGAAAATAGTTCCCTAGGCACTAATGACCAATTTGGGTTTCTGTATCTAGTAAAATGATCAAAACTTGGCCTTTCCTGGGTCAGAAGGTATTTATTGTTACTCAATATTTTTCACTCTAGTTTCATTGTTAAATATTTTATCACACATATAACCTACAAAAAAAATGACTACCTATAGATTCCCACAAACCAAACAAAATCTAATTAAAAAAATATGTATAATAAGGAGTTGGACTTACACCAGTGCTAACCCAAAGAGTGAACTTACGACTGAGTATTGCAATACATCTCAAACTACATGTATTTATTTATGTGTGTGTGTATCCATGTCCCATTCCCTATGTTACCCTTGTGTAATTTGCTCGATGATAATAGGATAGATCAAAATTGTCCCAAATATGAAAAAATGTGTGTGATGGAATAGAATGAAATCCTCTCCTATCGAGTGTATGCATACCAATGCAGCCCTTATAACTTACATGGATGTTCTAGATGTATTATTTTTAGTTATCTAGTGCCTTTGTGCAAACTTAGGTGGTGATAGATAATGCTTATAGTACTTGGCCCTCTTATTTAGAAGAATAAACTAAGTATATATATATATATTGATTCCCTTGTTTGAATTTCATAATTGACTGCTTAAAGGATGGCCTAAAGTTTTAAATGGTGAAAAAGAAGAGAAAGGGACTGAAAAGAGTAAAAATAATAAAGAGAGGGGCATGGGTGCTGAGGAGGGACAAGAGCACCTAAGTTCTTCTGTCGTAATAGGGTGCTAATGTGTGAGGCCATTAAAAAGTAAATGAGTCAAGTGCTAGTAGAATTGTAAGATTTGTAAATCCATTAAAGTGCTTAGGCTAAAATGAGTTGTGATGTACTATCTTTGTTGCTTAGGAATCATGTATACATTAGTATGCTTTAGGTATTACAAATGGACCCAAGTGCATAGATTTTACATGTACATTTTCCCCCACTTTATGTTATTGAGTGAATACTTGACATGATAAAGTATATAGAAGATGTGTACCCCATAATATAGAGAGGAGTGTATTAGGTAAGTGTGTCAAGTTGGCAAGTAGCTTTGTGAAGCATGAAGTGATCACAATGTGAAGTGTGACAACTAGGAAAAGGTAGAGCCTATGATTCAATTATATATGTAATAGTGTGTTGTTGTTACTTGTGCTTGTTGATGTGAGATACTTCTTATTTCTTGTGAGGATAGACTTGTAAAAGAATAAAATTAGAGTATTCAAAGTCTAATATATGAAAAATCATAGTAACGTTTGTAAAAGTAAGTAAAAAGTGTGTAAAACTAGTAGCTAAGCAAAGAGTGCAAATCATGCATGAGAGAGTATAGGATAGATAATTTTCCTATTTTTCATGGATATGTTGTCAGATGGGGTTTGGAGTGATCAATTCCCAACCAAAAAAGTGTGAAGCCACAGATTTTAGCATCCTATTGCTAAGGATGATGTTTTTGGGTGATCTCATGCCAAGAGTAAGCTTTTGAGATATCTCACGTGAAGGGATGAGTTTTTTGGGAGATATCATGCTAAGAGAAGAGTGCTGGGGAGAGAGATCTATTTTTATCTCCTTTTATGACACTTCTCAAATGAAAAGTGCTACTGTAGATTGGCACATCTCGATTTGTAATCAAAATATAACTGTATTGTAACTGGATTATAGAAAAATTGTAACCAAATTGTAAATAAATTGTATCTAAATGAATGAATTATGTAACTGAAGACAAGTTTAGGATACTATATATCCGTATTGTAACTTTTCAAAAACTATGATGAACTTAAAAACTATCTATTTTTCCCTAGCATGTAAGCACCCACCATTCCATTCTAATGTTGGGTGCTTGTGTCTACTCTATGTTTTTTTATCCAAGTTTGATTGTGGACAAATTTGTTACTATGCACCTTTTCTAATTTTGTATTCTATTTTTTGTTTATAGAGTTTTATGCTTCTGGAAGGGTGATTTATTCATCCAATAGTTATCAATGCTCATTTGGTGTGCATGTGATGAATGTAGGTGGAGGAGGCCCAAATGGGGGGACCTCAAAATGATATGCATATCATAGATTAGATACTTATAGGGGGTAGGGGATGTGCATGGTAGAAACAAAGGCACATGCAAATAATATAGACTAACAAACAAGTGTTAGTGTAAAAGATCTAGGATGCAATAGAATAAAATGTAGCAAGAAACTATGAAGAGAAAAGCTATTGTGAGAATATGGTTGCATACATGGGACGTCATTAAAAATTTCATAAGACAACCAGGGCTGAAGTGCCCATAAGCAAACAACGATCAAATAGTACATATGGGGTAACCCACAAACAATGGAAAACAATATAAAAGAAGAATTGTCAAATAACCATGGCTCTATAGAATCTTGCAAGGAAAATACTACACATGAAGCACTCGTTATCCTATTAGAAAGATCAATAGTATGTCAAAGAACATGTATATATCAGTGAAAAGCAAGTGATAATGATAATAATAATGTTGTAACAATAAGATGTGTGAGTGTAGAGTATGAGAGTAACAAAAGTATATGACCCCAGGAGCCTCCATGGGACTGGTAAAGAATGAATTTGAGCATATTACATTGTGTAAGAATCTGTAAAGGTCATGCATTCACCTCAAGATATAATGTGAACGCGTATGTGTGTTTAAAAAAAGATAACGCCATACTAAGAATCCGACTATCATAGGAAACAAAGTGCAACATGTAAGTAGTAACAAATAACTAGAGTAAATATAAACAAGATGAGTAGATGCCATGTGTATGTGATGTTGTGATGTGATATGGAAGATGTGCAAATGAGAGGAGCCAAGTTTCCCCCAGTAGATGTGTGTGTCATGAGGTTCATTTAGGAATTGCGCCCTTAACAGTGAAGTAAGAACTATATAACAAGACTATGTCATCATGTAGTAATGGTGAAATATGTGTACTGGAGATGCATAAATTATCGAAAAGGTAGACATGAAGCATGAGAGACAGAAAGAAAATCACCAGGATGTGACTAGTGAGGGGGGGGGGGAATTCAAGTGCCCTCTGATTGTGTGTAAGTTGGGGAGTCAAATACAATCATCAATGAGGTCATCAGTGTCAGGGTCATAACTGATGAGATCTTGATTGGAGACATAACATGTGATAATGTGAGGTTGATAAAAGAAAGATATTTTTTTCTCAAAAATTATACATGCCCATAGCATATTATTCATCAGTAAAACCAGGTTATGGAGAATCATGTACATACAAACAAGTTAAGGTTTGGGTGTAGGAAAGGAAGGAATAATTGCAAATAAGGATGTGACCAAAACGCATAGGAAAGGTAATAGTAGTATGGTTGGGGTTGAGGGTATGACTAATATAGTCAGGCCAAGATTGTCCAAGGTTGAGTGGAGAGGAAAGGTGTGTACATACAAGGAATAATGATAAATGGAATATACAAATTCCATAGGAAGTAGTAATGAATACATATCTCTGATATAGGTGGGAAAATTGAGGGTAGAGACGATAAGAAACTGTGAATCCTAGTTTTGCTAATCCTTCATGTGTGGAAATAGTGTCAAGAAAAGTGGGATCGAATGGAATACGAGGTCAATAAGATTCATGTATGAGTAAGGTGCATGTGAATGGATCAAACTACGGACATGAGGTTACCTAGGGAGATGGAGAAGGTGGTCTAAGGTCCATTATATTGACAATTTCTTAGAAAGGAATCATAACTATAGTAGAGGGAGGAGGTTTCTTGAATTGATACTCACCTGGGCCAATAATAATGAAGGTGTCTTGTAAATAGGATTCATCTACCTTACGAGGAGTTCAATTGAGGTTGTTTGAAATTTTATCGGTAAGTTCTACGACATTGACCTCATCATCAGAATCGTCAATGTGGACATTATCTTGTTGGATGGAATTATCAAGGATATCAGGATGAAGGTTGGTGCATGTAGGACTAGAAAAATTAGTAAAGGGTGGAATATTTGTAGGGATAGAGGGATATATTTTAAGGGATATACGATCAATGGTATTTGTAGGGATGGAAGGGGTGAATGTGGAGGTAGAATAGGTAATAGAAGTACTTGATTCACTAACATCATATGTATTGATAATATGTTAGTGAATTGGACTAAGTGGGGGTATAGGTATGGAAGTGACTGGGTCTATTTGGAAGAAATTGAAGGGTTCGGGGTTAGCAAAAATAGTATGCTCATATCCATTATATAATAATTTAATGCACTAATGCACCTTAGACGGAATAACATGCATATTTTGGATCCATGGTCAAAAAGTAAACAATTGAACTGAAATTATGTATCAATGATATAAAACAAAGTGAGAAGGTTTTTTGGCCCAACCTATAAAGGTAAGGTGGTGGTTCTGATGTATGTTCGAGAAGTAGGATCATAGCCAAGAACAAAGATAGAGGATTTGGTGATCTAACTATTAGGAATTTGGCACTGCGTTAGTAATAAGAGGGCACATAGATTTAGAATGTATCCATTGTCAATTAATATGCGCTTAATATGATGAAAGCAAATGATAACTATAGTAAGTAGAGGTGAGGGATGATCACCAATAGCATTAGAATGGATATCCTCATTACTGAGGTATATGTCATGTGGTAGATTTTTGAGGGACTAAATAAGATTAGAGAAGGCAACATGGGAGTTATTACTTGTAATTTGAATAAAATGTAGGGCAACCTCTAATGTATGATGACAGTCTGGTGCATTGCGTAAAATATCATACAGGGATATTTTGGCTAGTGTATTTTTTAGTTTCTCATTGATATCATAACCTTTGGAGGTTTCAATAGGAATTTAAAAGGTGATATGTTATGGAATAGAGACGGGTTGAGCCATAGGTTGTTTATTGCATCAAGTGGTGACCAAATTACTAGTTAGGTTAGGAATTGGAGTGTTGAATCAGGGAGGGTGTTTAGTATGGACCTGCATAAAATTAGTAACAATGATTTTTGTGCAAGGAAACTTGGTGGGTGCATAGGATGGGTAAAAGGATTGGTTCATAAATTCATAAGGAGAGTGAATTCGATGCATGTTTATGAGGTATTGATCGATCAGGTTCACCAAATGATTTATTCTAATTTGAATTAAGCCTTATTTCAGAGTAACTTACTGTAACAAATGATATTCACATGATTAAATACGGTAATGTGAAAGCACTAAAAAATAAACAATGTAAAACCCTAAGATAATGACAGAGGAATGATGAATTAGTTGACTATGTGAAACCTAAAAATGATCGTGACTATGCATCTATTAAAAAAAGTAGGAAGCACTGCCAAAATATCTC
The DNA here is from genome assembly GCA_019776745.2 of Taxus chinensis. Classification (NCBI taxonomy): domain Eukaryota; kingdom Viridiplantae; phylum Streptophyta; class Pinopsida; order Cupressales; family Taxaceae; genus Taxus; species Taxus chinensis. The sequence continues at coordinate 190,947,386 of CM034150.1, read as the reverse complement.
GCCAAAGTTTTAGAAACCTATGAATGTACATGACAGAAGCTCCCATATGAGGATAGGAGTGCCTCAGGAGCTAGTGATGGATTTGGATTATTGTGTCTTCTAAAATTCTCAAAACCTCATCTATTGTGGGTCAGAAGGTATCCGTTGTTACATGCTCTTTTTCACTCTGGGTATGCTGTTAAATAATCAATCACAATTGTAACCTAAAAAAAAATAATGCCTACACAAACCCATAAAATAAATCAAATGTAATAAAAAAATATGCACATTGTGGATTCGAAATGACCCCGATGATCATCTAAAGAGTGAACCTACGACCAAATGATGCACCTCATCTTAGAATCCATATAGTTCTTTGTGTGTGTGTATCTATTTATCGTTCCCTAGGCTTCCCTTATGTAAGTTGCACAATGATAGTGCGATAGATCTAGATTGTCCCAAATATGATTTTTTTTTATGATGGAATAGAATGAAATCCCTTCCTATGCAGTGTATGAAGAGGATTGCATCCCTTTTCCCTTGTATGGATGTGCTAGATGTATTCTTTTTAGTTATATTCTTCCTTTGTGTAAGCTTAGATGGTGATAAATAATTCTTATAGTGCATGGACCTCTTATTTATAATAAATAACTAAGTATAATGATGATTGCCTTATTTTAATTTCGTAATTGAAAACTGAAAGGACAACCCAAAGTGTTAAAAGGTGACCAAGAAGTGAAAAAGACCTAAAAGAGTAAAAAAAATAAAGAGAGGGACAAGAGTGCTTGATATTGGCATGAGTGAGTTTGAGAATTCTCATTGATGTAAAATCCCATTAATGAAAAATATGATCATCTAGGAATTCTATAAGATGTGTGTCATGATTATGACATATTCAATCAGGTTGTGGCATGATGAAAGAGTTGAAAAAATGATAATGTCTTGGTCATATAGGCCTAATCAGGTGACCTAGTTAGCCGAGGTAATAGAGTGTGGTGGATAAAGTTGCATGATGGATTGAGGTACATGATAAAGGCATGGAGATAATTATAGGAGTGTGTCAAGTCACTCAAATGAGTTTCAGGTGTAGGTGTAAGTTGAAGACTTAGTTACAAGTGCTCATCTAGACCTATTATAAATGCTTGGAGAATAAAATGGGTCATGAGAATGATGTGTAGAGCTATGTGAGCTCATGGAGGCATGGAGGGGTGTGAGACATTATTTTTCAATTTTTGTAGACCCTTTTGGAGACCTTGGAAGCAAAGTAATGATGTTTTTCTACTTGGTCTAGGTTCAAACTATACCTAAATCTAGTGTTTGAAGGCCTAATAAGGTAATATAGTCACTTGCAAGTCTGTGTGAGTTCTTGGAAATATTCCGAAAGGAATTTCATTTTTTTTCATCATGTAGAGGAATTTTTTAGAGGCTTCATGCTTGGTTGTAGAGTTAGTTCTCTTTACTATTCCCTAGGACATGCAAAACCCCAAAGCCTAGTCATGCAAGTCCAAAGGGTGGTGAATATGAAAACCTATTTGCGGAAAAGGAATTATTATAAATGATGTGCATGGGTTTCTTATAGTTGTGAGTAAAATTTTAGGTTTTCATGATGAGAATTTTGCAATCTATATGAGGTTCAAACGAAAAAAGTTTTCTTAAGAACATGATTTCCATATCGATACGAGAGAAATGCTCATTTTTGCAATGTGTAAGGTTTTCATGGGGAGATGATCCTTTAAAATATGTTGGGGCATGGAGTTAAGAAGATATCAGAGTTGGTATAAGGTGAAATGACGCTCAAACATTATGAACAATCATTAAAAAGGTAAGTCACTTTTTATGAGTTTGAAACCCTAGGTTATGAGAGATTGAGAAGATATTCCTGGTAGGTTCCCAAAATGGATTGGTTTTAAAATTTTAATTATTGGAAATTTTAGAGGACTCATCCATATTTCCAATGAGGTATTTTAGAGCTTGTAAAGCATGTGGGCCCCACACAAAATATAATTGTTTCTGAATATTTTCAGTTTTTACACAATATGTCCATTGAATCTATTATCTGAATTACCATTTATGAAATAATGGGAGTTTTAGTACATTTCCATGATATTTTTAGGTCTTGGTTGAGGTTCTAGAGTGCAAATTATTCCCTATGTTTGAACACTACTTTTTGGGCCAAAAGTACAGTTTTGGTGGGCTTAGTGAATGGAAGTTATTTGGAAACTTTAGGCATGGTGATTAATTATAATGGCATTGGAGGTGTTGTTGACATCTCATGTGAAAATATTCATGTTTTTTTTGAGCTCTGAAAGTGTATTGAGGTGGCATGGTTGAGGTCACAATTCAACCTATTTTGACTGATTTAGGTCAACATTGATTTGATGGGAAGATGAATGTAGAAGACCCATAATTTTAATTAGGTGATGATGTTTATCAATTTAAGAGTGAATAGGTATGAATTTATTTCCTATTGAATGCATTTAAAAATATTGAATGGGCCAGAAAGGGTGTAAACACGTTGAGATTCCAAGACTACTTCTTAGGAAGTTCAGTTTGCTAAAGAGGAAAATTTGCTTCATTTGCATTGTTTGATGTTTCATGAGGTATAGATTTCTTGGATTTTTTCTACAAGTTAGTGTATTTCCAGTCCATATTTATGTGGCATAGTTCAGTCAATTTGGTGTGATATTGAGGTCCATTAGTGAAGACTGGTTCTTGGAAGTGCTTATTTTGAGTAGGAAACAATCATATTTTGTTGTGTTATGAAGAAAATGAATGACATAGAGGTTATTGATCAGGTTGATTATTTTGATATGGTATTTTTGACATTTTTTAATCCATTATAGGCCTAAAAAACATTTATTAAGTATTTGAAGTCTTTGATGAGCTCGGTGATGAGGTTTTAGGACTTTTTGGGCTTGTTTTTTTGTCTTGATGCATTACCGACCCATATGAGCCCTTCATGATTTTTTATATCAGCTTGTAGTTATGATTTCATGTTGTGGTGACTGACCTTACATTGTCATGGATGGCCTATGAATTTAATAATCAAAATTCATGTTTAAAAATGAATGCAATGGTTCATTTTTGAACTAGTTATGTGAGAGGGAAAAGTGTGAGCTAGGTTAGAGAGTGCAAGTGGTTCAAGCACACCAAGATAGAGCTGAGAGTGTGGGTGAATGTTTGAAGAGTATTGAATAATTTTTTTGGAATGGTTTGTGCCCAAATCAATAGATGAAAGATCAATTTTGAGCGAGTTATGAGAAGGTGTATCTAAAGAGGATTTGAAGGTGTATGAGTTGAATCTTATGATCACTACCAACTGTGTTTGTTAGTAGAATATATTCAGTGGTCTTCTAATAAAGTTTTTGATAATTAATATTCACATGCTTCATTTTTTGTGAGTAATATAAACATGGGTTTCTAGGGGTTGGTGCTCCTTACGTGGTTGATGCCTCCCTAAACAAATCTCATGTGATAAGTCATATTCATGAAAGTATTTTAGTTTGAGTAATATAATCAAAAGTATCAGTGGGTTTTCTTCCCCTTGAGGATTTACCACTTATATATTGTTTTCTTGTGAACTCTTTCATGGTTATGCTCTTGTGGATGGTTGTTGCATATTGTTAAGATCACATTAATGCATGGTTGAATCTAAAATGTTGTATGCTATTTGATTTGATTTTTAAGGGTTTTGAAGGACTGATTCACCCCCCTCTCATTCCATTATGCTTCCAAAATTGGAATTAGAGCATGTTATTTTGGCGATGTTTTATCACTTGAAAGGATATCCTTGGAAGGACTAAAATTATGAGCCAGAAGAGTGGCACATCTTCTAGCAAGGTAACTTTTTTTGATGGGATAAACTATTCTTTTTGGAGTCTAAATTTGAGGACTAACATCATGTCCTTAGTGTTTGATATTTTACAATCTATGTTGGATGGTTATATTGCTATGATTTAACAAAAATAGAATTTATATTGAACCCTAGATATTTAAAAGTCACATGTACTAAATAAACAATGAAGTAAATATATGACACAAAAAATAAGCAAAAGAGATATGAAACCCTAGGTGTAATAGAGGGAATATATGACTTAGTTGATTTTGTAATAATCCTAAAGTTATCTATACTAGAAGAATGATGAATAGGAGGAAGAAAATATCGTAATAGATCCTGAATATTGACAGTGTTCTTCATCAAAATTTGAGTAAACCACAGACATCAGGAGGAAGCCACCAAGGTATAGATGAAGTTGTGAAAGACTAGAATAAGCCGCAGATACAAGAACAGAGTGGTAAAATACTAAGGAAAGTTGCGATAAAAGGATGAAAGTTGGGATATATTGAAGGAAGTCACAAAAGTAGATGAAAATCCACAGAACAAAGACAAACCAAGTCAGAAAAAGTCAAAAGTTGACAAAGGCATGATTAAAACAAGCAAGTCTTAGTATATTTTGTATGAAGTGTATTTAATGTAATTAATCCATTGTATACGGGTGCATCAAAATAAATATATGAGTAAGTGCCATATGATAAATATATGATAGAAATGCATGAGGAGAAAGATATATTAGATATTATAGAGAATATCTCTATACGTAATTGAGACTAATGTACTTATTATTGAGAAATGAATAAAGATTGATGTTTAGGGATAAATCTCTTGTGTGATTCTACATTATTTATGTTAATAATTTAGAGTAGTTTAATTTTCCCGCGTACATCATTGAAAAAAGTTCAAACTTCTTAAGACTCACACTTCCGTCAAGGTTTAAGGTCAACACTGATAAATTCTATAACTACTGGAATAGCCTAAACTGGGGTGTATGGATTGGGACAAGGGTGCCTAGGTTCTAGAGACCTCTGGTAGGTTCCTATTTATACATAGAAATTTGGAAACTATTTTTTTCGATGCTGCAAGATGGTCACTAACCCTCTATGTTTGTTATATTATGCCTGCATAGTTCTCTTGAATCTTGATAAATAAATGATCTCATGTAAGACCCCAAAATATATCAAATCCTAAAAAAAATATGCAAATGGGGATTCAAACTGACCATGAAGGTCACCCAACATAGTGAACTTATGAATGAGCTCTACACTACATCTCATACTCTATTTAGTTCTTGTGTGTGTGCAAGAATGATTCCATAGGAGGATCTTGTGTAATATGCACTTGATAACGAACAATAGCTAGATGTACCAATGTAGATAGACATGTTGATGCCAAAATGAACTTCCCCTACTATGAAGTTTATGTAGAACAATGTAGTCCTTTGTCCCATTTATGATATCTAGATGGATGTTGTGATGCTCTTAGGATTCTATTAGATGTAACCTTATGTGGTGATAGTAGATTCTTAGAGCTTGTTCCTTTATTATGATCACATAGATTTGTATCTATATGATTCACTTTATTGAATTTTGTAATTGAAAACTAAAAGGCCCGCCCATAAGAAAATAAGATGACCAAAAGATAAAAGAGGCCCAAAAGAGGCAAGTAAGATACTAAGAGGTCGGGGATGCCTAGAGGGAATGAGGGCACCTAGGAGCTCGTGTCAAGAGTCAATAAAGAAAAATAAATGTAAACCAGACAGGGATTTGTGGTGGGTAAGACAAAATAGGAAATAAGAAAGAAATGATATAAGCAAAAAATGTCAATTAATAGTTTTCTCTCTTAGGAATCATACGAATAGTTGTATGATATTAGGTCCTTGAAATGCACCCAAGTGCAAAATTTTGTGTCTGTATTTCCCCTCACTTTATGTTGTTGAGTGAATAATCGATAACATAAATTAGATAAGAGATTCATACCTGATAACCATGTAGATCAATGGGAAAAGCATGCCGAAGAGACAAGAAAAAGCATGCAATCATAAAAAATTAAGCGTGGAATCTAAAGAAGAGGAAGTGACCCTAGGGGTGACGCATAAATCTTGTGCAATGTTATACCTATTGTTGTTGTCACTTATCCTTTCTAATGTGGGGATGATTCTTGTTGCATATTAAGGCCAAACCTATAAAAGAAGAGTGAAATAGTAGTCAAATTCATGTGTTATGAAAACTATGTGAAAAAAATGTGAAAGTATGTAAAAATGTGTAAAAGAAGTAAAAAGGAACATGTGCACTTGATCCACGATGATTGAAAATGATAGAATGTTTCATGAAATTCTGTAGATGAGCAAGTTTTTTGGGTGATTTCATGCCAAGTACGAGTTTTTTGCACAATCTCACGCCATGACAGAAGAGTTTTAGGGATAAATTTCTAGTGTTATTCTCCATCCCTGACTACATCCTGAATTTACACACCACTGCAGATGGTGTGACCTATTTTGTTTCAGCTTGATCAACTTCGATCCAAGTAGAAAAATAAGATATAATGCATTCTGATTGCTAGAGGATTGTGCATGTATTGGGAAAACTATTGTGTAATTGCTGAAAATTGTGCCAATATTAGAAAGTAACTGTAACTCCCCCCTTTTCATAGGTTCGAAGGATAGGTCAAGAGTGCCCATGCATTAGTGGCTCTATCTGGGTGGTAGTGTCTATGTTGAGCTGAGGAACCAACTTAGAATTTTGGCCATTTCTTAAACTGAATACTGTTAAGTTCCTATGCTGAACTATACTATTAAATTATTCACCCAATGCATTCCCCCCTTATTTGGGAAACATGTGACATCATTAAGAGAATACGATTAAAAATTAGGACCCGAAGCTGAGCTGATGTGATATGATGCTAAAATTATACCGATAAATGGGAGGGAATGTGAATAGTAGAAATCAAGGCACATGAAAATAAAGTGGCTAGATACATGTATTAGTGAAATAAAGATAAATAAGTGTGAAAAAGACATAATGTAAGATAACAAGCAAGAAGACAATTCGAACCGCAAAAAATGGGTTTCAAACATTGGCATTGCTCACAATGTCACAAGACAATCAGGGATAAAATGGAAAAAAGCATACAAGAAATGAACAAGAGAGACATAGGGCATAGCCAAAAAATAATGGCATATAATAGAAGACAATGGAAAATAGTAGCATGCAAAGTATCAGAAAACCATGATGGCAAATAGTTCCTGTAAAGCAAATACTGCACATGAAACACTAGTTAACATGATAGATAGAAAAAAAGTATTTCAAGGAATGTATTATCTGATAAAGAGCAGTGTGCTCGTAAGAATAGGAAGTAGTACAAAATGAAATAATAACACATGTATTGTGTACAAAACTAGATTCTCATAAGAGCCTTGGTGGGACTGGTAAGATGTACAATGCCAAACATCCACAATGTGTGTCATTATCTATATAAAATCTACATCCATAATTAGAGAACAAGTGAACGTGCATCCGTGTATAGAAAATATAATGACATACAAAGTATTTTTCTACAATGTGAAAAAAAGTGTGCATGTAACAAGTATAACCGAGAAAAAAACATGTACAACCAAGATAAATAGTGTGTTGTGAATGTGATAAGAGAAATATGGCCACTAAGCAGATGCAAATGAGTATGTATGAGATGGGGTTAATTTATAAAAGACCCCTTAGCAGTGAAGAATGAGACATAGAAGAAGAGTGTCTCATTGGGAAATGGTTTGAACATGTGCACTAGAAGGATATGATTAATGAAGCATATATCATAGAGTGTAGAAGAGGATGGTATGATGCATGAAAATCGAATGCTAGAATGATGTACTATGAATAGGGAAGCGTGTAATGTGTAGTGTGTGAGGTTCATTGATGTAGTATGCCCTCAACATTAAAGTGTGAACCATAACATGAGATTGTGTCATAGGGTATTGACGATACAAAGAGTGTATCAAGTTGGGTAATGATGCTCAGAAATATGAAGTGTGAAGCATGGAGCTTAATAGTCATGATGAGATACACTTGATAATGATAGGAGGGAGAGAATAAGTGTGATTACCACTCAAGTTTGCTAATGATGGATATATATGTGATGGCATGAGAGATGTCATGCCATTGTTGGAGAGTGTTAATTGTTTCATGAGAGTCAGCACAATAGTAGGATGAAGAATGAGTAGGACCATGCCATGGTGGCAGATTTTGAAATGTGTCCTGGCCACCAATATAAGGAGTAGTTTGTTTGACAAAAATGAATAGTTCCTAAAGTGGAGGTTATTAAGGGATCTTCAACGATGTAGTTGGAAAGAGGCCTACTTGAGCTTCATAGTATTACATAGTGAGTGGCTACTTATTTAAGATTGGTAACGCTTAAGAAGACTTGATAGGAGAAGAGGGTGGACTGATTTTGGGAGGTAGTTTCTTAGTTTGACTTGGTAATGTTGTAGATGAATTGAGTGGATGAGTTAGATTGATTTTGAGAGGAAGGTACTTAGGAGATTCTTGACTTACATTAGTAATTATTGTATGATTCTCATTAGACATAGATGAATTATATTTAGGAACCCATTAGGATGTAGCAACTGGAGATGAACCTGTAGCAGCATTTTTGTGTAACAAATGAGATAAGACCATAATTCTTAAGGTGTCCAATTTTTTGCTTAAGAGCATAAAAATTATTTCCATTATGTCCATTAATTCGATGATAATTGTAATATGGATGACCTTAATATTTTTCAAGACGATAAGAAGGATAGTAATGAGTAGATGAAAATTTGATCAATTGATGAGCAAGGAGCTGAAAAATAATATCATGTTGCTTAGTATTGACATCAAAATTTAGAGGTGTGGGGAATGAAAAGATTTGAGGTTCATTGATATGAGAACATGTAGACGACATAGAATGATGATGATCCTGATAAGCGTCCTTAAGATGTTGGATTTTAGGTTTAAGAAATGTAATCGTAGATTCCATAGCTTAAAATTTATCTTGAAATAAAGAATGTAAATCTTGAATGGATGTGCAAATAAATTGATTGGAAATAGGACAAAGAGATTCATCAGAAATATAATCGAGATAACATTGACTTGAGTAGGTGGTGTATCACCAAGAAGGTACACAGTTTCTAGATATTTTAGGAGAATGTTTTTACAAAGTGGGTGCATTTGAAGTAATTTATGGAAGGAGACTTGAGAAACCTTAGAAGCCATCAGAGAGGAAAATGAGGATGCAAGAGTATTCAAATGTTAGGTTCACCAAATGATTTAACAAAAATAGAATTTATGATAAACCCTAGATATTTTAGAGTCACATGTTCTAAATAAATAATAAAGCATAGATATAACAAAAACAATAAGAAAAATAAATATGAAAAACTAGGTGAAAGAGAGGGAATAGAGTACTTATGTATTTTCAAAATAATCCCAAAGTTTTTTGGACTAGAAGACTGATGAACATGAGGAAGAAACTATCACAAATGAGCTTGATATATTCTATAATTGTTGGAATAGCCTGGACTAGGGTACCCAAACTGGTTCAGGGGCACCTAGGCACTAAAGACCTCTAGCAAACACCTTTGTCTCCATAGAAAGTCATAAAAAAATATTTCATGTGCTAAAAGATAGTCACTAGCCCTCATTATTTATCACTTGTGTGTCACACTATGCCAACAAAGTTCACATGTATCGTGAAAAACAAATGATCTACTACAAGACCCAAAAATGCATCAAATTATAAAATGAAAAAGATGAAAAATGGGGATTTAGTATAACCTTGATAGTCACCAGACAGAGTGAGCTTATGACTGAGCATTGTACTATATATTAGACTCCATTTAGGTCTTGTGTGTGTGTGAAAGAATGATACCCTAGGATGATCTTGTGCAAGATGTATTTGATAGTGAGAAATAGCTAGATGTAGTGATGTACATATATGTGTGGATGCCAAAATGAACTTCCCCTCCTATGAAGTGTATGTAGAAAAATTTAGTCTCTTATCCCTTGAATGATAGCTAGATGGATGCTTTGATGCTTTTAGAATGCCTTTAGATGCAACCTTAGGTGGTGATAGTAGATGCTTAGAGCTTGGTCCTTTATTATGATCACATAGATTTTTATTTACATGATTCACTTGGTTGAATCTTGTAATAAAAAACTAAAAGGTCGACCCATAAGAAACCAAGATGAGCCAAAAAGATAAAAGAGGCCCAAAAGAGGCGAGTGAGATAAAAATAGTTCGAGGGTGTCCAGAGGGGACAAGGGTGCCTGAGCATTGGTGTCTAGAGTCAATAAAGATATTAAAGCAATGTAAACCAAACTAGGTTGTTAGGTGGGAAAGAAAAAATAGGAAAACAAAAATATAGGAAAGAGGCCAAAGATAGATGTTGATTACTAGTTTTATCGCTTAGTAATCAGACAAATAGTGGTATGTGATTAGGACATAGAAATGTACCCAAGTGCATGATTTTTTTTCTACAAGATCTTGTAACTCCCCAACAACTGCTACAGATAAGAAGACTAGTAGTGATAACTCCAAGGCTATCAATGCAATCATGGTTGGTCTAGCTAAACCTTAACTTGTGAAGGTAATACATTTCACATCAACAAAAAATGTGAAAACAACTTTAGGTCCTTTATGAGGGAGATTCTATAGTAAGAATATCTAATAGTTAAACCTTCATAAATTAGTTTGAAGGGATATATATGAGTGATGAAGAGTATATTTTTGTATACTTTCTTATATTTGACAAGGTTATCAATACCATGAAAGGATTAGGTGAAGAAGTGAATGAAGTTTTTTGGTACAAAAGGTATTGAGGTATCTTACTCCAATATTAGATTTTAAAGTATAAGTTATTGAGGAAGCCAAGGATTTGAATCTCTTGATAATGGATAAATTATATGGACCCTTGAATATGTATGAAATGAGCGTTGTTGAATCTAAACTACCCAAGAAGGAGATTGCTTTGAAGACTTATATGAAGAAAAAGGGAAAGAAAGCTAAGGATTATGGTGCTACTCCTAAGATTGATGATGAAGAACTCTTTGCTTGATTTCTAGGAGAATTAAGGTTGCATCAGGTATGTACAAAGGGAATCTATCTTTAAAATTATTTAACTATGGTAAAATATTTCATTTTCTATCAACTTCCCTCACAAGCACAAAAGTGAAGATTATGATGCATATGAGCATGATGAAAAAAAGAAGACTTATAGGTTTGAGAAAGAGAAGAATAATTTAAAAAGTTTTCATAGAAAAAAGAAGTATAATAAGAGATTATACTCAAAGGAATAGGTTTTTTCCATCTAAAGAAAGTAGTAGTGATGTTTTTTCATATTTTGAATCTAAGTTAGAGCATGAAGATGTAGGTGATGGGCTCTTGGTCATGACTAAGGATTCCATGAGGTCTACAAGTGGTGGCTCCACATTATTAGGTGATTTCATGTAAGATTCTCCTAGGGACTTTGAAGAAGAAGATGATCTTGAGACTAAATTTTCATGTGTCTAATTTGAATTGAAACATGCTAAAAAGAATAACAAAAGGTTGAGATCTCAATTCAAGGAGTATCAGGAAAACATTAATGAATTACAGGAGAAACATTGGGCTATGACATAAATTCTATATGAGATAGTCAAAAGGTTATATATTTAGATGATATCCATGAATATAATCTTGCAATCTAAGGAAGAAGAGGCAATTCTTATTAAGGGATATTTTTCTGATCCTGTCAACAAGGCTAAATCATTTCAAAAGTTTGAGAAAAACACCAAGACCCTTGATGACATTATGAGCAATAAGAAATTTTTAGGAGATAATAAATATTTAGGATTCAAGGATGACATCAAGGGAAAGGGAGTGATGCAAGAAGACACTTTTTTAGCAAGGATATTGAAGGCTAAAGTACCAAAGAGGAGAAAAATAAAAAAAGTGTCAAATACAATGTGAAGACAAAGTCCATAAGGTAGTGTAATGCTTCAAAGTATGAAAAATTATTTAATGGTTATTGTTTCACTTGAAATGGATTTAGACCTAGGGCTAAGGAGTGTAGGAGATTCTATAGAAATTCCCATCCATGGATGGATAGTAGTAATGAGATGTCAAATAATGTAATGTGATATAATTGTCATGAGAAAGGTCATATTGCTAGATTCTGCCTATATAATCCACCCAGTCAGTTTTGGAGAGATGAAGGATTCAAAGGTAAGAAAGATATTGTATGATTTACTTGCAATGAAGTTGGTTATTTTGCAAGGGATTTTTATGAGTTTATAAGTAAAAATAAGAGTATTCAAGGTCCTAAAAAAATGGTAGAATATAAAACAAGATATAAGAGGCTAGAGTAAACATTAACATTCCACCAAGAGATGATATGAACACAAATCAAGAAAATTATCAGAATTCAGATCAAAAGAAAGATAGAAGAGGTGAGATTGAAGTTCCTAAGAGGGATTGGGACCTCTTCAAGTCATTATTCTAGATTCATCATGCATATATATTTCTCTAATAGGATTCTTAGAGGCATAATCATCCATATGAAGCATTGTTAGTAGGGGGATCTGATTAGTTTGGAGTAGGCTACCGAAGGAGTGTTTGTATAATGTTAAGGTATGTATCTTATGATCTTAAAGGATGTAAATACATATTAAAGGCATTTAAGATACTATCACGATTCAAGGATGCTAGATTCATAAAGTGAGAGTCAATCATTTGTATGATGAATCTATCAAACCATAAGAGAAAATGGGATTTGATGCTTGTTAGGTATGTTTAGGAGTTAATGTTATATGTAGGGTGGTTCTTTATTAATGTGTGTGGTTTATCAAACAAGCTTAGTAACCATGAAGATAACATGAAGCAGTTTTAAGTAAGATTAAGTCTGTGAAAGCCAAGAAGGCATATCTCTCAAGTTGATATGCATGACATAAGCTCCATTTGTTTGAATGAGGTCCCTGAGTTGTTTGAAGAGGTAGCTGCACTATCATATTGGAAATACATTTATCACTATCATCTTAAATAAGTTTATTTAGGTGATGTTACATGCAAAGTGTGCTAGATACATGAAGCAAGCCATTCATTGTGTATTACGACTTGATTGGTCCATTAGATGTAATGTGAAACAATGCATTCTAGGTATGTGAAGTAGTTCAAATGGTATTTGATTGGTTTATTTGTTCTTGAGACATGTTTTTTATGTCTCTTGAATGTGCATGCTTTTATGGAGATTGTATGGAGAAAAGTTGAAGTACTTTGAAACATGTAAAGTGCAATAGTGAGTCTATAAGTTGATATTGATTGTGTCAAGATTGTACATGTTTATTTGGGGTCTAAAATGGTATATATACATGGTCTATACCCTTTGGGACATGGTTAAGATTCTTCTAGGAAAGTATATACATCTTGAAAGTGTTATGGAGCTATATAATTCCTGATTAAGAATATTTGGAAGTGAAAGCATATGTTCTACTAGTTAACAAACATGGTTATAGTTCTGTATGTACACATTGAGGTCAACAGTAGTTATTTAAGAAAGAATATGGGAAGAGAGAATGATTGCAAAGGTATTTTATTCTTGATGATGGTTCAAAAATTTGATCAGATATAGTTCTTAAGTTCACTCCTAGAAAGGGTTGCAAGAGTACCAAGGTGAGGATTAGGATGTCATTGACTATGTGCATGTTGCTCATGATGTCTTATATGAATGAATGTGTTGAGAGAGTGCTTAAATGACTACTATACTTGATATGTAAAGACAAGTATGCTGCAAAACTACTATTTTTAACATTTTTCATCTTGATGAAGATGTGGAATGGTAAGCTACAGGTTTATAGTGTGTCTCAGACATGATTAGAGAGCAGAAAAAGGGTGTTTAGGGTCATATTTTTCTCAAATTCATGTTAAAATATTGATAAAAGGCCATAATGATGGTACAAAGTTATCATAGTATAAGACATGCCTTCTAATTTCATCCTTTGAAGGAGTAGAAGGATATTAAGTTGAAAATGTCCTAACATTAGCTGAGTACATGAGGTTCATGGTGCTTTCTATGATGGTTGAGGTTGAGGGAGATCTTATGTGCTCTCAACTTTAAAAAGGTATAACAAAGTATGTTTTGCAGGGTGAGTTAGTGATATATTTCATTTTGAATGGATAGTGTATCATGTCAAGGCAATGTAGGTTGCGAAGTTGACACTGTAGTTGTAATCTACATGACTATGCATGATTCTTAAGGTAGGGGAACCAATAATGACCCTTAAAAAAGTGATTTAGGTGTCAAGAAGGAAGGCAAGGAATATTAATACAAGTTTTCAGGTATAGTGGCAAGGAGGGTAAGAAATATGATCAAGATGACCTCATTAGCTTAGAAATAAGGTTGAAAACATTGAAAAAGTGTTTTCAAGAAAATGATGATATGTTTGACAAATGTCCATGACATGAAAGCAAGGTATGTGAACTAGTTTTGTATTTTCAGTTAGATAAAGGTAGTATGAACCTAGGGGGATCTATAAGAAATTATTTTATGTTGGGTAATGGTTTCTAGAACAAGGTAAAGTTGGTTCAATTTTCACTGAAGGTCATTCTTAGGGCTCTCAGTCATAAAATTGATAATAGATTGTAGTTGACAGAGTTAGACCTATATTTGAGTATTCATCATCCAATAAAAATAAAATAGAAGGTAAGCATGATTTAATTACTTAGAATTATGATTTTTAGTATGTGTATATACCATGAATGCATAGCTTTAGGGCTCTAAGCACGTCAAAACAATGAATAATGAAGGAAAACAAGACTGTATGATTGGCTAGAAGGTTTGGTTGATGTTTCTAACTATGAAAGGCTCAAAAGAAGTTGAAAAAATATGAAGAAGGTGCTAGGAATGTTGTTTCATGCTTAGAATTATTGTTGGCATGAGAGTTTTCTTCTACCCAAGGGATGCTTCAGTGCTCAAATGCTTTAATGAAGCTAAAAACATAGTAAAATAAGGAAATGATAGGTGTGCATGCTTGTATGATGACTTTGGTGATGTTTCCATTAAATAAGGACTCCAAAAGAGTTTAAGGAAGATGAATACCATGTTCTCAGGTATTCTTTTTCATTAATGTAAAAAATGGGAGGAGAACAAGGTGGTTTTCCATCAAAGACAAAGGAGGAGATTATTGGCATGAATGAGTTTGAGAGTTTTTATTGATGTAAAATTCCATTAATGAAAAAGAGGATGATATAGGATATTTTTCATGATGTTGGCATGGTCAATTAGGTTTTGACATGATGAAAGGAGTGGAAACAATGATAATGGATTGGCCTAGTAGGCCTAATCAGGTGACCTAGTTAGCCTAGGTGATAGACAATGATGGATAAAGTTGCATGATAGCTTGAGGTACATGGTAAATGAATTAAAAGCATGATATGATTGCTTTTAGACACTCACATAAGGTTTAAAGTTCAAGTATAGGTTGAAGAATCAGTTGTAGGAGCTCATCTAGACCATATAGGTGCTTGGAGACCAATTGGGGCATGAGAATGAGGTTTAGAGCTATGTGAGATCATAAATGCATGAAAAGGTATGATACATGTTTTCTCAAGTGTGTTAGGTCCTTTTTTAGACCTTGGAAGAAGAGTAATGATGTTTTCTCAAACTTGACCTAAATATAGTGTTTAAAGGCCTAATAAGGCATGATTGCCACTTGTAGGTGTGTGTGAGTTATTGGAAACATATAAGAAGGTATGTTAGTTTTTTTCATCATGTCGAGGTATTTTTCAGAGGTTTCATAATTTTTAGTAGTGTTAGTTAACTTTGTTGTGGCCTAGGATATGTATAACGCCAAGTCCTAGTCATGAAAATCCTAGTGGTGGTGAATAGCCAAACCTATTTGTGGAAAATTGATGATTAGACATGATGCAAAGGGGTGTCCTAGGGGTGTGAAAAAAAATTTAGGCTTCCATGATAGGATTTTTTCAAGATATGATGTTTGGACCAAAATAGGGTTCTTAAGAGCATGATTTCCAGCTCAATTTTAGAGAAATGCTCATGGTTGGCATGTCTAAGGTTTTCATGGGGAGATAAAACTTTCACGGATGTTAGGCCATGGATTTAAGAAGATCTCAAATTTATAATTCATTCAAATGAGGCCCAAACATTTATGAATGTTAGTAACTTTTTATGAGTTTAATACCCTAGGTTATGAGTGAAAGAGAATGTATTCTTGGTAGATTCCCATAATGGATTGTTTTGAAAATGTAATTATTGGAGATTGTATGTGACTCATCTATTTTTCCAATGAGTTAGTTTGGAGCTTGTGATAGTATGTCGGCCCCACTCATAAAGGCTTATTTATGAAGATTTTTAGATTGTTCATAATATTTTCATTGAACCTATTGTTTGAATTACCATTTATGAAATCTTGAGATATGTACTACATTTTCATTATATTTTTAGGTAATGGTTGAGGTTATAGAGTGCAAAGTGTGCCCTATATTTGAAGACTGGTTTTTGGGCCAAAAGTGTAGTTTTAGCAAGCTTGGTGAATGGAAGTTCTTTAGAAATCGTGGGCATGGTGATGAATTATATGGCCTTGGACGTTTTTTTAACATGTCATCTGACATGTTTCATGCTTCTTGTGAGCTATGAAAGTGTACTGAGGTGGCATGGTCGAGGTCACAAGTTGACCTAGTTTGACTGGTTCAGTACATCACTACTTTGGTCAGAAGATGGATGTAGAAGATCCATGTTTTGGCTTAGCTGATGATGGATATAATTTTAAGAGGGAAGAGGGATGAATTTTTTTCTATTGAATAAATTTATAAGGTCAACAAGGGTGTAAAATAGTTGAGTTTCAAATTTTTTTTCATGTGCTGTTCAGTTTGTTGAAGAGGAGAATTGGTTTCATTTACATTATTGGATGGTTCAAGATGAATATATTTATTAGAGGTTTTCTATAGGTTGGTGGTTTTCCAATCAATGGTTACATGAATAGGTGAGTTTATTTGGTGTGATCTTGAGCTCCATTAGTGAAGACTAGTTCTTGGAAGTGTGTGTTTTGAGTACCAAATAGTCCTACTTGGTGGTGTTATGAAGAAAATGAATGATGCAGAGGTTCATGATCAGATTGATGATGTTTCTATGTTAGTTTTGACATGTTTGAATCCTTTGGAGGCTTGAAAAATATTCTTGAAGTGTTTTAAGTCTTTGATGTTATCTATGATGGGGTTTTAGGTGTTTTGGGCCTCTCTTGTGTCTTTGTGCATTATCGACCCATTTGGGTGCTTCATGATGTTTTATATGAGATTCTAGTTATGTTTTCCAATATTAAGTTTTCATGGCTAACCTACAAATTTGGTGATCATAATTCATTTATAAAAGTGAATATAATGGTTCATTTTGAACTAGTTATGTGAGAGGGAAAAATTCTGAAATATGTGAGAGAGTGAAAGTGGTTCAAGCGCATAAATATAGAGCTGAGAATGTGTTTGAATGTCTGAAGAGTTTTAAGGAAATTTCTTGCAAGGTTTTGTTCCCAAATTATTTCATGAAAGATCAATTTTAAGAGGCTTTGAAGGTGTATGAGATGAATCTTTTTATCACTATTATTTGTGTGTGTTCATAGAATAGATTGAGTCATATTTTGATCAAAAATATTGTGATAAGAAATATTCACATGAGTCCTTTGTTGTGAATAAAGTCAACAAGGGTTCTTATGGGTTAGTGCCTCACTAAACAAATCTTGTGTGATGAGTCATATTCATGCAATTATTTTCGTTTGAGTCATATCCATACAAATCTTGTAAGATTTCTAAAGTGAGTAAACTATAAAAGATAAAGAAAAAAAAGGCCAAAAGAAGTTTTCAACCACTAGTTTTCTTTCTTTGGAATAATGTATACATTAGTATGCTTTAGGACCTAAAAATGTACCTAATTTCATAGATTTTTTGTCTACAAGATTGTGGTAAGATAACACCTGAAAATGTATGAAAACAAATAGTAGGTTGGGAATCCCTAAATGCTAGTTCTTCTATAACCTTTACTTCTTTTTCTTAATATTTGACTTAATCATTAATGGAATCCATTTAGAAAAAAATGTTTTCATCACATTGATGTCTTTTAGTATATTTTCTATCACAATTAAAACATGATCCTTTTTATCATTTCTCTTATATTTGTTGAATAATCATTCTAATAGGTTGATGGAGTAATGATGCAGGACTACTATGTATTTTGTATGTGTTACCTTCATTAGAAAGGAAATTTTCCTCTTACCTACATGTGATGATAATAGAATTAGAAACCTTAAGTGGATTAAATATACACACCTCATGCTCAATGTTGTCCCTAACACCCATAAGAAATAGGTCATTTATATTTTTTTAGTAATATTTTCCACTTGTAAGGATAGTTTAAGGAATTGATGAACGTAAAACTTGCTTGATCCTATTTTGATAAACTTTTCTAATTTGATGAAGTAATTTTTTGACACACTATAACTATATCACAATTGCAACTCTTTGGTAAAAATTGTTCATGTGACATTGAGAGTACTCTTTTTCCTTTGAGAATATAACCATCGATACGAGACAAATTGGTCAGGTTTGATTTAGAAGGATGAAATGGTCACATTTTTTTTATAGATGGGGTTTGATGTAGATAAAATAAAATATGCATTTGGTTAATCCAATTTAGGGGATCCTTTCCATAAAACTTACGCTTTTATACTTTTGGCATCATATTTTGGGCTTATAGAGTATTTAGTTAGGATAAAATATCCACCCTGACTATTTTATCCACCTTTCTGATCATAGGATAATGATGAACCTTTATATTTGCATTCAATATTTTTCATGCTTTTGTCTAAGTGTTGATTTTTTTTTTCACATCTTCTTTATGGGAAATTTCACATTGTAGGCTTCGCTGATCATACTCAAGTTGTCTTATGCTAAGATCCATAATGGTACACCATGGTACTAATGATACCATAGCTACCGCTTTCGAATCCCAATCTTCAATTACTATCTCCTCAATATTTGGGGTTTTACCCGAAGTCACGTGACTTTTTTTTGTTTCTTATGAAAGGCTGATCAGGGGATCATTTTCAAAATTTTCCTAAACATCTCTAAATGGTTTCAGTGCAGAAGATCCTCTTGAGATATTTCTAATGACTGTGAGAATGTGAAAAATAGACATCGGGAGCTATAGATATGTCCGGTCCAAGTTCAGAGAAGCAGGAAAAGTCAACTCTGGTCAACTAGTTCAATTTTAGACCAAGGGCACTGTGACATGTGGTGAAAAGGTGTTGGATAAATTGGAGGCTTTTTAAGCACCGGTCTCTGACAATCATGGAATGGAATGACACATTGGAACAAGAGGCTCAACTTTTATTATAGAGGGGAGCCCGGCCGCCGTGTGGACTATGGTCTAATCACCGATGTGGTTGGTGTTATCCAAAATTCCACCCTCAAGGTAATTTTGATAACATGCATCAAATTCTTTAGTCCCAGGCAAATAGATTGAGTCAGGGAAAAAAAATTTCATGTTTCTAGGGTCCCTCATATTTTTCTAACTCCCCTGTCTAAGTAGAAGAGAGCAAGTTCTGAGAAAATGTGAAAAAATTTGCAAAAACAAGCTCGGGCCAGGAAAAATCACGAAAAATGGCTAAGTCCTAGTCCTCGCAGCATTTGGGACAGTTGGGACAAAAGGGCACGAACCGGCCAAAAGGCCGCTAGATGGTATGAAAGCAAATGGGACATCCGGGCCAAAAGGACGCGCGGGACGCGGAAATCCGAACTGGCCGAAAAGAGAGAAAAAATGGGCTAACTGCTGAGAGGGTCGCCTTTGGGACAAGCGGGACAAAAAGACGCGAACCGGGTGAAATGAGTCAAGGCAGCCCGAAACAGTCTGGGACGCGTGGGCCAAAAGTACGCGAACCGACTGAACCAGCCGAAATGAGAACTTTTGTCCCGGAACAGTTGGGACAAAAGGGCACGAACCGGCCGAACCGGGCGAATTGTCCCAGACGGTCCGAAACCAAATGGGACATATGGGCTGCGAGTACGCGAACCGGCCGGTTCGGCCGAAATGGGAAATTTCAAGCACCGAAACCAAATGGGACAAAGGGACATGTGGGAAGCTGTTTAAAGCCAAAATTGCCGAAGGTAGTGAAGAAAAGTCAACGTTTGGTCCGGAAACTTCAAACGGCCATATCTTTTGACTCCGAGCTCCGATTTTCATAAAATTGGACTTTTTGGAACGAGCACGACGTCTTCTACGCCACAAAAACTGGATTTCTTAATTTTAATGAGGGTAGATAATTATTTTCTATACAATGCTCATTCCCGTATGGAAAACGCCTCCAGAAAAATTTGCCCACACTATTTTTGCATTTCTTGGTAAGTGGTTCCAGCCCGATTTCCAAATGCCAGAACAATGTTCTATTTGGTAGCTGGGAGTGCATATATAGTATGCCAAACTGCTATCAATTTAATATTAATGATTTCGGGATACATTAGTATTAAAGGGGAGAGTTTTTGAGTAACCACATAATTGCTTTGTGAAGCCTAACAACCTTGCATGGTGAACACTTATCCTAAGGAATAGATTGAACCATATCATGAAGCAATAAAATGGATAAGCTGGTGCAAGCCATTCCATTCTTCTTGTGGAAGGGTTCTTGCAGAAGGTGATGAAGCTGTGAATGCATTTTGTGTTGGTAGAGGTGTGCACTTTACCTCTGTATTTCACACATTTGGAGATTACTCTCACACCCTCTTTTTCTGGTGTATCACCGCTTTAGTGTAGGCTTTCATTTTATGCCAATTTTAGGTTAGAATAGCTAGTTTCTCCTGCATTAGAAGATTGTGGCAGGTAGTTTAGGAGCAAGAACCAGCTTTCTCTGGAGGTCTATCTCAAGTAGCAAGTCCCACAACTTGGAGATAGTACCCATGTTGTCCAATCACACTGGATGCCATGAAATCTGGTGGGGTGCTGTGAATAACAGTTGGTCTACAAGCCAGCACGTGGCTTGCCACCACTCATCGAGTTTGCTCAATTTTCCTATCGGGAGATGACAAGTGGAATATATGCTATTGACTAAGTTAATTATTTTCTATACCCCATGGTTGGGTGAATTTCTATTTACTTGGTAAGTCCACTTACACATCAATTTCCAAATGGTACACATGATGCCACCTAATATGCCAAACCGGATACATTAGTATTAAACCATACCCAACCGCTAACTTAACCATGCTATTGCCAAGCTTCCACGTAGAAGGGAGAAGGTGAAGCGGTGTTAGGGCTTATGCCATGTGTGGAAAGATCCACGTGAAGAATGGGGGTGGCTAAGGTTTATTATAAAAAAAAAAAAAACCGCCCAATGTGGGATTTAACCCACTTAACCCTTATTCAAAAGTGGCCACTTTTGGGATTTTTTATCCCATTTAAATATATAAATCTGCTGCGTGGGGATTAATCCCATTAAACATGATAATCCGCCCATTATATGGGAATATTATCCCAATTATTCATGCTATGGGATTAGGATAATATTAGCCTAAGGATGATATGCAAATGATTATTTTAAGGGCCCTAATTTTGTATAAATAGGGAACCCGTTTCATTGTAATGGACACACACCCCAGACTTATTATTTGTTATTGTTTATTGTGGGGACACACACACAATAAAGACAAGCTCATTCCTAGAGCTCGGGAGGTGAAGATCGAGCCAAGAAGAGGATAAGAAATTGTAATTGTGTGAAGACCTATTTATTTAAATAGGCATTATTGTGGCTAGGAGTTATTAATACTACCTAGTCGGCCCATAGTGCCACACTAAATTTTGAAGTCTGGAATATCGACCGGGAGTGCCATAGGGAATTACGTAAGCGTCTGGAAGGCCGATCGAGAACCGAAGGTTTCTGAACAGTGGAGCTGGTGCCATAGAGCTTGCTGAATACGCCAGGAAGGTGGAAGTCTGGGTGCTATTTTTCACCCTTGTCGTCTGAAGGTCTGGTTATTATTCTAAGCAAGTTTAAATAGTTTCCATTAGATTTTCTTGTGAAAGTACTATTGTAACTTACAAGTTTTGACTAGTGGAATGGTTCGACCACGAACCCAGAGACGTAGGCAATTGCCGAACTACGTAATCAATCATTGTGTAATTGTCTTATTGTCTTGCATTTATTTTAAATTGATTACTTAAAAGGAGTAAATTATCAGCAAATAATTAAAGCCTATAAGGGTCTGAAGATCAGGTAGATAAAAATTTGATTATTTTCGGATCATGTTTGGTATCAGAGCAGGTTATTGGCTTGCAAACTTGCTAATCTCCAAAGCAAGTTTGGTATCAGAGCTACTTTAGCTCCATATTTATTTTTCAGTAAATCTAATTAACAGAGTGATTGCTTCAAGATTGGTGCAGTTGGTTCAATTTGTGTCAACATGGTACATGTGCACCATGGGAAATATGTCTAAACAGGAAAAGATTGATAGAGGTTGAAGATTATAATCACTAGATCTAAGAACATAAATCTCTTCTACGATCAATGTATTACTCCTTGGAAGAGGAGAATGCTTGTTTGAAATCAAAACTGGCAAACCGAGGATGAGATCTTGGAAAGGTTGTAGTGTGGTGATCAGAGAAAGGAAATACCTTCAACTTTAGATGCAGTGACCATGAAAAATGACTGCACTGTAAGTTGTTCACCATTGGAATCTTCTTCTTCCTCCCATTCGGTTTCGGATTTAGGTAATGAAGTCTTTGGTTTATTTGAAAAGCAAACTAGAGGCATTAGATCTAAGCTATTAGATAAAAATGGAATTTGATGGAAGAGGCCTTGATTAAAAAATGACCAAGGAATATGCTGACCCAATATAAGGTCGAGGATCATCCTCGTTTTGTAGGATTGGGTTATAATAGTGCGGGGATGGAAATGGGAGAATAATACAGGAATGTTGATGGGAGACAAGCTTCCAAAAGCAAAGTGACTACCCCACTAGTCCTGCAAGAAAGATTATGAGTAGGAAAGTTGTGCTTCATCGTCATAGGTAGGATGTGGTAAGAGAAATCAGCGAAGAGGTAATGAGATTCCACCTCCAGTTTCTTACCATAATTATAAGCACAGTAAAACTTCTGATCCACTTTTCTAGCTTAAGAAGTATGGTTATGATTTTCAGAAGATGTGGAATTACTTTCCATGTAATTTTGGTGGATTGCATAATCATTCTGTGGCCAGATGCTGGAAGAGAAGGAAATTAATGAAAGAAGTTGATGTTGTTCATCATGAAACAAGGAAAACCAGAAAGACCAATCTCGTCATGTAGAGTTGAGAAATGGTAGAAAAGAGTTCCTCATCTGAGAAAAAGGAGATTATGAGGAATTTTTGTGCTCATTTCCAGAGGAATGGGCATTGGGTGGAAAATTGCTGGAAAATGCATCCATCTCGCCATCAGGGTAATGGGGAAGACCAAAGATTGAATGAAGGCCTATTACAAATGCAAAAGAAGTTTCTACTCCACCACCAGTTGAAAAATTTCAACCCAGGACCAAGTAATACCTGAAAGTGAAAGTCATTTACAATGAGTAAGTTAGTAATTTTTCAATTATATATTGCATAATTCAGATTGATGAATAATATGCAGTATTAATTTTGGAGATAAGATTCTGTGAGGAAATGCTTGAGAGAAAGGTTTACCATACTTAGTGGATTTTCTTACTAAAAAATTTTGATTAATGCTCTAAATCTATCTCCTAATCAGCTTGTGAGTACCTGTTATAGTTGGGATATAGGATTTGACTCATATAAATATTGGAGATTGATCTACCATTTGTGCAGATAGTAGAGTTTGCAGAGATCAGCTCAGAACTTCATTTTGTGTATAGGCATTGTGATCGTGCAATAGAATGGTAGCTGAATCACCATTGGCTATGGACGTCGGGTTGGAAAATTCATTCTATGGATAGAGCCATTATGGGCATGTAAGCAGAATAGTACCTGATATAATTGTGTCAACAAAAGGAACTCTTAAAAGGATCAACTCAAAACTGTCATTCGGTGTCAGAGCCATTGTGGACCGTGCAACAATCGAATGGTAGTTAGATCACCATTGGCATTAACATCAGGTCAGAACTTCATTCTGTGTAGAGGCATTGTGACCATGCAGAAGAGTGGTACTTAATATTAGTGTGTCAACAAGAGGATCTCTTAAAGGATCAAACTCAGAAAGTCATTTGGTGTGAAGGCATTACGATCACACATTCGAATGGTTGTTGATCAATAGACTTAGCATCATGCATTGGAGGCTCAAGGTCTTGAAATAGGCTTAACATCATGCATCCGAGGCATTGAGGTCTACAGAGACTTAGCATCATGCATTGGAGGCTTGAGGTCTTGAAAGAGGCTTAGCATTGTGCATCGGAGGTGTTGAGGTATGAAAAGGGACAAGTCATTGTCCATCATCGACATCAGATCAAGTATGAGCTCTACATAACTTGGAGTTCCTTAAAACTAATTTGGATTATGCAGAATCAACTCAGAGCTAAGAGTTATGTTATAGAGTAAAAGAAGATCCTTGTTGTTAGACATCAGGAAGCTTAGCACCGTACATAAGGAGAGTTGAGGTTTCATGCAGAAACTTAGCACCATACAATGCAGAGGCGCGAAGGTATTCTTTGGATATAAAAGTGGCATAACGGAAGTGTGGGTGGGCCCATTACCCACATAGTCCCAGGATCGGAAGTAAATTTGTTTAAGGGATAAGGTTGCAGAGGAAGATACCTAAGATTCTACTACAGCAACACTTCCGAGGTGGTAGCAGAGTTTCTAGATTCAAGACAGCATGGACAAAGTGTTCTAATATAATATTTTTTGGGACAAAAAGCCTTTCTCAGTAGGGGAGGTGTGATTCAGGGGATCAATGTTGAAAGTTTCCCTTAACATCCCTCAATGGTGTCAGTGCAGAAGATCATTTTGAGAGCTTTCTAATGACTATGAGAAAGTGACAAAAACAGACATCGAGAGATCTAGATATGTTTGGTCAAAGTTCAGACAGCGAGAAGGTCAACTCTGGTCTACTGGTCATTTTTGAACCAAGGGCACTGTGACACATGGCAAAAAGGGGTGAAAGGAGGTTATTCATTGGTTTTCAATCTCTGGTCTTTGACAAGTTGTAAAATATTAATAGCAGGCCACTGTGTGGACTATGGCATTATCGCCGACGTGGTGGGTCCACAAGCCACCACAAATCGAATACGATCGATTTGCCTATCAAGGGATGATGATCGAGCTATTTAGCTGAGTCATGCTATTGGACCGAGTTAATTATTTTCTATACACCATTGTATGGGTCAAATTTCTATTATCTTGGTAAGTCCACACTTTCCAAATGCCACACATATATGCCAAACCACTATATATATTAATGTTTATACATTAGTATTAAAGCCCAAATAATTCTCCTAACTGCCAAACACATTGCTAAGGATCCATGTAGTGGATAAGCAGTGGAAGCTTCCATGTGGAAGGGAGAAGGTGAAGCAGTGTTGTAGGGGTCTAAGCCATGCATGGAAATCCATGTGGTGAAAGAAGGTGGTGAAGCGGTGGTTGGGGCTTATGCCCAAGTGCGTCTTATGATCCACCTGAAGAATGGGGGTGGCTAAGGTTTGTTAAAGGCTTAGCAAAAATAAAGGGGCCCGCTTAATGTGGGATTACACCCACTTAACTATGCAAGCTACACCCTATGGGACCTTTATCCCATTAAATTATGCAATTCGCATACCCAAAATTTGGGATTTAATCCTATTAAACATGATAATCTGCCACTATATGGGAATAAGCATATCCGATTTTCATGCTACACGATAAGGTTTAAAAATAACATTAGATAATATTTTATTGAATTATTTTTGGGCCCTATTTTTGTATAAATAGGGGACCCCTCTCCTTTGTAACACACACACATACACACACACAACAGAGACAAGCTCATTCCTAGAGCTCGGGAGGCAAAGATCGAGCCAAGAGGAGGATGAGAAATTGTAATTGTGTGAAGACCTATTTATTTAAATAGGCATTATTGTGGCTAGGAGTTATTAATACTACCTAGTCGTCCCATAGTGCCACACTAAATTTTGAATCCTGGAATATCGACCGGAGTGCCATAGGGTGTTACAAAGCGTCTAGAAGGCTAATCAAGAACCGAAGGTTTCTGAACAGTGGATCTGGTGCCATCGAGCTTGTTAAATACGCCAGGAAGGTGGAAGTTAGGTGCTATTTTTCACCCTTGTCATCCGAAGGTCTGGTTATTATTCTAAGCAAGTTTAAATAGTTTCCATTAGGTTTTCTTGTGAAAGTACTATTGTAACTTACAAGTTTTGACTAGTGGAACGGTTCGACCATGAACCTGGAGATGTAGGCAATTACCGAACTCCGTGATCAATCATTGTGTAACTGTCTTATTGTCTTGCATTTATTTTAAATTGATTACTTAAAAGGAGTAAATTATCAGCAAATAATTAAATCCTATAAGGGTCTAAGATCAGGTAGATAAAAACTTGATTATTTTCAGATCAAAGACCCGCCATTTTAGGAATCAAAGCCAAATATTAGGGTTTGGGATTTTGATAATAATTTGGAAAAATATGAAATATCTCAAAGCACATAATAAAAATACCATTTTATCCTATTTCCAAAAATTTAAAGAACTTGAAGAACATCTACAATTTGCATCCTATAGTGTGAATCTATGAAAACCCCTAAAATTGATATAACATTTGACAAATAAGTCCAACAATATTTAAATGTGGAGATGATCCTAATTGAATAATTTCTCAACACCACATAAATAATTTCATAAATATTTGCTACCTATATGGAGATATATTCAGTTCTTCACAATTAGGGTTTTGATGTAGTTTTAGGTGAGATCAAACTTTAATACCACTTGTAATGAAATTACTTAGATATATCTAATTATCAACAAAAATATAATAGGAGTGTAAATTTTAGTGGGTAATTTTCATTAAATCATGAATATTTGGTTTTCAAAAATTTAGATTTAACTAATTTTGAAGTGTTAGGTTGCTTTCTATTTCACCTAAATTTTTTGGGTACAAGTTAATTTTATGGGTTAATTCGCCTTCCGTTTACAATAAAAGCCAAATTTTAATATTCAAATCACCTTTACCTCTTGTAAAAAAGAGAAATTTGATACCGTTCGAAATAATAATGTTACTAGCCAAGAGCATTATGTTACCAGACGATAGTTTCTATCCGATGAAATTGTTTCCTTTTAATTCATAGCATTCGCTAAGATTTCAAAAGTCATTTCTAGAAATTCACCAAGTAACATCTATATTTTTTAGGGGGTATTAAAATTATCCCTTTATAATAACACATAAAACAAAAATATAGAGAAATTATCACAATATGCAAGTAGAATGACTCACTCAATTTAAGTGGGAAACCTCCAAACCATACAATAACACTAAGTGCTCAATATCATGATTATATACTACTCTCTATCTCCTCTATATAACCCACTATACTATCGAGGGCCATAAGGATAACCCACTAAGCATATGAAAACATAAATAATTATGATAGGACATAGTAAGGGATGATGTTAGCCTCAAGTCGCATATCCATATCCTGATACATGACCTATGGATAAGAGTGTAACACTTTAAAATTACTCCTTACCTAAACCACCACATAGATTATATGTTTATAGTATTTGAGGTGGTATTAAATCTTTAACGCCCCCTTATTATGCGCTATGTTGGCACTTGGCTATGGTGTGAGGTGCTTACTTTATATTTATATTAATCAAACTTTTAGTCATTCTCTCTTCTCACCATGGCATATGACGGGCTGAGGTGTTGAGTAGTTTAGTTTATTCAAGTGGTATTTGATTATCATTCCTAAAAATTAGCATTATTTGGCATGGTTAGGACAGTCGTATTTATTTTTGAAATCTTATATAAATTAAATCACCCTCTATGATAATGGTAGTGGTATTTATTATTTTATTTAATTAAATGGGTAAACTTTAAATAATTTTTTTCTAAATATATGAATTTAAATATTATGGAGGTTACTTGGTATGTACATTTTATAAGAATCCATAAATCCTACAATCATTTTTAAACTAGGGAATTTTTTATTAATTAATTTTTGAAATTCTATAAAACTGTAAAATTTAAAATTCAATTTATGGTTTGAATCAGTAATTATTTTATCATATCTCTTTAGATTATTTACGAGATTTAACATTAGCGACATTTATTGTTTAAATTATTTTTGAAAATTGTGAAATAAATGGAAAAGTTGTCATTTTTGTCATAAGAAGTAGGTAGAGGATTAATTGAGGAAAGAGGACACCAACAAAACTCTACAATTTGCCACAACAAGGAGATTTTAATAAATATTTTGTGGTTCTTTCCTCCTTAAAAACTATTTTTTTATGAAAAATATATAATAAGAGTCTCATTAAACTTTATTAAATAAAAAGAACCATGTTTTCTCTTCATTTGCTTTTGAAAGCTTCAAAAATGGGTTCTAATAATTTCATTATTGACAAGACATAGATGTTTAATGGGACTAACTACAACATCTGAAATTTATGACTAAATGCATAATTCACGGAACATAAGCTTTGGATTTTCATGAATGGTATGGAGAAGGCACCGTATGGTAGACAAGAGACAGTGAACAACGTTTCTGAATTTCAACAAAAAGTGCAAGAAGCAATGTAATTTATACTACAAATTGTTTAAGATGACTTTCTGCTACACATTCAAAACTAGTAAAGTCTGAAAGAATCTTTGAAACTATTATAATCATTGTAGGAAGGTAATCACCTTTCACATATTATAAAATTATTTCTTTATTTAATGAAATATCTAGTTAAGGGAGATG
This sequence comes from Taxus chinensis, assembly GCA_019776745.2. NCBI lineage: Eukaryota > Viridiplantae > Streptophyta > Pinopsida > Cupressales > Taxaceae > Taxus > Taxus chinensis. The sequence continues at coordinate 190,918,637 of CM034150.1, read as the reverse complement.
AAAAAGAGGTTAATTTTTAGCTAAAATTAGAAACATTAAATATTAATTAGATGGATGTAACTTTGGTTTCGTTCATAAAAAAATGTTATATTTTATTATTTGAAATGAACATACACAAAAGGTTTAGGAACTTCATTTCCATCGCAAACTTAAAATATCATACTAAAAAAGATATTTTCGACTTATCTACTCTTAGTGTTCTTCTAATTCAAGAAGAGAAAGTCATATTGAACTTTGATTCGAAGGAGAATACCACTCAAAAACTTCTCGCTCAAAATCTTAAGAATAACTCATCTAATTTTAACAAGAATCATAATTTCCAATCAAACATAAAACCCCCTAGTAGATAAGAAATGTCACAACTATGGGAAGTTTGGACATAAAAAGGAATATTGTAGGGTAAACCAAAAAACAAATCTAAAAAATAAGAAAGGGAACAAACCAAATAGAAATTAAAAAATCTAAAGAACAATAAAAAACTAAATGTGTTGGTGTTATATGTTGCATTAGTTATTGCCAAAGAAAAAGAATGGATGTTAGATAATAGTGCATCTAGGCACATAGCTTATAGATTCTATTTGGCATAAAATAATTTAATAATGAAATCTATTTTGGTGATTAGTCTATTCTTGATGTTCAATGTCAAGGAAAAGTTAAAATTTTTAGTGGTTTTATAAATGATGTTTTTTGTGTTCCTAAACTAAAAAATAAATTTGCTTTCTTGGTAAAAGACAACTTAAAACAACTATAGTATAATTTTACTAAAGGATAACTAGTTTATTAAAAATGAGTTAGACATTACTATTGATTAAATCATAAAAATGAATGTTTGATATGTATTTAAAGGTTTTGCATCTTCTTCATGTATTTATACTCAAAATAGGAATGCTTTATAATTATGGCATGAAATAATAGGTATTTTTTTTTAATTTTAGGAGCATATATGACGTGTCTCTTCTAAAACTTGTTGGTTTACCTCCTAAATATCATGCTCCTAAAATTTGTGAATACTTCTTACATGGTAAGCAATATGTAAACCCCTTCCATAGCCATAAAGAAGAAAACTCATCTGACCCTCTTGAACTTATTCACAATGATCTTATAGGACCTTTAGAAGTTCCTTCCCTAAATGGTTATTTGTATGTTGTCACTTTTATTGATGATTATTCTTGTATGATTTGGTCTTTCTTTACTCAAAATAAATTAGATGTTTTAATCTAAATTTATATAATTTAAAGCTCTAGTTTAAAATAGATCTAGTCATAAAATCAAAATACATAGGTAAAAATGGAGGAGAATATATTAGTAAATAATTTGATTTTTTTTTTTTTTAATCAAATGTGGAATATAAAGGGAAATCACTACTGCCTACTCTATACGACAAAATGGTATATTGAAATCGAAAAACCGCACCATTCTTAAAATGAACAGAACTATGTTGCTCTTAGCCCAAGTCCCTACATTTCTATGCGATGAAGCTATGAATACCATTTCTCATATTTTGAATTGATTACCTACTAAAACCCTATTTCAATATACTCCATCATAAAAACGGATTAATAAGAAATATAATGTATCTCATTTGAGAATCTTTGGAAGACCTACCTTTATCTTCATTCTGAAGGCTAATAGGAATAAGTTAGATCAAACCTCCTATCCTTGCATCTTCATAGCTTATGGAGGTAATAAAAATGTATAAGGATCAATAATCCTAGAAAACATGAATTTATTGAGAACAAGAATGTTAAAATCCTTGAGTTCATTTTTTAGTTCATCTTCTATTTATTCAATTTATGATGAATCTAATGAGTTAGAAAATAATTGTTTCAATGAATGTGATGAACAAGTAGATTGTACTAATGATAGTATAATTGAAAAAGAGTCTCTTCCGGTATCCTCTATAATAAAAAGACCTAAATGGGCTCAATCTCTTCTTCAAAGCTCTAATATTGGTAACCTTACTAAGAATACTGGAAGCCACCGCATCTATCATGCCTTAATGACTATGTATGATGAAGAACCCCAATATTTTGAAGAGGCATCTCATGATAAAATATGGGTAGAATCCATGAAAGTTTAATATTCTTCCTTAATTAAAAATCAGACTTAGGATTATTAGAGTAAACTTATGTAATATTAGGTTGTATTAGCAAGGTAGTTATCATTTATGTAATACCTGTCATTGAAATGTATAACTACCACACCCCTCTTTTATTTATACCTATTATTACATTCAATAATATATAAAAAAATACTTTTGTATTTATTTCTGATCTCTCATTGGTATCATAACGTGGAAACAGGAGTGGCACATCACACTAGCGTGGAGGATAAAACTAGCATACCTATAACTATATAAATATATGTAATATATGCCGAGAGTTATATATTACATATATTTATATATTATATAAATATATAGGTGCCTCGTGAACTTCACCTCTCGGCATATTTTACATATCATGTTTTGATTTATGTTCTATATGTATGTAAAATATGCCGAGAGGTGAAGTTCACAAGGCACCTATATATTTATATAATATATAAATATATGTAATATATACCTCTCGACATATATTACATATATTTATATAAATATAGGTATGCTAGTAGCAACCGCGGGAGTTGCATTATTCATAAAACAATACCTAACTTATTTACCTCATGATCATGATAGATGATTGTAATATTTAATGTATTTACAAATTAACATAATAATATCAATATGCGCATAATAATTAAATAAATATTCACAACGACGATGATGGCAAAGATGTTGATGGTGGTGGTATTAATGGTGGTGATAATGATGATGAGGATAATGATGACAACTACGAAAATGATAGCGGTGATGATGAAAAAGATGACAACTATGTCACAATTTGTAAACCTTAAATATTAAATATGCATTATAACAATGGTGATGATAATGATGATGATGGAAGATGAAAATGACCATGAATGTGAAGATGAAAATCATGATCATGATCTAACGATGATAATCATGATGATGTCTATGATGATGGGGAAATGAATACCTAAACATGTATGATAATGAGGATCACAATAATAATAATGAAAAATGACAATGACCATGATCATGATAATCAAGATCATGGTATGATAATGATGAAAATGAAAAAGATACAACTATTTCCCTAATATGTAAACCTTAAACCCTAAATATGCACGATAATGATGGTGCCAATAACGATGATGATGGAAAATTAAAATGAGCATGAATGTGAAGATGATAATCATAATCTTGATCTAACAATGATTATATCGATGATGATAATGAGGGTCACAATAATAATAATGAAAAATGACAATGACCATGATTGTGATAATCAAGATCATGGTATGATAATGATGAAAATGAAAAAGATGACAACTATTTCCCCAATATGTAAACCTTAAACCCTAAATATGCACGATAATGATGGTGCCAATAACGATGATGATGGCAAATGAAAATGAGCATGAATGTGAAGATGATAATCATGATCTTGATCTAACAATGATTATATCGACGATGATAATGAGGGTAACAATAATAATAATGAAAAATGACAATGACCATGATCGTGATAATCAAGATCATGGTATGATAATGATGAAAATAGAAAAGACGACAACTATTTCCCCAATATGTAAACCTTAAACCATAAATATGTACGATAATGATGGTGTCAATAACGATGATGATGGCAAATGAAAATGAGCATGAATGTGAAGATGATAATCATGATCTTGATCTAACAATGATTATATCGACGATGATAACCATGACGTAACATCATGGTCAATATCATCTTAATCACCATGATTGATCACCAACGTCATTTTCATCGATAGTTGTCATTTTCATCATCATCGTCATCAATTATTATCACCAATATCGCTAATGGTCATCATCTTAATGTTGTCATCATTGTAATCATCATCATATTTGGTGTTGTCCTTTGCATCATCATAATAATCATTGTCATCATTTTCATGATCGATATAATCATTGTCATCTATCATTATCATCTTCGTTCATCCTTAAGTATCATCCTAATCATTATTATTTCCACGATCACTATCATGACCATTGTTGTGATCGTCATCAATCGTCGTCATTATGTTATGATGGTTTTCATTGATCATCATAATCATTATTGTTGATTGATTATGAATGATGAAGATGAAAAAGATGACATCATTCCTCAATCATGTAAACCTTATCACCACTATCACTATGCCCACAATCAATGATTGTTGTGAATAACAATGATGTATGGCAAATGAAAATGAGCATGAATAATTGATCGTCGTGATCTTGATCTAACGATTGATATAATCACGATCATAATCATGATGATAATTGTTAATACTCAATAATACTGATCATTATTAATACCACGATGATGATGCCACGAAGATGTTTATGGTGGTGATCATAATGGTGGCATCATAAGGATAATGATGACAACGACATGGTATGATAGTGATGAAAATGAAAAAGATGACAACTATTCCACAATTTGTAAACCTTAAACCCTAAATATGCATGATAATGATGGTGCCAATAACGATGATGATGGCAGATGAAAATGAGCATGAATGTGAAGATGATAATCATGATCTTGATCTAACGACGATTATATCGACGATGATAATCATGATGATAATATCATGGTCTTGATATCATCTTAATCGCCATCATTGTCACCAATGTCATTGTCTTCGGTGTTGTCATTTTCATCATAATCATAATCATTGTCATTATTTTCATCATCATCATCATCACAATTTTATTAACAATATTATTAATATCATCATCTTAAATGTTGTCATCATCACAATCATCATCATCTTTGGTGTTGTCTTTTTCATCATCATCATAATCATTGTCTTTATCATTGTTTTCAATGTCATCATCATTGTCTTTTTCATCATCAAGATCATCCCTAATCACTGTCATTAACACAATCATCATCATCGTTGTTGTGATTTTCACAATCATCATTGTCTTCAGTGTTATTTTTGTTTTCATCGACATCATCATCATTTTCATCTTAGTTGTCATCATCATCATCCTCATCATTATTATCACCACTATCGCTACTACCACCATCAATGTCATCATCGTAATTGTACTTGATGTTGTCTTTTTCATCATCATAATAATCATTGCCATCATTTTCACGATCGATATTAATCATTTTCACTATCATTATCTTCTTCGTTTTCCTCATTATCATCCTCATCATTATTATTTCCACTATCACTACCACCACCATCATTGTTGTCATCATTTTCATCATCATCATAATCATTGTTATCATTATTAATACAACATTATTGTTATAATTTTATTAATATTATTAGTAATATCGTCGTTATTGTCATCTTAATCGTCGTCAATGTGCACAATCGTTGATTGTGCTTTAACAATGTTTTTGTTTCACTGTCATCATTTTCATGATCGATATAATCATTTTCATCACCATTTTCATATTCGTTGTCATCATCATCATCCCTATCATTATTATCACCACTATCATTTCCACCATCATCATTGTCCTCATCGTCATCGTCTTTGGTGTTGTTTTTTTTTTCATCGTTATCATAGACCATTGTCATCATTTTATTACGATTGATATAATCATTGTCATCATCCTCATCTTCATTGTCATCATCATCATCATCCTTGTCATTATTATTACCACTATCACTACCACTACCATCATTTTCGTTGTCATCACCGTCGTCATTGTCATCATCAATATTAATCTTACTACTAAAATTGATATTATTATGATTTATAAAAATTAAAAACTCTTATTATTAACACTATATTATTATTATTATTATATTAATAGCAATAGTAATAGTAATAGTAATAGACATCATAAATGTCATCCTTATCATTATCCCCATCTTAACCGTGGTCATTGTCATTTTTCATCTCATCCTTGTCATAATGATCTTCATCGTCCTCGATATGGTTGTCATTTCATCATAATCTTAGTATTTTTCGACATTTTCATGATCATCCTTGGTCATTAATCATCATCACCAGCTATATTCTTGATATCAATTATTGTGTAAGGATCCTTATAAAAATTAAATTTACTATTCAGTTAATTTATAAAAGAATATTTAATTATAAATAACAATACAATTAATTTACTGTGTAATTAATATTTACCATGAAATACCCATTTCATTTCACCTTAATATTAATTAATAAAATACAATATATTTACTATGTAAAGATATCTCTTTATAATTTAGGGAAGGGCAATCATTATAAAGGATTTTTTTAGACTACCATGTAATACCCATTTACTACCCTATCATTATCAATAAAAGAAATTAAATTTAAGGAAGCCCATTAATAAATATAATAAAATACCATACCCTTTACCAACCAAATAGATCAATTAATAAAAGAAATTAAATTTAGGGAAGCAATCAATAAAAGGATTTTTTTTATTACCATATAATACCAAATTAACCCTATCATAATCTAATAAAAGACCATACCCTTTACTTTACCAAAGTAGATCAATTAATAAAAGGAATTAAATTTAGGAAAGCAATCATAAAAGGATTAAATTACTAAAGTATCATTTACCTTTCAAATATTCATTATCTTATAAAAGAAATTAAATTCACCCATTTACCATGTAATAACCCATTTTAAAAGAAATTAAATTTACCCAATACCCATTTTAAAAGGAATTAAATTTATCCATTTACCCATGTAATACCCATTTCACCCTATCACATTTATTTGTGTAATAAAAGAAATTAAATTTACCCATTTTATTAATTAATAAAATACCATACCCTTTACTAACCAAATAGATCAATTAATAAAATAAATTAAATTTAGGGAAGTAATCAATAAAAGGATTTTTTTTATCACCATGTAATACCCATTTCACCCTATCATTATCAATAAAAGAAATTAAATTTACCCATTTACCATGTAATAACCCATTTCAAAAGAAATTCCCCACACCCTCTTCACTTTAATTTACCCAATTTCCCTAAGAAGAAATTAAATTCACCCATTTACCATGTAATAACCCATTTCATAAGAAATTAAATTTACCCAATACCCATTTCAAAAGAAATTAAATTTACCCAATACCCATTTTAAAAGAAATTAAATTTACCCACTTACCATGGCATAATTAAATTAGTAAATTACTAAAGTTAAATTAAATTAGTAAATTACTAAAGTGTTTAAAAAATTATTTATATTTTTTACCTTTAAATTATTTACTTCCTCACATCCCAAGAATTTAACAAATTAAATTCTTTACTTCCCCACACCGAGAATTTAACCAATTAAATTAGTAAAGTGTGACATCAGACTCCTCCACTCAATATATATATATAAATGAGAATGCCTCTCGGCATAATTAGTTTGGCGTAGGAGCGTGGAGATAGAAAATGTGACATGTACTAATGGATAAAATTAGTACCGACTTCCCACTATTATCTACATGGATACCTTTTTTTGTGCATCGCACTTTCTAGATTTAAGAAAAGACATTGGGGAGAAAAATAGACATGAGCGGATTAGAAGTTTGGATCATTCCTTGGAATTTTTATTTGTGGAACTAGAGACAACATGAAGAATTTGGCATTTTGAAGCCGTGTCAAGCCACCAAAAACCCAAAATAGCATCAAGGAGGTTTTTCTAAAGTGCTACAGAAGATACAAGTACAAGAGATCAGGAAGAAAACATGAAAATTGGCTGTGCATCGTTGTTCAAAATACCTAGTTAAAAACGTAGAAGGAACCTAGAGTCAAATATAGAAGGAGGTGGGACTTTCCATGGAGCGTGTGTAACCTGCATTGCAAAGAATTTATCCATAATTCTATGTGTAGGAGATCAAGAGACGTGTGTATAGTATTTCAAATTAGTTGGAGCAAATAAAAGTTCAAACCCCAACTTCATTTTTTCATCAATTCCACTATAAAGTTGTAAGAGGAAAAATGTTTCTATAGAACATGAACAACCACTCAATAAATCCTACGCTCCCATGTAGCAATATGAGTGAATGAAAATTATTCTAGAGATAATAATAATGATACAAGCAATCATCTAGATACATGTAATTTTTGAGAGATTGAATTCAAGCCCAAGATATAACCCGTTTCTACTCTGTGCTACTTAAAATTCTCCAAAACTTGAAATTCGAGATAATAGTGTGTCAAGGACTACGCAACTGAGTCTTGTTTTATGCAATGTATTAGATAGAGAAGATTTGTGCTAAGATGGAAGAAGACTACAATCTAGATGACGAACGTGAGATCAAACACCCTTAGGAGTGTACACGTCTCACTGCATGAACATATCGATATCAAATATTTATCCAAAATTTTTGCAATGAAAGCATATCCAATAACATTGATTCATAGAAATATAGACATTATCCTCTCCACATTAATAATAAAGGAGTGACTTGACATGATGGTGAATGAGAAGAATATGATAATGATTTAGGGGTACATTTTTTAATAATAACATAATAAGGGGGAGTATTACAGTAAACTTATGTAGTATTACATTGTATTCACAAGAATTTTTTCAGTTATGTAATACTTCTCATGCAACTGTCTAACTACCACATCCCTCTTATATTTATAATTTTTATTACGTTGTATAATAGATAAAAAAAACTTTTGCATTTCTATCTGATCTATCAGTGATCTTGTCCCTCAAGAAAAATATACTTATATTGGCTCTAGGTGGCTTTACAAAATTAAATATAAGGATGATGGATATACTGATAAGTTCAAAGCCAAGTTTGTAGCTCGCGGGTTTACTCAAAACCCATTATCGACTATGTATAGACCATCGTACCTGTTGTACAAAAATGAGCATAATTGCGATTCTTATTGCCTTATATGCGCAATATGGTTGGGAAATCCACCTTTTGGATGTTAAGAATGCATTCCTAAATGTTTATTTAAAATAATAAATATACATTACCCAACCTAAAGGTCTTGATGAACTTAGAAAACAAATGTTTTTGTGTAAATTGAAAAAATGTCTATATAGCCTAAAACTATATGCTAGAGTTTCAAATGCGAAAACAAACAATTTTTTCATATATATTGGTTTCACTAACTATTCATCTAATAACAATATTTTTTTAAAACTTGAAAATAATCATATTATTCTTATTGTCTTATATGTTGATGATTTTCTTATTGCTAGAAATTCAAATAGTTTAATTGTTAAAATGAAAGGTATATTGAAATAGTACTTTGTAATAAATTAATTAGGATTATTACATCAATTTTTTAGGAATGGTAATTTTCCAAGATAAACATTCTAGTGGTGTAGCTCAATCATAGCATGTTCTTAATTTACTAAAAAGGTTTAATATGGAAGATTGTAAACCGGTTTCCATTTCTATTGAAGTTGGTTGTAATATTGAACCTAAACTTGCATGTGAAAAAGCTAATCCTACTCCTTTATTGGTAGCTTGTAGGTTTTTAAATTTATCTTACAATCGCTAGATGTGACATTGCATATGTAGTAGTTATTGCATCTAGACTCATGCAAGAACCATATAAAGATCGTTGGATGTTAGAAAAAAGAATATTAAGATATATTAAAGGAAAAATTAATTTTGGTTTACATTATACTTCTTCTGATAATGAATGTTTATATGTATATTATAATTCTAATCATGGTGGTGATGTGATAGATAGAAAATATACAACCTTGTATGCGTTTAAGGTTGTTATAGGTGTATTTACTTGGAGTAAAAAAAAAAGTAACTGGTTGTCTAATTCTCTTTTACTAAGGCAAAATAAGGAAGTACAATGGAAGCAATGAAATAATACATGTGGCTACAGTGGTTGTTAGAAGAAATTTAAATGGAATTTAATGCAATTACTCTTCACAAGTGGTAGTGTGTAATGGTGTAGTGTCAACCCATTTGGTAAAATATTCAATAGTAGTTATCATGAATTATTTTCCTTCATCTGATTCAAGATTAATTTTTCCAAAGAGATCCAAACCCTAAAAGGAGAAGGGTCATGAAAATGCAATAAGTTGTAACTCATAAGTTGGTACATGGTTGAGGTGACTATGGACTTGGAATTTATCACATATTTTTGCATAATCCAAGATATCTTGTTCCATTATAGGCCAATAGAAACCTTGTTAAAGTAGCTTTTGGGATATGGATTTACCATTAAAAATTTCACCACACATGTTTTTGTGTATTTGAGATAATGCAAGTGGAATATCATTCATTTTAAGACACAAAAAGAGATTACCATCGAAGGAACATTTAAATAGAGGATAAAAAATGATCACATAGCATGTAGGATAATAGCATGGGTAATGTGCTTCATGTGGGGATATATTGTTAGATAAAACTTACCGATAGAGAAAATTCTATATATTAGTGTATAATTTAGGATTATCAACACTACGTGTAATAGAAAGAACTTATAGGGCCTCTATCATACGAGAGTCAATAGAGGGACCATGTAAATGATCGATGATGAATGTAGCATAGTTTTTTGTAATATTTAGGGGGACAAGAGAGGAAATAATAGCCATGAAATTTGTATATCAATTTTTCTAGTGCATGAAAACAATAATAGTGTCAGAATCGAATGTAACAACGATGTATTTAACAAGGTGATATGGAATTTTCTTTTCTTATTTTGTAAGATTAGTACCATTGAGCTGATTAATAATGAGATATGCGTCAAAAAATATTTTAATATGACGTACTTGACGAGTGTGAGAAAAATATAATCCTAAACTAAGTGATTTGCACTTGTAAATATTGTTCTTGCAAGAGAAACCTAGAAAGTAAGGAAAAATAATAGGCTTACCATGTGGAGTGATAAATACAATGCTAGCCCCAAATCTAGTTGGACACTAAGAGATGTCAAAGTACATAGTCAAACACTCATGATTAATAGTAAAAGCGGTAAAATCATTGTGAAAATGAGTAGAAATGGGGTAAGGATCATCGATAGGAGCCTTAGCCAATTGGTTTGTGATAACTTGGACCTTGATATATGTTTATGTTAAAAATTTAAGATAAAATTTAGTGATCAACATGACCCAACAATATAAATGGTTAGATAAATGTGCTCAAGAGAGCATGCAATTAAAGGGATTAACTTCGGCGATAACATGTATTTCATCATTGATCATGTAATGACATAAATTGTGAGTTACAAAGAAAAGGTCGAGGCATAATTTATCAATTTAATTCTAATTGAAATTATAGGAGAGTAATGTGTGGTAGATATAATATATAGCACATTCTCATTGGCTTTGATCATGTTGAGAAAGAAATGCTCCTAATACACAAAATGTGGTAGAAATATTAAGAAGTAATGGTCGAGCAGGAACATGAGGAGTCAAGATAGGTGGTTTTATTGAATAAGTACTAATAGAATTAAGGCCAATTAATAATTGTCATTATGTAAAAACATTAGTATCTTGCTTCATTAGGAAAGTAGAGATTTGGGTTTAATTAGCTAATTATACAATGAATCGTCAGATAACTTGGATTTTACCTTTTAATGAGCACAACTGATGAATATTACTAGGAGGAATATGTACAATGCCTCGAATTTTCAATGGATCAATATCCATACCTCATGTGGAGATAATATAGCCTCACAAATTCCCAATAGTAACAACAATAACACACTTTTTTGGATTAAGTCATACATGCTATATTTTCATAAGAATGTAAAAAGTGTATGATGGTGCAGATCATGATTAACACAATTCTCTGACTTGGAAAGTTTTTCATCAATATAATATTGAGTGATGTTATGAATGTAGATACATAATCAGACAATTTGGCTAAATATCTAGTTCTGGTTGCATGCTACTATTCATATGATTCCTAAGTAATAAAAGTAGTAATAAACACATGTTTTTGGCCACCTTTCTTTGATTTCTGTTACTACTTGCAGTATTACACCTTTAATTTCTCATTCTACCTTTTTACTCTTCAACATATTTCATCCTGGACACTAGTGCCGAGCTAGAACACCACTGCCAGGCACACTCATCCCATCTAGGTGCTCCTATCCTCTTTGTATTTTACTCACACTTTTGCGTCCTTTCTAGCTGTTTGAGCATATTATATTTTTGGTAATCGTCCTTTTCAGGGTTAATTACAAAATTCAAGGAAGGGAATCATATAAATATAAAGTTATCTGATCATAATAAAGGACCAAGAACTATGCACCATCAATAACACCAAGGTTGATCCATCACGGCCCATCAACACATGTTCTATTCCACTTCTTATTGCTATTTTCTATCCACTTTCAAAAATTTCATATCTAATGAACAATTCATATTGTGTTGTCAAACTCCATGTTACATTCGGTCCTCTCACTATGTTGGTACCCTTTATTTTTGGACAAGAAATCGATGAGTGTGATATGTTCTTAGGCCTCATTTGGATTCATAGGTCCAAGTGTATCATCTCCATGAATCATTTCCATCTAAAATTAATTCACCACAATCAAGTATTTTTTATCAATGGGGTACCTCCATCTACTCCATGGTTTCCATCTCCTCTCATGGTTAACAATGCATCACCTAGTCCATTTGGTTCCCCACATCTCATCATAACTAAAGCACCATATTCTCCTATCTCGCCTATTCGCACATGACCTGATATTTCCTATTTCTCTGCCAGCCCAATATATTAGTCTAGGTCCATCGTTAGGATAATTCCTATATCTAGACTACCTTTGCCACCTCGTTTCATTCCACATAGGTGTCCATCACTACCGCATTATTCTTCACATAGGTCTTCATCACCTACAAATTTTGTTATACCAAGGTTCCCACAATATACTCATCTTTCGTATACATATAGAGTTCACTTAGTTACACAACGTCTATCTCATATGCCACCGCTATTAGAGCACGGTCCCATGCCTTAATCACCATAAACGTAAGGTAGAAAACCTTCATCATTTACTTTTATTAGATAGCTCATTCACCAACACACACTTGGGGGAATAACGATTATTTCTACTCCCATAGTGTTGATCCATGTCTTGTATTCGCATTATTTCGCACCTCAATTTTAGCACATTCATCTTCATACATGATTAAATCATCACTCCCCTATGATGCACTTTTTTTCTTTGGTTCACACTTGACTATTAAGGTAATCCTATAAACATGAACCTCACACACCATGCTACACATTACATATCACATATTGCACATTCTACATTACACCCTTTAAACATCACACACTTATGACATCTACTAAAAATTGCATATTTTACTCATCCTGATGACACAGTCTAGTCCCACAGTCCATACTCAACTATTGAGGGTATACATATCAAATGAACCTAATCAAAATCACATTATTCAATCTATTTATCATGTGACATTCTTAAATAGTAATTTATTCACTCATCTCATGATATATGTTGTATGCTAAGTCATCACCCCTTTCTATCTTTTTTATTCCTTCATTCTGTGATATACACTCTGTGCTACATCATCATGTTTTCTAGCATTTGATCAATACATTTGGTGATATACACTTTTTTCTACATCATTACATTCATATTTTTTGTGGTAAACATTTTGTGCTTGCTAGCATCTTACTCACCCATCTAGTGATATATGCTTTATGTTAAATCATCACATCATCTCTATGTTGCATTCCATTTCATCTACGCATCTTCTTTATACAATCAACCTTCTGCACTTAATTAACTAATTCTTTCTACATATGACACATCATTCAAACCATTTCCCGATGACGCATTATCATTTATGGTTCATTATTGACTAGTGAGGGGGTATAAATAAATTAACCTCATTGCATACATGCACATGCACTCAGGGGCACGCTCTTCCTATCACTAACACTTAATTGTATTCAATCTTATCCACATCAAAATCCTTTCTTGGCGGCATTTACTATTTTTTACATTTACTTGTTACATGCTCACTTTATTACATATGCTAGATAGATTTATTGTATGTCATTACATGTTTATTATCCACACATACACCTTCACTTTCCTTTCTAGTTGCAATCACAGATTCTACATATATATACATGTAACACAGATGCTTGGTGCAGTACCTATTAACAGTCCCACAGAGGCTCCTAGTTGCATCTAATTTAGGAAATTATAGGAGCTATTGTTGCATTTTATTTCATAGCATATTACATTATAAGATTATACACATTTTGACATATTTATTTTTATCTTTGTAACATGCTTACAGGTGCTTCATGTGTAGCAATTTTTATGCACACCTATTTTCCACGATGGTTTTCTATTACATTGTTTTCCATTACTTGATATTTGTTTTCTCTTATTTGTGGACTTTTCCCTTTGTATTATGTGCACACTTATCTGATTACATCCACTACGACCTTGATTGTCTTGGGACATTATGAGTGATGTCCCATGTTTGCCACCTACTTTTCGTGGTCCACATTTTCTTCTACTTGTGTCATAGCTTATACATTGTATGTTATCTTAAATTTTACATGAGTCTTTGTCTTTTCTTGTACTAATACTTTTTTCCTAGCGACTTTGTTCACATGTGCCTTAGTTTCTACCAAGCACATTTCCTTCCCATTGTATGACACAATTTCAACACAATGGTCAGTCTTCCTTTGGGCCGCATTCTCCTTCAACGATGTCACATGCACCCCAAATGGGGGAAATCAATTGGGTGAATTATTCACCCCATATAATGAGGTACATAACATGGTACCAGTACAAAACACTTTTTAGTTTAGTATAGGGTCCAAAATTACACTTGGGGTCTTAGAAAGGAGGCCTTTTCTAGATTCCAAAAACTAGGGGACAATACAATGACCTTTCTTGGATGCCTAGGACTAGGGGGAAATTAAACAATGATTGGTAGTTCAACAAAGTATACATAAATCCATACACAACATATTTTACAAGGAAGACAGTCCTTAGCACATGCGTTTATACATACCATCTATAGTGGTTTTCTACATAGTAGGAAATAGTTACAGGTTAGAGGGTGACACTGGAATATTATCCCTAAATGTCTTCCATTTCATTTGCATGATATGTACCAAAAAACAAGCTCATTGACATCATGTATAGGATCCTTTGTACACCCATTTTCTTATCACAGATCAGGTGCACATGTTCCTTTTTCACACTGTCAGCATTTTTATATACTTATTTACATACTTTCCTTACACCCTTTTTTACATATTTTGATCATATACATGTGTATTTTACTACTTGTTGGCTTCTCTTTTACAGGTACATCCGCATGTGAAGTGGTAGTCGACATCAACAACAAAAAAAATAACACACATCAACATCAACAACAAGTACATCATGACATCTACACACGCCTTTCCACGGAAGGCTCATTTTTCATCATCACTTTTTTACAATATCTCCTCCTTAGCATTCACAGTTCACATTTTTATGACTCTATGATTTTTCTAGTCACTTAGTATGCTTTCTACATTGATGTACATGGCTAACAGGCACACATCTCTATCTACTTTATGTTACCAAGATTTTCATTCACCAACATAAAGTGGGGGAAAATATAGACACAAAATAACGCACTTGAGTAATTATCTAGTCCTGGTTGCATACTACGATTTATATGATTCCTAAGTAAGAAATGTACTAATTAACCCATGTGTTTGGCCACCTTTCTTTGATTTATGTTTCTACTAACAATATTACACCTTTACTTGCTAAGTCTTCCTTTTTACTCTTTGACATTTGTCATCCTGGACACTAGTTCCTAACCATTATGCTAGCACAAGGCACCCTCATCCCCTCTAGGTGCTCCTGTGCTCTTTGTAATTTACTCGCACTTTTTGGGTCCATTCTAGCCGTTTGAGAATCTTATCTTTTTTGTAGTCAGCAATTTTTGTGTTAATTATGAAATTCAAGAAAGGGAATCATATAAATATAAACTTATGTGTTCATAATAAAGCACCAAGTACTGGGCACTATTTATCACCACCTAAGGTTACATCTATCAAGGAATTTTAGAGCTTCATTGCATTAATCTAGAACTATTACAAGGGACACAGGGGCTATATTTTTGCACCACACTTCATATGAGGGAATTTCATTGTATTCCATGCACATATTTACTACATTATAAATCTAGATACTTGTTAGCTATCTAAGTGTGACATGCAAAAGATAAACCTAGGGCATGATTTCTACACACACACATAGAACTACATTGGGTCTGAGATATAGTGTAGCACTCAGTCATAAGTTCATCATTGTGATAGTTGTGGATAGTTTGACCCCTCATTTTGCATTTTTATTTTTTAGGGTTTGATATCTATTCGAGGTTTGTGCAGGTCCATTATTTATTACAGGTTTCCATTGACCTCGGCAATCTTGGTGTGACCTCATAGCAACCAAAGGAGACTAAAGAAGGACACCTTATGAAACCTTAGAGGAATTTTCATGATATTTTTCATAGAACCACGAACCTAGAAATATATCTAGGGTGCCCACGAGTGCCCTTGTCCCTCTCCAGGAACCCCTCTTCATCGTATCTCCTTAGATCTGCATTTTTATATGCTCCAGTGCAATGGTCTATGCTTTCAATTTTCTAGTTTTCCAACTCTTTGCATTATCTAGAAATATTCAAATTAGCTAAGGCTTTTTACTCTCTCTTTGCAATTAGGGTTTCAATATTCATTGCTTAATTTCTTGGTTATTGATTTTGGTCATTTATTTTCATTCATTTACTGCTACTATAACATTCATATTAGGCTCCATATATTTACATTTTAAAATTAATCAATGAATATAATTTCGGAATCTGTGAGTCATAGTGCATTGCTATGTAACTTCAGGTTTTTAAGTCCAAAGGGCATGATAATAAGAAAATGGTTTCCCATGGTGTGATGAAGGGGTTCTTGTCTTTTTTAGTACAATTGATTTTGATCTGATTATAGACATAAAACACATCCTTAAAGCATATAATTCATGAGAAATAATGGATTCTACAATAACATCAATAATTTGTAACAGGAAAGCTATTCTTGGGGGAGGATTTGTTAATATCACAAAATTTAGTTCAAAAACAAACATTCCCATTAGGTTTCATCACAAAGACAATACTAGAGACCCATTATGGGTAATCAATTGTGAGAATAAAACCTTCATCTAATAATTGTTTTATCTCTTCTTTAAATAGTATATCTGCTTGAGGGTGCATATTGAGAATTTTATTTTTCAAGAATTTAACATCCTCATGAATCACGTTGTGGTGTGTGGCTACATAAGGTAGGATATTAGACATATCACCATAGTGACAAGTAAATAAATAAGATAATTCTTGTAAAACTTTTTGAATATCAACTCAATACATATCACTACTTGGGAGGATACTAAAATATATAATCATGGATCCTCATCACAACCTAAGTTATATGATATAGTCTCTTCATTTAGTAGTGTAGACTAGTCCTCAATATATGGTTTTATGGATATAGTATCAGTCCAGTATCAACATTCGCACTAACATGATTGATTTCGCCAAAGTATATGGTAGCATGCAAGGAGTGGAGGAATCTCTTCTTATGATGATAGGAAGGGAGATGTTCATAGTATCCAATGTAATCTAAGAGGTCTTCATCATTATGAAATACATTTAAGATTTGTAGGTTAGGAGAGGTAGTATCATCAATAAGGTGGAGATGTACTAACTGTTATCCATATTTCACCCCGAGATGAATATTGGATCGGCCATGACCCCATAGAGAAAGAACCTGAGAAATCACGTTCAGATCCTACGAACAGGTAGCAGAAAGACTCAAAAATTGAGTGGTGGAGGCTGAGAGAGAAGAAACCTATGTGGGAGGAAATGACTATGTCAAGCCGTTTCATGCCTTAAATCTATTTTGCAACCTAAAGGTAGACTACATGATGAAATTATAGGGTTAGAGAAGAAGGGTCAGTGCCACAAAGAGGCTAGGAGCAAGAAGGGGAAAAAAAAATGAAGATTCAAAGTTTTCAGGCTCGAAACAGTTCAAGAAAAGGTCCAAAATTGACTAAGTAAAAAGAACCCAGCGGAGAGAGCCACGTGTCCTAACAAAACTTCTCCAAAGATGAATCCAAAAAAGGCTCAAACAAGTGCTGCATCTCCACGTGTCCCAAGTCAGAAAGGAGGCAGGGTCAAATGGTCAAACAGAGTCAAAGGTGGACAGGGCGGTCCTCAAAATTGGCTAAGTATAAAAGTGCAAGTGGAAAGTACCAAGAGTCAGCTTGGCGCATTTCCAAGAGGTAGTCCAAAGGTGGAGACCCAAATGAGCACGAGCTTGCCACGTATCCTAGAGTCCAAAAGGATAAGAGGGGCCATTGAAAATTCCACAGACCTGTAAAGACTTCCAAGTATCAACTCGATGCTCCTCCAATTGAAAATTTTGAATCGGGATTTCAAGCAAGTGCGAGGCCACCACATGTCCATATCAAAAAAGGGGCATAGTCGGTTAAATAGTCAATGCATAGGCCAAGTCGGTAGAGGATGCCAAGTGTCTAAATGGCTCTAATTCAAAGTTAAATCCATAAAAGGGTTTCCAAATAAGCACGGTTCCACCACGTGTACTAGGCCAAAGTGGAGCGTCAGAGGAAAAAGTGAAAATTTTCCTTTTGACAAAAAGGCCCAGAGACAAAATTGAAGCGCATCTCCCTAACCAACCAAAGGGTGCCACATGTCTAGGAAGAGCTTCGGGGCCATGGGAGTTTTATGAGATTTGCATTTTTTGTGAAAAGGGGAAAAGGATAAATTACGGACCCGAGAACCCGATTTTTTCTCTAATCTAGCTGCCACATGTCCCATATCAAAAGGGGACTCATTTTTCAAGTTGTTTTCCTGCCCTCCTATACAGACCTGATATAAACTTTGAAGGGGCATATCTTTTGACTCAGGGATCAAAATATTACGAATCTAACACCGTTGGAAGCATCTCGATGTCCTCTACACCATGAAAGCATTAAACATCATTTTAGGCCCTGGTAGGTAAAAAAATGAAGAAGAATATTCCAAGACATTAACATAGAATCCAATCTCTTCAACTACTAGATCTGATTTGATTCAATTTGCATGGGAACCAGAAGCGACATATTGTGGGTGAATTTGCAGAAGGAATTGATATTCAGTGGTTGAAATTTCAAAGTGGGATTCGATGTGTATCTCATGGTGGTTGGAGATGGATTTGATTTTTCCCTCTTCTCTCTCTTATTCTTTTTATATATTGTAACACTTCTCATTTTGGAAAGGAGAGAAATTCTGGGCATAGAGAAACTCTGTAAATTTGTTTCTCGACTCCCCTTTGAGTAGAAAACCTTATCCTACGCCTGAAAAATGTATTTGTGCCTCTATTCCAAACATGTAATGGTCTGTGCACCTTGTAGAGCAATAAAAACGTGTTTTTGTGGTGTTCTTCAACCCTTTGCATCGTTTTGTTCTTTCTTCATGCCTCTCCCTTCCAGATTTGTTTTTATGTGCATGTATTTCACATTTGGAGGTACAAGATGTTGTCTTTCATGGACTTTAATGGCAAATTTGAAGATTTGGGCCGTGTTACTTCTACTTGACCTCCCTCATCTCCATTTTTTCTATTTCTTTCTCCCTCAACAGAATATCCCACTTCCTTTGCTGGTGTATCATCACTTTAGTGTAGGCTCTATTTTTCCCTCTTTCTCTCTTGTTGGTTCCTTGGAATGGCTGGATTAGGTTAGATTAGCTTGCTTACGCTAGAATAGCTTGTGGAAAGTAGTTTAGGAAAGAGGAATGAGCCTTCTATAGAGGATCATTCCCATTTGCAAGTCCAACAGCTTGGGGACTGATCCAATGTTATGAAAATCACACCAAATGACCTTGCCTTAGAAATTTAGATCCAACCACGCATTTGGGTGTGCTATGATTTCCCACTAACAGTTTTGGCATGCCTAATGGGACCAAGAGGTCTTCATTTCATTGCAACAAGATTGATGTGCACTTGTTGTAAATCTCTATCTTACTAGAAGCTTTAGTTTGCACATCTGGCGGCTCCATCTGGTCAAAAACCCATTCTCTGAGTTGCAGACCTATTCTTTCTATCCATTTCCACTCATTTTCATCCATTATTCTTTCCATCTCTTTCATTATTTTCCATTCCATGAATTTGTACAATCATGACTTCATTCCCTTCATGGAACTCACACTTACAATAGTAGAGTGATCCGCCTCCAATATGTTTTACAACTCCTTCAAATCAACATTTTGAGAAAAGGAAAAATCAGTATGTCTACCCCTATGAGCAATAGTGCCAAAATTAGTTTAGCTATGGAGCTTTCCAAGAGCAGGGGTATGCGAACAATGAAGACAATCAAATGCAAGATGTTGGTCTGCTGGAGAAGATCTAAAAAAAAGAGGTTGGAAAGGTTCAGTCAAGGGTTATATAAAAAATGAAGGTGTTCAAGATTGGTTTCAAGGCACCTTGTCTATGGGAGGGCCCTTTTCCAAGACACTACAACCCTCAAGAGAAGCTTGACTTCATGGTTGAAATGCTGCCCCAACTTGCACAATGGATTGAGGAGATAGAAGCATATGAACAAAGTTTGAATAAACATTATCAATGGGAAAGTCATTTGAATAGATCCTTGTATTTCTTTTTCTCCCTCTCAATCTTTATCATTTCAGCATGATCAAGAGTCAAGCCCCTTAGTTGTTGTCCCAAGTGTTAGTTTCATCCCTCCATCCCCTTGTCTTCCATCCCATCTCATTTTTTCTAAACTCTTCTCTTCCAAATCCAAATTCTCTCCACAAGAGCCAAAGAAAATATCCCCCCTCCAAAGAAACAAGAAGTTTCATCTCATCCCTCTCCACCATAAACAATTGTAAAGCTGGTTGAACCCTAACCTGCCACTCCTCTTGCTTTCCCAAGCCCATGTTGGGAAGAGACTTAAGAATCCAGTCAAGGAGAAAAAAAAGAAGAGGAGCCCAACATAAAAGAAGTGACAGACAATCTAGAGAGTTGGGCTACCAAATTTGTGTTTACAAAGATCCCCTTGATGGTCAAGCTAATAGAGGAGGTCAATATTGAAGAACCAGTGGTGGCTGAGGCTGAGTTTGTAATAGAAGAAGAGTAAGAACAAGAGGAGGAACAATCAATCCCAAGCCCCATTGAAGAGAAGCAGCTGAGAGAGATAAAATTAGTGTTGAGGCCACTCAATGAAGAAGGCATCATTGAATATTTTTTGCTTTCATTTCAAGGACCTGATTTGATTAATGAACCCATGACGGAGGAGGACCATATAGTTTCAGAGGCTCTAAGTGTGGAGTAGGCTATAGGGGAACCTTCATTTCTTGCTCCCACTTCATCCCCTTCAAGCACTAATGTTGAAGAAGAGTTTGATCTTTCAAAATTCATGCTTGAGAGTGAAGGGAGCCATGGTGATCAAGTTACAGATCAGGAAGGCACCATGGAGGAGGTAGAGTACATGCAACATGATAACAAGGAGGAAGACTACCTGTTAGACTTGGAAGATTGATTTAATGAAGAGGAGCTTGAGGAGATAACATCTTTTTTTCCTCCATCTTCAACCTTCCAAGCACATGAACCTGCTGCCATGAAGGAGGAAATCTAAGTGCAACAAACTGCATTCCATAATGGCCCTCTGGAACCAAGGTTGGAAGATCTTGATCTTCCATGTTCTTCAAAGGAGGAGGAAGAGAAAAGGTAGGAGGATGTCATCATCTCTCTCACACCATCCACCTAAGAAGGTCCATAAGAAGACTCCATTTTTGAAGTTGAATTTAAGAGAAATGGGTACATCCAAAGGATCAAACTATGCCCAATCAGGTACTTGGCTTCATTGGAGCCAAGGGAGAAGCCAAAACCAGTCATGCCTACTTCATGACATGAGGATGATATGCAAAGAACACAGGATCAACTGTCACACCTCTTAAATACAAATGCAAAGAAACTAAAAGAGGTATTTGATTTGTCTCCAGCTGATACTTTGGTTATTTGGGTGGAGGACTAGGTTCTTGTTAGTTTTTCACTCATCCAACCAGCCAACTTCAATGCCAAATCAGTTGCCTGGTTGCCATTTTTGAGTAAGGGAAGCTTTTTCTCCCTCCCAGTTGCAAGTTTTATTTGAGTTCCCTTTACTCTTGGTTAGAGTAGAGTAGGTAGGTTTTTTTCAGCAGAAGAAGTGCTTTTGCACACTCTGCATATCCCACTTGGGGTATGTATGATTTTCAGTTTGTACATAGTTTTTGGTGTTGTTTTTTTGCTCTTATATAGTCCATTTCAGTTGGCTTTTGGTGAAATTCAACTCCAAGTTCAGTGGATTTCCAAGAGGCTCAGAGATTATAAGTTTAGAGTTTAGATCAGAATCAGTTTATAAGGCTTGAATCCATGCCCAATGGATGCTTCAAGCCCATTGGTCTCTTCATCTAGCAAGTAGATGTCCCTGTGAGTCACCAAATTTTTATCCATATTTCACCTCGGGCCGAATATTGGATTGGCCAAAGCCCTGCAGAGAAAGAACCTAAGAAATCACGTTCAAATCCTATGAATAGGTAGCAAAAAGACTCAAAAATGGAGTGGCAGACGCTGAGAAAGAAGAAACCTATACGAGAGGAAATGACTCTGTCAAGCCATTTCATGCCTTAAATGTATTTTTCAAGCTACAGGTAGACTGCACGATGAAATTGCAGGGTCAGTGAAGAAGGGGAAGTTCCGTAGAGAGGCGAGTAGCAAGAAGGGGAAAAAATGGCGAAGATTCAAATTTTTTGGGCTTGAAATAGTTCAGGAAAAGATCCAAAATTGGCTAAGTATGAAGAAGCCGGCGGAGAGAGCCACGTGTCCTAACGAAGCTTCTTGAAAGATGAATCTAAAAAGAGAGGTTAAAACAAGTGCCACATCTCCATATGTCCTAGGCCGGAAACGAGGCAGGGTGGATTGGTCAAACAGAGTCAAAGGCAGATAGGGCGGGCCTCAAAATCAGATAAGTATACAAGTGCCAGCGGAGAGTGCCAAGTGTCAGCTCGGTACATTTCCAAGAGTTAGTCCAAAGGTAGAGACCCAAATGAGTGTGAAATCACCACATAACCCAGAGTCCAAAAGGATAAGAGGGGTCATTGAAAATTCCACAAACTTACAGAGGCTGCCAAGTGTCAACTCAACGCTCTTCCAAAGATAAATTTTGAATCGGGATTTCAAGAAAGCGTAAGGCCGCCACATGTCTATATCAAAAAAGGGGTAGATTTGGTTAAATAGTTAGTACATAGGCCAGGTCGACAGAGGTTGCCAAGTGTCTAAATGGCGCTAATTCAAAGTTAAGTCCAGAAAAGGGTTTCCAAACAAGCACAATGCCACCATGTGTTCTAGGACAAAGTGGAGAGTCAGACGAAAAGGTGAAAATTTTCCTTTTGACAAAAAGGACCAGAGACAAAATTGAAGCACATCTCCCAAACCAGCCAAAGGGCGCCATGTGTCCAATCCGAGTTTCGAGACTGTGGGAGTTTTCTAATTTTTGTGTTTTTTACGAAAATGGGAAAAGGATAAATTACAGACCCACGAACCTGATTTTTTCCCTAATCTGGCTGTCATGTGTCCCATATCAAAAGGGGGCCCATTTTTCAAGCTATTTTCCCGCCCTCCTGTATGGACCCGATACAAACTTTGAAGGGGCATATCTTTTGACTTAGGGCTCAAAATATTGTGAATTTGACACCGTTGGAAGCGTCTCGATGTCCTCTACGCCATAAAAGGATTAAAAATCATTTTAGGCCCAGGTAGGTAAAAAATGAAGAAGAGTATTCTAGGCCATTAACGCAGAATCCAATCTCTTCAACTACCATATCTGATTCGATTCAATCCACTAGGGAACTAGAAGTGATATATTGTGGGTGAATTTGTAGAAGGCATTGATATTTAGTGGTTGAAATTTCAAAGTGGGGTTTGATGCATATCTCATGGTGGTGTGAGCAGGATTCAATTTTTCCCTCTTCTCTCTCTCATACTCTTTCTATATATTGTAACACTTCTCATTTTGGAAAGGAGAGACATTCTGGGCATAGAGAAGCTCTGTAAAATTTGTTTCTTGACACCATCTTTGAGAAGACAACCTTCTCATATGCCTGGAAAATGTATTTGTGGCTCTATTCCAAAAATGTAATGGTTTGTGTACCTTCTAGAGCAATAAAAACATGTTTTTGTGGTGTTCTTCAACCCTTTGCATCATTTTGTTGTTTCACTGTGCCTCTCCCTTCCAGATTTGTTTTCTGTGCATGTATTTCACATTTGTAGGTGTAGTATGTTGTGTTTCATGGAGTTTAATGGTGAATTTGAAGATCTAGGCTGTGTTACTTCTATCTGACCTCCCTCATCTCCATTTTTTCTATTTCTTTCTCCCTCAACAGAATATCTCACTTCCTTTGCTAGTGTCTCACCACTTTAGTGTAGACTCTATTTTTTCTCTCTTTCTCTCTCCTTGGTTCCTTGGAATGGTTAGATAATGTTAGATTAGCTTGTCTACACTAGAATAGCTTGTGGCAGGTAGTTTAGGAAAGAGGAACCAACCTTCTCTAGAGGATCATTCCCATTTGTAAGTCCCACAGCTTGGGGAATGATCCAATGTTATGCAAATCACACCAAATGACCTTGCCTTAGAATAGGATAAATTTGGATTTTGCATGCTTCATCTATGATAAAAAGATCTACAAATGTGTCGTAACATAGAGCATGGGTAAGAACATGATCTCTAAGGGTGCTACTGTCTAATCTAGGAACTAATGTCCTGGTAGTGCATGCAGATCTAATTATTTAAGGGGTTGATAATGTTGTGTTTAATTTTATTTATGTTACATATATTTCTTTTTAGGTTTCTCCTATTTCAC
This sequence comes from Taxus chinensis, assembly GCA_019776745.2. Lineage (NCBI taxonomy): Eukaryota > Viridiplantae > Streptophyta > Pinopsida > Cupressales > Taxaceae > Taxus > Taxus chinensis. Next base: position 190,893,700 of record CM034150.1, on the reverse strand, counting down.
TTGTACACAAAAAACAAATGTTAACTACCTATAAAAAGATACAACACACATTCAATGAAATAAATAATTCATATGCTTAATTAACTAATGTTTATGGTCTGTTGGTCCGAAAATCTGTCGCCTGGACAGATCTATGGATAGACGAGCCAACAGTGTGCAGGGCTTAGCCCCTCTTTGAGTCAGCAAAGCGAAACTGGTTTATTGCTATTCTACCACCAGGAATCTATGAAAGTCTCACAGATTCTGCCTTCGGGGGTTTGGGATCTCATCCCAGTAGAGTGTTTTCAGGCTGCGAAAAGAAAGGAATGAAAGAGGGAAAAGAGAAAGAACAGATCCGAAGGAAGAAAAGAAATGAATTCCAAAGCAGAAAGTGGTCCAGAAGATTTTATGCTTTTGGGTTGGTAGTAAATAGAGCCAAACCTACTTACATAAATAAACAAAGCAATACTCGATGAGCAAATGACAGAAAAGTAGATATGAATCCAACAGATTAAACACATACAGATCTAACGTAAGGAAGATCTAATGCTTAATACAGCTATTGAGCACAAAGTCTTAAAATTTGTATTACTGTTTTCTTCTGTTACAAGAAAGCTCAAAGTATTTTTCTCTCCTCAGTTCTATTTTCATCTAAAAAATGTTCACACCTCGAAATACAAAAAGTATTTCCAAATATTTATAAGAAGAGAGGAGAAGGAAAGAAGGCAAAAAGGAGCCAACAAATATTTACAAAGATATTTACAAAATATCTAAAAGTCATGTTGACTTTTGACAACTTGATGGAGTGACATCATCCCATGATGCAACATGGATGATGTCATCATTTGTGCCAACACACTTTAGACATTTCAACAAGAAAGTCGGAGAATAGAGAGAAGAAGAAGAAGAGGAAGAAGAAGAAAAGAGAAGCAGCTACTCGTCATCGTCATCCTACGGCCGAAAGGGGGTTGCCTGCTTCTGATGCTGCTCAGGAGATGATATGTGGAACTGAGCACGCAGTATTATCCAAAAACTTGTTAATCATGGGCCCAAATTGATCCTGTGATGGATCCTTGTGCCGTTCGTTGATTCCTTCGCAAGTCCTCCCCGCTCGCCTTATGAGATTTTCTGGGAGTTTTAGGATAATCTTTCTCTGCCTCGATGAGCGAACCCGATGAAGTCCCCATAGGCCAACAGGTTGTGTTGATAAGATTCAGTGTCAAAGGTGACCTCTGGCCCCGTTCCTTGAGAAGCCGATCTCCTTGAAAATCCGAATAGTTTCATCAGCTGATCTCATGGCAAAAGGAAGGAGTGACCAGCCCCTGGAGACATGTTAAGAATAATTCGCTCCATTTGATGTACTCGCATCCAGGGCTTCTTCCTTCACCTTGTCTATCTTTTCCAGAACAAATTCTAGCTGATCTATCCGATAGTCTCAGAGTGGACATGGTTTTTGTTGAGGGAGCCCATTGGATGGCCGAAAACTCCGAACTTGACCAGATCTTTGACTAAACAGTCAAAACATTTGTTGAAAGGTCTCATGTTTGGAGTCTAGCATGATCTATGCTCTTCTGATATGGGACCCGCTAATGCTTGGAGTTCCTTGTTCACCTTTCTGATGTTTAGATATGAATTGACATATTCGGTGATCACTCTTTCACTGTCCCTTTGAGGATCTGGCTCCTCCAAGCAGAAACGGCCATACCCTGCTCAGCCGATCTTTGAATATTCATTGATTTTCCTCCATGGCTGAGAAGCTCAGAGAAGTCTGGGGCGGCAGTCGTCGGGAGGTGCACTACCCATCTTCTGTAAGGTCTTGAAGCAGATATTTTGTTTCTGCTCCTTCAATAGCCTTTTCTCTTCTTTTCTGTTTCCTGAAACTTTTGACAAAGGGCGTCGACCACGGAAAGAGCTTCCCCCTGGAGACTTTCAGAAGATGTCCCCCATTGTGACTTGGGTCACAGTAGAAAATCTCCCAGAGACAGATCCTTTTTCTCTTTTGAGGGGATCGGGGTATGTAATTTCCATGATCCTCTCACCTGCCAGCACTTTTAGAGAAGCCTGCAACGGGCTTCAGCTTCTCTTCGCCCCTTTTTGCTGGGATCACTGAAAAGTCCATCGAGAGTGATGGGAACTTTCCTCTTTTGCTGGCTCAGCTGTTGAGAGATCCAGGCTAGTCCTATGGAAGAAGGACCAGAAACGGAGGAGGAGGGCAGCTGCAGTAGAAGAGGGAAAAAACGTGGAGACACGCTAGGCGGCGGCATTGAGAGAGAATAGCTGAAAAAGTGTCCACGGGAGGAAGGGAAAACTGCAGCTGCGGAAGACATAGGAAGGGAAGGGAGCCCAGAAATGAGGGAAGAAATGGGAGGAGGATAAGATCAGAGAGGGAAGAGAAGATAGACGAAGAAGCAGGGGAAATGAGTAGGAAGAAGGGGCGGAGGACCACGACCAAAGGGATCGGTCACTTGAGGTCACTCGAGGAGGGGAAGGAAGGAGAAGAAGAAGGGACAGAAGGGACCTCTATGGTTGTAGCAATGCTGACATCCTGAGTGGATTGGGTGTATGGGACTATCCTCCGCTGCTTTCTTTCTCTCTGGTGAATCCAGAGTTATTACCTGTTATGGCACTGTGGAAAGAGGACTTCTCGGGGGCTATCTTCTTGAATGGTTGCTAGGATTCACCTTTCTGCACCTTTTCCTTTTAGCTGCTTCCTTGGACCTTGGAGGTGCAGATTGCCCAATGGGGAGGTTGTGAAATCTACCCCGAGGTAGATCATCCCATTCATCGCTGGCACCAGTGCTTTGTTTTGCGCATAGTCTCCTTGACCCTCTCCTCTCAATTATTTGAGGATCCTTGCTTCTATCAATGGCCGGGAAGGGACAATCATCCCCTTTTTGTGTCATTATACACCTTGTCTACTTCATCTGTCCATCGTTTGGAAGCCTTTGGGGACAATGGGCCACTTCCGTATTGGGATAATTTCTGCCAATGCTAAGCGAGAATGATCCTTTCAATCTGAGTTCCACCTCATGGATGACATCAATGTAAATATCCTCAATTTGAGGGGACATGGATCGGGATCAAGCTTAGGCCCTTGGCAGGCAGCCCCTTAGGGTCAAAAGGTAGGCCTGGCTGGGAAGTCATGTTTCAAATTGAGCAACTCCAGCTCTGCGAACATTTCCTTCACCTTGTGATGGGAGGAGCATGTGTCACCCGGCCCACTGTGAGGGGGAAAGGAGTTCCTTCCTTCTTTCTTTTGAGGAATTTCTCATGGTATGTGACCAGCTGCCTTGATAACTCTAGTAGAATCAGCTTAGGTCCAGCATACCTCGGTAGCTTGGTTGGACTCGCCCAAGAAGTTGACCACCCTCAGATAGGTAAATGTGGGAAAACTGGAGTGAACAGGGCCCCCCACTTCTCCATGGTTGACACAATGTTTTTGGTCATTGCGACCATGAGTTAGATTTGGCCTTAAACAGGAAAATGATGTGATAGAAGAAAGCATCATTAATTTTGGTGAGTTGAGGGATGCTATTCTCCAACCTTAGTTCTGGATAATATTCATATATATTTTTGACCTGAGGCCAAATTCCACTTTGGTTTAGCCTTAGATAATCCCTTTCCGACGCTGCAGCGTAGACTACGTAGGAGTTCATATGGAACACATCCCGTTGTGGTCAATTGTTGTAGCTAGCTGCTCGGAGATGGTGCTAGCTTAATATTTCTCCCCCAGCAAAAGCGGCTGCTCAGGCACATTCTTACTCATTGTTTCCAAGCAACCTCAACATCCATTTATGGAAGTAGTGGGTGTCAGAAATCCTGAAGACCCTATCTCAAGGAAAGTAATAGGATCACTGAGCTCTTCTGAGAAGTCTACTGTGGTGGATGATTTTGAGGCGCCACCGGGTTACCACCTTTCTTGTTTTTTCAAGTAGGACTTCATTCATTAGTTTGCATGCATTGGTCTTCATTATCTTCCCAGGCCTTGATGCAACTCTTCTTGGACTGACGGCCATAAAGTGCTCGGTGGTGAGGGATGCCGAGCATTATCTCAAAATGACGGGTAGTGAGGTTTATGACTACCTCGCCCCTTGCTTGTTTTCCGACACACATCTTGTATCCTTGTTGGAAGATTGTGCAATCACCATCATGAATTCATTTTTGATGGCACTGATGGGGATTCCTCCGGCGAAATGTAGGGCACTGCCTATTAATTTGTCCATCCCACGGACTTTTTTGTAAACCTTCTGAGTCCTAACCCAGAATTCTTCCATGTCAATGTGACCCAATTCTGAGTCTCTGACATCATCCTATACTGCATTCAGCCTGTGATTCAGGCATCCTGACCCTTTGATATTTGTACTTCATCTCTTCCTCTGTAAGCTTAGCCTTTCCTCTTGGTTTGGCGGGTCTCTTGCTAGATGTAGACATATGTTTCTTTTGAACTCAGTTGCTGATCTGCATGAAGAAGAAGCAAGACCCAATCCAAAAAGGTTGAATTAGCCATTTGATCTCTCCATCGGAATATCAGCAGAAGAAAGAGTTAGAGATTTTAAAGGCTCAGGGCGCGCATGGTGCATGGAAACTGCAGCTAACAGTCCTAAATAGATAAGGCACATAGAAAATGGAGTGCTACAGATTGCATTTATAGATTGGCGCATGAAAATTGTGTGTTACATTGGCGACATGGATGTGCCCTTTGGCGCCATGCAATTTTCATGTTGCATCAGGATTTGGTGCGCCCTATGGCGCATGTATGCGATCGTGTTACAATTGGGATTTTCGATGCACCCAAGGGAATTATGGCGCACCCTTTGGCGCATGTATGGATCGTGTAACATTGACTTTTCATGCGCCAAAGGGATATGGTGCAGGGCACGAAGAGCTTACACAACATGGTGTGTTATTTGCAATCGGGGATGCGCCTGCACCTTTATAGCTTCATACTTAGCGCGGAAAAAACTTTTGTTGCATGGAAGCTGGGTGCGCCATGGGCGCATGGAAAAAGGATGCAACATGGATGGATGGTGTGCCATTGGGGCGTAGTTTCAGCACTTGTAGCACACAGGAAAAGGCGCGCCTTGAGGGTGCATGAGCTCATGATGCAGCATGCCGAAAAGGGGTATGCCATTGGCGCGCGGATTTTGCTTTTGTAACAGGGTGGGTAGATGCGCCATGGGGGCGCAACTGTTCTTAGTGTTGCAGGGGTGATAGACGCACCAAGGAGAAAAACAGAAAACCAAACTCTTAAAGGGGGTTATTACATGATTCTTAGATTTCTTCTCCTCTTTGTTTTTTAACATGCTCAGTGGGCAAACGACACGGTTAAAACCAAGAGAATTACAACCCACGGGTTTCAAGAAAATGACCTTCTCCAGCAGATCTGGAAAGAGGAAGGATAGCATGGGGGGCAGATAGAAAACTGAGGAGGCTAGGCTTAACACATTTATATATAAAACAACCACCCAACCAGTAAGAACCAAACCAAGAACACACCAGGAACTAAAAGCACAAAACGCACAAGAGAGAAATAACACCTCTTACCTGGATATATATAGCAAAAGTTGCAACGGGTCCACAGGACGATGAAAATGACGGAGCAGAGGCTGACAAGTTTCAGAACGATCACCGTGCTTCAACAATAGTGAAAATGACATGTTTGGGCGCGCACGCACCATATATATAGAAAAATTGGTCATAAATGCGACCAACCACTTTTTTCAAAGGCGCATGAGATTTTTTATCGACAGGAGAAAGCGTGCGGCCCTTTGGCACACGAGAGTATTTGACAATAGGGGATGAAGTGCAACCTTTGCGCAGCACCAAAAGCATTGTCGACATGAAGTTATGTGCTCCCTTTTGGCGCACCAAAAAGCAGAGAAACAAAAAGTTGTGTTCAACAGATAAGGCGCATGCACCTTGGCGCACGCAAAAGAGACTCAACATCTTTTGGCACACCCAAAAGATGTGTTAACATGGAAAACCATGCACCAAATGCTTTTAAGGGGGTGCAATCAAATGCTAGTGTTAACAAGGATATTTCATGTGCCCAGCCAAAAGAAGGCTCAGAAAGACTAAGTTTTGAAAACTAGATTTTCCCGGGAAGGGATTTTACAACGTTTTCGAACGCAAGGGATCCCTAACGAGGGATCGGAAACAAAATTTTCGGTATGAGTTATCGGTAAAATTGCCCTTGTCAATTTTACAGGATAACAGCTGGCTCTTTCTGGGGACTATCCCTGAGTGAACTCGGGGGGTAGAGAATCCCAGATCACTTGTGCCTATCCATTGGGTAAACGAAGTCAAAAACAAGGGCGACCGCGAGGGGGAAAGAAAGAAAACACACAACAAACCAAAAGCAAACACACGACGGAAACAAACACACAACAAGAAAGAAAACTGTACAAAGCAGAGAGCAAGCTCTACTTCCTGAAGATCTTCAGATGCTACCCGCTATAAGGAAGCGGGAGTTCAGTTCCATCCAGATATTAGAGATAGAAACTATTTCTCTCCATTGAGTCTACTTGATCTTGAAGGGCCCTCTCCACAGGGAATCAAAACTTTCCATGCATGCCCTTTGGTTCTCTTCGCTTGTCCCATAAAAGGACGAGATCTCCCACTTGAAAGATCCCTTTGCTTGGCTTTCTTATCAAAAAGCCTCTTAACTTGATATCTGATGTTCAGTGATCCTATCGACCACCTTCACTCTCTTTTCTTCAAGTTCTGCCAGATACATGCTTCTTCTTTTCAAGAGAACTTTGGAAAGTTTCATCTTCAATGGCTCGTGCCAAGCGCAGAGCAGGAAGTTCCACAGAAATGGGAAGCTCAGCATCGATGCCATATAACACTTGAAAAGGTCACCATGCCGAGAGATCTCTTAGGAGTAACACGATCCACCCAAAAAGCGTCGTATAAGGACTTTGTTCCACATCCGCGCTGATTTGATTCCACCAGTTTTTCGTATGATGGCCACCAAGTTCTTTTTGCTAGGATTTCCGCTTGACCATTTCCCTAAGGATAATAGTCGGTATGCGTGAGCCAAGGTTTATCCCATTAATTCATAGCAAAAACTAATAACTTCTCGTGAGGATAAATTAGAAGCATTATCAGCAACGGATTTTGTTTGGAATGCCAAAACCTCACAATGATATTTTTCTTTAATGAAATTGCAAACCACCCTCAAAAGTGGCATTTTTGATAGGTATGGCTTCCACCCACTTGGTGAAGTAATCCATTACTATAAGGACATAGCTATGTCCGGCACTTGATTGAGGATTGAGTGCGCCAATAAAATCAAATTCCCCATTGCCTAAATGGTTCATTGATAATGGACTGGCCTTAGTGGAAGGGCAGCCAGCTTGGGCTTTGCCAACGAATTATTGACAGGGTTCACACTTTGCCACCTAGGTGGCTGTATCTTGAAAGAGCATTGGCCAATAGTACCCTAGCTCAGAATGATCTTGTGTTGCTAGTCACGGAGGAAGAGAAATGTCCTCCACAGGCTGAATTGTGAAAAATTTCCAGTAGTTTTACTTGTTGGGGCTTGTCGACAACATCGCAGGAAGATGCCATCTAATCCCGCGCTTATATAAGCCATCATCCCAAATGACATATTTAGCCGCCCTGAGCTTTATAGTGCGCTTCTCTCTTTGCAGTTAGGTGCATCGGGCATTCTCCGTAGGTAAGGAAGAAAGTGATGTCGGAGTACCACTCATCACTAGTTGCAACAAATAGAACCAGAGGCAGAGAATCAGGCTCTTCCTGCCGGTCCCAGTGTTTCATCGGTATAGTCATCCCTTTCACCAGGGTTTCCTGAATCTTTGTTTTCAACCATTAGCTGACACAGGCCCTTCCCCTTACCAACTTGGTTGGTTTAATATCCAGGTCATACTCCTAGACCTTTGCGATCCAATTTCCCCGCAAAATTTCTAACTCTTGCTGAGTTAGAATTGATTTCACTGCCGTGTCAGGGACCAGCACCACCGTATGCGAGTTTAGAATGTAATACCTGAAATTCTTCACTGATTTGACAACGGAAAAGGCATGCTTTTCCAATTGAGTCATCTTTAGTTCGTGAAGCTTGAGGGGAGAACTCATGAATGCAATCGGGGATTCAATGTCTTCTGAATTCTTTTGCATTAAGATTACAGACACAGTATGCTCAGATGCATAACTATACATGATGAAGTCCTTGGAGAAATCGGGACATACCAGGACTGGTGCATGGGCAACAGAAGCTTTTATTTCTTCAAATGACCTTTTCCCCTCTTCACTCCATCTGAAATTTGGTGACCCCTTCATCACGTTCAATATGTGACGGGTCTTTTCAGCAAAGTCAAGAACAAAACACCTGAGAAAGTTCACATTTCCAAAGAAAGAATGAACACCAGTCTTGCTTGTAGGCAGAGTAAGGATTTGAATAGCCTTAACTCTTTCAGTATCTATCTTTGTTCCTTCTTTTCTGACCACATGGCCTAGCAACTTCCCTTCCGTGACTCCAAAAACAGACTTTTTTGGGTTTAAGAAAATCCCATGCTCTTGGCATCTGGCCAATACTTGCTCCAAGTGATCACAGTGATCGCTTCGTTGTTTGGAGAACACAGTCAGGTCATCTAAATAAACCACAATGACCTTCCCCATCATACCTTTGAATGCAAAGTCCATGGCCCGCTGAAAAGTGGCACCAACATTAGTTAGGCCGAAAGGCATCCTGTTGTAGGCAAATGTACCCCAGGGAGTAGTGAATGCTGTTTTGAATTGATCTTCAGGTGAAACCTCAATCTGATTGTAACCTGAAAAACCGTCAAGCATGGACAACATCTCTGATCCAGTTACTGCTTGCAGAACTTGATCCATTATCGGAAGAGGGTAGTTTTCTTTCAGCGAAGCTTGATTCAAGTTTCGAAAGTCTACGCAGATGCGTATTTCACCGTTTTTCTTGCGCACTGGCACAATATTTGCTACCCAAGTACTGTGATGGATAGGGAAGATGATCCATGCGTCTAGCATCTTCTGAATTTCAGCCTGGATGGTACCCAAAATCTTGGGATTATAGTGCCTCTGCTTCTGGCGGAAGGCTTTGGCATCGTCTTTCAACGGAATATCGTGCTGAACGTCCTTTGGCTTGAAGGACTTTAAATTGGCATAAGACCATGCCAATACATCCATATATTTTTTCAGCAACTTGACAAATTTTCACTTTTCTTCTGGCGTGCAACATTTCCTGATGTTCACAAATTACGGATGTGCCTCCGAACCTAAATTGACTGGTTCGGTCTCTGGGGATGAGTCAGGATCATCTCGCCTCTTCTTTTTTACAAAATGGTCATGCCTGTCGAACAGGCGTTCTAGAGAAACCAGGCCCTTTGGAATTTTATTTCCCTTGAGCTGACATATGCCATCGATACCTTCAGATTCATTACCTTGGTCAGTGACTGACTCACGGCAAGTGGAAGTAGACCCTTCAAAGTGCAATTCTTTAAAATTTTCTGCCTTCTCCAGAAAGGCAATGAGTTGATTATCATCATTGAACACCTGCCAATGCTGAGAATTTTCTGGTATGCTCGGGTGGAAAACCACCTCAATGGTGTACTTGTTTGTTTTCAAACCTGGGTGTGGGAGCATGAGAGACGCTGAAACGGCCAATGAATCGGCCATGTCATTTTGAGCTCTTGGAATTACTCCTATTGAAAAGGCATCAAATTCTTCGATGCTGTCCCATACTGCGTTACGGTAGTGCCTGAGCCTTTCATTTTTCACTTGGTAAATACTTTTGACCTGATTTACAACTAGCTCAGCATCACCTTGTACTTTTAGATTTTTTATTCCTCTTTCTTTTGCGGCTTGCATACCGAGTAAGAGAGATTCATACTCAGCAGTATTGTTGGTGTTGAAAAACTGCAATTTGAAAGAGAGAGGAATGACTTCATCCTCAGGAGATATCAACACGACCCCAGTGCCACATCCACTAGTTGCACAGCTCCCATCGAATTGCAATGTCCAGATCTTATTAAGATCTCCTTTCTGAACGAGAACAACCCCTGTTTTATCCGTCTCAGTAGATAAGAAGTAATTCGCCATCCCTGATGATTCAAAAAGGATTTGAGCTTTGGGGTCTTCAGAGCTGGTAACCAAGTATTTCTTTTGTGATTCTGGCTCCAAAGTCTGCATTACGCCTTTGACTGGAATTCTAGCTTTGGACCAGTCCATATGAATTTCTCCACCAACTTCGCTGCAAAAACTTCTTCCTAGCAATATTCCATATGCTGCCGGAATGTCAGCAACGAGGACTGTCATTTTTACTCTTTTATCTGGGAAAGTCGCAAATGCAAATTGCGCGTCTTTGATTTGGCCAACCAACGGAACTTGCTTAGTTTCCAAAGAATAACATCGGCCGAAAGGCTTGGTAAGAGTGAGGCCCAAAGCATGGGTGACTTTTACCAGCATGACATTATCAGAAGCCCCAGAATCAATTATGCAGTTACTCAGCTTGTGTCCATTGATCAGAAGAGAGAGATAAAAAGGCTCTATCTTGCTTGATGCAGATGTTGAAGCAACATTTATATGGGATTCAGGGGGAGTGGAAATGATTCCTTTTGGGGAAGCCTGATTAGGTATAACAGCTTGACTTTGGATATACTTAGTTAATCTTACAAGCTGTTCGGGGTTTGACTGAAGATACTCAGCTTCAGACATTTGGATCTTGGTCTTTTTTGCATGATCTATAATATCAAATGCAGCCAAGGGTTACGTTGGTAAAGGAATGAGTCCCTCACCTCGCGATGATGGAATAGGATTGATGGTCTTAGTAGGAATGTGAGAGGACTGATTTGGAGGAGAGATAAGGGGAAAAGATTTCTTTGTAAAAGATTTTCCAGGGAGTTGAGTAGGAAGAGGATTACCTCTTTTAGCAATGATCGGAGGCACGTTTGACATGGCCTTCTCCTGCTGGACATGGGCAGCAACTTCCGCTTCTTTTCCTTGCGAATGAGTAAAAACAGCATATGATTGCCCGCTTGCGTACCCCTGGGTGCCCTCTTCCTCATCAGATTCTTCCTCATCAAATTCCATATACTCGATAGTAGAGTCGCCAGTTGGTTCACCGACATCTTGATCATCTTCACCTTGAGACGAAGGTTCTTCATAATACTGCTCTTCTTCTTCAATCTCGGCCAGAGCATTGACCGGAGGGGCCTCAAGTGTCAACCGCAAAGCAGCTGTAGGTAAGCGCGGTCTTTGTGAAACATTGTTAGGAATGAAATTCCTCTGCGGAATATCCCGGTATGAGGAACTGGGAGAGGCCTGGGCCAACTGCTTCTTCAATGCAAGCAGATCGTTCACCATCTTTTGGAATGCTGGATCAGACGAAGTGGTGGGTGAAGGGCCCAAATATTTAGTCTTGGCTGATTCCTTTTTTAATTCACCGGATATTATCAAATTATCTTCTATGCGAATGGCAGCGGCTTGGGTGAGAACAAAGGTGGCAACTCGTTCCTGAAGGAGCAAGAAACTAACTTTCGAGCTCATAGCGTTTACGAAGAAACACTTTTGATTTTCCGGCGTTGGAAGCATGGCAACAGGGACACGGTTGATTAGTGCATTGAACCGGGCAAAAAAATCACGCATGGTCTCATTCGCCTCCTTTTTCAAGTGAGTGATTCGTGATAATAATGCAAACGCATCCTCTGAAGGCTTGTACCTATCTTCAAAAGCATCCCGCAAAGTGGCCCAACTGGTGATAGATTTGGCTGGCAAATGCTGAAACCATTCGGCCGCAGGTCCTTGTAGGGTTTCTAGAAAAAGGCGAACCGACACATCTTCGTGGGTCACATCCAAAATACTGCATGACATGATGAATGCAGATATGTGGGAATCTGTGCTTTGATTTCCGCTCCCATCGAATTTGGGAAAATTCTTTCGATTTCTGTGAGGGAGAGTGTGAACTGGATGTGGTAAAGCCAAAGGACCCATCGCGTTTCCCCATGGTACCGACATCTGAAAAGCCGGAAAGAGAACACGAGTTGGAATTGTAGTTCCGCTGAGTAGCAAGGCACTACAAAGGGATGTGGATGCCCCTTGCAAAAGACTTTTTCTTCGCGAAGGTGAGACACTCCTGGATGACTGGCTAGCCGAGCTTAGTGCTGAAAAATGTGCTGGTGTTACGCTGAAATTGTGCCTTTGAAGCAGATCGAAAGTAGGATCAGCTTCTCCACGGGCTCGCCTGCTGCACGTAAAAGGTTCACTCGCCAGTGTTCCTTCCAGATCTGCAATGTTATGGCACAGATTTAAACTTTCTTTTTGGTTGTACTTGCTGATTTTCTGGTTTTTTTGTCAAAAACCAGCAGCAGGCACTTTTCTAGATATTTAAAAACTATCCTCTTCAGAAAACCGATTGTGGTTAAATGACAAATTACAACGAGGATAAGATGGCAGGGAAGATTAGTAAGTTGATTTTCTGATCTGATTTTAACTTTTTAGAGGGTTTCAAACTTTTTGCAAACAGTCAAAAACTCAGATCTATGGCAAAATAGTGATTTTTTCAAAAACTCAGCGAACTAAAGATCTTTAACTGGACCAGATCTATGACTCTCAGAAGAAAACTTTTCAATTTGAGCACTTTTGCAAATTTTTGGATTTTTAACAAAAGGTTCAGATTTGCAAACAGGCAGCAATCTACTGATTTTTCTGATTTTTTATCTTACTACCATCATAGATCTAATAGATCTATTCTTTCCCCAGTAGAGTTGCCAAAAACTGTTGGTCTGAAAATCTGTCGCCTGGACAGATCTATGGATAGACGAGCCAACAGTGTGCAGGGCTTAGGCCCTCTTTGAGTCAGCAAAGCGAAACTGGTTTATTGCTATTCTACCAGTAGGAATCTATGCAAGTCTCACAGATTCGGCCTTCGGGGGTTTGGGATCTCATCCCAGTAGAGTGTTTCAGGCTGCGAAAAGAAAGGAATGAAAGAGGGGAAAGAGAAAGAACAGATCCGAAGGAAGAAAAGAAATGAATTCCAAAGCAGAAAGGTCAGAAGATTTATGTTTTTGGGTTGGTAGTAAACAGAGCCAAACCTACTTACATAAATAAACAAAGCAATACTGATGAGCAAATGACAAAAAAGTAGATATGAATCCAATAGATTAAACACATAAAGATCTAACGTAAGGAAGATCTAATGCATAACACAACTATTGAGCACAAAGTCTTAATATTTGTATTACTGTTTTCTTCTGTTACAAGAAAGCTCAAAGTATTTCTCTCCTCACTTCTATTTTCATCTAAAAAATGTTCACCCCCGAATACAACAAGTATTCTAGTATTTATAGAAGAGAGGAGAAGGAAAGAAGGCAAAAAGGAGCCAACTACCTATTTACAAAGATATTTACAAAATATCTAAAAGTCATGTTGACTTTTGACAACTTGATGGATGACATCATCCCATGATGCAACATGGATGATGTCATCATTTGTGCCAACACACTTTAGACATTTCAACAAGAAAGTCGGAGAATAGAGAGAAGAAGAAAAAGAAGGAGCTACTCGTCATCGTCCTCCTGTGGACGAAAGGGGGTTGCCTACTTCTGATGCTGCTCAGGAGATGATATGTGGAACTGAGCGTGGTAGTCCAAAAACTTGTTAATCATGGGCCCAAATTGATCCTGTGATGGATCCTTGTGCCGTTCGCTGATTGCTTCGCAAGTCTCCTGCTCGCTTATGAGCTTTTCTGGGAGTTTAGAATAATCTTTCTCCGCCTCGATGAGGAACCCGATGAAGTCCCTACAGGCCAGCAGGTTGTTGATAGATTCAGTGTCAAATGTGACCTCTGGCCCCGTTCCTTGAGAAGCAATCTCCTTGAAGATCCGGATAGTTTCATCAGCTGATCTCATGGTAAAGGAAGGAGTGAGCAGCCCTGGAGACATGTTAAGAACAATTCACTCCATTTGATGCATCGCATCCAGCGCCTCTTCCTTCACCTTGTCTATCTTTTCCAGAACAAATTCTAGCTGATCTATCTGATAGTCCAGAGTGGACATGGTTTTGTTGAGGGCCCTTGGATGGCTGAAAACTCCGAACTTGACCAGATTTTCGACTGAACAGTCGAACATTTGTTGAAAGGTCTCATGTTGGAGTCTAGCATGATCTAGCTCTTCTGATATGGGACCCGCTAATACTTGGAGTTCCTTGTTTGCCTTTTTGATGTTTAGATATGAATTGACATACTCGGCGATCACTCTTTCACTGTCCTTGAGGATCTGGCTCCTCCTAGCAGAAACGGCCATACCCTGCTCACCGATCTTTGAATATTCATTGATTTTCTCCTGGCTGAGAAGCTCAGAAGTCTCGGTGGCAGTCGTGGGAGGTGCACTACCCATCTTCTGTAAGGCCTGAATCAGATATTTGTTCTGCTCCTTCAGTAGCCTTTTCTCTTCTTTTATTCCTTGAAGCTTTTTGCAGAGGGCATTGACTGCGGAAAGAGATTCCCCCTGGAGACTTTCAGAAGATGTCCCCATTGTGACTTGAGTCACAGTAAAATCTGTCGGAGACAGATCTCTTTTCTCCTTGAGGGGGTCAGGGTATGCTATTTCCATAACTCTCTCACCCGCAGCACTTTAAGAGAAGCGTGTTACAGGTTTTTGCTTCTTTGCCCCTTTGGCTGGAATCACTGAAAAGTCCATCGGAGCGATGGGAACTTTCCTCTTTTGTTGGCTCAGCTGCTGAGAGATCCAGGCTAGTCCCATAGAAGAAGGACCAGAGACAGAGGAGGAGGGAGCAACAGTAGAAGAGGGGAAAAACGTGGAGACACGCGGCGGTGGCATTGAAAGCATAACCGATGAAGTGTCCACGGGAGGAAGGGAAACCACAGCTGCAGAAGACAAAGGAAGGGAAGGGAGCCTAGAAATGAGGGAAGAAATGGAAGAAGATAAATCAGCGAGGGAAGAGAAGATAGACAAAGAGGCAGGGGAAAGAGTAGAAGAAGAGGCGGAGGACATGACCAAAGGGATGGTCGCCTGAGTTACTTGAGGAGGAGAAGGAAGAGAAGAAGAAGAAATAGAAGGGAGTTCTGTGGTTGTAGCAATGCCGACATCCTGAGTGGATGGGCGTATGGGACTATCCTCCGCCGCTTCTTTCTCTGGCGAATCCAGAGTTATTACCTGTTCTGGCGTTGTGGAAGGAGAACTTCCAGGGGCTTCTTCCTGAATGGTGCTAGGTTCACCTTCTACACCTTTGCCTTTTAGCTGCTTCTTGGACCTTGGAGGTGCATTGCCCAATGGGGAGGTTGTGAAATCTACCCCGAGGTAGATCAACCCGTTCATGCGGCACCAGTGCTCTGTTCTGCGCATAGTCTCCTTGACCCTCTCCTCAATTGTTTGAGGAGCCTTTCTTCTATCAATGGCCGGGAAGGGCCAATCATCCCCTTCCGTGTCATTATACACCTTGTCTACTTCATCTTCTGTAGTTTTGAAGCCTTTGGGGACAATGGCCACTTCGTATTGGATAATTTCCGCCAATGCTAAGCGAGAATGATCCTTTCTTCTAAGTTCCACGTCGTGGATGACGTCAATGTAAATATCCTCAATTTGAGGGACATGGATTGGATCAAGCTTAGCCCTTGGCAGGCAGCTCCTTGGGTCAAAGGTGGGCCAGGCTGGGAAGTCATGTTTCAAATTTAGTAAATCCAGCTCTGTAAACATTTCTTTCGCCTTGTGATGGGAGGAGCATGTGTACCGGCCCACTGTGAGGGGGAAAGGAGTTTCGCCCTTATTTCTTTTGAGGCATTTCTCATGGTATGTGTCCAGCTGCCTTGATAACTCTAGTAGAATCAACTTAGGTCCAGCATACCTCGGTAGCCTGGTTGGCTCGCCCAAGAAGTTGACCGCCCTCAGATAGGTAAATGTGGGAAACTGGGTGAACAGGGCCCCCCACTTCTCCATGGTTGACACAATGTTTTTGGTCGTGCGACCATGAGTTAGATTTGGCCTTAACAGGCAAATGATGTGATAGAAGAAAGCATCATTAATTTTGGCGAATTGAGGGATGCTATTCTCTAACCTTAGTTCTGGATAATATTCATATATTTTGACCTGAGGCCAAATTCCACTTCGGTTTAGCCCTGGATAATCCCTCTCCGATGCTGCAGCGTAGACTACATAGGAGTTCATATGGAACACTCCCGTAGTGGTGAATTGTTGTAGCTGCTCGAAGATGGTGCTGCTTATTATTTCTCCCCAGCAAAAGCACTGCTCAGGCACATTCTTATTCATTGTTTCCAAGTACCTCAGCATCCATTTATGGAAGTAGTGGGCGTCAGAAAGCCCGAAGACCCTGCTCAGGAAAGTAATAGTATCGCTGAGCTCTTCTGAGAAGTCACTGCGGTGGATGATTTGGGGCCACCGGGTTACCACCTTCTTGTTTTTCAAGTAGACTTCGTTCATTAGTTGCATGCATTGGTCTTCATTGTCTTCCCAGGCCTTGATGCACTCTTCTTGGCTGATGGCCACAAAGTTCCGGTGGTGAGGGATGCCGAGCATTATCTCAAAATGACGGGTAGTGAGGTTTATGACTACCTCGCCCTTGTTGTTTTTGACACATCTTGTGTCCTTATTGTAAGATTGTGCAATCACCATCATGAATTCATTGTTGACGGCACTGACGGGGATTCCTCTGGCGAAATACAGGGAACTGCCTATTAATTTGTCCATCCACGGACTTCTTGTAACCTTCTGAGTCCTAACCCAGAATTCTTCCATGTCAATGTGACCTAACTCTGAGTCCCTGACATCCATACTGCATTCAGCCTGTGATTCGAGCATCCTGACCCGTTGATATTTGTACTTCATCTCTTCCTCCGTAAGCTTAGCCTTTCCTCTTGGTTTGGTGGGTCTCTTGCTGGATGTAGACATATGTTCTTTTGAACTCAGTTGCTGATCTGCATGAAGAAGAAGCGAGACCCAATCCAAAAAGGTTGAATTAGCCATTTGATCTTCCATCGGAATGTTAGCAGAAGAAAGAGTTAGAGATTTTTAAGGCTCAGGGCGCGGGGCGCATGAAAACTGCAGCTAACAGGCCAAATAGATAAGGCACATGGTGCATGGATGATGCAGATTACATTTTATAGAAGGGCGCATGAAAATTGTGTGTTACATTGGAACAGGATGCGCCCTTTGGCGCATGCAATTTTCACGTTGCATCAGGATTTGGTGTGCCCTTTGGCACATGTATGGATCGTGTAACATTGACTTTTCGTGCGCCAAAGGGATATGGTGCAGCGCACGAAGAGCTTACACAACATAATATTATTGCAATCGGGGGTGCGCCTGCGCCTTTATAGCTTCATACTTGGCGCGGAAAAAACTTTTGTTGCATGGAAGCTGGGTGCGGGAGCATGAAAAAGGGATGCAACATGGACGGATGGTGTGCCATAGGGGCGCAGTTTCAGCACTTATAGCACGCGGAAAAGGCGCGCCTTGAGGGCGCATGAGCCCATGATGCAGCAGGCCGAAAGGGTGCGCCATTGGCGTGAATTTTGCTCATGTAACAGGGCGGGTAGATGCGCCATGGGGGTGCAACTGTTCTTAGTGTTGCAGGGGTGACAGACGCGCCAAGGAGAAAAACAGAAAACCAAACTCTAAAAGGGGGTTTTTTACATGGTTCTTAGATATCTTCTCCTCTTTGTTTTTTAACATGCTCAGTGGGAAAACGAAACGATTAAAACCAAGAGGATCACAACCACGGTTTCAAGAAAATGACCTTCTCCAGCAGATCTGGAAAGAGGAAGAATAGCATGGGGGGCAGACAGCAAACGGAGGAGGCTAGGCCAACACATTTATATATAAACAACCACCCAACAAGCAAGAACCAAACCAGGAACACACTAGGAACTAAAAGCATAAAACACACAAGAGAGAAATAACACCTCTTACCTGGATATATAGCAAAAGTTGCAATGGGTCCACAGGACGATGAAAACGACGGAGCAGAGGCTGACAAGTTCAGAATGATCACATGCTCAACAAAAGTGAAAATGACATTTGGGAGCGCACTCACATATATATAGAAAAACTGGTCATAAATGCGCCAACCACTTTTTCAAAGGTGCATGAGATTTGCTGTCGACAGGAGAAAGCGTACGCCCTTTGGCGCACAAAATTATTTTGACAATAGGAGACGAAGTGCGCCTTTGCGCGCCAAAATCATTGTCGACATGAAGTTATGTGTGCCCTTTGGCGCACCAAAAAGTGGGGCAACAAAAGTTGTGTCAACAATAAGGCGCATGCGCCTTGGCGCATGCAAAAGAGACTCAACATCCTTTGGCGCACCGAAAGATGTGTTAACATGGAAAACCATGCGCCAAAGGCTTTTAAGGGGGCGCATCAAAAGCTAGTGTTACAAGGATATTTCATGCACCTAGCCAAATGAAGGCTCAGAAAGACTAAGTTCGAAAACTAGATTTCCCGGGAAGGGATTTTATAACGTTTCGAACGCAAGGGATCCTTAACGAGGGGTCGGAACAAAATTTTCGGTATAGTTATCGATAAAATTGCCCTTTTCAATTTTACGGGATAACATGGTCACCAAATGTGATTTTCACCAAGCGTTGCACTATATTTTATACTCAATGTAGTGTGTGTGGGTGTGTGTGTGTGTGTGTGTGTGGGTGTGTGCGTGTGTGTGTGTGTGCGTGCGTGTGTGTGTGGTGTGTGTGTGTGTGTGTGTGTGTGTGTGTGTGTGTGTGTGTGTGTGTGTGTGTGTGTGTGTGTGTGTGTGTGTGTGTGTGTGTGTGTGTGTGGTGTGTGTGTGCACGTGTGCGTGGTGTGCGTGTGTGCGTGCGTGTGTGTGTGTGTGTGTGTGTGTGTGTGTGTGTGTGTGTGTGTGTGTGTGTGTGTGTGTGTGTGTGTGCGTGTGCGCGCGTGTGCGTGTGTGCGTGCGTGTGTGCGTGTGCGTGTGCGTGTGTGCGTGCGTGCATGTGTGTGTGCGTGCACGTGTGTGCGTGCATGTATGTGTGTGTGTGTGTGATAGAATTGTGTCCCTTGAATCCAGGTTTCCCTTGTGTAAGTGGCACCAAGATAACAGACTACAACTACTTATCCCCCAAGATAATATGTGGCATGGAATTCAAAATATTCCCTTCCTATGTAGTGAATAATGCATTGCAAATGCACTCTTAAAGTTTTCTTTCGCCTAAGTATAAGATACAAATATTTACCCAATTTAAACTTAGAGTAGTTAGTAGGTTGTGTATATATATGACTTCTTTGTTTGAATTTTAACTCTTAACATCACCAAAGGAAAAACCCAAACATAAAATAAGAATTATATAAGTCCTAAAACCAAGTTCCAAGGGAAAATTTCAAATATAAGAAAGAATGGATAAAAGTGCAAGGAAGGGACTCTAAATTCAAGGTGATAATATACTTACTACGTGTTATTGTCCCCAAGAAAAGAAAAATAAAATAGACCACAAAAAGAGACAAGGATCCTCGTGACACAACCATAAGGTATAAATCGAAAAAGTATAAGACAATGTCACAATAAAAATAAATAGGAATACGAGAGGTGTCACTAGTGTCTAATTTTCTCACATATGAATCATGTATATAATGACATACTAGAGTTGTAATGTAATAGTAATAATTATATAATTTTGTGTCTATAGATTCCTTTCCCATGCACCAACCTCATCACAAACTATACTATCCATTTTTGGTTGATATAATGTTATTTTTGCAAGAGCATTTTTTATTACTTCATTATTATGTTAGTTTTATATCATTTGTGGATCTTGATGTTTGCATATTTCCCATTATGGAAACAATATTGGTTATCATAATTTGAATTCTCAAAATTGTATTCTTCTTCACATGGAAACTCATAAGGTGATTCTATCTTTAAAACAAATAATGGAGGAGGAAGAGGAGAATTAGAAGATTTATCTCAAATTTCCTAGGTTTTACTTTAAATTGTACATAGATTTGGTAGAGCATTTGATTTGGGTTTATAAAATTAAGATTATATTCCTTCCCATCTATTCAATAAATGAACAAGAAACAATGATTATCATTCTTATCCATAGATTTTTTCTTAAATAATATGAGATATGCACATATAAATTAAATATGAATAATGTTATTAGGAGGCATATTTTGCACTAATAAATCATGAGTTTTATTTTGATACAAATTTATACATGAACTACCTCTACATAGATTTTAGGAGGCACACATTTATATTAGCACATGTAATTGGACACTTCCTTTAGTCTATGACTATCACCTTCAAATACACCATGTTGTTGAGCAGTGTAATGTGATTTATTTTTATAGTTTTTATCTTCTTATTCACATAATTTTGTCAGCTTTTAGTTGATATAATTTTTTACATTATCTATGAATATATGTTATATATCCATCTTTGAAAAGGGTTTAAAAAGGAATTTGACAATATAGAAGTGGTTTACAATTCAATATTATTATTTAAAATATTATTCCCAAGTTCTATAAGAGAAAAAGAAAATGATTATAAGAACTTAAATATGATATTAAGTGAAAAACATTGGAATAACATGAGTTCACTATGAGATCACTTCTATTTTTTATTTACCTGCCACAATGTTCCTTCAAAAAAGGATCCTACTATAGTCATGGTAGAAGATTCCAATTAAGAGACACCAATGCACATGAAGCTATGTCATATAGAACTCAAAGTGATAAAACCCAACTCAAATTTAATCACACTTTATCCTTAACAACATGTACAAGAATAATTACTCTTTATTTTACTCTACTAACATACACGAACCAATCATGAAAGGGTTTTACATTAACTATTATAGACCATACAATTTGTTAGGATATTGGTATACATTGTGAGCCCATATTATTTGTGAATGTATCCATATTATGTTTATTTCAGCCTTATTCTTTATGACTTATCTTTGTTTCCTTTCATTCTATTTCAATGTATACCTAAAAAATGAGTCCCCTCTTCGTATTCACTCTCTAAATTATCTTAAAACTAACAATGTTGCATAGAGATCTGTATTTTGTTCCTAAATCAAATAGTATACAAGAAGTTTTGAATCCTAAAGTAGGAAAATGGGTTATATGAGTTTCATACATATTCCATGACATAAACATGAAATAAATAGTCCTAAATGTACCACCATTTGAAAGCTAAAGTAAAGAGGTTTCCAACAACAAAAAATTAGAAGTCCCATGTAATGTCTTATGATCTAGTTATGTCAATTCAAAACATCCCATTTCTTTAATATTGATAATCACTTGTGTGATTATGGCATGTGTAAAGATCATATAGTTATTGTGCTCAAATAATCAATGAATTATCCATGAAATTTGGGCTCTACGTGCAAGGCCTGGAAATGTGACTTAATAGTTCATGTTTGATATTCCCTTTACATAATCCCTTTGAGTGTTATGACTAATAAAATACTATGCATCACATTTAATACATAGAATAACTCTATAGGTTCCATGTGTTCCTTTGACATCCACTTGAATTAACACATTCACTTTAATCTCTATGTGTAAGGTAATCTAGAAAATTAACAAGTTTTTAATGGTATAAATGTGTCTATGAAACTTTCTACATTGTCATGATCATGTGATATTGCATACATTGCCTTAAGTTTACATAAAAAACCACCAAGAATTATCATTTTGCATTTATCCTAGTGTTCGACAGGAAAATTCATTCTCATGCAGGAAAATGTGCCGATACTAGAAGCCACTAACAACCTCAAAGTATGGAGGGCTTAAGGTGCCTTGGATGTGGATGTAAATCTGTGGGTGCTAAGAACACAGATGTGATAATGTATGAAAAACTAAAACAAATACGATTATATAACAATATGTCGGGGTTTCCCGGAAAACACCAGTTCCAAGAAGATGTCAACTTATTTGGAGGATATCAACCCATGTGTATAGAAATATAGAAATGAATGATGAGCAGTACATAACATGGATTACATATAGAAATCGATATATGTCAGAAAATGAAAATACTGATAAAGAAATTGTTATCCAAAATTCACGCCCTAAGGTATTTTTTATAACTTTCAAAATTTCTTTAGGCTTGAGCAAGAAGAAATGGTTTGAGGCCCAAAATTAGGTTTTGAGGGATCCCTTGGCTTTTCTTTAACTTCCCTATTTAAAGAAAAATCCAAGAAGTCAGTGAAAAATTGTAAAAAATTCAAAAATGAAGTTAAGGTCCTATTTTAGTGATAATCGGGTCTGAAGGTTGTGGATGGAACCAATGCGGATCATACTAGGGTTCTTTGTACCTAGTTTGGCCCCGATATGTTAAGGAGGTAGTGTATTGTGGTTAAGTCAGGTTGGTGTGTTTCAGGAAACACAGGTTCACTCGGGCTATGAGTTCTCGGAAAAGCCAAAAATGCCACTATCAAAGAAATGCGGATATGGTGGGAGTCAATGGCCCACCTGGCCCGGTCAATGGCAGATGTGCAAGGATAGAAAATCCTAAGTTGGGTGACACAGAGAAAATTGGCCCAAGTCGTACACGAACATGCGAGACAACTGAGCTCGAAATAGTTGATTTCACCACACAAAGAAGGAATCTGCAAAGGTAGAGAATATTTTCCTGAATGTCCTGGGACACATGGGACATGTGTTCCTTGAAAACCCACAATACCCGCAATACAAAGGGAAAGTGGAACGACTGATCCCTGAACTTCAAACGGTCATAACTTTTGACTTAGAATTTTGATTTTCAAAATATTTGACTTTTTTGAAATGACACAACATAATCTACGATTTCTTATTTTTAATGAGGGTAGTGGGTGAAAATAAAATAATCATATCCAGCTCCAAAAATTTAAATGCTCATTCCCATAAAATGTAAGAAATCCCTGACAAACTCAAAATAGCTTCTCACACTCAGAAGACCATAACTTTTGTAATTCTTAATGGATTTTCACAAAATTGGTCTCATTGGAATCATGGCTTTGAGAGTGATGAATATATATATATATGAATTTTTTATGATGATTTAAAGGAAAAATTTCCAGGTTCTGAATAATGATTTTTTAGTGGTTGGAGATGCATTAAATGAAGCATGGGGAGACATTTTTCATTGTTGCAAGTTATGGGACACCATGGGGAGCCTTATGCAAGAAACATACCATTATTCCATGTAATTTATTGCATCTTGAAAAAGGTGGGAATTTAGATTTTGGGATTTCAATCCTCTCTCCTCCAAATTCTATAAATTGGCATATTGGGCTTATTGTAAAAGGAAGATAATTTTGAGTAGAAAAACTACGTCATTTTAGTTTTGTAAAGATAATGAGATACAACTCCTTGCAGTGAAATCCTTTCATGGTGATCTATGCCTTTACTTTGTAATAGATTGAACTGTGCATATCAATGAAGCAATAAATGCAAATTTGTGGATGTATATTCCATTGTTGTGTTTGTTTGAATTCTTCTAGACTCTTCAATATTATTGTGAATATAGTGTGTCTATTTTATGCTCTTGCAGGGATTCATTATCATTGTGTGTGTATGAAATATCATAGTGAATGTAGTTGCTAGACTATGGAGAACTGTTATCACCCCCTCTAGTGTGTACTTCTCTTCCACTTTTCACACATTGGAAAGCTATTCTCATTCTCTCCTTTTTTGTTGTATCACTCCTTTAGTGTAGTTTTTTTTTTCATGCACTCTCTCTCCCTGGTCCCTTGGAAAGTTAGATTAGGATAATATATGTTTTCTTGCATTAGAGTAGATTGTGGCAGGTAGTTTAAGAGCAAGAAAAAACTTTCTTTGGAGGTCTATCTCAAGTAAAAAGTCCCACAACTTGGATATAGTACCCATGTTACCCAGTCACATCGTGAGCTCAAACACACACACTTGTGAAAATTGAAGGGTGTTGTGATTCGGTGATAACAGAAATCACTGAATTAATCAAAGCAAACCAAGCTTATGTGAACCAATGCCAATTTTGAGGCCAAATTTTCTAAGAAATGTATTTTTCAAAAGAACCACATAGGACTTTCAAGGAGATGGAATCACCAAAAGAACGTGATAAGAGGTGGATTTGCTAAACGCAATACAAAGGCATGAGTATGGCATCAAAATGAAAATGAAAATGAGAAGCTATAACACCAAAGGTTAAATATGATTTCCAAAAAAATGATAGAAAGAAGGGGAGAAGGCATGTATATATAATCTAGGGAGAGGGTTAACTACGGGATGTTAGATAACCCTAGTTTACAAAAGTAACCTTGATTACAAGACATTATTTGAATGAGAATAGATTTTATATGAATTGGATTTGATGGAGCAGGGATCATGACTAAAAAAGAAAGGATGTGTTATTGAGTGGGGACATGATGGAAAAGGGTTAGGTGGAATAGTGCATCCCATGTGGATTAATTTTTCACTATTAAATATATGAATGGGGTGTCATATTTTGAATTATTTTTTGGGGTTTATAATTAGTAAGTTCATAGGTGGGGTTCATGATTTGGAGGATTAGGTGTAATAGTGGATGCGATGGGGATGAGTGGGGTGAATGATCTAGATGATTTTGGAGCAATTTCTTGGTATGTCAGGTGACATTATTTAGGCTAATAATATCAATTATGATATAGTCTTACATGGAATCCATTAACACATAATGATGATTAAGGATTGAAGGGGATGAATTAATTACTTAAAGGTAATTGATATTTTTAGGATTTAGTGTAGAGGAAAAGGGAATGAAGAGGGTAATTTTAATAAAGGAGAGAAAAATGTGGGTTGATACCAAAAATTGGTGTCTACATTTTCCCCTTTTATTTGAGTGGTCTGCGATAGCAATCCTTGAGACAAAAACAAAAAGAGTTGGATGAAATCAATTGTCCATAAAAGGGAGAAGGATGGATAAAAGATGACTAAAGGAAAGATGCCCCAGGGAAAAAAGGATTGCAATAACAATGTAAAATATAGTGGTGACTCCAATATCACATCGGTAGAAGATAATTGCGGTCTCAACGGAGACGAACAACAATGTTCTACAAATCAGTGAGTAGGTGAAGATCACTGCAATATGGATATAAACCATGATGACTAATGGGTCATAGGAAAACATAAACATATATGCAAATGAATGTGAAAGGTATGCAAAATCCTTCTTATGAAAGAAATCGAGTGAAAAATCATATATCTATAAAAGGGATGAGGATGAAAATAATGATTCCTCAAGACAAGGCACAATATAGAAGGTGGATATGTAAATCAAATTCTCCAAGGGGATAAATGTAATCATAAATATGGAAACCATGAGTAGATAGGATAGTAAAATTATCCAATAGGGAGGGTAAATATGATTTTGAATACACGTTTCATAAGGAAGGGGATTCATTTTGATTCATGGGCATGGAGGGAAATATTATAACAGGTACTTGCGAGGGAAAAAGTGATAGGTGATGGTTGTAGTGGTATCCTTGAAGAAAAAAATACCATGGGAACAAATTATTAGAAATGGATATGATGATGCCCCTATGCAAGGGCTAACGAGAATAGAAGAGGTGACAAAGTTCTTGAAACAAGGAGAAGTTAATGCTGTAGAGAGGAGAACAAGAATGGGATGTAATGAAATGGATCAGAGGTGGTGCATAAATGGAGAAACATCAGAGTTGATTGTGAATTCTAGGCATGAGGATGTTGATGTGTGTGACTGTCCAGTCATCGTCCACATCACCTAGGTGAGTCATCTCGCCTTGCGAGAGTCATAGGTCTTAGGAAGTCAAATGACAAGTGTCATATTCTGTCATAGAATCTGACATTGTCATTTGCGTCAATGCGTCATAGGAGTTAAATTCCTTATTTGGAATTGTAACTCCTCTTCTAGTGGCATCATATGCGTCATTCAATGTCATATGCGTCAGTGGCATCATTTAGTTCTTTCCATGTTTAGGCATGGGGGTTACACAACACCCCTATTTGTACTTCCATTTTTCGATCTATGAGCATGAACATACCCATTCTTCTTACTTGCAATCTTCTTTCCATTGTTTTGAATCTTGCGTATTGCGTTGGCTTAACGTTAGCATTGGAGTGCAACTTTCTTGTGGTGCATCACTTTTTGACATCGGTTCTCGCGAATCCCTCTTTCATGGTATCAGAGTTGGTTTCAGTAAACGTGCACTCTTCGTTTCTCAGTTGTTTATTACTTCTGGTTTCTTCTCATTTCCTCATGTGCAAGTTTTTTTCGATTATCATTTTGGAATTATTGCTCACCTCGTATTGAGGTTTCAGCAGTTGCAAGTTAAGGTATTTGGTTGGTTTTCTTATCAGCTGAGTTCATATTTGGATATTTCTAGATCTTTGTGGCTGTTGTTTCTTATGTGTTTCTTGCTGGTTGTGTTCATGATTCAGCTGCAGGGTAAAAGAAGAGCTCATTTTTTTGGAGTGGACCTGTGATTACTGGTTGAAATCATTGTTTTTTCTTCACCGGTGTATACTCAGACTTTTCCGATCTTTTTTCCTCCTCGCTGTGGTTCCTTGTTGTCTCAAAATTACCTCTGCCTAGTCTTAACATTTTTTGTGAGCCTGCTGAAAACCTCTCACGTTTTTTGCAAAACCTCTCACGTTTTTTCCTGATCTCTCACGTTTTTGGGAGTCTACTCACGTTTTTTCGAGCCTTGCTGCATTCCCCAGCTTCAACGTTCAACCTTCTATGACTTCCAGGCATTTTTAACCTGTTCCAGGCGTTTTTCTATCCTCTGGCTGCATTTTCAACTGTCCAGGGATTTTTGCACTGTCCTCAGTTATTTTTCTCTCCTTTCCTATGTTTTCCCAGCTTCTCTGGCCATTTTCCCCAGTTTCTCTAGCTGTGGTCAAACTCAGGCGTGTTTTCTCTCCACTACTGGCATTTTTGGACTGGTTTCAAGCGATTTTTTACACTGTTCTGGAGATAATCCTTAAGCTGGCATTTTTTTTGCATGTTACTGCATTTTTTGTACCTGTTGGCATTTTTCCTGCAGGGGACAGTCACTCAGTTATTTATTTTTACCTGCCTTTCATCCCCATGTGGCCTTCTCATCCACTACCAGGTAATATCTCTCTAAAAATACGTTTTTTATTCACTTTTCTTAAAAAAACGTGGTTGCATTATTTTTATCTTATCACTCTTCTAAAAAATGTGTTGTTTCATTACTTTTAAAAGGTATAAGGTAAAAAACATTACATTTTATTGGCATTGTAAGTTTTTTGGCTTGTTTTATTAACCTTCTGTTGAGTGTCCGAAGACGAAGGGTGAGGTCCAGGATTGGCAGGTGGCTAATCCCCCCTCGCAATACAAACAAACCCTATCTCAAATTCCATGCCATTTCCAACGGGCATACATATGACACATTTTTCATGCGTTTAGGGCACTTTTTAATCCGTTTGTAGGCTTATTGGCTTTTTCTCATCAGTTGCGGGGAATTAGTTTTTGTTATAAATTTTGACTCGTTTGCTCAGTTTTGTGCACTTCTTTAGTCAAAGTTACATGTTTTTTCGCACTCTAGATGATGGAATCATTAGTTTTATAAATGCACTAATTTTATAAAAGTGCCGCATTCTTGGGGGGTGTCTTTGTATTGCTTAATTCAACTCATTTTTCCTTGAGCTTTGTTTTATTCCTTTTTTTTGGACTTGTGAGCGCATCCATCATAGTCTTACGACAAAGGGATTCTTTCATGCGATGTGAGATGCTATTTCTCACAAAGCTCTTTCTTCCCCCTCTTGCTTCTCTCTTTCTATGCTTGCTTGTAGTGTCGATCTGTTGGGCCCTACGAACCTTGATTGTTGTCTCCACCATTGCGTGTTATTACGCTAATTGCAAGGTGAGTGACAAACTGGTTCTCAGAACACAGTCGCATCTGGTTGTAATCAACACACTGAATTATAAAGTGCCAAACTCGAGGGGGTGTAATTTTGTTCTGGGGTGGTTTTTTCCTTTCTCTCTCCTTATGCATTCCTTGGTTCTATCTCTTCATTATGGATATCTCTAAAGTACCAGTGCTGACATCTTTTAATTTCTTTGAATGGAAATCTAAAATTATATTGGTTTTGTGAAGTAAAGGGTTATACCGAGTTACCATGGGGTTAGAGACCGAACCTACTGATGAACCTGAAAAATCTAAATGGTTCAACCGTTGTGATGAAGCCTTAGGTCTTATTTGTATGTCTGTCTCTCCCGACTTTCTCTTCCACATCGAAACTTCCTCAACACCCGATCAAGCGTGGAAAATGCTTGATGATATGTTTGGGAAGCAAGATGACATGAGAGTGCATGAGTTGGAGAACGAACTACTAGGGTTAAATCCTAGTGACTTTGAAAACCTACATGCCTTCTTCTCAAAATTTATCTACACTAGAATGCTTCTAAAGGAATGTAAAGTGGATAAGAAAGACACTCAAATTGATCTTGTCGATTCTTTCTAAGTTAGGTCCTAAATACTCTATTTTTGTTTCAACTTTTCACGCCACGAAAGCCGCCTTGGGTAGTACTTGGACTATGCCCTCCTTTGACAATTTTTCGTCCCAACTCATTCGAGAACAGGACAAACTCATTCAAATGGGGACTCTAAAATCTAATTCACATGCCCTTGTGGAGAATAAGGGCAAGAAAAATGAAAAGAAGAAAGAAACTAAGGACCAACCTAAGAAAGAAACCAAGACCAACCAACCCCTAGTTAAGCCCATCACTCATACTTCGACTTCTGAGCCTAAAGCGAAGAAGGAAAAGTATAAATGCTCCTATTGTAAGAATTCTGGCCATGACGAGCAACATTTTTTTTGGAAACAAATTGATCGCTTAACTCATTTACTTGAGAAGAATAAAATAAGTGTTCTTGAATCCGTTAAACAAAATTCTCAGAAAAGTGAGTCTTCTAATGCAAAGGAGACTAAAAATGAAAATAAGAAAGGTAAGGCCCTCGTAGCTAGATTGGCTCCATCATCAACTTGGATTATCTATTTTGGTGCCTCGTACTACATGGCTTCTTCAAAGGTTAAATTTTCTAGCATTGAACCATGTGGCATGTCCCAAATCATGTTGGGTGATGAAACTTATGTGTCAGTTTCCGGTAGTGGATCGGTAGAGATTGAAGGTGGAACATTTAACCAAGTCTTGGGTGTTACCAATCTCTTTACCAATCTCATATCGGTTTATCAAATCACCCACCTTGGTGAAGGAATGCGAGGGGAATTGGGTCCTAACTCGGTGATTATTCGTGAGCTTAACTCTAATTGCACTGTGGCTGAAGGAAAGGAAGATCACTGTTCATGGTTGTATACCTTTTCCCACTTCTCTTCTGATTCGACGCCCAATTCCTTGCTCACTCATGCAAATGAGGTTAGCAAGTTATGGCATGAGCATTTTGGGCATCTAAATTATCGTTACCTTGAACAATTGAGCCAAAACGAAATGGTCAATGGGCTACCCTGAGTTAAGTTTTCTAAGGGTCTTTGTGAGGGTTGTACCCTTGGAAAGCACCCTGAAAAAAGATTTGACAAGGGAAAATCCTGGAGAGCTACTCGTCCCTTGGATCTTGTTCATAGTGACATTTTTGGCCCTTTTCTGTCCCCTTCTTTTACTAGAGCTCTCTATATACTAACCTTCATTGATGACTTTTCGCGTTATACTTGGGTATATTTTCTTAAGCTTAAGTTTGAAGTTTTTGAGCATTTTCAAAACTTTAAGGCTCTTGCTGAGAAACAAGCGGAACGGTCTATCAAGGTTCTTCGAACTGACAATGGAGGTGAGTATGTGAGCAACAGGTTTGAGGATTTCTACACTTCTGAGGGGATTGCTTTGCAGCGTACAGTTGCTTACAGCCCTTCCCAAAATGGAGTTGCAAAAAGAAAGAACCAAACTTTAAAGGAGATGGCTACTTATATGGTTCACTCGAAATCTCTTCCTCCACAGTATTGGGCTGAAGCAGTGAATTGTGCTTGTTATATTCAGAATCGTGTCCCACACAAGGCAGTAAGAGGGATGATACCCTTTAAAGCCTGGTTTGGACACAAGCCTGATGTTGAGCACTTTTGAGTCTTTGAATCCAAGGCTATGGCTCGGATTCCCAAAAATAAACGCAAGGCATTGGATCCACAATCCAAACCTTGTATCTTTGTCGGGTATCCTGATGGCGTGAAGGGATATCGATTGTTGTACCCTACCACCCATGAGCTTTATATTGAGAGGAGTGTGAAGTTTGATGAGTCATCCTTGACTTCAACTTCCATTGAGGTCCTTTTGCCCACTGATTCAGATTTTGACTCTTCAGATGATGATGTTGTTGAGAGAGTTCAACCTCTCCCTGCTCCTCCCAATCCTCAAACTTTTGAGTCTTCTGATTCTGACAGTAGTGATGATGAAGACTATGTCCCTTCTCACTCAAGTGAAGAATCTTCTGACTCAGAGCCTGAGCCTTCGGTTCCTCTTTTGGCCAAGAAACATTTACAAAGTGCTGGAGATTTAGTTGGAGATCCTTTGGATGAGAGACGTACTCGCTCAGACTTCACTGGACCTCACTCCTTCTTCGCCTCTACTTCTGATCCACCATCTTTCCATGAAGCTTCTAGGATTCCTGAGTGGGATTCTGCCATGGATGAGGAGTATTCCTCACTCATAAAGAATGACACTTGGGATCTTACCCTTCTTCTGAAAGGAAGAAAAATTGTTCGGTGTAGGTGGGTATATCGAACAAAGTATGGAGCTGATGGAGAAGTTGAGAAGTATAAAGCGTGACTTATAGCTAAGGGTTTCTCCTAGGTGGCTGGGGTTGATTACTTAGAAACCTTTGCTCTGGTTGTGAAGATGAATTCTATTCGACTGACCCTTGCCATCACTGCCGCTAACAGATGGGAAGTCCACCAGATGGACGTTAAGAGTGCCTTCCTTCATGGGGACCTAGAGGAGGATATCTATATGGAACAACCTCTGGGTTATGTCCATGATCCATCCCTCATTTGTAAATTAAAGAAGTCTCTCTACGGCCTTAAACAAGCCCCTTGGGCTTGGTATGCCAAGATGGACTCCTTTTTACTTGCATCAGGGTTCACTCGGTGTCACTCTGACCCAAATGTGTATATTCTGCAACAGGATGACTCTATGCTTATTCTTGTTCTCTATGTTGATGACTTGTTGATCACCGGTAGCTCTTCCTCTATCATTGATTCTATGAAGATCTCCTTGGCCAATAAGTTCTCCATGTCTGACTTAGGATTGCTTCATTACTTTCTTGGGATCCAGATTTCACAATCTGACTCAGGAATTATGATCTCGCAGCCTAAGTACTCTCTTGATTTGCTTGCTCGGTTTCACATGTCTGATTGCAATTCCTCACCTACTCCTTTTCTTTCTGGGATTAAGTTGGTTTCTGATTGCTCTTCCCCCTTGGTTGATGGTACCCTTTATCGACAGTTGGTGGGAACCTTGATCTACCTTACTCACACTCAGCCAGATCTATCGTATGTCGTCGGGATCATGTCCAGATTTATGTAGGATCCTCATGAGCTGAACTTAAAAGTAGAAAAGTGGATCCTTCACTATGTTTGTGGCACTCACACAGATGGTATTCATTACTTAGGAGGGACTGAGATTGACTTGGTTGGATTTATAGACTCAGATTGGGCCAGTGATCTAGATCATCGGAAGTCTACCTTAGGCTACAGTTTCACTTTTGGTTCAGGTCCTGTCAGTTGGTCCAGCAAGAAACAGAACGCCATTTTCATATCATCGATAGAAGAAGAATAAAGAGGAGAAGTTAACACTGCCACAGAAGCTGTTTGGTTACAGGGTATTATGACAGAGTTTGGCATCCACTTTCAGCGGCCTATCATTATCTACTATGACAACATGAGCACTATCTCAATTTGTATAAATCCCATTCAGCATTAGCAGACGAAGCACATTGAGATTCATATGCAATTCATATGGGATTTGATACATGAAAACATCATCGACATACAGTATGTTCAGACAGCTGACCAGGTTGCAGACATTTTCACCAAGCCCTTCACTAAGGTGAAGTTTCTTCACTTGCGGTCTCTTCTTGGGGTGAGGTCTGCTACAGCCGCCCATCTTCTTCATGCTATATATTCCTCCTTCTTCTCCTCCTCTTCTTTCCAGAAAGATTTTGTTTGTACATGGGCACCTTATCAGGCCTTTAGTTGCCGGGGCCCATTGACACATCTTTCTTAGTTGTCTAGGGGAGTCTTCTTTTTCTGTTCTGGCTTACCTTGACCTCTTCCTCGGCTTCGATGAAGGGGGGTGTTGGTGTGTGTGACTGTTCAATCATCGTCCACATCACCTAGGTGAGTCATCTCGCCTTGCGAGAGTCATAGGTCTTAGGAAGTCAAATGACAAGTGTCAGATTCTATCATAGAATCTGACATTGTCATTTGTGTCAATGCGTCATAAGATTTAAATGCCTTATTTGGAATTTTAAATCATCTTCTAGTGGTATCATATGCGTCAGTGGTGTCATTGAGTTCTTTCCATGTTTAGGCATGGGGGTTACACAACACCCCTATTTGTACTTCCTATTTTTCGATTTATAAGCATGAGCAGACCCATTCTTCTTACTTGCAATCTTATTTCCATTGTTTCGAATCTTGCGTATTGCGTTGGCTTGAAGTTACCATCGGAGTGCAACTTTTTTGTGGTGCATCGCTTTTTGACATCGGTTCTCGTGAATCCCTCTTTTAGAGGATGTGTTGAAGGACGTAATGAGGAAAAAAAAGGGAATTGACGAAAGTAGTAGTTGATTATGAGAAAAGAAAGAAAGGTCAAAGGTGAAGGAGAAAAGGGCATGGAATAGAGTGGATGGAGATGGATGAGGAGAAAAAAAAGGAATGAAATGGGAGGAAGAAGATAAAAAATAAGGATGATATAGGAAAAAGGAAAGGATGAAGTACAAACAAGGAGAAGACAATAAAATGACATAATAGAGGGTAAAATTATGAAAAAGTGAGAGAGTTATTTAAAAATAAAGGCATGAAGGGTGAAGAAGATGAAGGGAGAGAGGTAATGGAAAATTAAAGAGATGATAGAGAAGAGAAAATTGAAGAAACTAGATCATGGTGAGGAAATCCAAGAAAAAGAATATGGAACCAACCACATGGAAATGCATGCGGATGGTGAGATAATAAAAAAAATGGGACAATGTTGAAGAGCTAGGTT
The DNA here is from genome assembly GCA_019776745.2 of Taxus chinensis. NCBI lineage: Eukaryota > Viridiplantae > Streptophyta > Pinopsida > Cupressales > Taxaceae > Taxus > Taxus chinensis. The sequence continues at coordinate 190,860,529 of CM034150.1, read as the reverse complement.
ATCAATGGGGAAGTAAAAAGGAAGAGAAAGGTAAAATGGGGAATAAGATGATACAGAGGAAGTGAAATAAGAAAAGGATCAGAAAGGAGGAGAGGGAAACAGTGAAAATTATGCAGAAGGAAGGGAACCAAAAATGAAGATATTTCGTAAGAGTGAGTAGCATACGGAATGTAAAGAGAAGATGGAGAGGAGGAATGACACAGAATGGAAAAGATACGGAGATGTGTGAGATAAGTAGAATTTGATAAAAAGAAAAAAGAGAGAGGACGTATGATGAAGATAGTAAATAAATTGGCAAGGAAGAAAGGAAGATGGAGAGGTAGTGAAGAAAAAAAGGGAATGGATAAGAGAGGTAATGCTAGCGAGGGGATTTTTGGAGAAATCCACCAATAATGATCGTAGGGAAGGATGACAGGAAAGGTGAGAAGAGGGAAAAAGTAAATGAGGAATGGAAGAGGGAACGCCAATGAAAGGATGTTAGGAGAAGTCTCCTGATAATGATCAAAGGGTATAGAGGAATGCAGGAATGAAGATAAAATAGAGGGGGGAAAAAGGAACAAGGCCATGTAGAATGGGGATGATTGATTTTTAGGATAATTCCACTGATAATTATTAGCATGGAAACAAAATATGACGATGAAAGAATGTTAGGCGAGATCAACAACAATGATGAGTAAACATGGAGGTAGATATGTGGGAGAATTATAAAAGATGGAGTGGAAAGAGTAAATAAATTAGGGATAATGAATTTTCCGAGGATGAAGACGAGGAGAGGATGCTATGAATGAGGATGAATGAGGTAAATATGAAAAAACAAGACATGAAATGAATGGGGAAGAAATCGTTAAGTAATATTACCAAGCAAGGGATGATGAAGATGAAAAGGGGGTAAGTAGGAAGTGGTGTTTGTGAGAATGGAAGAGGAGGTGAGAGGATGTGATGACGGGGAATGAAAAGAAAATGTGGATGGTGAGAATGTGGAGAGGTGGGCTGATGTAAGATGAAAAATCATCCTTAAGAGGGACTATTAAGTAAGATCGCCAGGCCAAAGGAGGAGTTAAGTAAGATCACCAAACTGATAGAGATGATATGGATGGAGAAAGACAACATTGTATTGGGTATAGGTGTGGAATGGTTGGTTGGAGCAAATGATTATGAAGAGAGATGGGAGAAATAAGATGAGGGAAATATGATGGGACATAGAAGGGTCAGATGGAAAACCAACCTTAAGAGGAACTCTTAAGCAATATTTCCATGCGACAGGGATGGTTAAGTAGGATCACCAAGCCAGAGAAGAAGAAGAATGATGAAAATACTGAGCAATGTATACCAAAATGGAACAAGAGATGAAAGGAGGTGATAATAATGTGATAATAAGGAAATAAAGGAGTGTGACATGAGTGGATGTAGGAACATATGCAATGTAGATGGAGATTGGATGGGAAATCCTTAATTGGGATGCCCATGAGGTGAGCTTGATGATGTAAGAGTGTCAAGCGAAAAAGGTGGAGCAGAAAGACATTTGTGGTGGTGATTGTCGTCCAATGAAATATGAAATGGTGGAGAAGATTCTAAAGTTGGAGGATCTAAGCAAGAAGATATAACTTCTAATATTCCCTGGATATATGGATGATTAAGTAAGATTGTCAAGCTGAAAGAAGAAGAGTGAAAAGGGAAAGTTGGGAGGAAAGGATAGGAAGATATACAACGTGGTGAAAGGGGAGATAAAGGTGAGAAGGATGATGTTAGGATAAGTGGTGATGATTTGAAATGAGAAGCAAAGAGAAATGGATAAAAAAATAATTTAATCACAGTGGGGGATAAGAAGTTGTAGGATAACGAACTTGTGTTGGGAAGGATCCTCAAGTAGGATTCACAAAATGCAACAGAAATCAAGTAGAATTTGCAAACTAAAAAGTGTATTTACAAGGGAATTTGTGGATATTATGGATATATATATATATATAGATTTGAAATGGTGTGAAATTTGATGTTATTTTGGTAAAAGATGACCTTGATGAGATAAACAACACATAATCATGATAAGGAGGATGCAGGGAAATCATCCTTCGAACTCGATTGGTGGTAAATAAGTTAAGGGACCACTAAAGGTATTGCACTTGCAGCCAATAATAGGTGTTAACACATAACCAACCATAGTTAGTTATACCAAAATACCATGAGGGAAATATGGATGAAAGATTCTCATAAACCTAATTTTGACATGACAAGGGGGTTTGAGATGTAACTTGTATGTGGGAAGAGGGTTCTCAAAAGGTGGTGTTCCTTATGTCTATACACTAGCTCTGGGAAAGGGAAAGAACAATAGAAGAAAGATGATCAATGTAGGAAGCATTCTAAAAATGTTGATAAAAGGAAGGTTGATCAATGCGGGAAACCTTCCAAATTCCATAATAAAAGAGTAGCAATCATTCGAGTGTATGGTCTACTTTATACATAATACGGATGGAAAGAATAATATATAGAATAACTGTCCTTCGAGGGATCAGTCTATTTCTTGTAATGTTTCCTTTTGACTTTGATTTGCATGCTTTTCTTTTTGTTTTCCTTTTATATTTTTTATTTCTCTATGAACAATTATCCTTCGAGGGACCAGTCTGTTTTTTATAACTTTGATTTTACTTTTCGCATATATGAATTTAAGCTTTACATGGGAGAGATATGGGAATAGTTAAGTAGACCACTTATGAGGGGATAATGAATGTACAAGATACACTCCTAAAGCCTTTGCATGACTGTAATAGGAGAATGAGAGTGTGATCGATGTAATGATCATGGAGTTCTCACCAAAAAGGGAGAACCTATCCATAAGGAAATGCTATGGACAAAGCCATGATTCCCATATTTAAGGTCATAACGAGGAAGTGATGGTAGACCACATAACTCCATATCATTACAGTGACATATGGAAGAGGTTTATGATGGAGGAATGATCTAAGGATATAACTAAGTGCTCATTAGTATATATGCTAATAGTAGAATGGCTACAAGTGTAACTGCATTAAGAGGTTCTGTCTCTAGTTTATCACTAAGGGAGTTCATACATTAAGTTGCTACAGGATGAGATGATAGTTTGTAAAATATTAGATGTGATAGACAAGTGGGAAATAAAACTATGTCCTTAAGGAAGTGAAAAGATGACCACAACGGTGGATTTTGATGAAAATAAATGGTACCCCAAAAGAGACACAAATATGGCCACAATGGTGGAATTTGATAAGGAAATAAAAAAAAGGGTCTCTCAATGGAAGGATAAACATAGCCTCAAAGGAGAACTTGATGAAAGAAATATGGCTCCCCAAACGAGGCACGAATATGGCCACAAATGTGGACTTTGGAATAAATATAGAGTCACAAAACAAGAGACACGTATGACCACAACTATGGACTTAAAATGAAAAACATGATCCCTCAAGTGAGAGAGGAATATGGCCACAAAAATGGGATTTAAAAAGAGATGAAGATTTGAACAAGATTAGTTTAAATTGGAAGGATTTGGATGAGGTAAATAAAACAATGTCACAGATTAAAGTCCCCCAACATTAATGGGGTTGTATGGATGGATAAGAAAAAGATGATAAGGATGAGGGGAGGATGTCCCCCTAGCGATTAGATGCGGATAAGTTAATAAATGTTGAAGGAGTTGTTAGTACAAAATTACAGCACCCTCGAATGGCCTCGGATTTGAGTGGGGCATCCGGTGTGATTTGCATAACATTGGACCATCTCTCAAGCTGTGGGACTTACAAACTTAAGATGAACCTCTAGAGAAGGCTGGTTCCTGCTCCTAAGCGACCTACCACAAGCTATTCTAGTACAGTTAAAATATTTAAGCCTAATCTAACCTTCCAAGGGACCAGGGAGAGAGAGTGCATAAAAAAAAAGTCTACACTAAAACATTAATAGACTAGAGAAGGAGGTTGCTGGTCATGAATCTAAATACCTCAAGTGGAGAGAGGTGAGCAATGGAGAGGATGGATAGATGCATCACAAACCAAATATAGAGTTCACATAGAAGACCACTTCAAACCCATTAAACACAGCTCCAAGAACCTGTAATAGACACCAGAAGTATGCACAGTATACCCTACAATGATGAGAGGTGAGAAGAGACAATGAAATAAGCAAAGGATGGAAAAAATGCATCACGAAACATATTTTATTGCTCCAAGAGTTCACACAATACATCATCAGTGAGCAAGAGGCAAGAAAATTCCATTATAGAGCCATGAGAGGAGGCTTAAGCTCCTCATTTGACCCTAGGGAAGAAAGGGACAGAGGGCAGGAGAGAAAAGAAGACCAACCTTTAGAAATATGCCCCTCCTTTACAATATATAGAAGAAAGAGAGAAGGACAGAGGGAAGAATTTTAATCCTACTTCAACCACCCAAAGATATGCATTTAATTCAAGTACTCAAACCACCCCAAAAGCAGTGAAATTCACCTACAACTATGATGGGTTCCCTGACAGAGTCCATGCCTTCACATGTTGTTCCTTGCTAGGAAAGAAGGTCTATCCTTCATTATGGTGGTAGGTGAGAGACTTGAAAGCCTCGAAATGGCGGATTGAAACATGATGGTGGTAGGTGGGTAGCAGGTGCCGAGAGCTCTTCAAAATGTCCCCTCCCGCTCGATCCTAAGCTTTTGATCGAAATATATGCCCTCCTGAAGGTCGAGAGTTGGGCGCTTAACACGGGGTCACAATATGCGAGAGGGTTTGTTCATACAGGGTCCATGTGGTATCCCCACACCTTTTTGAAGATTCACCCCACTCCTCTCGCTTTTGAAGTTGTGCCTTGTGAGGCACGTGGCACCATCCATGGGCCTACTCTATTTCATTTGCTTCTGTCTAAGCCCCCTCTTGTTGGAGGAGACATTGTGCCTGACCTGAGATACATGGAGGCTTTGCGTATGTTTGGGACCTATCCATCGGGTATCACTTTTGAAGTTGTGTCGAGCCAACACATAGCTCCTTCTGCTACTTTTTCAATGGCTGGTGAGACCCTTTTCAAACCTGGGGCATGTGGTGTGTTGGTGTTCTTTTAGGGACCTGCCCCTGGATTGTAACTTTGAAGATGTGCCGAGATGACACGTGGAGGATTCTGCCAGCCTAACCCAATCTTGGACTTTTCAACGGCTAGTGTCTCTTTTTGGACCTTGGACACATGGAGGGTTGGTGCTAGTTCAGGGTCCCTCTTTCTGCCGTGCCTTTGAATTTGCAATGAGATGACATGTGGAGGCTTCCGCTAGTTCTGGCTTTTTAATGGCTGGCTCTGTCTCCTTTTTTACTCTGACCACATGGCAAGCTGGCGCTTGTCCATAGACCCTATTTGGAATTGTCCTTAGGAAGTATGCCAATTGGACACATGGAGGCTTCCGCTTCCATGAGACTTTTTAATTGCTGAATTTGTCTCTTGTTCAGACTTGGGACACGTGTAAGCTTCGCGCTCATTTAGGGACTATCCCTTGGGTCTCACTTCTGAAGTTGTGTCGATGGGGTAAATAGAGGCTTCCATCGACCCTCTTATACTTAGTCCATTAAACAGAAGGCTCTGTCCCTTTTCCACCCATTTAGGAGCAACTCGTTGGACCTTAGACATGTGGAAGCTCCACGCACATTTGGAGACCCTGTTTGGACCTGACCTCTAGAGGTGCGTTGTTGAGACACGTGGTGGGATGACACTTTTTGGGGACTACATTTTAGTCTTGACCTTTGCAAATGTGCTGAGATGACGCATGGAGGCTTATGTCAATCTGTTGCTTGGTCCCGAGTTGACTCGTATGTGAAGTCTTAAAACTTTGAGCCTTCTCTCCTTTTCTTTCCTGTTGAGCCTCTGATCTCCTTTGACGTTGTTGGACTCATTTGTCGACCCTGATCCTCCATTGTCAAGTTTGGAATGTGGGCTTGCATGACTGAACCGAACCTTCCAATATAATTCTGTGTGGGGTCATATTTGACCAATTTTTCTAGGGGGCGAAATTGGGATAATAGGATTTTAGATAGGATTGTTTTAGATTTTGATTGAATAAACAGTCAAAGACCACAAGGGTGATTTTGAAGATAATCATTATTGACGAACAATGAAATACCTTCCTTAGAAGGAATGTCATGTGCAAGAGGGATGTTAAAGGATGATGTGGATGAAGGAATCGTGGGAAACGCAACATATGGGATAAAAAATGGATTAGATGTAGATGGAGAAGGATGTTCACCCTAAGTGATGAAATTGTCTTTCTCAATAAGGTTATGGATGATTTTTCGAAAGGCCTTACAATGTTCGATGTAATGGCCTAGGGTACGATGATAAATGAAAATGCAATTGGGATTGAACAATGATGGATTTGGAATATAGGGATTAAAATATTTAATGGGAGGAAGCGTGATGACAGATATTTGAAGTAAATTTCAAAAAAAAAATTATGGGGTCCCATCAAAGTGTCACGGGAAAGGAAACTTTTGTGGGTTTTTCTAGAATATTTTAGCATGGGTGGATAAATTATGTGTTTTGGAGGACAAATAAAATTTCATTAGAGGATAGGATGGTTGGATTGGGAGGATGAACATTGTATGGGTAGATTATATGTCTTGGATGAAAAATCAAATTTGACTGGAGGATTGGATTGTTTGGGTGTAGATTTATCATTACGAGATGTTGTAGATAAAAGGGCTGGTCCTAAAATAGATGTTGCAACATTGGATTGTTGAAACGAGCGAAGACCTAAATTTTTACAATGATACGTAGGAGATTTTTGGGGCTGTTTACCATGAGCCTTAGACTTTGATCTAGAAGATTTACCCTTGGTAGGTATGATAATAACCTCAACTGGAGGATCTAACGGTGGTGGTGTTGTTATTGATGGAGAAAGCATCCTAAAACAGGAAGATGATATTAATGGAGAAATAAGTGTTTATATGATGTGATTAATGAGATCTATGTGATATGTGGATTGTTCAGGTTTTGGCATGGAAAAAGTTGATTTTGTAGAGGGAGAATGTAAACCATATTTATTTGACTTAGGTGGGGGTGTTTGTTCAATAGATTTTTTAAAGGGTATCTTTGATAGGGTTACAGATCGAGAGGATTTGGTTGTTTTGATAGAAGGATTAAGTAAAGAGTATTGGGATAGAACGGGTGATGTGGCCATAGGAAAGGATATAGGTAAAGATTTCAAGGTAGGGATAGGTGGATTTGTTGATATGATAGATGTAGGGGTAGTTTGGATAGATAGGGATGTAGGAATATTTGGGATATTTGTAGATGTGAGTGATGTGGTGATGGGCATGTTCGATGTAGATTTGGTTAATGGGTTGAATATGATATGGTGGGAGACGAGAGGTGTAGATGAAGTGATATGTAGACTTGAAGACAATGTGGATGTGGTTAAGGTAGCTGGTGTGATTGGTATGGAATAAAGTGCAGAAAGAGAAACTGGGATTAACTCTAAGGATGGGATAATAAGTGAAGGTGTAATGAATGTAGGTGAGGTATTCAAATCTACTGAAGGGGATGTGGTAACCGATGGAGTAGACATGATAGGTAATGATGTAGGTATAGGATTAATGTCTGGTGTAGAAGTAGTTGAGAATGGTAGATTTAATTTTTTTTTGAATGGGGTTGATATTCTAGGTGGGGTTGTACAGGTACATGTCATAGAAATGAGTTTAGTTGGGATGGTTGTGAGTATTCTAGGTGTAGTAATAGGTGTGTTTGATGAAAATGTGGGTGAAGGCATCAATGTGAGAGTTTTAGCGATAGGTTTGGTTAAGGGGTTGAATATGATATGCTGGGAGATGAAAGGTGTAGACGAAGTGATATGTATACTCAAATCCAATGTGGATGTGGTTAAGGTAGCTGGATTTATCATTATGGAAGAAATTGTAGAAGGAGAAACTGGGATTAACTCTAAGGATGGGATAATTGGTGAAGGTGGAATGAATGTAGGTAAGGTAGTCAAATCTACTGAAAGGGATGTGGTGACCGATGGAGTAGACATGATAGCTAATGGCATAGGTATAGGATTAATGTTTGGTGTAGAAGTAGTTGAGAATGGTAGATTCAGAAATGTTTCAAATGGGGTTTATATTGTAGGTGGGATTGTAAATGTACATGTGGTAGAAATGAGTTTAGTTAGGATGGTTGTGTGTAATGTAGGTGTAGTAATAGGTGTGTTTGATGTAAATGTGGGTGAAGGCATAGATGTGAAAGTTTTAGGGATAGGTGTGGGTGTTAAGGATGAATAGGGTGTGATATATTGGGGCATGATCAAAGCAGGTAAAGTAGATGGTATATTACAATTTGATGCAGATGTGGTAAGGGTAGAAGAAGGTGTAGGTTCAAGACAAGTAGTAAAAGTTGATATAGGTGTGATAGTTGTGCATGCCACAGGTTCCACATAAGGAGTAAGCATAATGTATAAGGTAGGAACATGGAGATTTGGTGATAAGATGAGATCTTGATTTACGGTGTCAATCACGTAAGCATTTGATAGTTGAGATGTAAAAGGGGTAGTTTGATTAATTGATGGTTGATTAGAAAAAGGTTGAGTAATTCTGTCAAAGGGTAGGTTAGATGAAGTGGTGGAGATATCCAATTAGATATCCCCTTGATTTACGAGTTGTTGGATACGATCTTTGAAAGAACGAAATTTCTCAATGTCATGACCTTTGACCTGATGATATTTACAATAGTGGGATTCATGATACCAAATAGGCCTGGGTTGTGAGTTGTCCACAGGTCGTATGGGAGGAAGTTAGATGGATTTTACGACCATCAACTTATCAAATATGGAGCTATAGTATTCTCCAAACGGGGTATAGTTGGCTATTGATTGAGGCCATGTGTTGGATGTAGATACAAATGAGGGCTTAATGACCATGGCATTGGCTGCACCTTTATTTTGTCGTTATGTGTGGATGGTTCAGTAGATTCAATCTTAGGTTTGGTCGATTTGAGTTTAAGATGACCCTGCTCAATGGCATGGGTTTCGAGTTTGCAAGACATGGTAAAGACTTCGTCAAACATTCGGGATGATTGGATTTTTAAGGTAGATGATATATGTTTTGCACATGATCGTGAGAAGATTTTGATGAGCTCATTTTGTGGAAGAGAGAAGGATAGTTGGTTTATAACACCAATCCATCATGAGACGTAGTCAGTGATGGGGTCTTCATCAAACTATCAGATGGTGTATAGGTCAGTGACAGTGGTTTTACGTGCAATATTGATCTAAAAGTGTTTTAAGACAAATTACACAAGTTGGAAAAAAGAGAATACAAAATATTGCGGGATACTTTTATACGAGTCCAACATGGGATAAGACAAAGACATGGGGAAAATGTGAAATAGTAGATCATGATCATGTGAAATAAGACCACACGCATGTTTAAATGCGTGGAGATGCTGTTGGGGATCTTCCTTGTTGAATTTAATAAACTGGGGAAGTAACTAATGAGGAGGGTAGGGTTTGATTGGAACATACGGATGAAGCGGTTCGTTACATATTTGTTCTTAGGATATTGCATCTTCGGGTGCCAAGGTAGTAGCTTCTAGATTAGCCAGCCTATTCATAAGAGCGTGAATAAGATCATTCGATGTGATGTTAGGTTGAGATTGGATTGGTTGTGTGGTTTGAAATGTGGCTTGATGAGGCAAATAATATGTTTGTTGATGTGTGGGTATGTGGGGAATAGTTTGATAAGGTGGTTGATAAACTTGTCGGTGGGATGTTTGCAGAATCGTTTGATGAGGATTAATATATGTCATTGGTTAAGATGGGATATGTTGCTACAATGGTTGGTGTTGAGAAATAGGGACATGATGTGACCGTTGAATTTGGGTAGGTTGTTGTGGTAAATGAGAAGTGGGGATATGGGTGTTACGAGATTGAGATGGCTGGGGCATACGATGGGTATAAACGTAGGTATTAAGAGGTTGAGATTGTTTGATGGGTATACTAGGAGCGGATGAAATAAAAGTGAAAAAAAGGGATGTGGGTGGAATGTGATGCACCGGTTTAGGAGATTGACAGGATTGAGAGATTATGGGAGGTTTACGTAATATGAAATCATATATGGGGTTAGGAGGTGGTCCAAGCGTTTCTAAAGGAGCCGGAGATGGTGGTGTGGTTGTTTTAGAAAGATTGGATTCATGAGCGATAAGAGGATTGCTTTTATGACATGAATGATTGTGGATGACATGGTCCTCATGAAGTGGGTTCATAGAGACAAGGGGTTGGGTAACTGAAGGCATAGTTTCAAGTTTAGAATCTTGTTAGGATATGTCAATAAGGGCAATGGCATCATTGGATGGAGCGGATTGCTGTTTTATTTTGATTTGAGAGAGAGTGACAATAAACGTGAAATAAATACACATTTCTTTATAAATTTTACTAACAAACAAATCAAGCTAGATTTTTTAATCATCATGATTAATTTAGAAGATGTGAACAGAAAAGTGGGTAAAATGTTTTTCTAGAGAATGGTATTTTGAGGTTGGTTTCAGATAGTTTTGGCTAGGGAGATGTCTGAGATAGTTTCTGTTGGGTGTTCAAGTCCTAATCAGTTAACCAGTTGAGAGGAGTGTAATGATGTGTTGATTTTATTTGTGCATCTAGATTGTGTGTTATCAGTGAAATGCAAAAATTTAAACCCCTAGTTAAACTATCTAATCAGGAAGGATGTACGGGGTTCGTTTTAGACCAAATTTGAAATGTGAAATTTGATGTAGACAGTTAACTAGAAAAGACAATTATAATGTAGAAAAGAGAAAATAACGAGAAACAAGGAAATCTAGAGAACACTTTCCCCCTTATTTGATTGCACTTGATGATGATGTATTTGGAAGCGACAATCAGTGCCCACGAATGTTTGGGTACCCTAAAATTACATCGTTTTTAATTGTGGATGAGGTCGGTGGAAGTGTTTTGTGCGATGTGTTTGATTTAAATATTAGTCTTTAACAACATTATTTTGTAGTCGCAATGTTGTGGAGGTCACCTGTAAAAACAAATAAATCGATTAGTGAGAGATACAATTAGAAAAGAAAAATGTCCAACGTAGAAAAAGAAAGAATTTAATCAATAATATAAAACAAACTACCCAAGATAAATGATATACAAGAAAAGAAAACAAACAAAATTAATCAAGTGAGAGATGAAATGAGTTATATAGATATAGACAAATAGAGCGAATAAAACTAATGAAACAAATAACAAGATAAAAACAAGAAACAAAAAACTCAATCGATAGACAAGAAATGAAGGAAGACAACAAAACAATAAACGACACGATAAATGAGAAAATAAACCCAAAAAAAATGGGGGAAACAAAATTAAAAACAATGCATGAAACTATCGAAGGAGAACGGAGATAAAAATGGAAGAAAGAAGAAGAAAAAGGGTGAAAGAAGAAACGTGTTAGTGACACTAAAACTATTAAGATGGGAAAGTAGAAATATAAAACTGAGAAACCATATATGATTAAGTGGTGAAATTATAAATGTATCTGTTGTGGATGACTTGTGGGAAAGGTGACCGGTATGGGCTGTTGGAAAGGCGAATAATGTCTAATCACCACGTTGCAAGGACGATCAGCTGGCAATACATAAGTCGATCGACAGGTGCCGGGAATGACTAGTAGGGGGAGGGATCTACCTATCCCTCACGCACGTTCGCGGGGGGAATATTTAATAAAAAAGACTCAAAACTTTGAGTAACCAATGCTGTGGCTGAGTGGTGGGCCTCCTGCCTTGTATTTTGCAGGTCGCAGATTCGAATCCGCCTATCTCTCTGCAAACGTGCGTGAGAGATAGGACGTGATTGGAGAGGGAATTGACGTGGGATGGTGTGGACGGAAAGGGAGGTATGAGGATGAGCTAAGGAGGTGGCGGCGGGTCATACTGTACATGGACAATGTTTTTTCACATGTACGATGAGAATCACAAGAAATCTAAACGAGAAATATATAATTGGCTATGGTGTTGCGAACTCAATGCAGTGGACAGGATTGTAAAGCAATTTCTCTAAAGGCACTGTACAGGCATGAAATTGGACTTCAATACTAAAAGACATCGTTTATAACAGACTGTTTATAACTGTGTTCTAAAGAATTGGAATCCAGTTGCTATAAAGAGGCTGCACAGTCACTATCGACAAAGCTTGCGTGAACTTGAGACTGCGCTGGACACAGTTGGAAGAATCAAGCATCCGAGTACAGCGAGCGTGCATGGATATCCACTTTTCTCTACGTGGGAAGTCGTGGTCGAGCCACTGCCCACAAAGCTTACGTGAATTTGAAACTTTGGAAGGAAACGCAGGCGGTTTCCGATGATATTTTTGCGCTCTTCATCAGTGAGGAAGTCGAGCTGTTATACACGAAAATTTGTGTCGCTTATAAAATCTTTTCCGGTTATTCACACTTTGCTAACGTTCCCCCCCGAGGGGAGGTCTGCGACGTCAATGGCGTCTTGGTGGAGGACGAGATGTTTAAGTTGACTATGAAAGGGAGGAAATTGGCGGTAGAGATGGAGAGCGTGATGACTCCAACGCCAGCGTTTTCTTCCGTTGTGCAGTTCAAGCAAGATCCCGTGCGGATCCTGGACGCCTTGCTGCCGCTCTACTTCAACAGCCAAATTTTCTGTGTGTTTAAGGATTTTCTTGTCAGCGAGCTTGCTGCTCGTATGAACGGCTTTACCAGCGTCAACGATAATGCCAAGGAAGTCGCTTTCTATTTCTTATAATAGAGGCAGGCAGACAAAGATCATGAGGGAAATTGCTCGGCCGGTGGATAGGAGAGGGGACACGGTTGGAAGGTGGAGTATGGACGGGTGGCGAGATGACTAGCGGAGGCTTCTTATCAAGATAACAATCTCGTGGGAGGTTAGATTTAGGACAGAGTGAGGGATGGTAGAGTGGCCAGAGAGAGAGGTATTGAGAACGGAGAGGTGAGGACGAGAGGGCGTTGATAGCTCGCGTGTAGGAAAGGGATGTAAGAGTCGAATGACCGAGTGGCCGAGGAGAGGGAGAAGGGAGCGGGATGGTACGTAGGGAGTTGTTAGGATGAATAATAATTTTTATTTTTTTAAAATTTAATTTAATTTAATTATTATTATTTTATTTTTTAAAATTATTATTATTATTATTATTAATTTAATAACAAGAGAATCTTATACCAATTATAAACAACTAAATAGTAAACATGTGGAAAAACAACAAAATGACTTACCTCGACAACGACATAAACGACTGACTACACTAAACTGATAGGAAAAAAATAAAATACTAATGTTGTACATGAAATTTCTTTCTCGTGTGGGTGAATGTGCCAATACTGGAAGCCACGAACAACCTCGAAGTATGGGGGACTTAAGGTGCCTCGGATGTGCATGTAGATATGTGGGTACCAAGAAGCAAAATGTGATAATGTTTGCAAAACTAAAACAAATACAATTAGATAACAATATGCGGGGGTTTCCTGGACAATGCATGTTCCAAGAAGTTGTCAACTTCCTTGGAGGATGTCAACCCCCATGTCTAGAAAGATAGAAATGAATGATGAGCAGTAGGTAACATGGATTACATACAAAAATCGATATATGTCAGAAAATGAAAATATTGATAAAGAAATCACTTAGAGAGAGAGAGAATTACATTTTTTCAAGCCTATTTATAGTGTTTATATATAGGAATATTGTGGCACAATGAGAATTTGAGGAAGATTGACAAGAATGAAACTATGACATATGTTTCAAGCCTATTTATAGTATTTATATATAGGAATATTGTGGCTCAATGAGAAGTTGATGAACATTGAAAAGAATCAAACTAACTCCTTTATATGTCTTTGAATTAGAAGAGAGCTACAGTTAATGAAGAAATAAATTATATCCATTTACATATATTTGATAAAAATAATATGAAAATAGATAATTGACAGATACATATATTCTAGGTGTTATAATTGAGATTAATCCCTAATAAGTGTAGGTCAAAATTAGCCATAGAGGGCAGAAACACCTAAATATTTATTCCGAGTTCAAGAAAACTGAGCTTGCACTAACTTTCACTCTTCCATATTTTACAAGTAGCTCAATGAAAATCCACAAAAGTGATTTCTACACTCTTATTATTTTATTTATCTTCTATATGTTGAGATATGGTGAAATCACTACAAACTTTACGATTACTTTACTTTATCATCTTTAGAGAGCTTGTATTTATGTGAATATGATCAAAACATGATCTAGGATATGTAGATTCACTATTATTTCTATATTTGATTCCTTATTCATATATACACATAATATGTATCTTAATTATATTAAAACCTATTTTTGATATTACATTTTGGTGAATTCATTTTTTTAACACAATAACCTAACACTTTACACCTCATCATTAGGGTTTACATTTTATTTCACTTAGGTTTTTAATTTAAAATATAGTTTCATGATAATACACCTATTTATATTAGGTTTTTTTTATAATATAATATATCTTACTAACCATTTATTCCCTAACCCATTATTTCCCCACCTAAATTTGGCTTATTAGTTGAACTTATGGATGCCAAAAGTGAATATCATTGTTAAGAAAACTTATAGGAGCAACCCACACCTACAATAGATAATGAATGTAGGCAAGAGTAAAATAAAATTTATATACATAACGAAATATAGGGTGTGTCCATGAAAATGGGGACCCAAAAATCGCTAAAAAATTTACGTTTTGACCATTTTTCACATAATGTGTTTGCATTATGACTAAGTCATTTTATATTGCAATGGTGTTATAAAATTACCAAGTTATATCATAATCACATTATAATGTGCTAACAATAAATTAGTAGTGTATTATTACTGTTAAAAATATAAGATACTTGAATGCAATCAAGAGATTTCATTTTTTTGGAATTTTTTTTTGAGAAAATAACCTGAGGGGGCTCTATATAGCTAAATCCTTACATGAAAAATAAATCAGTGATGAAAGAGAGTACACTAGGTATGTTTTGACTAAGTTTAGGGTAGTTTTAGTGATTTAACCTCTTTTTCTTTCATTGTTCCTAATTCATGTAACTTTTTATTTTCATTGGATCCAATGTATTCACCTGAAAAACTGTGTCTTGTTGACCGGGTTGAAAAAAACATACCTTAAAGACCTCCTTCAATTCCAACACATTCTCCTAATACCAAAAAAAACCTTGTAGGGGAGATTCAAAATAACAAAACTCAAATTCAATGTTTAATATAAACCCTAAGATACCCAAATGCCACAAGTATCCATTGCCAAAATATTGCATTCTCATTGGAGTCATAATATCTAATAATGATAATGTAATTGGTTAAATAAACACGCGGGGAGATAAAAAAACTAGATTTCAAAAATTTTACATCATCAAAATGTAAGAAAAAATATTACGAAGACAAGTTGTGTGCTTTATTTACTGACCCTAAAAACAATGCACCCTTACTATTCATCTGGAGAAGGTTCCTGATGCATTGGTGTAACCATGAGGAGATAAAAAAATTGGATTGATGGTGGATGGTTTTGCAAAAACCTCTTTATAATGATTTTGAGGTATAATGGTATTTCTTGAGGAAAATATATATTAAGTTCATCCTCACCACGATTGTTTGTTAGAAAATATCATCATCGCTGATATTCTACAATGTCTCACCTTTGGTATTTACCAACAAGAAATTTAATATGAATTTAAACACAATTTAGCATATATGTTTCATACTAAATTTTATAGTTAACAATATTGATTCATTATGAATGAAAATTAATGAATAATGTGCATTTTATAGTATTTTATGGTCAAAAAACACATAGTATCTCACATTCCACTTCCTCAAATTTATTTGTAGACCTACGACAACTCATCTATTCTAAATTTGTAATAAATTAATAAATATTTAGATATTAATTTTTTTTCATATGCATAAGTTATCTTAAAATCACAATTTTATGTTAAATAGGTGGATGTTTGACCTTCTCCATCTAAGAATGTTGGTAAGATGATGCATGTTGGGGAATTTAACAATGTGTTTTTTAGTATTTGTAATCATCATTTATGAAGATAATTATCTATATTTAATGTATGCAAATTTTGTTATGTAACTTGTATGTGTGTATGTTTCATTATTTTGGCTAGGTAACCTTATTATTTTTTTCAATTGATGACATCATTAGAGTCTCATCCCAATATTCAATTATCATTAGATATTGGAGTTTTAATGGGAATACATTTTTTTCTCTTGCATAGGTATGAGCTAGTAATGTCAATTTCATAATGAAGTTCTTGTATTTAATAAAACCGTTTAGTGTAAATAAATTACATGAACAATAATATAATAATTTTCTTCTTCATGGTTTCCATAAGAGGATGAGGTGAGAAATCCATTTTTTGTAGCTTCCAATGATGTTAATGCACCTAAGGCTACTGCCCACATGGTTGATGCTGAGAGGAAAAGGATTTATTAAGAGGAATTATGAGATTGTGGTAAGTATATATTTGTAGCTAATGTAATTTTATATGCCATTATTTATATACTAATGTTTATATTATTTATTTGTATGAATAGATAGATCTAGAATCATCATTTTGATGTAGGAGGTATGATCAATAGAAGGGAAATCCCAGTTATGAGATTGTTTCTTCATCTTCATAGATAGCCAAGAAATCCATATTGTTTGATGATAAAGACTATATTTAATATATAGGAATTTTATTGTATTCCTCCATAGAATGTACAAATATATTGTAATTTGTTGGCATATCTCACTGCATTCCTATGTGGCTTAGTTTAGACATTCATTTAATTGAAATTTTTAATGCTATCATGGCTTTTAGAAATCAATATAGTATACGATACATAAAAATTTCTTTCAAAAAACATATATTGGATACAAAATATTTATATGTATAGGTGGACTAATACGATTCTATATCTATGTGTTTTACTAATTTTAAATGTCCAATTATGTTTTGAAAATGGGTATTAAAATATATACAATTAACATACAATTTAGACACTATTATAAGAATTCAATGTCGTCAATTATAAGCATATAATGCCAACATAAATTCCATCAACTTCTTGGAGTCTCAATTTCATTCTCATAACACTATGTAGAGGTTGTTTTCTATAAGATGTTTTATACATTATCCATACAAAACACAACCCAAATAAACTATAACACACAGTTTCATGTAATACATACCTACATTTCCTGAGAGAGAGAGGGAAAGGGAGAGAGAGGAGGGAAGGAGAGAGTGAGAGGGGAGAGGGAGAGGGAAAGGAAGGGAGAGAGGGAAAGAGGAGGGAAGAGAGAGAAAATATGAAGGGGTAGGGAAGATATAGAATGAAAGAGAGAGGAGGGAATATTGACAATGAGAGTGATAAAGAGAGAGAGAAAGCGGGAGGGAGAGGGAGATAGAGAGAAAGGAGGAAATAGTGAGAGGGATAGGGATAAAGATAAAGAGGAGGGAAGAGAAAATGAGAGGGGGGGAGAGGGAGAGAGGAGGGAAGAGAGTGTGAGACCGATAGAGAATACAAAGAAGAGAGAGAGTGAGAGAGATATGAGTGAAGAGGGAACAACAATGAGAGAGAGAAGGGAAGATAAATAATGAAAGAGATATAGGAGGGAAAAGAGAGAAAGAGGGAGAAAGGTAAAGTGAGTGATATATGAGGGAAGAGAAAGAGAAAGGAAGGGAGATAGAGGGAGGGAGGGAGAGAGAGGGGATATGAGAAGCATCAAACATTGGTTCTTCATCTTTTTGGTGAGCTAATAGAATTGAAAGGTTCAATCATACCCCATAGTTTTGATATATAGGCATTTTTTCTATGCCTTCGTGGTCTGTAGGAATATATTATATGCCAATATGAACTTGTTTAGACATTCATTTGTTTCAAATTATGTATTCCATCATGGATTTTAGAAATCAATATAATATATGAGAAAAAATGCTTTAAAAATTGTATAGTGGATTAAGAAATCTTTATATATAGAAGTGGAATAATATGTATGTTATGGTACCATGTATTAATAATTGTGTAATTTTTTACTATGTTTTGAACATGGATATTAAAATATATACAATTAACATTCAATCTAGGCATTATTATAATAATTAAATATAATCAATTCAAATCATATAATTCTAGTGCCAAATCCATCTAGTTCTTGGAATGTCAATATCATTGTCACAAAATTATGTATAGGTGGTTTGTTAAAAGAGGTTTTATACATTCTCTATTATAAACACAATCTCCAATAAACTATAACACACACTTTCATGTAATGGATACACATACTATTTAGGAGGGAGAAAGAGAGAGGGAGGGATATAGAGTGTGAGATAAAGAGAGAGGAGGGAAGAGATAGTGAGAGAATGATAAATAAATAGTTGAAGAAAGTGTGTGAGAGGGACAAAGAGTGAAGAATAGAGAGTAGGGAAGAGAAAGAAAGTTAGATTGAGAGAGATGAGGGAAGAAATAATGAAAGATATGATGAAATACATAACAAGAGTGAGAGAGAGAGAGAGAGAGAGAGAGAGAGAGAGAGAGAGAGAGAGAGAGAGAGAGAGAGAGAGAGAGAGAGATTGGGGAAGAGAGTGCAAGAGGACGATGAAACAAAGAGAAATAGAGAGGGAACATAAGAATAATTAAGAGAAAGTGATAGAGAGAGATAGCGTTAGAGAGAGGAGGGGAGAGAGACCGAGAGGGGGAGAGAGAGGAGGGAAGGGACAAAATGAGATAGAGAGAAGGAGATATAGAGAGATGTTGAAGAGATAAGTAGATTGATAAAGAGAGGGAGAGAGAGCGATGAGGGAAGAATGTGTGAGAGAGGAGGGAAGAGAGAGAGGGAGGAAAGAGAGAACTGGTAACAAAGAGAAAGAGAGGAGAAAGAGTGAGAGAGAGAGAAGGGAACAGAGAGAGAGAGATAGAATGGAAGAGAGAATGAGAAAAAGGAAAGAATAAATAACTAGAGTGAGATAGATATAGTGAGAGAGAGGAGGGAAGAGAGAGGGAGAGTGGAGATATGAAGATAGAGAATGAGGGAGGGATAGCGAGAGAGAGGAGGGATGAGGTAGTGAGAGAGAGAAAAAAAAGACTGAGAGAGAAGGGAAGAGAGAGTTGAGAGAGTGTGAGAGAGGAGGGAAGAAATACCAAGAGAGAGGAGATAAGGGAGATTAGGAGAGAGAAAAGTGAAGAGATAGTTAATATATAGAACAGAGTGAGAGCATGAGAGAGATCAAGAGAGAGGATGATATAAGGTAAGAGAGAAAGAGTGAGAGAGAGAGAGTAAGAGAGAGGATGGAAGATATAACAAGAGAGGGGGTGAAAAAATGGAAGAGAGAGAAAGAGAGAGGAGGGAAGAGTGAACAAGATAAAGGAGGTAAGAGAAAATGAGAGAGATAAAGAGGGAGAGGGAGATAGAGAGGTGGGAAGAGAGTCATATTAAGAGTGAGAGAATATGGAAGAAATGGTGAGAGAAAGAGAGAGAAAGAAATAGGAAAATGGGGTTAGGGACGGATACAAGGTTAAAGAGAGAATGAGAGAGATAACATGGAAGAGAGAGTGAGAGAGAGGAGGGAATAGAAAGTGAGAGTGAAAGAGGGGGAGGGAGAGACCAATAATACAATATCAATAAATCATAGTCAACCTACTTACACCTTTATTTACTTATGCTTTGATACAAAACTCTAGGTTAGTTATACTCTAAAAAAAACTTCTTTAGCCATTATTAAATAAATAATTTTACAAAGCAGGAATAATCTTCATATATTATACCATAAAAAACTATAAAAATTACATGGAATAAGGAATATACCTGAATAAGTTGTTATCTTTTGAAAGTGCACCCTGTAGAGAGATGGTTGCAGGTGTCCTAAGCTTTCTCTGGATATCTCTCTTTCATAGATACAATGGAAACACCTCAGGTCTGTGGGTATACCTATTGTCGAGGTGAGTCTTTGGTATCAAGGTCGGTTCCTTCTCGACATATCCTGAACTAATTTTTTGGGGTTTTGAGGGAAATAAGTTGACTGTAACTAAAATTTAAACTGGGGTGATACACCAAACTTGTTGAGGGCTTTGACTAAGTATGTGCATCCATAAAATTGAGAATGAATTTTGGATGCACAAAACAATGGTTTTCAATAGAATATTAAGGCAAAACACTTATGTATTGAGGGATAAATTCACAATGATACAAAATAATATAAACATGCACACTAAGATTATGCAGAAAATACCAAATTTGCAGCAAAGGTAGAGATGATTAATTAGGGAATTTGATATTCAAAAGAACTAATGAAGATATACACACCACTGCAAATTTATTGGAAAGGAAAAATATCAATTCTCATTCAGAGGGCAATAACTAGCAGAAATATCGCTTCGACACTCTTATGTCCAAAAAGTCCTCCTTTGTGCTTTGCCATTGCACAAAATATATAGCAAGATTATTCATCCCAACCCATCCTAAAAACAGGCTAACATTTTGTACCCGCCCATGCATGGTAATTTTACCCCTTTATCATGAATGAGTAAAGGAATGAACAATAAGACATGCTGATTACAATGAGGCATTAATAGCCTTAGTTTACAAAAATACAATTTCAGTCAAAGTGTAGTTGACTGTAATCTATTTTTGATAAAAGTTGGATGAATAATTTATCTAATAATAAAATTCTTGCTTGTTGTGCAAGTCTTCTCCAATGTGCATGCAATCTTTGTCTTCTAGCTGATTTGATGTGACATCTTTCCATTTGATCCACTTGTAATTACATAAATTTGGCACCTTTAATTCTGCCCCCTTGGATGCACATACAAAAATAATATCCTTGTTGTAGTGAAAAAGATAATTTTCTTTTTCTTGTAATACTTTAGTAAAACAATTCACCCAATGTGGGGACCACCTGCAGGCATGTGCATAGAAAATAATACCTTTATTTTGATGAAAAAAAGGTAATTAGCATTTCAAAAAGGTCTTTTTGATCTCTGATGTTGACATCTATGCACTTCTTTGTTGTTCTATCTTTCTATGTGGACACATGTAAAATTCAATCCTTCTAACAAGCAAAATCAATGATTTTACTCCATGTACTTAACAAAATAATTTTCCCTCACTGTGGGGACCATCTGTGCAAATGTGTAATATGCATCAACTTTTGATTATTTGTAGTTATTGTGGGGCCATAATATTGCTTGACTTGTACGGTTCCTAGGAAGTTGAGGTAGTTTGATTTGAATTAAGGTAATGTGACCAAGGGGATATTTTTCCCCCCTTCATGTAATTCATGATAACATATACTTTGGATACCGAATTTTAATCCTTGGCGACATATACTATAGTTTTGAGTCCTCGGTGATTAACTCATTTGATTCGATCATTATTAGTCAGTCATTTTGATTTTGTTGCACTAAGGTTTTAGATCACTTTAATAGGTCAATGCAAATGATGATTTGAAAATTTGAGGTTGGCGCCCTTTCATATGAACACATGTTGATCCTCATGTTTCAAAGCTAATCGAACCATATAATCAAACCTTTAATAGCAATTTATCATTGCATATCTTAATGGTATTCAGAAATCTTCTGGAACTTGTCGGTGACTATAATTTGACGGTGATGGGATTAGTGTCCCCTCCCCATGAGATTAGACCCATCCAATTTTTCGGTGGCATTTTTAACTCTGGTTTGAGTTGGACACTGTAACCCAAGAATTTGCATATGGAATTTTGCTAAAATGGATTGTTGGTTACCACTAATCCATGTACTATGATGATCTTGCACTAGTCATCCTCTAAATTTTAACTGTAGTTCACAGTTTGGTTATGAGCTATGTCAATCCGTTATGATTTCGTTGTCAGTTGATATCTGATACCATCGATGCTTCTCCAACGTAGATATTTTAACTGGGAGAGGGGTAGTTGGATTGCATGTAATTACATTGAAACTGGTCCATCAATCTGTATGCACTAGCTTGATCTAAATTGTTGATCTTTAACCCTGTGATGGGTTAGGTTGGAAGTTTGGGGGAGTAAGATAACTTCGAACCCTAATCAATATTTGTCATTCTGATTTTCTGCTCTTCTGAGCGGTGAAGCCCTAACAAATATTCCTTAGCAGACTGCCATTGAACAATCCTATGATAAGCTTGGTTCCTGTACACTCTAATTCTTTACTCAATTTTTCCATTTCTGAATGGGTTGTGCTCTATCTTGCAAGGTTCTATGACTTTGGATTTCTCTATAAGCTCTACTTTGATCATTTTTAGCTCTTTATGAGTTCTGAAGGGAAATAGCCTTATGGTCGCACCATTTACATTCGATTTGGAGCTCTACTTTATTTATATGTCTTCTGAGCTCAGATCACTTGAATGTTCTGGAGGCTGCTGAGCGTTCCAGTATTTTGCAGGTTCTGAATGATATCTTTGAGTTTTTGTTCATTTATTAGAGCTCTTCATGTTTGGATATCTTGAAAAACATGGCCACCATGATGGGTTCGATGTCATATGGGGTTTGGCTCTATCGTTTTTGCTTGGAGATTCGTGGTGATATTGAAAATGGCCATCATTGTTAATCCTTTAAGCTCTCATGATTCTGACCATGGGCATTCTTGTTGTATAGTGATAATTCAAAATTTTTGCTGGTGTCACTATCTCGAGTTTCACCTTGAATTCATTTAGTAAGAAATGCTCACTATCATTGATAAGCTCTGCATTGGTATATGTGTTATTATGAAGCAAGTATCTTCTTGGTTCGTATTTTCTCCTAAAGAAAACCACCATCTGTTTATTAGTTCACCTTGTTTTGAAGATCTGGGAATTTGTAAATGCTTTTCCCTTGAGTTTCTACTATGCATTATTTTCCGATCAAATGAATACCCTAAATGTGGGATTCTATATTTTTGAGCTATGTTTGTCATATTGAAAACACTTATGGGTATTTGTTTTTCCTTATGCACCTGATGATATCTCGAGGGTTTTTGAATTTTTTTATCATATTGTTCTGGTGAGTTCGTTACCTTTTGATTATCCATGCAAAATTTTAGTAGATTTTTACATTTGTAGATGTGGGTGTTTACATTCTCTCGTTCTCGATTCTCTCTGTACTCAGCTCTAGTTGCTATACTTCCTTTGATCTGCAAATCTATTTTGTATTGGGTATTGGGAAAAAACTAGGTTTAGAGACCCTACCATTTCTGTTTTCTTGTTTTGTGTTCTAAGATGACACCATTGATCTCTGTTAGAGCTTGAATCTTGTGATTTTAGCTACTATATGAATTCGTCCATGACCACTATTTAGAGATAAGGCTCACATTTCTTGTACTGATCTCATTCTAAATTTTATTTTGGAAATGTGATGGATTGGTGCAAGTCTACGTTGAAGTTATACAATTTCTTTATGATTTTGGATTTCCATTCATATTTTTATAGACTAGTAAGCCACCTCTTGTGTTTCGAGATCCATTACTTTTATGATTTTTTGAGATTTTGACAGGTTTAATCTCTTGTTGCTTTTGAAAACTTAGTTGATTTGGTTTTAATTTTATGAGGCTATATGTATTTCCTTTCGGGATCTTGGCACTACTGTAAACCAAGTTTTGGACCCCTATCAGAATGTATACCATGTATTTCCATCATGAGTTTGAAGGTGATTTTCTATAGAATTGTTCCATTTGCTAATTATTATTCTACTGTGGCTTGAATGTATCAATTTGTCTGCCATTTCGAGTGACACAAAGCTCTGAGTTGTGCTATCCACTTCGACTAAAATTCTTGTAGAAAAATCAATGTGTAAGACATTATTTCCTGACTATCGTTCAAGTTGAATTTGTTTTCTTTGAATTGATACAAATACCTAGTTTTCTATTGTGTTGTCAATCACAACTTTTAAGTTTAAAAAATGCATAAGATTTATATATTTCGAAACAAGGTTTTATTTTGAGAACCAGACTTTGTATATGCTTACACAAAATAACAATATGGGTGCATATTCTTTGTTTTTTGTGATCATAGTGCTCTCATATCAGTGTGTAGCTTGGGATATGGGATTTATTTTGATCTCTTTAACTGATAATTGAAACTCTATAACTGGGTATTATTTATTCCTCTCACCAATAGAACTCATATTTTGATTTCTGAATCATGAACTCATTATAAAGACTATCATATTTGTTGATTGAAAATGAGTTCGATTTTTTATGAAAACATGTATCTTTTCTGCTATAATGAATGTTTCGGCTAAATGTAACCAATGGTGCCTATGACAAGGTAGACGTGTGGATCATTTAGAAAATTCCATATTATTCATTTGCTTTGTAAGAACAACTCTTTGTATAGTTATCATTCTGCATTAGTCAAATCTCGTTCCAGCTGGCTTTAAAGAAACTTGAATTCCATGTAACTTGCATTTGTTGTTATATGTTTGATTGTACCCTGAGTGTGTGTTTGTGATGGTCCTTAAACATGGATTTGTAATTTTTATGATTAAAAAAACAAGAAAGTTTATGTTGAATGTTGTTCCATCAGCGTAGGAATGCCTAGATATAAGTTTTGTTTATTTTCACTTGGCGACTGTTCTGAAGCTTGCAATTTGTATTTTATCATTGATGACTGATTCAACTCTGAAATGGAATTTGTAACATGCATGTAATCTTCTTATTTGGTTCTCTCCATCATGTTTAGATACCGTTTTCTTCTTTTTTTGGATAATGCATTTCAAAATTGAGAGCTTGTAGCTTTGATCCTGGCAGTAGATTTCTTCCTTTAAGCTGTGTTATATTGAACCAACTATACTTGTAATTTGATGCTTATATGGATGGAAAAATTTGTGAGTTAGTGGCTAAAAACTCATAGCAAATTTGTATTCTTTTCTCGAACTCTGTGCAATGATAAATTTAGCACTTGATCTTTATTGAATGTTGGTACCTTTCTGAATTACATTCCTTGCATCATTTGTGCTTTGTAAATCGTGAAAACTTCTAGATATGAACCCATGATACTGTTGCTTAAGTTCTTTGCTTATTCTACAAATCGAAATGTGAATACAGATGGATGAGCCTATAGATGAAAAATGAAAACCTATACTTTGTTTCTGAAACAACTGCCATGTAGGATATGTATCAAAACTTTGTATCTTGAAATCCTCATTTGATTGCATGACTGTTAGGACTCTTTTCTTTACTATGTTGCTTCCTTTACAGGAGAAATTTGAATGCTGCATTCTTTTGATATTTTAACATGAAGTAACTTGTACTTTTTTGAGTTTTTATCTTTGACTATACCATGCATTTTCTCCTTTCTATATTACTATTTGATTTATCTAAGCATGTACTAGCTTGAAATAACATAATGGAAATACATAAAATGTCCATTTTACATGGTGAAGCCCTACCAAAATTTTATCAGATTCCTTTTTCCATTATGTTTCACCTATAACTTCTCTTATTCAAGTTGTTAGAAAATGCAACACTAAACTTGCATTACTTTTATCAATTCGTACAAGTATATCTTTGTATACTTCAGCATTTAGTTTGAACTGAGATAAATGTAACTTTCTTATTCAGGTTTACAAAATGCAACACTTCTTTCTTATTACTCGTGCTTGCATATTTAGATAAAATAGTTATAAAACATTAGGATTTTTGGCCTCTCTTTTATTCCATAGTTTTTCTCTCTCCTAATTTCTGAGTGAATGAGTCATGTATACTACTACATAATAGTATTTTTATCCGTTATGCCTTTGATCTTCGTGTAACTTTTATCCCAATTTCACCCACATGAAAAATTGGTCAAACACAACCCTGCACAGAAGAAAATCTAAGGGGCGGTTCAGTCATGCAAGCTCACATTCCAGATACAATAACCAAGGGGCAAGAAATACTCAACCATGGAAGAAGCAAGGTCAAATATGAAGTTGAATGACACAAAGGAAGCTAGAGGCTCATCAAGAAAATTGGAGAAAGACTCAAAGTTTTTAGAATTCACCCATGAGTCACTTAGAGTCCAAAAGGTGAAATGAAATAGAGACTCCAAATGAGTGCGGGCCCCCGACGTGGATCTCGATGTAGAACATGCTACAAACGGTGACAAGTATCCAACCGTTAGTGGAGGCCCCACACGTCTCTTCAGCGTATCTAAAAAAATAAATCTGGAGGCAATCCCTAAATGAGCGTGAAGCTTCCACGTTCCCTAGGTCTGAAAAGGTTACACCAGCTGTTGAAAAGTCTTAACAGGGACAGACCCTACAAAATTCTACACGTGCCTCATCGGCGAAACACCAAGGTTGGGTCCAAAGAGTAGTCCTCCAAATGAGTGCTATCTCGCCATGTGGTCAGGGTCAAATTAGGAGACAAAGCTGGCTGTTGAAAAGTCTAAGGCCTACGGAAGGAGCCACACATCCTAATGGGAAAACTTTAAGGGCATGACGCAAAGGGTAGCACACAAACATGCACAAGCCCCCCACATGTCCTGAGTCAAACATATGGCCTTGCCAAATAGAAGAGACCATTTGTCCCACTGCCACAATTTGGGGGGCTAGCTATGACGGTCCCACCCACAAAGGTTTGTTTTGGCATTATATATGGTGGGCCCCTTTGACTAACCAAAGGGACAAGGCAGGAAAATTTCACTTAGGACCTGAATTGGATAAGCATAGAAGAGCCATTAGAAGCCTCCACATGCCTCAATGACGTAACTTCAAAGGAAAAACCCAAAGATAGACCATGAAATAGTGCAAGACTTCCACGTGTCTCTAGGTCTGAAAGGTAGAGCTGACTATTGAATAGTAAAGAATGACCGGCAAAAGCCTCCACATGCCTCGTCTGCGTAAATTCAAAGGTAAAAGATGGGGGGAGTTTCCAAATGAGCATGAAGCCTCCACATGTCCAGGGTCAGACATATAACCCAACCAAACATAAGGGGCTTAGGTAGAATACAAAGGAAACAGGGCAGGCCCACAGACGATGCCACATGTCAGATCTCAACACAACTTCAAGAGTGTAGAGGAGGAGGTGAAACCTTGAGACACACGGGGCCACCATGTGGATATGCAAAAACAGACTCCAGAATCAAAGTACCTTCAAGCATCCATATCTTTCGATCATAAGCTTGGAATCAAGCAGGAGGGGACATTTTAGACAGCTCTTGGCACCTACTACCCACCTGCCACCATTAATGTTTCGACTTGCCATTTTCATGGCTATCAAGTTCCCAACCTATTGCCATGATGAAGAATGGGCCTCCTTTCTTTCCTAGTAAGAAAAAATTATGGGGGCATGGGTGTTGCAACAAGATTCATCATTATGAAAGGGAATTCAATGCCCCTTTAGGGGCAGTTGGAACAGGGTTCAAAGTTCCCCCCTTTTGATGAGGGTCGTCAATCCTTACCATTAAAAGTGTCAATCCAAGTTGGTGTCTGAAGTTTGTATGCATTAAGATAAGAATATCTTGGAAAGAAACTCCTTTAAACACAAACCAAACTTGCATAAAATAAATCACACTTGCAGAAATTAAAAGGCACACTTATAGAAATAAAGTTTGCATGAAAGAAACACACTTGCAGAAATAAAGGCACACTTACATAAATTGAAATTGCTAAATTGAAAATAAAGGAAAGAGGAAAGGACACCTGCAGGTTCACAAAAGAAATTACATAAGATAAAAAAATAGAAATTTACAACAAAAGGAAAATTGCAGAAATAAAGAAATTACATAACATAAAAAAAACAAAAATTTAAAACAAAAGGAAAACTGCAGAAATAAAAAAAATTACATAACATAAAAAAATAGAAATTTAAAAACAAAAGGAAAACTGTAGAAATAAAGAAATAAACAATAACACATTGATCCATCTTCCTTGGAATGAGTGGAAAGACTCATTCCTTAGAAGAGGATTTAATTCATACTCTTAATTCAAAACTTACAGAAAAACTTTACTTCTAAAGATTGGAAAGAAAGAATAGATCTTGATTACTTAGGGAAAAGAAAATTACATATCTAAGTGTGGAAGGTTGCATTTATAATTTATGCATCCAATAAAATCCTTATTTTAAGAAATAAAATATGATCTTATCTTTATTCCAATCCTAACAACTAATATCTCCATCTCCACAAAATATGGAGAGAGATATATTATTGAAGTCAAATCTTATCTCACTTATTTTAGGAAGATTTGCTCATAAATCTTCTCCTTGCTTTTCGGTAACAAGAATTATAAATGATTTTATTCCTCTACATTATTGGAAGGAGGATTTTCCTTAAAATATTATTTTGACCAAATACCTTTGCTCGGAATTTCCATTTGACTTTGTTGTTTTTTATTGTGGAACTTTTAATGCTTGTCAAATACTCTTTTTCCTTGGACTGTAGTTCACTCAAAGTTAGATTTCTTTTGATTGGTAAAACCTGTAGCAAATCTGAATGAGGTTTTTGTTAAACACATTTCTATTAACAAAAAAATATTTTAGATTTTCCATTTGAATTTTCTATTTTTGTTTATGGAACTTTTAGTGCTTGTCTGATACACGTTTCCTCGAACTGTACAGCTCACTAAAAGTTAGATCTATCTTCATTGGTAAAACTTGTAAAAAATATGAATGATTTTTTGTGTTAAAAACATTTCTATGAACAAAAAAACCTCTCATATTTTCCATTCGACTTTTCTGTTTCTGTTTATGGAACTTTTAGTGTTTGTCTGATACACGTTTCCTCGAACTACAGCTCACTAAAAGTAATATCTCTCTTGAATGGTAAAACCTATAACAAATATAAATGAGGTTTTTGTTAAAAAAAATTCTATTAACAAAAACACTCTCTCATATTTCCCATTGGAATCTCTAAGTTTTCACAATCCCTCAAACACTTGTCATTCCATTGATGCAAGTTCCATAACTAAAGCTATCATTCCTTTTATGCAAATTCCGAAACTAAATCTACAAGTTTCAGAACTAAATCTAATTTTTCCATGAATTGAAAGTTCTGGAACTAACTATCCATTTTAATTGATACAAGTTTTGGAACTAAATATGTGAGTTCCGGAACTAAACATGCAAGTTCCGAAACTAACTCTATGAGTTCCGCAGCTAACTCAAAACAACTATAAATTTTGCATGCGACCTCGGATTGAGATGATTATTTGTTTAAAATTGCGTAATTTATTAAGGATGTAATCTTAATATGAACTTAGATTTGACTTTAAATGTATTGTTCATTATCAATTCAATTTTTCCGAATACTAGCATTATCTTTCCTTTATGGCCTATATACACTAGACTTTGCATCTTTTCCCAAATAATCAATAGGATTAGTCAACAAAATAGATAACAAAACATTTATAAAGAATGAACAAGATATATATCATATATTAGATCTTAAGAAAACTATAAGTTCCTAGATTACATTTAAATCCACTTTCAAAGGTAACTTGGAAGGACAAAATAATGGTAATTTACGGTCAATTTATGGCCTCATCAGCATTCTCTCTAATATATCCCTACTATAGTGTGCACATCTATGGAAAATATCTAGAATAATGCATCAAACTAAGTGTTGCACACATCTCTAAAAATATAATAATAATGTATCAAACTAAGTATGCCATATATCATAGGAGTTCACACACGGTTCTGATACATTTAAATCGAGTAATCCAGAAAAAACTCGCACAGTTGTACCTCTTGGGACATTGGCACGTGAGTTCTCCATCAATTTAGCCGAAGTACCCAATAAAAAATATCTGTGGATGCACTATCAAACCTGTGGGGAAGGCAGCAAATTGGTGAATCTGGGAGCTTTCAATGAAATATTGGTTATGTAAGTGAACATGGTAAAACCTATCATATGATTTAAATGTTATGTGACTTAGATAGCAAAACCTTAGTGTTCAGCACATATCATTCGGTGCATCGCCTCCATTATGTCTCCAGGTTTAATGTTATTCTCACCTAGTTTTAACTCCTATCTCCTTGACATCGGTTAGAGTAGGATCCTACACGATATCCAACATTCACCCCTAGCAAGGTAAGCTTGATACCCACTCCATCACAATAGAGTACTTATCCTCAGTCCTCCAGCAATTATATTGATTCAAGGAAAAAAATCATGTTTCTGGGGTCCCCTCGGGTTCTTTCTAACTCTTCTGTCCAAGAAGAAAACCCAACAAGTTTTAAAAATGTGAAAAAATTGAGAAAACAAGCTCGGGCCAAGAAAAATCATGAAAAATGGCTAAGTCCTAGTCCTCGCAACAGTCGGGACATAAGGGACATCTGGGCGCGAACCGGCCAAAAGGCCGCCAGGAGGTCTGCGCAGCATTTGGGACATCCGGACCAAAGGGACGCGCGGGACGCGGAAATCTGAACTGGCCGAAAAGTGGAAAAAATTTACTAACTGTTAAAAAAGGCAGTGTGGGACATCCGGGCAATTAGTACGCGGAGGAAGTAAGTCAGCCGAAAAGACTTAAGGCAGCCCAGAACAGTTGGGCCGAAGGTGCGCGAAGTACGTGAACCGGCCGGATCAGCCGAAATGAGAACTTTCACACCGAGACAGTTGGGACAAAAGTAGGTGAAACGGCCGAACCGGGCGAATCGGGAAAATTTGTCCCAAACAGTCCAGGACAAGTGGGAAAAGAGTATGTGAAGTACACGAACCGGCCGGTTCAGCCGAAACAGGGGACTTTCATACTGGGACATCCGGGCCAAAGGGAGGCGTGGGACGCGAAAAGCTGAAGCGGTCGACAACAAGGAAGAAAAGTCAACATTTGGTCTGGAAACTTCAAATGGCCATAACTTTTGACTCCGAGCTCCGATTTTCACAAAATTGAACTTTCTGGAATGAGCATGACATCCTCTATGCCATATATTTGGGTCCAGTCAGTCACTGCTCATTCCAGTCAAATGACAGAAAATGCCTGCCTGACCCAAAATAGCTGCCCGTACTCAGAAGGCCATAACTTTTGCATTTCTCAACGAAATCATACAAAGTTGGTACCGTTGGAATTGTGGCTCTGAGCCTGACACAAAAAAAATGAATAAATTATAGATTTGATGAGATATTTATCAAGTTTTTTAACAAAACGTGGCCGGGTTCAGAACAATGTTTTATTTGGTAGCTCAGAGTGCAATTAAGAGGCATGGTCATCATTCTTTCTCTGTTGCAGCACATGGGACAGTATGGGGAGCCTTTTTTAAGTAATACATAATCATTTCACTCCATTTAATACCTCTTACAGGTGGTTGAAGGACATATTTCGGGATTTCCACTTTCCCTTCTCTTTTCCTTCTCATTTTTCTATAAATTGGAGTGTTGGGCTCATTGTAAAGGGGAGAGTTTTTGGGTAGCAAAGCTCTGCAAAAATTGCTTTGTGAAGCCAGTGTGTTGCAGGCCCATGTAGTGGACTCCTTGTATGGTGATCCAGGCCCTTATCTTGTAATAGACTGAACTGTGCATATCATGAAGCAATAAAATATCAGTTTGTGGATGTATCTTCCCCTGCTGTGTTTTCTTGCATTCTTCTTGCCCCTTTAATCTTTCTACAAGAATATTGTGTCTATTATGATGTTCTTGCAGGGATCCATTAGCATTGTGTATGCTTGGAATATTGTTGTGAATGCATTTTGCTAGATTATGGAGAACTGTCATCACCTCTTCTAGTGTGCACTTTGCTTCTGTATTTCACACATTTGGAGACTACTCTCACACCCTCCTTTTCTGGTGTATCACCACTTTAGTGTAGGATTTTATTTTATGCACTCTCTCTCCCTGGTCCCTTGGAAATTTAGATTAGAATAATTAGCTTATCCTGCATTAGAGTAGATTATGGCAGGTAGTTTAGGAGCAAGAATCAGCTTTCTCTGGAGGTCTATCTCAAGTAGAAAGTCCCAAAACTTGGAGATAGTACCCATATTATCCAATCACACCGTGAGTTCAAGTATGTGTACTTATATAAACACAGGGGTGCTGTGATTCGGTGATAACAGGATTTAGAAAGACCCCTCTAAAATTTGAACGTATGCACCTGGATAGAGGAATAGGAGACAACCTCCATCCAGAGAGCTCAATTTACTTGCAAAGTCCCACACTTTGAGAGATGATCCATATTATGTAGTCACACTAAGGATCTCATCCCATCCAATTACAAATTTTAGGGGTGCTATGATTTTTCATCAACAGTTTTGGCACGCCCGGTGGGACCAGAAGCCATATTTCAGTTTTATCAAGATTGGGTGTGTGTCTTGGCAAACTTCTAGCCTTTCGAAGCTTTGGAGCAAAAAACCTAGAGAATCTGTCATTCAAAACTAGTGGTTTCAGCAACCCAAGTTTATCAAGTTCATGAGAAGAATTTGAACACGGTCAAGAACTAGAGAAGAGGGGCTATTTTTCTATCTACATTTATCCCCAGATAGAGCAGAGAGGGGGGAAGAAGAACCCAAACATCTCCATCACCACCAAGAAGGACATTTTCAATTACTCAACCTAGTAGGCCTTTCTTTCAATCAATTACATTTCTTCAACCAATTAGGATGGAACAACCCAACCCCTACGTTAATTTCATTGATAGCAGTCCACTCGCTCTCAAAGCACAAAATCCAGTTCCAATTGCAGCATTAAAGATCATTCCATATTTCATTGGAGAGAACTGGACTACTCCTAGTGACGACGTTCAAGACATTACAAATTTTTGTGCAACTCATGAAATCATTGAGATGTACATTGCAATCAAATTGTTAGTCTCTTCATTCAAGGGTAAAGCTTTGCAATGGTTTAGGATTCTAACAACATGCTCTATTTAGAATTGGGACCATCTGTGCATAGCTCTTCATAATATATTCAAAGAGAAGGGAGATAATCTATCCTTGTTGGAACAACTGACAACAATCAAGAGGGATCTTAATGAGCAGTTAACCGACTTCAACTTCAGATTCCAGTGAATGTGGGATAGGATTCCGAGTGGCCGTGAGACCAATAGACATGAAGGTGATTTTCTATACTTCCATAGAGCTTTAAATTTTTATATTTCCATTATGATTCAATCAATGGGAGGTATAACTTTACCCTGCATCATATAACATTGTTGTTAGAGATGAAAATTGCTTAATCCAGGTTGCTAAACTTAGCACCTAGGCCACCTATGCCTCTATATGCTAGAACTAGGAGCTCCAAGCACTAATCAAAAATCCCACATTAGCTCCCATACCTACTCCAAGGAATAATAGTTTAGCTGAAAATTCCACCTCATCTTCTAGCTCCTCAAATGAACTCCAAGAAGTCTTGAAATAGCTGTAGAACCTAGGAAATAATATAGTGATTATCAAGAGACAACAAGCTCAGAGTTCTAGGACATATTAGCCTCAATCTCATTATCAAGCTAGGCACCCATACTATCAAAATACACCACCAAGTCATGCCACAAATAAAAATTTAAACCAAGGCAAACCTCAAGTTGGCAGGCCATTTCGACCATATAATCCAAATGCAGCTTCAACATCAAAAACATTAGTTCCAACACAAAACAACATGGCACACAGAAGTACGAGTGGTGTTACCCTTACAGTATACCTCACTGTCAATCAATGTGTTTCAATGGTGTGCTAAACCAGACTTTGATGGTACAAACCGTTGGTGTGTCCCAAGAACCGATTCAAGAGGAAAATCAGTACCAAGAAGCTCAGTAAGAGACACCTCCAACTGAAACTATGTTGGTTAATTGGCAAACATAGAGGCTAATTCTGTGGATGTTAACTAAGCCCCTTCTCAAAGTGTAGCTTCCAAAACATAGTCCATAAAAAGGAATATTTGAGAGGGACAATCATCAAATTTAGGTAATCCACAACCCTCTATTACTCCACAAGGTGTTGGCAATCAAAGTGCAGCTCCCAATGTGCAAGGTCAACCCAAGCCACCCCCTAGACCAGCTCAAATGCCAATTGTAATGACCCATGTGCAAGAGACGAATATGCAAGGCAAAGGGAAATAGCAGAGATAGATCATATCCATTTGACATCATTGAGCACATGAAGAGGACGCATGTAAATATCTCAATGTGGGAATCATTGGGTATCCCAAGACATAGAGATACCTATTGCAGGCTGCTATGGCCAATTGTGTCAGCCTCAAATCAGCCACCCAATTAGCAAGAGAAAGTGCTTGCTAATGTAACTTAGCCTGAAGGAAATCATAGAGATCACAAAGGTAATAATTTGAAGCCTCCTCCTTCTATGACTCATTGACCATTGGAGACAAGATAGTGCATAATTTCATGATTGATTTGGGAGAAAATAGCTATGTAATTCTAAAACAAATAGCTGATCAGCTGGGTTTTCAATATGAATTCATTTCCAAAGGTGTGGTACAATTGGATGGTACAATAGTAACAATGGTTGGAGTAATCAAAGATTTGAGCCTCACATTGCATGCATGTCCCAATGTGATTGTCTTGAAAAATGTATCAGTCATAGACTTTCCACCACACTTTGCATTGTGTTTGTCAAGAGACTTCACTACTAAAATTGGAGGTTATTTTTCTATTGATTGGTCACACATGTTATTCAGAACAAGGTATGGAGCTAAGGCTACAATCAGATCTGAGCCTATTGCAAACTTCCATATTGAGCCTCATACACTGAGTCCAATCAATGCAAATTGTTTATCCCTTGATCAAGAAGATTATCCAAGCACCCATGAAGCCAATAAAAATGTTGGATGTATTCTAGACTCGAACCTTGATTAATGGGAAAACAAGAGACATGATTTTGACCCTTATAAAGAAACGGAAGAATCTAAATTAGGATTCTATTAATTGCATGAAGAGAATCATCCTCTCCCTAGCATCATCAAGCCAGACCACAAGGATGATAATGAGGTATGGAAATTGTTCTTTGATGGCTCAAGAAGTAGACAAGGTGCAGGAGGAGGAGCTATGCTTGTTTCACCTCAAGGCACAAGATATTACTCATCTTTTCACTTCCAGTTTTCTTGCTCAAACAACACAGCTGAGTATGAGGCTTTGATTCATGGAATTCATTGCACCAGGAGGAGAGGTATTAAGAATCTACAAATATTTGATGACAGTGAGCTTATTGTGAACCAAGTGAGAGGAAAACATATTGCAAAGAATGACCTACTCAGGAGCTATAAAAACCAGGTATGGGACCTCATTGAGGACTTTGAAGGTTTCAATATTGTGTCCATACCCAGGAAAAGGAATGAAGTGGTATACAGATTGGCAGCAATTGGGGTGGCATTTGATGTTGTAGAAAGTATCAAGAGTGAGAAATATTAGCCCCATATTAAAGTGGTTGTAAGACCAGTTGTTCTAGACAACAACACAAGTTGGCAAGTCTTCGAGAATGATCACCAAATTGTCAATTTTTTACAAGAAGAAGCTGAGTTCTCTGCTAGAAACCAAGACAAGTTGGAACAGCGGTATGGTGACCAAGTGGTGCAGCTGAGAACCAACAAATTACCAAAGGGTCTTGTAACTTTGGAGTCAATATTCAACCCAAATGATCAATTCCAGAAAGGAGAAAGCAAATATTTAGGT
The DNA here is from genome assembly GCA_019776745.2 of Taxus chinensis. Taxonomy (NCBI): domain Eukaryota; kingdom Viridiplantae; phylum Streptophyta; class Pinopsida; order Cupressales; family Taxaceae; genus Taxus; species Taxus chinensis. The sequence continues at coordinate 190,824,957 of CM034150.1, read as the reverse complement.
AAAGGGTGAAGATTCAGAGCTCATTTCCATAGATGAAGGCAAAACATTGCGAATTGGCAAGGTAAGTACCCAACAAGAAAAATATGAATTTGTTCAACTTTGTCAAGAATTCCAAGATGTCTTTATTTAGACTTACAAGGATTTAAGAGGTTTCAACCCAAGGTTGTCATAACACACTATTGAGCTGGAAACGGGATCTAAACCTATTAAACAGAAGAAATAGGCAATGAATCCTCACATTGAGCCCCTCATGAGGAAATATTTGAACAAGTTGATTAAATCTAGCATCATCTTCTCTATCAAACATTCAAGTTGGGTTGCAAACTTGGTGCCGGTGAGAAAGAGAAATGGAGAAATCAAACGGTGTGTGGACTTCCATGATCTGAATAGAGCATCACTCAAGGATCATTACCCACTTCCATCAATGGAGAAGATATTGTAGGTTATAGTTGGCTCCGAGAGGTTTTCATTGCTAGACGGATACTCAGGCTATAATCAGATAATGGTGAAAGAGGAAGATCGGCACAAGACAACCTTCACCACAAAATGGGGAGCATATGCTTACAAGAAGATGCCATTTTGACTGTCAAATGCTGGAGCCACATTTCAACGATCTATGGATATGGCATTCAGAGGTTTAATCAACAAGATAGTGCTGGTGTATCTAGATGATATCACCATCTTCTCAAAGAATGCCGCAGACCGCCTCTTTCACCTCAGACAATTTTTTCAGAGATGTAGAAGATTCGAAGTATCATTGAATCCAAAGAAGTGTGTATTCTTGGCACACGAGGGAAAATTGTTGGGCCACATTGTCTCAAGAGAAGGGTTGACAATTGATCCTAAAAGATTCAAAGCCATTAGAACACTTCCACTGCCACATCACAAGAAATCCCTCCAAAGCTTCTTAGGAAGGATAAACTTTGTCCACAGATTTGTGCCTGATTTTGCCACTGTTGTAAAGCCTTTAACGATGATGCTAAATAAGAGTACCACATTTAAATGGATAGTATAAGGAAAAGAGAGTTTTGAGGCCATCAAGCTTGTAATATCATAGGCCCAAACTCTTATTAACCTAGAATTTACAAAGGACTTCATGTTGTATTCTTTTGGAGGGTCAGACACAATCTCAGCTATCTTGGTTCAGCCTAACAAGAAAGGTTCTGAACAGACCATAGCCATCTTCAATAAGAGCTTGTATGATTAGAAAGTAAAGTATTATTTCATTGAAAAGCATGTCCTTGCTATCATTAGGAGTTATAATAAGTTTAGACACTTGGTCTCGAACAATAAGATTCAATTGCTAGTGTCACATGTTGGTTTCAAGGACTTTCTCCTAAACAAGGAATTTAATGAGAAGAGAGTAGGTTGGATCACCCGTGTAATGGAGTATGATATTGAAGTCAAGGTGACCAAGATGGTTTGTGGAAAAGGTCTATGTGAGTAACTCACTTCCAAGTGACAAACTGAGTTAACGGATGAAGAAAAGGCTACCCTACTACTGAAAAATGATCAAGAACAACTAGTTAATGATGCTCACATTCCATGTTGGACTTGTATCCTGGTGCATTATCTCCAAACAGGTTTGTGCCCTCCAGAAATGAGAAAAGCAAAGAGAAGATACTTTAGATTACAAGCCATCCCGTATGTGCTTGTTGAAGGTGTTTTGTTCAAGAGGGACATCAATGGCATCCTATTAAGGTGCATTAGGACAGTCCAAATTGAGAAGGTATTACATGAGTTCCATGATGGAGAAGCTGGAGGCCACTTTGCTCCATGGGTAACAATGCTCAAAATTATGAGGGTTGGCTACTATTGGCCTACAGTGTTTAGGGATTGCTACTCATGGGTCAAGAAATGCAAGAAGTGTGCATTCTTCATAGGGAAAGCAAGATTAGCAGCCTTACCCCTTCGTCCAATTTCAGTGGATCAGCCATTCATGCAATGGGGGTTAGACTTCATTGGAGTAATCAACCCAAATTCAAGTCAGGGCCACAAGTGGATACTCACAGTGACTGACTACTTCACCAAGTGGACTGAAGCAGTGGCACTTAAAGAGGCAAATGAATCCAATATCTTGGATTTCTATGAAGGGATAGTCATGAGGTTTGGTTCCCTTGCTACTATCATATCAGATAATGCATTGGCATTCCTTGGCACAAAAAATTACTGAATGGGCTGTCAAGAATGGTGTATATCTAAGCACCTCTTCAAACTATTACCCTCAAGGTAATGGCCAAGCAGATTCCACAAACAAGAACTTGCTAAGAATCATCAGAAGGACTCTTGATGAGAATCAGAGAACTTGGAACACAAAACTCAAATCAGCTCTTTGGGAAGATAGAGTCACCCCCAAGAGGTCTACAGATAGCTCTCCATTCAAGCTTGTATACAAAAAGGAAGCATTTCTGCCTATATCACTTGAGTTACCAGCATTAGAATTCATGAAAAAACTAAAAATATCCAAGTTTGAGCCTATGGAGATTAGGTATGCAGAGCTAATGGAATTAGAAGAGACAAGAGAAAATGCACTGCAATCCTTGGAGAAAGATCAAGTGTTGATCAAAAAGAGCTTTGACAAGAAAGATAAAGCCAGGACATTCCAAGAAGGGGACTTGGTACTAAAATGGGATGCAGACCGGTGCAAAGCTAGGAAGGCATTCCAAGCTTGATGCCATTTTGAGTGGCCCCTACATGATCACTAAATGTAAAAGTTAGTAATGCCTTCCAATTGGCTAAGTTGGATGGTGATGAATTATAGATTCCAGTCAATGGGATCTATCTCAAACATTGATACTAGAAGGAGAATTCTCACCCTTGTACACATTAGTCTAGGATTTCCAATTCTTTCAAGTACTTGTGCACATTGTTGTTATTAGATTAGGTTTTATTTCCCTAAGTGCTCTGGAACAAGTTTTGTTGCTCTAGGTTTGCGTCATTATACATTTTGATGTGCCTCTAGGTGAATACGCCTAGCTCTTCAAGCTTTACAATAGGGAGACCCATAGTTTCCCTAATAGTTGATAATTTTAAAATAGAAAAAATACATAACAACTAAAATCGAGTCTCGAGGGAGTCCATTTCCAGAATAGTGGGGTAGGTTCAAGGTCTCCAAATTTAAGTGATAGATTCAAGCTTCAAGAATAGGACCAATATCAGGCCACCACCGATGAATCCATGACCAATGGATACAACAAGGCAGTTGATCCATTCACCTAGCAAGTAGGTGATCCTGCGAGTTGCCAAACTATTATACTAATTTCACCCCCCAGAAAAATTGGTCAAACAAAACCTCGTACATAAGAAAATCTAAGGGACAGTTTAGTCATTTTAGATCACATTCCAGATATAAAAACCAAGGGGTAGGGGAGACTTGACCATGGAAGAAGCAAGGTCAAATATGAGGCCAAATGACACAAAGGAAGCTAGAGGCTCAACAAGAAAATCAGAGAAAGAATCAAAGTTTTTGGACTTCACCCACGAGTCGAATAATAGTCAAGCAGTAGGGACAGTGGAAGGGACCATGTGTAATCTCGATGCAATTCCAACAGGCACACCAAAATAGAGACCCCAAATGAGTGCGGGCCCCCCATGTGGATCTTGGCGTTCAACAGGTTGTAGTAGAAGCCAAGTGTCCAAGCATCAGTGGAAGCCTCACGTGTCTCTTTAGTGAATTTCCAAAAGAAATATCTGGAGGCAGTCCATAAATGAGTGTGAAGCTTCCACGTGCCCCAGTTCTGAAAATTTTACACTGGATTTTGAAAAATCTTAACAGGGATAGACCATGTAGAAGTCTCCATGTGCCTCATCGGAGCAACACCAAGGTTGGGTCCAAAGAGTGGTCCTCCAAAAGAGTGCAATCTCGCCACGTAGTTGGGGTCAAATTTGGAGACAGAGACAGTTGTTGAAAATTCCAAGGCTGATGGGAGGAGGCACGCTTCCTTACGGTGCAACTTCAAGGGCGTGACCAAAAGGGAAGGACCCAAACATGCATGAGCCCCCAACATGTCCCGAGTTAAACATATGGCCCTTCCAAACATAAGGGTCTAATCTAAACATGAGGAAAAGGAAGGGCGGTCTGCAGATGATACCATGTGTCCCACTGCCATAATTTAGGGGGCTGGCTATGAGGGTCCCACTCACAAGGGTTTATTTTGGCATTATATATGGTGGGCCCCTTTGACTCACCAAAGGGTGGAGGCAAGAAGAGTTCACTTAAGACCCGAATAAGATAAGTATAGAAGATTCAATGGAAGCCTCCATGTGCCTCAATGGTGCAACTTCAAAGGTGTGGCCCAAAGAGGGACCCTGAACTAGCGCCAATGTTCCATGTGTCTCTGGGTCCGAAAGGTAAAGCCGGCTATTGAAAAGTAAAGAAGGACAAGCAGAAGCCTCCACGTGCCTCATCCACGCAACTTCAAAGGTAAAATATGGGGGAATTTTCCAAATGAGTGTGAAGCCTCCATGTGTCTAGGGTCAGATGTATGGCCCCGCCAAACAAAAGGGGCTTAGGCAGACTACAAAGGAAATAGGGCAGGCCTGCGGATGGCACCACATGTCAGCCAAGTGTAACTTCAACAGTGTAGAGGAGGGGGTGAAACCTTAAGACTCGTAGGTCCACCACATGGATATGCGTGAACATACTCAAGACCCAAAGTACCTTCAAGCGGTTATATCTTTCGATCAGAAGCTCAAAATCAAGTAGGAGGGGATGTTTCAGAGATCTCTTGGCACCTATTACCTACTTGCCACCATTAATATTTTGACCCACCATTTTCAAGGTTGTCAAGTTCCCCACCTTTCGTCATGATGAAGAATGGGCCTCCTTTCTTTCCTAGTAGGGAACAGTGACGGGGCATGGGTGTTGTAGCAAGATTCATCATTATGGCAGGGGAATTTAGTGCTCCTTCAGGGGCAGTTGGAACAGGGTTTGAATTTCCCCCCTTTCTTTCTCATTCTCCCTATATATTATATAGGTGGGGCAAGTTCAAAATGTTGGATATTTTGGTTTTTCTCCCTCCCTTCTTTTCTGATTTGCAGAAAAATTCATGGAGTTTGAACCTTCCATTAAGACTGTAATGTAAGTTTTTGCTCTTGGCCATTGTAATGTCATGTATCAATTTATGAGGCAATAATACATGTCTGTGGATAATTTCAACCCTCTCTTGCATTCATTACCTTAATATGATATTTCATTGCAATATTGGTTATCTGTGCATGGTGGTTGTATCACATTTTAATGGTCTGTGTTTAATATCAAAGCCAGTGTTCAACATTCCTTTAGTGCATCACCTGTATTAGTTTAATTTTAATTTCATGCATCTTCTTAACCCTGTCTCTTTGGAAAGTTAGAGTAGGATTTAAAACGACCCCTCAGCAATCTGAATGTATGCACCTAGATAGACAAATAGGATTTGGCATTCATTCAAAGATCTCTTTCGACTCGCAAAGTCCCACACTTTGAGAGATGCTCCATGTTGTGCAGTCACACTGAGGATCTCAACCCATCCAATTACAGATTTCAGGGGTGTTGTGATTTTGCATCGATAGTAACTTCTACCTCATGATGCTAGAAGATCCACTTGCACAAAATTGGATAGTATAGTAATATGAATCAACCCTGAGCTCGTGATTGACACTATGTTTTTTCTTGTTTTTTAGGTACAGTGCCATTTGATAAGAAGCGAGGATGAAGACGGAGCTATAAATTATGCATCATCTAGAATGAAAGAAACCCAAGGTAATGATGGTTCTTTCATACTCCTTTAATTTGTTTTTCATGCATATGTACCTCTTACTTTAGTATTTGTAATTAACTTTTGAGTTACATCACACAACTTGTGTGGGAACAATTGAAATTACTTATAAATAAAACATTGAATTTTGAAACTAAGTTGTGTATTTATTTTTTCATTTTATCTTTGTAAATGAATTAAACAACTCAATAACATAATTGAATGTATTTAATCATGAAGGAAAGAACTTTAAAATACCTGTAATCCTTAGTAATCAGCTTTAATAGTGTTGTGATTTGCAACTATGATTGTTGTACCAAAAATTAACACTTCATCTATTCTATATTTTCAGTCTTCATCAAAATTTCCCATTTTTCCTTTAAGGTTTTGTGTTCTTTTGCTGAAGAAAATCATGAAATTGTAGACTATGCGATCTGTTACATTTTGTAATAGCACACCTAGCTACAAACTACATGTAGTCATTAATTAATCCAACACAACAAATATTGAATTGAAATAATCTCCCCGAGCTTAGGGTCACTTCACCAATTCTATCCATCATAATGATGTTTTGAGTTGCCCATTTTTGCTTGAGTGCAAAAATTATCAATATTTCTTGCGATCCTGTAGGGAAAGATGCCTGATAGTTTGTAGACTTGTGCCTTCCTATTGTTCATTAGGCATGGATTCCAAAGTATGTAACAAAAATATACCTTCCTGAAGGTCCAACCCTTCCAAAATGAACTAAAACTAGGAAGGATCTGGTGAACCAGATCATGTGCACGGATGCACTTATTGAATTGAAAAACATTGTAGTGTGCATGAAGAAATTATTGAAATGGAAATCCTACTCTAACCAAACATTGTAGAATTTTCAATAACAGTATTTAAGAAACATACCATTTACAAGAATGAGAAGTTCCTCTCCATTTAGCCTTGAAAGCTGAAAAGCATTGTGTTCTTTGAAGGCTGAAATTATCTAGGGACCACTCCAGATTGTATCCTACTTCATGTGATTTCTTGGATTTTCAAGATGAACATCCCATTTAAACAAAACATCTCCTTCATTGAAGATTCTAAACTTAGCCTTCTTATCAAAATTTTTCTTTATCTATTTCCGATTCTTTTCCATCTTTAGATGAACTTGATCTCTCAACTCTTGTAATTCCATCAATTCTACATAACGAATCTAAAATGGTTCATTCTCAATTAGCTCCATTTGATGTATCAAATATAATGTAGGTAACTCAACTGAAATATGCATTCTTGCTTCTCTTCCATAAACAAGCTTGTACGGTGAATTTCCAACTGATCTTTTAGGAGTCACTCTATTAGCCCAAAGTGCTGAATTCAACATTAGATGCCAAGCTCTCTAGTTATCTTTGAGTGTTCTTTTGATGATCCTTAGAAGATTCTTGTTAGCACTTTCAGCCAACCCATTATGTTTTGGATAATAATTAGATGACGTACTTAAATAAATTTTGTGTTTGATAGAAAAATATGTTACCTTTGCACCAAGAAATGCTAAGGCATTATCTAAAATGATAGTTGTTGGAACACTAAATCTATAAATTATACCTTCATAAAAGGATAGTATCGAAGTTTTGTTAGCATCTTTCAAAGCTATTGATTTAGTGGAGCATGTAAAATAATATTTGGCTATCAAAATCCACTTGTGTCCTTGTGATGAAGGTGGATTTATCATGCCAATAAAATCAAGACCTCACTGCATGAAAGACCGATCCACTGAAATAGGCTTAGGGGACAGCGAAGCTAAACATTCTTTTCCAGCAAAGAAAGAACATTTCTTACATTTTTTTGATCCATTCAAAAAATCTTTGAATATGTTGGGCCAATAGTAACCATATTTCATAATTTTTAAGGCTGTAGTACGTGCTTGAAAAGTGACACCCTACAGGTCCTTCATGGAATTCAAATAATAATTTATGAATTCTATCATAATCAATACATCGCAACAAAATTCTATTTATATCTCTTTTGAATAACACACCATCAATGAAAACATAAGGTACAACTTGTAACCTGAAATATCTTCGTTTGTTCTTGTCCATACCTTCGGATAAGTGACATGATGTAGATAGTTAACTAAATCAATCATCCATATTGATTCATGAACTTCTTGAATAAGATCAGGTTGCTCATTTTCTGGAACTTGCACCATGCAATCTGGTTACTGATACGTAACTTCAACATGTCGTTCTAGATCTTTTGATTCTACAGCCTACTTTTTTTCCATATCAACAATTAGGTGTTCACATAAACCTTTTCCTTAGAATTTTTGTCACAACACCGAATATCAACATCGTATTCCATAACCTTTGTTATCCAGCCTGCTCTCTTCTCATTCAATTCTTTATTTAAAAATAAATCTTTTAAACCTGGATTAGAAACAAGAACATGTATCTTATTGTTTGAAAGCATATACTTAAAATTCCTTAGTCCTCTGACTACTTAAAGTACTTGTTTTTCAAGAAACATGTACCTTGGTTTCATAGTTATGCAAATTTTTTCCAAAGAAAGTAATTGGTTGCTTGATATTTTCATCATTAACCTCATTTAATATGATTGAGATTGTTTCAGCTCCTGTAAGTGCATATATTGTAAAATCTTTATCAAAATTTGGATTTGCAAGAGTAGGAGCTTGAGAAATGGTTGTTTTAATTGCTTCAAACCCTTCTCTCCCTTTACTGGTCCAAGAAAAATTCTTCTCTTTCTTCAACATAGTTAATGATTTAACCAATGCTGCAAAATATGGAACAAATCTTCTAACAAAGTTGATTTTTCTCAGAAAGCTCTGTAATGCCTTTTTGTGATGAGGCAATGATAGCTATGATATGGCTTCAATTCTGAAAGGGTCAATTGCTAAACCTTGTTTAGAAATAATATGACCAAGAAATTTACCTTGATGTACCGAAAAGATAGACTTTTTGGGATTCAATGATATTCTAAACTGTCTGCATAATTGAAAAGTATGCCTTAAATATATTAGATGTTCATCAGAATTTTTTGAAAATATGGTAACATCATCCAAATAAACCAGTATGTATTTATTTAATAAGCTACAAAATGCCATGTCCATTGCACGTTGAAACGTTGCACCAACATTTGAAAGGCCAAAAGGCATTCTTTTGTAAGCATAAGTACCCCACTTGGTGGTAAAAGTTGTTTTGTACCTATCTTCTTCTCGGACTAGAATCTGATTGTATCCACTATAACCGTCCATAAGAGATAGTCTATCAGAACCAAAAACCATTCTCAAAATATGATCCATAGTGGGCAATGGGTAATGATCTTTTTGTGAGGTTTTATTAAGATCTGTAAAATCCACACATAATCTGATTTCTCCATTATTTTTCCAAACCGGAACAAGATTGGCTACCCAACTTGAATGCTTAACTAGAAAGATAATACCTGATTCGATCAACTTAGATAACTCTTTTCTCATTAAAGGTTCTATCTTGGGATTTATAAGCCTTTGTTTTTTCCTAACTAGCTTGGAATTTGGCTGTAATTCAATGGTATGTTGTGCTAGAATTGGATCAAAACCTTTCAGATCTTGGTATTTCCAAGCGAAAACATCCTTAAATTCCTTACAAATATTGATAAAGGAACTTTTCTCTTCTAAGGAACATACCTTTCCAAGAAATATATTTTTTCCATCATCAACCGAGATCTCTTCATAATTATCTACATGTGTCGACATCTTTGTTTTGTCTTTTCTTAACTGATCATTAGTGCTGAAGATGTCTTCCAATATGAATAAACCTTGAGGTAGTTTATTATTCTTCAATTGAACAACCTGGTCACCATATAAGTGTTGTAATTTCTCTTGATTTACTGCAGAAAATTCAGCTTCTAGCTGTAAAAACTTGCAAATTTTTTCATCATTTTCAAAAACTTGCCAATTCAAATAATTATCGGGTATATAATGCCTAACAATCATCTTTATATGAGGCTAAATATCATTGTTTTTAATTTGTTCCAACACTTCAAAACTAGCACCAATTGCTGCAAGTCTATCTGCATGCTTGTTTTCTATTCTTGGAATGGACTGGATATTAATAGCATCGAAATATTCCATTAAGATTGAAACTCTATGTATATAAGACTTCATTAATGGATTCTTAAAAACATTGGAATTTCCTACTTGATTGATAACTAACTCATAATCACCAAAAATCTGTAACATGCTAATACCTCTCTTTCTGGCCCAAAATAAGCCATGAATTAATGCTTTATATTCAACTATATTGCAAATACACAAAAATTGGAGACTCAAAGCTAAGAAACACCTTTCATTCATGGGGGAAGTGAGCATCAAACCTACTCCTTTTCCTTTCTTGTTCTTAGCTCCATCAAAATGAAGCTTCCAAATCCCTTTTACTACATTTTCTATTTTAGACATCAAGAGAATTCTTGTGTTTTCCTCATGCAAGAAATACACACCAAACAGATGTTCTTAAACTTCTTTGAAAGGATCATGAGCATGTTCTTCATGTGTCTTTTCATCCATGAAAAGATTAGAAACACCATCTAGTGAAACATGAGCTGTATTATTGAAATCAGACTGGTCTATGGCTACATAATTGGCCAATGAAGTGAGGCTTATGAAATTGATTTAGATAGTAACTTTGGTCCCATAACGTGTAAGTGAAGAACAAAAAGGACCAATATTAAGAGAGATAACCTCCTATTTTTGATGTGAAATCTCTAGATAAACATATAGCAAAGTAAGGAGGTAAATCTACAACAATAAAATCTTACAAAATGGAAACGTTTGGAAAAAAATGTAATGTTAACTCCATAGTTTTGATGACACCAACTGTATTAGTTGGAGTTCCATCAAGCTGTATCACACTCTTCTATGTAGGTTCATACTACAAACCCAATTTTTCTGCAATTGCTTTTGGCATAACTGTGCTACTTGCACCACTATCAACCATGCAATAAGATGATTTCCAATAATTAGAGAAAAATAAAATGGTGGTGGTTTCTTGATATCATGAGCATGTTAAGAACTTTTGAATCATCCATTTAACTTCTTTAATGCGGTCATATTCCATTGTCCCAAGGACCATGGCTGTTTATTGAACTTCCTTTTCTGCTATTTTTGAAGAAATTTGCAGCTTAGCAAGTTCATGAGAAAGCATCTCCTGTTGTCCTCGAATACTTAGAGCATCCCACATTGAGATATTAACATTATTATTTTTCCATTATATCAACAATGATAAAAGAAGCTACTGTTTTAGCGTAGGCTTTAGCAAAGACTGACTTTGCTTCTGCATCGTTTGAGATCTGAGGTATGAAATTTCTTCTTGGATTTGATTGTAATGACTTTGGTTGGTCCTTTTGGATTGGAACACTTGTTGTTTTATGAGGAAAAAAAGGACTATTGGATGTTTTCTGACATGCAGTTGTTATTTTATCAGTGATTGTGGGAAGAACAGGCCTATTTTGGTATTTTCCTCTCTCATGGGCCTTTTCCTGAGTTCTAGTCGTATCTGCAATAAAATCATCTTCACTAAAACTGACCAAGTTCTATTCACATGTTTTTTAAGCATGAGTTTCTTGCTACCCACTCTCCATTTGAGGCATGAACAGAGACTCAGGTTAAAGTTGTGCAACAAGGGTTATATTCAAGAAATCATTTGGGAAATTTGCAGCTGAATGAGGTTGATTACAAGGTTGACACCATTCTTCTGTAGCCATATTAACTAGGACTAAAGTGTTATATGTACTAGGATCCTTTAGGTCAAATTGCCTTTACTGATATGGTTGTCTATAATTCTTATTCTGTTGATAAGGCTTCCTATTTTGCTGGTTTTGGTGATAAGGATACTAATAAGGCCTTCTAGGTAATGCAAGTCTATTTTCAATCAAAGTTAGCTTGTTTCCCATAGTCTGCAAAGATTTCAACACATCATCTGATGGGGCTACAATACCAGGTTCTATAATGGTGATAGGTTGTGGGATGGGTGCCGATTTTGCTAAAAAAGGCATTGAGGGAATTGGTGCTAACTTTCTGACTTTAATAAGACTATTTTTAGCTTTTATAGCAATATCATAAGCTGTTGGGAGAGTGTCACCTCCCATGGACTGAATCATAGTTGAAATATCACTGTTTAAGGCTTTGAAGTAGTATAGAAAAGCATGGTCAACTTGAGGCTTGACACTTGCTGGAATTATTTCCCAAGTTCTAACAAAATGGATATTAAAACTAGCCATAAATTCATGAGGGGATCTTTTAATTGTAGACAACTATTCTATGAGAGATATATGATCTGAGTTATCTTGAAATTGTTTCAACAATTTAGCACCTATAATCTCTAAATTTCTATACCATTACAAGGCTTTCCCTTTAAAGGATGTAGATAGAAGTCTCAAGGCTACATCTTCATGTGTTATATTATGGACTGCACATAGGGCTGCAACATCTTTGATATGTTTTGTAGGTGTAACCTGATTTTCACCAGTAAACATAGGTAAAATTTTCATGGCAGCATTTGGGATATCATTATAGACTGGAATTACTAATGGGATGTCATTAGTAAAGGTCACAAAACTCCTAGGTGGTTGAATAGCCATTGGGAAAACTAGTATCTGAACAAAGAAATTGATACGTGGTGAAGGAGGATTAGGAGGAGGGTTGTTAAAAACAGGCCTATTATAAGGTAGGGTGTTACCAACTCTTCTTCTTCTTGTAGAATTCAAAGGTAAAGAAATAAAATCAGAAGGAATTCGTCTTACCAATGATCTTGAAGTCATTTTAGGCATGGAAAATGCTGCAAAATTGGTTTGAAATCAGTCTTACGAAGTCAGAAAATAAATAGTTAAATCTTTAGAATAAATTGTTGGAGCTTGTTGTCCTGAAAGTAACCTTTCTTGCTGTGAATCTACTTTAAATTGATGTAATCTTCTCTCAAATCTGATTCGTTGTCCCAACGAGCATGCCAAAAACTTTTATCTCTCAAAAGTGCACCCTGTAGAGAGATGGTTGCAGGTGTTCTAAGCTTGCTCTAGATCTCTCTCTTTCATAGATACAATGGAAACACCTCAGGTCTGTGGGTATACCTATTGTTGAGGTGAGTCTCTGGTATCAAGGATGGTTCCTTCTTGATATATCCTAAACTAATTTTTTTGGGGTTTTGAGGGAAATAAGATGACTATAAAAATAAATTCAAACTGGGTTGATACACCAAAATTGTTGAGGTCTTTGACTAAGTACATGCACAAATATCTGAGAATGAATTCTAAATGCACAAACCAATAGTTTTCAGTAGAATATTAAGGCAAATACTTAATGTATTGAGGGAAAATTCACAACAATACTGTTACGATACACATGCACACTAATATTATGCAGAAATTACTAAATTTGCAACAAGGTAGGATGATTAACCAGGGAATTTGACATTCACAAGGATTAATAAGACATACACAAGATTGCAATTTATTGGAAAGGAAAAATATAATTCTCATTCAAAGGGAAATAAGTGGCAATAATATGCTTCAGCACTCCTATGTCCAAGTAGTCTTCCCCTTGTGCTTTGCTAATGCACACAATATATAGCAAAATTATCCATCCCACCCATCCTAAAATATACTATAATTGTACTCGCCCATGCACCCTATTTCTATCCTTTATCATGAATAAATAAAGGAATAAAAATAAGTATGCTAATACAATGAGGCATTAATAGCCTTGGTTACAAAAATACAACTCAGTCAAACTGCAGTTGACTGTTCTATTTTTAATAAAGTTGGGTGAATAATTCTGCTAATTATAATCTTTTCTTGATGAGAAATTCTTCTCCAATGCATGTAATATTTGTCTTCTTGTGCTTGATGTGACATCTGTAAATTTAATACACTTTCAATTGCAAAAATAACATTTTAGGTTGCCTCTTGGATGCACATGCAAAAAATAATCTCCTTGTGTGAGTAAAAATAATTCTTTTATTTGTAATACTTTAGAAAAATATTCACCCAATGTGTGGGGACCACTTACAGGCTCTGATATTGACATCTTGTGCACATGCTCAACTATTTATGATTTTAATATTCCAAGAAAAATAATGCTTATCCCATAGAAAAATTTTCAAACCTTGTGGGGACCACCTCTGATGTATACATGTTTTATTGAGGAATATACATACTTAGCAAAAGGTGCTTTTTGCAAATACTAATGTAATAGTTCACTTTTTGTGGTATATTCCTCCATGATGTGTCCTCCTTTAGTAAGGTTGAAGGTATCCTTAGTCTCCTTTTGACTTGGGCATATATGTGTATTGTTTTATCCAACCCCCTTTTGAATAATCATAAAACACATGCAATGTGTTTACCTTTTGAAATTATTGGCACATATGTTTATTCATAACATATTGTTTGATTAATCACATTATACATCATAGTCTTAGGCTCTTTTGGAAGGTAATCACTTAGTTTGAAAAATTTTCCCCCTCCCCATGAAGCTTCGACCCTTTGACATTGTCGGTGGAAATTTGAACCATGGTTGAAATTTAGGGTTTTACATTGTGAAGACACACGAGCATTTTGTTGTCCCTGGTTGAGTTTTGGTGGAGCATGCTTGATCATTGATTTGGTACATTAGAGTCTCCACTGTTAGATCTGTACCGTTTTCTGACTGTCTAAGAATGGTTTGCATTGATTTCGGGATCAATCCTCAGCCTTTGATCTTCTTACTATTACATCTCATCCATCGATTCTTCATCTATGGTTTACGATGTGTTATATGGACCTTTGGTAAGCCTGTTGTTGGCATTGGAGTTGATGATTTTATTTCTAACTGTTGATCTTTGTACATCTTGATATGATCCGTTGATCCTTAACTCATTGATAGAGTTGGATTTGCTTTGTGGTTAATCTTTTTTGAGTAAAAATGAATTCAACCCTAATCATTTCACTTGCTCATTTGGTCTCTTGGCGAAGCCCTAGCATATTTTTTACGTTCCCTCCATTTTTTATCATCTAAGAGCTCAATTCCTCCATGAATATTAGTCATATGAGGCTTTCAATTTTGAGATTTTCCTTCAGTTAGGTTCTTGGTTTAACTGTATTTTCTCTAAATTGAGGAGGTTCAGTGTTTTGAAGCTCTGTGAAATCATGATTTTTGATCTTTGAGCATCTAAGAGATAACGACCGCCATTTTTTGATTGTTTGAGCTCTGATCCATTCTTTGTAAAATGAACTGTGCAAGTTCTTGGGTATGGATACTTGTATTCAAAGCTAACTGTAGCTCGATTGAAGCTTTCTTATAGACTCTATTTTTTGTTGATATCGTTGCATGCTTTGATTTTTTGGGTAAGTGTTTATGAGGTTGATGCCTTGGAAATTTACTTTGAAGCTCTGATTTAGATGCGTCAAGCTCGTGTTATCTTCTGTCTGCTAGAATAAATTTGTTTCTATATTTTTTAGCTTTCGGTCCTATTTGAAGTTTTCTTTCTAGGCTTACATCTCTTCACGAGTCTGGTTGAACCTGTTGTGGTGTATGTAAAACTGAGTCATTATTTTTAAAATTGGTTGCTTCTATTGGCTCAAAATGGCCATCATTGTTGTGGATTTTAAGGTTCTGAGTGAAATATTTATAAGATGGCCACCATTGTTAAAACCTTCTAGCTCGCTTTGAGGATTTTGTGCATTCGTACTTCATTACTCTTTGGTCCTCTGGTGTGGTTGTTCCCTCTGTACACAATAATGGTTTTCAAATTTTATGAAATATCTATTTTGCACTTCGATTCTCATTGAGAAAGGTGGTATTCTTAATTTTTTGGTCCTCTGGTGTGGTTGTTCCCTCTGTATGTATGGGATCTTTGTTGGCCACTGTGAAAGAAAAAGGTAAGGTTCATGTTTGACAACTGTAAATAATGCTTCCATTATTATAGTTTTTGAGATTTGTTATCGTGTTTTCCTTGATTCTGAAACCATTGTGGTTTTCTTGTCATTTTCTACTATGTGACATCATTACGAGCTTATAAACCATTCTGGGTCTTTATTCTTGACTGACTCCCTCCATGGTTTCGTCATTTCGAATCCAACTTGGTGAGTTTCACTGCATCTCAAATATCTATGAAAAAATCTTAGTAGATCTGTAACGTCCATGGAGAAAATGAGCTATTCCCTTATCTTTATCCATATATTCTATAC
Organism: Taxus chinensis; assembly: GCA_019776745.2. NCBI lineage: Eukaryota > Viridiplantae > Streptophyta > Pinopsida > Cupressales > Taxaceae > Taxus > Taxus chinensis. The sequence goes on along the minus strand of CM034150.1, from coordinate 190,809,037 downwards.
TACGGCTCAAAATAATAAAACATCGTTCTCTTCAATGGGTACTTGAAATATTTTTCCCTTTTGTTTCCTTAACACTCGAAGATGGAGATTTTGCTTGAAAATGCTTGAAGATAAGATTTTATGAGGCTTTCTGTTTCCTTAACACTCGAACATGGAGATTTTGAAAATGGAAATAGAAGATAAATTTTGATGGGTATCTATGTTTTCTCATTTCTTGACATTCTTTGTTTGAAAATGAGGAATTTTGACACTCTTGTGTTGATCTGTGTGAAGGGTTTTGAATGTATTCTTTAGATTCTTTGCATTATGCATAAGTATTTCAAAACATTCTATAACTCCTTGATGGTTGATTCACACTTGCATCTTGTACTGTGAATGTGATTTCAACCTTTGTGTAACACTTATTATCCCTAATATATTGTTTCTGAGAAGTGATCTTGTACAACGTGCTTACTTAATCATTCATTTTTTGATATCTTTAGATTATGTAAACTTTTCTTAAGAATGTTGTAGATGTCCTTAAGGAGTATAAATAACTTTTCTTAAGAATGTTGTAGATGTCCTTAAGGAGTATAAATAATTGATGTCTTTCTTGTTCTTGTTCTGAAACAGAAACATCCTAAAAATTTTCCTTACTCTTGTGGAAGTGTGCAAAATTCTTTCATTTTCATGACTCTAATGATCTTCAGTATTTTATTTTCTTTTTTTTTGTCCTGATTGCTTGATGGTTTCATTACTTGGAGAAATGATACACTGTTATCCATCACTACACCATGAATTTGCTTACTCCTTAAGTCTTGATGGTTTTGCATATCTTCAAATGATATTTTCTTTTATAGCTCCATGTTGGCTTCTTGAACAATGTAACAGCTTTGAAGCTGCAAATGTTCCTTTTTCTATTTCAATGATAGCTTCTTCAGCATTGTAACTTCTATACTTGATGATTTTTCAACTTAAATAAGTTACTTTTTCAGAAATTTCAAAACTATACTTAGCCATTTAAAATTTGAAGCTAATCTGGAATGAGTTTTACTCTTAAGTTGTGTTTCTTCTTCCTTCAAAGATGATGCTAATGTATGAACTATCTTCTTGAATACTTGTAGATTTTGATTCTATCTGCACTTTGTCATCTTGCAAGCTATTCTAAGTTTCTTGACTGAAATGAATAAGAGGTTTTGCTTAATGATTGCCTTTCATTTAAGAAACTATACCTCTGGCCACATGAATTTTTGTTGTACATGTTATCTCTCAAAAATTTTAAAAGTAGACATCATGAACACTTTTTTTTCTTTATTGTGCTCTCTTTTCGATAACAACAATCTGTAAAAATGCTTGTGTCTCTTCTGTTGCAATATGTACATGCGTATCTCATAACTGATTAGAAACTTAAGACTTTTGGTCTCTCTTATATACCATATCTCTTCTTTTGGTCCTTTCTGAGTGAATGAGTCTGCTGAAACTATGATTTTTTTTTTAAATTTAATATTTTCACTTGTGCTCTGAGATTCTTAGCTGAAACACATTGTACTACATTCCTATTTTACTCCTTACTTGTACTGGTTGTATCTTGTGTGTCCATACTTCTCTTTTAGTTGGTTTTGTAGATGTACATTGAGCTGGTTGCATTGTGTACTATATTCTCTTCAACTTTGACTATACAATGTATTATCTCCTTTCTATATTACTATTTTATTTATATAAGCATGTACTAGCTTGAAATAACATGATGGAAAGATGTAAAATTCCATTTTACTGTAAGCCCTGTCAAATTTTTCTCAGATTCCTTTTTCCATTCTTTTTTAGTTGTAACTTCTCTTATTCCAGTTGCTAGAAATTGCAGCACTAATCTTGCATTTCTTTTATCAATTAGTACAAGCATATCTTTTTAAACTTCAGCCTTTAATTGGAACTGAGATAAATGTACTTTTCTGATTCAAGTTATAATATGCAACACTTCTTTCTTCTTACTTATACCTGCACATTTAGATAAACTAGTTAGAAAAAATTAGACTTTTTGGCCTCTCTTTTATCCATAGTTTTTCTCTCTCCTACTTTCTGAGTGAATGAGTCATGTATGCTGATAAAAAATAGTGATTTTATCAATTACACCTTTGATCTTCATGTAACGTATACCTCTTGATGCTAGGAGATCCACTTGCAGGAAATTGGATAGTATAGGAATATGAATCAATCCCCAGCTCGTGATTGACAATCTTCCCTTTTGTTGTTTTCAGGTACAGTGCCATTTTCTAGGAAGTGAGGATGAAGATGGAGCAAAGATGGAGCTGGAAATGCATCAACCGAAACAAAATAAACCCAAGGCAATGATGGGTTCTTTCATACTCCTTTACTTTCTTTTTCATGCATATGTACATCTTACTTCAGTAGTTGTAATTTACTTTTGAGTTACATCCCACGGCTTGTGTGGGAACATTTGAAATTCCTTATGAATAAAAATTGAATTCTAAAACTGAGTTGTGTATTTCTTTCTGCATTTTAGCTTTGTATATGGATTGTATAATGAATTAAACAACTCAGTAACATAATTGAATGTATTTAATCATGAAGGAAAGAAATTTAAAATACCTGTAACTTTAGCAATGAAATTTGACTTCTGCAATTTGCAACTATGATTGTTGTTCCAAAACTTAACACTTCACTTATTCTGTATTTTTAGTCTTCATCAAGATTTCACATCTGTCCTTCGGGGCTTTTTGTTCTTTTGCTGAATACAATCATTAAATTGTAGACTATGTGATCTATTATGTTTTGTAACAGCACACATAGCTGCAAATTATATGTATTCCTTAATTAATCTAGCAGAACAAATATTGAACTGAAAGAATCTCCCATTTTTGCATGAGTGCAAAAATGATCAACATAAGTTTTGTTAATGAATGAATATCTTTTGCACAGATCTCCAAAGAATAATTTATAATAACATATATAAGTCTTGAGACAAGGGATTATCCTCTCCACAAATTGAAAACTTCTTTACAATTTTTTGTTTAATGTTTTATTTCTTGTTTGACCATCACAATAAAAAATTTAGATGAAATTTCCATATTAATTAAAATGAATTTAAAGGAAATGACGTTAGCATCCTATTTTCTAGATTTAAATGATTCGATACTGTGAGCATTATGAAACAACATATGTAATAATTATCATGGAAATTTATTTCAAAAATATTTTTTTTCATTCCCTCATTCTTAACTTGTCATTTATACCACCTTGAGAGTAACTAATACTTTAAATTCATCAAAAATTTCAATTATTATTTATTAAATTAACACATGATTTCATTTACTAAGCCTAAATCTATGTAGAAAAATCATTTTTAATAAAATATGATCCCAAAATGGTAGTTGAGGGCTGTAAAACACTATTGAAGGTGTCACTCCATTGCCCAACCGTCCTAGGCCTTCCCAACTACATAAATTTATCGATTTCTCTTAAGCATATTGAGAGTGAAAAAGTAGCCAAAATTTGATAAATGAATCCTTGTAACTTGTGTCACCTACGAATGTATTGTAAGAAAAACTAGTTATTGATATAATATTTATAAGAAAACCTCTCTTACTTTCTCATGTATCTTACCTATTTTATGATAGTCATAGAAAGTGAAATACAAAAAAACCTTCAATTTGTTTTAGTGCCATGGTGTTTATCTTGACTATTTTGTAATTGAAACCACGTGGCACTTAATTGATGCTTCCCACAAGTTTGAGTGGTCTGTTAGACAATATTGGAGGTTCTTTTCTACTTCCCAATCATCTAGGTCCTTCACAATGGCATCGGTATACAAATGTCTCTTATGTGTACTAAGAGAGAAAAGTAACAAAACGTTTTTCACATAATTTCTCACAATACATGACACCTATGAATTTGTTTTTTGAACATACATCGAAGAAATCATTATTTGTACAGAAACCTATCTTAGTTTATCCAACATCATTCATGTTTTCTCACAGTTGTAGTGAATGAAATGTTGAAAAAACCTTCAGTTCGTGTTAGTGTTTAGCTATTTGGGGAAATATTTTATAACTAACTGTTGATGCAAAATTACATCACCCCCCAAATGGCCTGAGTTTGAATGGGGAATCCGATGTAACTTGCATAACATGGGACCATCTCTCAAGATGTGGGACTTGCCAACATTAGACAATCCTCCAGAGAAGGTCGGTTTCCTCTACCTAATCCTAATGATAAACTACTCCTAATGTAGAAAAGACGCCTAACTACAACTATCCTAACAATACCAAGGAGACAAGTAGAGAGAAAATGCATGAAACAAGAAATCCTACACTAACGAGGTGATAACACCAAAAAAAGGGGCGATATAATTTGATGAGAGAGGAAGAAGAGAAAAAATAATTCTGGGAGAGGTCAAAACAATAGCGACATAGACCCAAACTCCATCTTCCATCTACACTCCATGAAACACAACATCTTTCACCTGCAAATGTGAAATACATGCACAAAAAACAAATAAAAAATGGAGAGGCATAGAGAAACAAAAAAACATGAGAAAGGGTTTAAAATTGCCAAAAAAACATGTATTTATTTCTCTATAAGGTGCAAAAACCATTACATTAATTCTAAGAGGCATAAATATGCTTGCCAGGTGCAAGAGAAGGCTTACAACTCAAATGAACTCAAGGGAAATTTTTTGCATGGGTTTCCTCAGCTCAAAGAATGTATCCCTTAAAAATGAGGTAGATTTTCCAATATATAGGCAATGTATCACCAACCCTCATTAAAGAATTATGGGAACCCATACAAATTCACTTCCCGAGGGTACTTCAGTCAGATGAAGACATGGGTGCCATACTGCATTAAAATCTAATTGTTGAGTTATTGGGACTCGTGAGATTCCCAACCATGTGACCCATCCAAACTAGATGTACCATCCAACCTGTGTGCCGTGTAAATGAGAGGGGTGTGGCGGGCTTCAAAAAATGATACGACACGCCAAAAAATGTGACCCGACCAACCCTTGGGTGTCCAACCCCTAGCCGACGAACCTCTGGAAGTGATAACTTGAGCTCTTGGATGAGTTTTTGGGTGAAAAGTTATATGATTTCATATGGAAAAAACCAATTGAATCTAATAGAGGTGTTTGCAAGATCCAATTTTGACTTTATCACCTCAAAATGGATCTTTTTTTGTTGGGATACCGGTTGTGCAGTAGAAGAATGAACTACCTTGGGAAGTGTATACTGCTTCAAGATGTTTCGTCTTTTGCACCATGTAGGGCATGGAAAATGGCTTCCATAAGAACTTTTCTGTACTTCTAGTTCCTGACACAACTATCATAATCTTCTATTGAATCTCAGGTCCTCTTTCACAATGCAAACTCCTTAACACCCAAGAAACCTACTTCTAATGGATGGCCCCAAGACCTTTGAAACTTCTTTGTATCACTCGAAATGCTTCCCAAAATTGAAAACTCAGCTGTATCATTCCATTTTTATCCATGAATCATTGTCCAATGCTCAAACCTATCCTCCCGAGTTGTCTATTTTACAAGGGGTAAAGAATATATAACACTAACACCTCGTCGTAATGAACCAACTGTGCCCACATGTTCAAGTATATTGTTATAAACTATCACAGGTTCCATTTGTCTTCCCAAACATCTCAATTATTCCTATGTACATCAGTCTCGTGATGTCTCTTAAGCACCTCGACAACAAAAAGTAGCTATAATTTGATGAAATATTTATCATAATATGTGGCACTAAAGAATCCTTCAACTAAACTTACAACTAATAATATGGTCCACCTAGAAAAACTTCTCAGTTTATCGAATTTCCTACCCATTTTAATTTGGTCACAGTGAAAGAAACAAAGTTAAAATGTTTAATTTACATCAGTGTTAGGGTTTCTAGGGAGATATTATGTGATTGACACTTCATGATATTGAAAAAATAGTTCCCACATATCTACATATTATTTTAGATGCTATCAGAGGTGTTTTTAAATTTCCCAAGCATCCCATCCTTCCCATATACATCGGTGTGGCGATGTCCCTTAAGCACCCTGAAAGTGAAAAGTATAAAAACTTTTATGGACATTTTATCACAACTTGTGGAACTTGGAAACGTCTCGTATGTACCTACAACTAGGAACATGGTCTATGTATGAAATTTTATCTCAATTTCCTCCATCTCCCACCCATTTTATTATTTTCGTAATGATTAAAATGTGGAAAAAACCATCGATTTGTGTCAATGTTAGGGTATTTATGGAAATATTTTGTGATAAAAAACATAGTGAAAAAAATAGCACCCACACTTGCATGGGAAATTAGACTCTATTTAAGGTTTCATTCTACTACCCAACCCTCCAATTCCTTCTCGACTACATCAGATTAGTGATCACTCTTAAGTGACTTAAGAGAGAAAAGTGGTCAAATTTTTATAGATGATTTCATGTAACCCATGCCTTTAAGGAATGTATCGTATAAACCTACATTTGTGAACCTATCATATTTAAAGAAACTTCTCAAGTATCTTCCTTCTCTCACCCATTTTATCGTGGTCATAATGAGGGAAACGTTGAAAAACCATTCAATTTACAGCAGTGTTAAGGTGTCTAGGGTGATATTTTGTGACTAGAATAGTTCATGGCACAAAAGAAATGGCACTCAAACATCTAGGTGGGATGTTGAAAATTATTAGACGTTTCTATCTACTACACAAAAATCCCAGTCCTTCCCAACTACATTGGTCTAAACATTTCCCTTAAACACCTTATGAGAGATAAGTAACGAAGCAGTGAAGCACAATTATTATATTAAATGGCATATGGGAATGTCTCATCTTAACCTACACCTCAGAATTTTATGCATCTACAAAAACATCTCAGAGTTTTTTTTCATATTCACATGGTCATAGTAAATGAAACAGGGGGAAAACCTTCAATTTCCCTTAAATTTAGGGTGTTTAGGGAAAACATTTTTATTGGCACCTCGTGGCACCAATAAAATTATATCGAAATGTTTTATTGTAATATTAGATTCTATATAAGGTGTTGTTTCACTTCGTAACCATCTTGTTCCTTCCCAAATAAATCAGTGAATGTGTTCTTGTTGTTAAAAAGAGAATTTCCATACAATATATGTGGTGAAATGAAAATGTTTTCATATTGCTTGGGTATAATTAAAATTTATTATCCCTCTTCCCTCCTATATCTAACTCTCTCCCACTCTCTCCTACTATCTCTTCCCTTCTCTCTCTCTCTCTCTCTCTCTGTCTCATGTTATCTCTCTTGCTCTTGGTCTCTCTTCCCTCCTCTCTCTTCTCCTACTCTCTCTCTCTCTCTCGCACTCTCTTCCTTTCTCTTTTACACTCTCTCCCTCTCTCTCTTTTCTCTCCCCATATTACTCTCTCTTCAATCCTATCTATTTTTCTCCCTCCCTCTCCCTCTCACTCTCCCTCTCCCTCTTCCTCTCTCTCTCTCAATGTCCCTTCCCTCTTTTGGTGTAGGTGGTATTTTTTCTTCACTTATTTAGTGTTATTCCACCTCACCGGGTGAGTCATCTCACTTAGGTGGACATGGATCTAGGTGTCATCTTAGTTATGACATATTTTATTACAGAATCTGTCATATGAGTTACATTCCCATTTGGGAAAGTAACCCCTCTTCTCCATTATGGAATAATATTCTCTTACATGGGAGTTACACATTCACTCCCCTATTTTTACTCACCTCCTTTGCTCTATGACTAGCCTAAGCCAAACTAAGAAATTCCATTATACTCCATTTTTTAGCTCTCATATGCATGCACATTTCTTTACAAAGCTTTCTTGCTTTAATCTCGCAACTCCTACACTTTGGTGAAGTGCAAATATTTGATGCACGTGAATTCCTTCTAGGTCTTCGTCCTTCACTCCTTCATGGTATCAGAGTAGAGGGGACCAGAATCACGTTGCTCACCATCGTTGCTCCACCATGTAGTTGTTTGTGTAAGCTATCACTTTTCAATGTGCTTTAGTTGCATATTTTGAGATTCTTGTGGGTGTATGTTTAAGGTTTAATGTGTTGTAGGAGCCACCTCACTGCCTAGATCTCTACCCAGCTCACGGCTCGTACTCTGCACTGCATTGGTTTCATTGCTTATTGTTACATTTTCGAAACTGATTACACCATTCGTGCCTTTCTTGCGATACCGTGCTCATGTCTCCAGCTCGCTCTATGATATGGGGTTAGGCCTATAGATCTATGGGGGGTTCCACCCCGTTACTCCTACTTTATAACAGGCCCGAGGTGGCTTCCCCATCATGATCTGGACTAAATGGAAGAGACCATATGAGATACCAAACTGCAGAAGAGACCGTACCGTGACGGTTGAAACCGGGGAGAAGAGACCGTACTGCCCCCCCTCTCTATATAGATCGATATGCTCTGACTGTCACGATCCGATGGGGAACATTAGAGAGTCGCAAGGGACCCAGATAGATGAGATATAGAGTCTAGTGTGCCAGATGCGAGCAACATTGGTTCAACGTCTAATTTTATTACACATGTGTTCGCCTTTTCCCATCCCTTTGTTAAAACATTGGTTCACAGTTATTCTTCGTTACACCAATACTCCACTGCCTGGACTTATGACTTGGGTTTTCCTTTGGAGATCATTGTTATTATGAGCTCAGACTGTGCATCTCTAGTGATCAGCTTAGTTTATTGGTCTCTCGGCTCAAGACTTCCTCCTACAATGAACAGTTACAACCTACACATGGCACAAACCCAACATCTCGGTCACACTTCTGCGCTCGACCCTGCATCTCTGTGCACTCTCCTAGTTTGAGTTACTCGCTACCTCATGTGGTTTGGATTTTTCCCTGCTTCAAGTTTTCTACCCTATTTTCTTGGACCTTTGATTGGTGTGAGCTCCTTTTTCTTGATTTCTACATTCAAACGAATCAGGTTTCATTTGCATGTAGTAGATTACACCTAACACATGGATTTTTCATTACACTGTCAGTCTAAGACCTCTCAAATCACGCTGATATGTGGCTTCATTTACAGTTACATTGACCAATCACTTAGTGTTTTTTTGCAAAACAGACTCGGTGCTGAACCTTGCTCAACTTGGAGTCCACTCGTGTAACTCCCCTTGCCACTTCCTCTTAGTTGTCCAGAGGGATCTCTTCCCATGGACATTACTTTGCTAAGCCTACGTGGATGTGGAGACCTGTGGATTCCCATAACCATTCGACCATTCGTTATTGCTTCAATGCTTCTGTTGGTATATGACACGTGGCCTCATCTCATCTTGTTTTCTCACACCATTTCACAGTTACAAACCTACACACATGGCCCAACACCTTTGACTTCTTCACATAAATCCTACCCTCAGCCAACTCTTGTTACATCCAACACCTAGCACTAACTCAACATTGGCTCGAATGGCTGGTGCTTCCCCTCAGCCAACTCGCCATGGAGAGCCATCAAACAGATCAGTCATAGAACCTCCATTCCCTTTTAGACATTATTTGGCAGTCAAAATAATCCCTATTTTTTAATGTTTTGAGGAAAAACATTTATTTTATGGCATTGTAATAATTTTTGGGCTCTATATGCTTGTAATTATGTCCTCCATTCGTGTGTCAAAGATAGAGGGTGAGGTTTGGGGTTGGCAGGAAGCTAATTACCCCTCGCAAGCAAAACAAACCTTGCTTAAAATTTGATGCCATTTCCAATGAGTACCCATGACAACCTTTTCACCCATTTAAGGATCTTTTTAAATCCATTTGTAGGACTTATTGACATTTTCCATCAGTTGTGGGAATCATTTTCTTCCTATAAATTTTGACTCGCTGCTCGATTTTGAGCGCTTATTTAGTCAAAGTTGCATTATTTTTCACACATTACGTGATGAAATTGTCATCTTTTTAAATGCACTACTTTATAAATTACCACATTTTTGGGGGGTTCATTAGTACTCTTGGGTTTTCACACGAAGATGCATTATCGGCCGAGTCTGATGTCTTGCTTTTGTGCACCTTGCACTTTTCATTCCACATCATGGATAGTGCTCTTTCTAGACTTGAGCATCGTAGGATCACCTTACAGCCTCTGCCACTTCTTACTGGGAGAGAGAACTATTCAACATGGCATGCTTCCATGGAACATTACTTCACCCATGAGGGTCTTTTACTATTCTTACTTGGGCTAGTGTCTGGATCATTCTTCAGTCCCTCTATGGAGAACCATCACATACTGCCACCGTTGTTGTTGCTAATCCATTTGTCTCCATTTCTTCATGTGATGATAGTTCCACTGAAACATACTCGTTTGGTTCTACTTCTGATGATGAGGATTGTGCACCTAGTTTTGATGTCGAGAGTACTATAGAGGACTCTTCTCCTCCTTCTCTCACTATTCTAGAGAGTTTTGACACTTTGCACATCTCATCATATATCGAGCAGTCTCCTACTCAGCCTTACATAGTCATCACACCCACCTATTTTCCACCTTCAGTGTGTGAGGCCCCTTTCACTCCTCTACCTTCATTAGATGACTCATACGTATCTGACATCGCTCTTCTGTTTGTTGAGCCCCCTCATTGGGATGAGTATGTTCCTGACCTTAGTTATATTTTCACATAGTACACTTGTGATGTACTATAGGTTCCTCATCTATCTATAGGTATTTAAGAGGATTTCATCATCTCCATTGTTGGGAGTGCCCCTTCTGGGACTCTTACCACTTCCACTTTTCTGGAGACCTTCATTGATCCACCCTTTCTTGTGGATCCATTTTTTGTTGTGTGGGATGTTTTGTTGCCTTCAAATTAGTTGGACATCCTTTCTATCGGTGTTCACCCTTCATGCTCTGATAATTTTGCACTCGTGACATTACCTTCGGTTCCTTCATACTCACTTGCTAGACCTATGTCACACCTTCCTGGACCATACTTAGAGTTCTTCGTGCTCCTGCCTTCGGTTTCCTTCGTGGAGTGTGTAGAATTCCAACACATAATTTATGTTCTTCCTAAGGGAAGGCACAAAGTTCGGTGTGGATGGCTCTTCTTCAGTCCAGAGGTAGAGGATATCCTCATCAACATTCTTCTGTGAGACTTCTTAGAGCTACAGAGTTCTGATCTGTCCATGGCATCTTCTGCATTCCTCTCATCTCCCTCTTCTTATCTCTTCTTCTCCTTTCTAAGAGATTTCCTCTTTGTACATGGGTACCTTTACAGGCTCGTTTGTTGCTGGGACCCATCATTGGCATCTTTCTCAGATTAGAGAGTGGACTTGTCTTTCTTTGGGGGGGGAGTTTTTCCCACTAGGTTTTGTCCTTTTACTCCACTTTTTAGAGATTCTTGTATGTGGGTACCTAATTAGGCTTTGTGTCAGGACCCATTTCTCATTTATGACTTGCCGCCTTATCCTAAGTTACGATGAAGGGGGGGGTATTGGTGTAGGTGGTATTTTTTTTCATTTATTTAGTGTTATTCCACCTCACCGGGTGAGTCATCTCACTTAGGTGGACATGGATCTAGGTGTCATCTTAGTTATAAGTGATTCTCTTACAAAATCTGTCATATGTGTAAGTGTGTCATATGAGTTACATTCCCATTTGGGAAAGTAACTCCTCTTCTCCATTATGGAGGAATATTCTCTTACATGGGATTTACACATTCACTGACCTATTTTTACTCACCTCCTTTGATCTATGACTAGCTTAAGCCAAGCCAAGGAATTCCATTCTACTCCATTTTTTTTAGCTCCCATATGCATGCACATTTCTTTACAAAGCTTTCTTGCTCCAATCTTGCAACTCCTACACTTTGGTGAAGTGCAACTATTCGATGCACGTGAATTCCTTCCAAGTCTTTGTCCTTCACTCCTTCACCCTCCTCTCTCTCACTCTCCCTTTCCTCTTCTTTTTCTTTCTCTCTCTCACTCTCTCTTTTCTCCTCTCACTTTCTATTGATCTCTCTCTCTTCCCTTGTATATCTCTCTTTATCCTCTCTCTCTCTCTCCATAAAAATAATTTACATTATATTGTATAAAAATATTATTTTAATAAATGATTTATAAATACTACATAATGAGATAAAATATTAATTTTAACTAAACAATAAATCTATAATAATTGTTACACTATACTCGATATATTGTGAAATTAAATCAATGATTTGATCATTTAAAATTATAGAGCTTGTGGAGGTCGATACATGTAAATTTGATGAAAAGAACAAAAACACGATTCAACAATCCATTCCTTCAAGTCATGCTCATCCTAAACAAAATATGTACAAAAAAAAATCACTCAACCTACCTCTTATGAATAGTTCATTAACCTAGATTTGAACTTCTAAGAGAGTGCAACTAACTAAAAGTTGTTAATGTAAAACAATATTCATGTTTTGTAAATTTATCTTCTTCTACCAGACTAAATAATCAACTATAATTAAACTCACCCTCAATACGTGGACTCATTTTTGAGTTAAACCATTCCATGATGGATGTTGCGTCAGTCAATTTTACACCATATTCATGCTTCAACTCTTCTCTTGCTAAGGATATTTTAACATGTGATCCCTTTTTCCATTCCAAACGTAAGTGAAATTCCAAGTATGGTGAAAACCACTCATAATAGGCATTTTTCTCAACTAACTAATCATTCAAAAATTATTGAATTCTTAGGTATGGTTATCTGACCATATGATTTTTTGACCAAATATTATGTTTCTGTTACTCAATTTACTGTAGAATATCTCAAACAAACCTCACATAAATCTGTAGAATTTGTAAATCATCACTAATATAGAAATTATACTCCCTCAAGATTTATTTATCTTCCTTTGTGTTGTTAGGAGGATAAGTGAATGTTATATAAGTAACTTTGAAAACATGAATAGATATGTAATACTATGATTGGAATTCATATTTTGGTTTTAGTGTATAATTGTATACAAAATCAACAATTGACACAATGGTACTAAGAGGAAGTTTGACCGTTCAAAACTGGAATTACTCATCTAACCATTGAGATGTATGTGTATTCCTTGCATACTCATACACTATCTTATCTAAAATTATAGTCAAAACATGATATATTTATTTCTTTAATCTTTATTTCACACCACAATTTCTCATTACCATATTTTGAAGTTTATTGCACTAACTTTTATTTCTCAATAATAACTAGTTTGTTTCCAATTAAATGTTTATTCTTTATTTGTATAAAATTTTGCAATTTTTTCAAACCACCACAACTATTACCGGTTCTATCCAAATATGATTTTTCATAATAATTTACTTCTCTTCAATAAAAAATTTGAGATGAAATATATTGTTTATTAAGGTGGAATTTTTTTCGTACACTAGTGCAAAATATTCTCACTATGCAAAGTAACACATATATGCTGAAATCTATCATAATGTTTAAAAAAATCAATGTGGACCCTATGATAAAAAGTAGTTTATTATTTATTTATTTAAACATTAAAAGGTGTTGAAATTTCAAAATACATTTGGCTAATTTCTATTTTTGGAAAAGTCTTTTTAAAACTATTATTGAATTGTGCTTCTGACACATCCAAGACATTTTTATAATTTGATTCATGGTTTTAATAACCAATTATTCTTTTCAAAGTGTCTTTTTCATTGGGTGAAACTGTATTATTATCTGTCCAAAATTCTTCAATTTTGGATTTTAACTCTTCAACTATGTATTTGTCTTTCCATAGGAATCTACTAGAGAATTATCATACTTCATTGTTATTGGGATCCTTCAATATCTTATGTCTTTTGATATCTTTAAATAGTTTATCTATCTATTTTAAGTGCACTTATTGTTTTCCTAATTAAAAAAAGGTTTCTTCGTTGTTATACTTACTCTAATTGATCATGTAATAAAACATCAGGTAGCCTTAGTATCCCTTATACATTGATTTTCACCTACTATTTGGTATGAATTCATTATATTTATTAAAATATATTGTTCATTGTTAGCCTATATGTTCATAGTTTACGGGTATTCATAATGGGTCTAAATTTTTTATTTATTTTCATTTCAACAAACAATTTACATCTTAATAATTCATTTAAGGTTTTTATTTTTTTCATAACATATTATCTTTTTTCCACAAGTTCTTCACCAATATTATCAATCATTGGGTTTATAATATTTTAATTAATATTAAGTAATATCCTAGATGATTTAGGAAATTTTTTAATTGGCGATATCAATGGTAACGTCAGTTGATCATTAGGTAAACATGGCTCATTTCCTATATTTTTTTCATCTTCATGGTTTTGTAAATTTTGTATGTTTTGAATAAATCGGTAATTTGGTGTAAAATGTAAGTTTAAATTTGGAATTGCATCATCTTTAATTGAAAATTCATTATTTATTGATTTAAATTGTATTTGAGAATACATCTCATAATCAAATTCATTTGGAAGAGATGACATAGTTCACCTACAAAGATTGATTGTTTTCTCTTATGGTTATTTTGCAATCATTCCCTTGTCCTATTTTTTCATTATTTTTTATTGTCTCTAGTTGATAAAAGATTATATTTATTAACATCTTTAATTTATCTAGAAAATATATCAATTTTTTTCACGTCATTGTTACATCTATTACCTTTTTTCTTCATATCCTCAATTGTTTTCCTCCATGTTCTCCTCCCCATAACTTCAAAACATATATCCATCCTTAATTTATCTAGAAAATATACAACAAAAACGTTCTATCAATGTAAAGAACATAAAAAGTACTCAACTATCATATGGAATGTCTGAAAATACTAAATCATTACAAGAGTGTGTAGAAAATACTGCACTCACATGTATTGTGGGGCCAAAATCATGAATAATTTTATTATTCTGTGTTTATTCCATTTTGAAGAGGGTATACCATTAGCATGTTATAACACACTCATGTTATTTTTGATCTAGGTTGGAAAATATCAACCCTTAAGCTTGGGTTTGGCTAGGATATCTAATATTTATGATAGGTTTATTTCAAATTTTTTGGAGTAAATCTCACCCTTTTAAGTTTTAGAATATTTTTAAATAAAATACATAAAAAAGGATTAATAATGTTATAAGTGGATATTCTGATTTAATTAACTTCCAAGATTAATTCCACAAATCATATTGATGCTTTTCAAAGTGAATATTGATCTACAAACTATAAAATTAAAAGGGAAAGGGTGAACATATTTAATTTTATGTGGATCAAGAAGAATTTGGGTTTTCTGAGTGTTGGAACTTGAATATCTGGAAATGGAAATGATTTGTTAATGAAATTGTGACCTGAAACTGAGCTTGATCAAAACCATACAAGTCATTCTATAATATCAATATGGTCTTGAACTTTCTATATTATCTTAGACCTACTTAGAATTTACGTTTGGAAAGTGTTGAGTTAAATTTATGTTGATATGTGTCAGTATTATTCACTCACCTCAGAATGACATTGTAAATTTTATTCGAATCTTCAAACCCTTGTACTGTAAAAACCAGTTCATGCCAAACAAAGTAAAGTGGGTTTTCAAAACCACGTGAACTACCAATGTTGAAATATTTTGAAACAAAACATTATTCTCCTATCATCAGATATCTACCATAGTGCAGTTAGACATAACATGCGTTCCTTAACAATGCTTCGCTTGAGTTTCACACTTTCTCATATACTTGGGAAGGGTCACTTTGTTTCCTTGTAGGATACATATGAAGACTCCTAGACATGGAATGGGACTTCAAATATGTAGAGTATGTAAACTAATTGATATGAATGTGTTATTTCAATGTTTAGGGAGCTTTGAGTTCCTTGAGTGCGAGATTTTGCATGAGGAGTTCATAAAGAGCCAGGTCCCCAAATAACGTATGATTTAGTTTATTATATATGCTTTAAAAGGTTATCATGTCATAAAATTCTAACCAAGTGGGTATTATTTGTTCCCAATAATGTAATGTAATTGAAATAATTATTTGAAAACATGTTGGTCCAAAATAGTATAATAGGACTAGCATGTAATTCTACATCCTGACCAAAATTGACATTTTTGGAAAAGAAGGAGAAAAGTCTATATCGACTTCATGGACCCAAGAACGAATGTCAATAAATATATTTTATGAAATTAAACTTCATATATTGATCACACATAGGTGTGTAAAGATAAAAAGTGCATGAAGTGTAATCAAGGTTTGTTGAATAAGAAAGAAGATAGTACATTTCTCCACGCAAGTGTGCAATGTAAATATTATCTATATGAAAGGATAAATTTAGAAATTTTAGTGTCTATATTCTCCCCCTTTAAGTAAGAAACTGAAAAGTACATGCTTAAAAGTAAGATATACATGAGTATGTAGATACACTTTATCTTCTCTTGCAATAATTTTTTCTTACAATATTCGATTGTGTTGGTATTAACATGCTCTAAAATGAAACATGTAACACAAAGTGTAGGCTATGCCAAAAATACAAAATTGAACTATAACTCAAATGTAATGAAACTATTATATAGAAATGTGCAACAAGAAATGCTAAAATATATGCAAAACAGAGAAGGAATACACATATTTGTTTTACGTAGGGAATATTATCTCATTCTTTACCTTGAATATTATGTATTTGCTAAATTTTGGTGGAGAATTAGGGGTGATCGGACCCTAATTGTGCTAAGGGTTTTTCAATGCGTTAGGTTTACTAACCTAACAATTCTATTTTGAAGCAAATAACTAAAATATTAGGATCCAAAGCACTATGCCAAGGAAGAAGACTACATATGAAAATCATTACATGAATTTGATATCTTTCCTTTAAGTCCAAGAGGACATGAATTTTTTCATACAAATAGCTTATCCAAATTTATTCCATCCATAACCCCATGGACAATACCACTAGAGACAGATATAAGCCCAATTTTGTAAATTAATACACATAGTAGAAAAAGAATACAATACTCTTCCAATATGCCACACAAATGAGTAGAAAGTGCGTAGAACTTGTGCATGTTAATATTTGACTAAAGAAAGGATACAATTTTCCCCAATGGTTCCAAATCTAGAAGATGAAATTGAGTACCATGGAGAAAGAGAAAATGATACATTTGATGCCCCTAGAATCTATGCTAAACTGAGTCAATATGAGTGTGAAAGGATATGAAAATTTTGTACCCATGATGAAAAACTCGATACCATTGAAATATATGTAGAAAAAACCACTTAGAAAAACATTATAATAGATTCAGAACCATCTTTATGACCCTAAATAAGATGTGCATTTCTAACCTTATAATTATTTTTCAAAATTATTGTGTTTGAGTCCAATTTTGAGGTAATTTTGTCTTCTTCTTCATATTTTTGTGTGTAAAAAATGTCTTTCTGCTATAAATTTATATTATAACCCATATGTTTCCTCCCTCTTTTGAGGCATGTATGGTGAAGAATGTGAGTGAACGTATGACAATAATATATTTATACCCATCTTTGAAAATTTGAGAACCTATGTATAATCTAAGAAAAAATGATTTGGTGGCCACAAAAAATAAATTGTATCTACATAGTAGGAACCATGGCACAAAATAAGAAGAACAAAAAAATAAGTACATGATAACAATAACAATGCTAATGCAACAAAATAGTAATAAGTACAATAGAAAATAATGTGCTAGTAGAACAAAAGTGCATATAATCTAGAAAAAATTATAAACATATCAAATAGTGTCAGAGAAAAGGTGAAATAATTAAAAATATGGGACACCCGCGGTGTTATAAGACATTCAATTCCCTTGAGCCAATAAATAAGAGATACAAAACCACACACAATAATAATTCCACAAATATGGGACACCCAAGGTGTCATAAGAAAATCAAGAACATTAAAACGTAATCCAAGTAGAAAACTGTTGGTATTAAATAATAAGGTATTACATTATCCACGTAGGTATGTAGCTTTGGTAACTAACCCACATGTAACCATACAACTACCTTATTATTATCCCTTGTATTTATACACCACATCACATTGTATAATATCATTAAATAATTTCCACATTCTTATGCTTCCAATAGTAGTATAGAGAAGGCATCTTGGTGCATGATTGGAGGAATATTTTTGCATCGTGTGGACTTGTTTTATCTTCTAGCCTCATCACCTGCATGAAGGATGAAATTTTTAGCGATTAACCTATTTTTTGTTCCAGAATTAGAATCTTGTATTCCATTTCCATCGGATATCAACATGGTTGAATATTTAATGGAAATTGACAGGAGCCGCTACTACACCAAAGACGTTCCACAAGAAATGACAGGTGCAATAACCAGGAACATAGTAATTCAAATCATTTTTTTTTCTATTCATTGTTGAACAACCATGGATTAGTAAAGGATACCACTTAAGTGTGTAAGTCGCAAAGACAACCCAAAGCCTAGACCTGCATTATAAGACTCCTTCCCCCATCATGTTCTCTACTGTTGTTGCGTGAAGTACATCCATCTTATTTTCCATTTTGAATATGTGAATAACCCTCATAAACCATTGTCGTGGAAGAAGCTATTCACAAACCAAGGAGGAGGCATTCAAAACCTTTGTGATGTCTCCAAACACTAGTGAAATAACTTAAGTATTAGAGCCTGTTCCTCTAAGCAAATAACATCTAGACAAGGAATTCATTACAAAGAAAAATGTACCTGTGCGTATTGTACATGAGATGAGGAGACGCATGGAAGAGTTTTGAATCAATTTTATAAACTTAAGATCAAAACCAAACTTGATTTATTGATCAAATCTACTATAAATTTGTAAGAGAGGTATTCAAACAATTATCCTATGATACTTTGTAGCAATTTAAGTGTATGAAAATTATGCTTGGATATGTTAGCAATATTCTAAGTAACCATAGAGACGTGCAACATTTGAGAGACTGAATTCAATCCCACGAGAGGTCTAATATATACTATGTATTGTTGTCAATTATGTGTTTTTGTTTTCATTGATGTCATACATTGATGTAAAAGGGTTTCATAAGGTCATGTGAGTCCCCATAAGGTGTCAATCAATTTCAAACATGAAGGTTGATTGTTAGTGTCCAAGTTTGGTGAGTTCTATGAGGTTTTCGTGTATGGTCTAGTGAGATAATTCATAGTTTGAGTTATCCTAAGTGTTTTGGATGTTTTCATGAGGTCACACATGGTGAATAGAGGTGTCTTGCAGGTGTTAAATAGTTTGTAAGAGGTCTGCATGGTTTGTTCATGAGGTGTCATGTTTAAGTCAGTTCATTCCAGGCCTATTACTAGCCTTAGAGCTTGTAGAATAAGATGGAGGTATGAATTTTCGATCTTATTAATATTTTTGGAGCAGTATATCAGCATGGTGACACTATATGTGGATTATATGGTGATTTTCAAATCATTACTCAGAGGTAAAATGCATATATAAGGTCTTTGAAAAGAATTTAGGTGAGAAACAGGTAATAAAGCACAAGTCTTAATGGATAGAGAGTTCTAGTAATATTTGAGATTTATGGTGGGCATGGAAAGTTATAGGATGTTCTCATGATACTACATGACAAGTTCTAGGTTATTGTGAAGAAGATTTTGTAAGATACATTAGTTTTGGAAAAAAACCAGGTTTTGAAAAGTGAAGATTTGAGGTAAAAGTTTACCTTCTAATTCTCATTGTGAATTAAATTACATTTATGGGAGCCAAATGATCTCAATGATGTTTTTCAATAGAATTAAGAAGATTTAGGAAAAATAGTGAGGTGGTTTTATTGTCTAGATTTTATGAACGATTGTTAAGAAGATAGGTTGTTTTGAAACCCTAACTCAAAAAGTCTTGGAGAAAAAGAGGTATAATGAGTCTTTTTTAATTTATTTATTCAAAGCAATGATTTAATTATTTATAAGAGTCCTATAGATTTCTTAAAAGGTATATTAGAGCATGTTACCATATGTAGCCCCACCCTGAAAATGCTTATTTCTGAAGACGTTTAGTTTAAGGTAATATTTTTCAAAGGAGTTGCAAAATAAATTGACTTTTTTTAATCCCTAGATTTATTCTACATTTTCATTTTATTTTCATATCATGGTTGATGAGAAAAAGGGAAAATATTTCCCTATTTATCAAGATTGATTTTTTTGGAAGTTTGGTGTAGTCTGTGATAAAAAAAAAGGAATTACACCATATACATGATGAGTTAGGAATGAATTTTGGTTGTGTTGTGATTATAGTTCAGAGGTATTTCTTTGATATGATATAAATCATTTTTGACCTGTTCTTTGAGGGTCTAATCTAGGCAATGCTTGGTTTTGCATGTTGTGGTGAAGCTTTATGAGGTAAGATGATTCTTATGAGTTCATCATGATTGAATAAGGTTCCTAATTTATTAGACATGATTTATAGGGGATTTACATTATTTGGTTTAGTGTGGAAGTGAATTTTTATGTGATGGAGCAAGTTGAGCTCAGGCTTAGTTCTTGAGTCCTAGTAGGATAAAGGAGTAGTTTTAGAGGACCTGGTTGAAGGCCTTCCATTACAATTTGGAAGGAAATGTAATATTCTATGGAAATTAGATTAATATGGATTCGTAATTTTATAATTTTTGTGTCCTGGTAACAATATTTGATATATCTTCCAACTCAAATTTTGAGGAAGACGGGTGTTTGGTTTTCATGAAAGTATTGTTTAGGCTGAAAGATTGAGGTGGATGAGGCATGAGATGAATTTTTTTATGTTTGATATCAGTTGGAGAGTGAAGAGGGATTATTTTTTTCCTGTTGAAGTCCTTTGGAGGTATTTAAAGTGACATCAAGGGTGCAAACTAGTTGAGTTTTTAATACTACTTTCTGTGGAGCTTGATTTGGTGAAGAGGAAAGTAGGTGTAGTTTGCACATATGGATGTTTTATGAGCTATATAATGAATGGATATGATATATAGGTCACGAGGATTACATTTAGTGGCTACATGCCATAGTTGAGGTATTTTAGTGTGTTTTTGAGGTCTAAAGTTGAAGACAGGGTCTTGGAAACATTTGTTTTGAGAAGGATATGAGGCTTCTTGATTTTTTAATGATAAATTTGATTGGAGAAAGATAACTAAAGACCATGAATGGTGTTTTTTGTGTCATATTTAACATTTTTTTGTGAATTATGGAGCTTGAATAATCATGGATTTAATGTGTTTGTGGTTTTAGCTCATCCAAGTGATGGGGTTTTAAGCTAGTTTCAAGATAGTTTGGTGCATTTGGGTATGGCCGATCTATATGGGTCCACTTGATTAATTTTTATGAGTGTATGGTTATATTTTAATGTGGTAATGGTTGAGCTAAATGTTTATGACTGAATTGATGCAGGAGCATCAAAGAATGAAGAACCTCAAAGTGATGCTCATCCTTCTTGTCATGATCTTAAGTTCTTGGAAAGTTGTAGAGGTTGTAAGGAATAAATGTGAATCATGTCAAGGTGTTGAGAACATTAAAAAAAAAAAAAATTCCTCCTTGTTGTAATTTTCCCTTCAAAATGGGATTTTAAATTGTAAAAATCTTGAAAATGAGGAAATGTGATTGTTATGGAGTTACAAGGTGATTGTAATGAGTCTGAGGGTGTCCACTAGGATTCTAGGAATGATTTAATAGTTCCTAAGTTATATGTCAGTCAATGAAATGTTTGAAAAGTTACAAAAATGCCTCATAGTGTGTGTATGAGCTTATGAATGAGCATGAGAGTAATATGCAGAGTTATTTAGATTTAAAGGAGAGAGATATAATGGTTTTAAGTTTGAAGAAGAAAAACGAGTTTATTATTCCTTAACGATTAAGGAAAGGAGGAAAAATAAGGAAATAATAAATTTTCTATATTTTACTTAAATGTATTATAAAACAGTGGCTTCAAGGGATTCAAGGTAGTGTTCTTCTTCAAAGAACTCTATGCATGTAATTTGTACTCTGTGCATTCAGTGGTATTTGTTTCTTGTGTATATTCAATGTTTAATTTTCTTAGAGAATTTAGAGAGTGAGTGAAATTTACTTTAACAGTAATTGGAAGTTGGTTATTCCATACTCTTTGTATGACCTGAGATTGTTCTTAATATGTGTTTGATAGTGGAGAATTGCTAAGATAGATGATTTTTTATTATAATCATCCTAATAAAGCATTTGTAACAACATCTGCATAAAGGAAGGGAATGAACTATGTTATCTTCAGGTTTATGAGGTTGAATAGTTTGTGACTTTTTAGTACATGCATGATTAACCCTATAGGAGTAAGGAGATTGTGGTTGTGTCTCCAAGTTAAAAAAACATTTTGTTAAATTTTCATGGTGACAGATGTATGGAATGCAAGTTTTCATCACTGAGACCATTTGATAGTAGTTCCTTGAATAAATAACAAACAATTATTTAAATTAGTCTCTAACCTCATTTATATTAGGTTGATGGTTTCAAGTATATTGTTTGTATCCAAATTAATTCTCCTGCGGGGGTTGAGTAACATCACAAGACTAGTGGAATTTCTTAGGGACAGACAGACCGCGATATGAGTTGTTTTTAAGCCGGGGATTGGATTCATCTGATTCTTTGTCACTCGAACATTGGAGAAATGGATGGCACCTTCACTAAATATTTGATCTATCCTCACTACTTTATGTCGTGCCTTTCAACTAGGGCGAGAGGACCCATTTTGTAACCTCTGTTGGTGAAGGACATGAAGAGATATTTTTCTACACAATTTTTAGGGGAGCCTTGAGAAAATATGATCAATACACCACAATTTAACTCTCATGAATTGTCACTTCTAAAGAATGGAGATTTTTTTGAAACAAGGTTCAGGTTACTAGAGACACTTAAAACCTGCTTACTTATATATATTTTGGTAGTATAATTTTTTCATTTGTGGATACACAGTGAAATAGGGGTACTTTAGGTAGGATTCATGGTTATTTAAAATTTATTGGTGGGAAGTTAAGTAGGATAAAGTTGATTATGCCAAATCTTTGAGAGCCTTCACACAAATTGGAAGACTCATAGACAAAAGGTGTGCATCAATGGAGGCCCATATCTACACAGTTTCACACAATATTTGATAATTCAACATGAAGGCTTAAGATACAGACTAAATTAAACATTAACAACCCCTGGTTCATCATGCCTAAGATACACTCATAGGCTTACAAACAATCTTTATCAACATAGTGGAAGTAAAGTGATTTTAAACAATTTATTTCATTATCAGATGAAGGCTATCCTCATAATGAAATTGAAAAAGCCAAAATATTAACACATGGATGATATATTGTGTGACTCAAAGATATTTTAACATAAGATTGCAAGAGGAACAAGAAAAACTATTTGAAACCATTTTGAAAGCAAGGCAGACACAATAATGCACATGATCTACATAGAATCATTAAAATTTCATCAGATTCATCAGCATGGAAAAGTTTCTTAAACAATCTCAGAGCTTGTAAATGGGTGTACACTTACAACCACCTTGACGTGATTGAATCTAAACAACACAGGGAAATGAATTGGTCTCTCAAACGGCCTCTCAGGGAAAATGGTTTCTCTTAGATTTTCTCTAAAAAGTTAACCTCTGACCTTTTGCAAAAGTATCCTCATTGCATTTTTACAATTCACTTGCTCACTCATCCCAAATTTTCCCCACAAAAATAAGAATATTTGAGGAATCATTTTCTTGTTACCAATTTGTCTCAGAAAGTGATGTTTTAAAAAATTTACACCCGAAGCTTCCAGGTGGACAAATCGTGAACTGATCACATTTCTCGGACCCTCGACTGATGACTGGGATGAAATGACCCAATTTTTTGATAGTTCTTCTAATCATTCTTTTATTCTGTCATGTGATAAATCCCCTTTTCAATCATTTTCAGGTGTCTTTGTATAGCTGGGTATGACAAGTAACCATTTACACCCTCAAGAATACACCTTAAAAAGTGAGTACCCCGACATGGGTACCTACATTCGTGCCTCTAAGAAATGAGTGCCCCCACACAAATTATATAATATATCTACGTTCTAAGTTAGAGTAGGCCATGTACAAAGAGGAGCCAGTGGAAGCCTCCAAGTGTTTCCTTGGTGCAACTGCAAAGGTGAAGTCTAGGGGCAGGTTTCCAATTGAGGGCTGACCCTCCACATTTTAAGAACTATAGAGAGTCACACCGAATGTTTAAAATTCAGAGCATGGGAAGGCCCAATCGAAGCTTCCATGTGTATGTTCGAAGCAACTTCAAAGATGAAGTTTAGAGGTAAGACCAAACATACGTGCCCTGGGCCCAAGAAAATTTCCTTTTGGCCTTTGAAAAAGTCTCAATATAAAAAGGATCCAGAAGAAGCCTCCATGTGTCTCTTTGGCACACTCTAGATATGGTGCCAAAAAGTAGAGACCCTAAACAAGTATGGGCTCACCACGTGTCTTATCCTAGAAAGTTTTTTGAAAGAGTTCAGGGACCAGGGGAAGATGTCACGTGCCTAGGGACTAAGAAATTTTCTTCAGCTGCTGAAAATTCTAAGCATGGGAAGATTTAGCAGAAACCTCCACATGTCCCTATTACGACGCTTCTTCAAAATTAAATAATAGGGGCAGTTCCCAAATAGGTGTACGCCCTCCACATGTCCTGGGCTTTAGAAAGTTGTGTGAGAAGTTTAAGTATAGAGAGGAGCCAGTGGAAGCCTCCACGTGTCTCTTTGACACAACTCCTAAAGTAGGACCCAGAGGTGGATCCTCAAATGAGCACAGGAACCCCATGTGTCCAAAACACAAAAAAGTTGCATCTGTTGCTGAAAAATTCTAAGTATCGACAGAGTGAGCAGAGACCTTCATGTGTCCCTTTAGCACTCTTTTGATATGGAGCCAAAAAGCAGAGACCCCAAACAAGTGTAGGCTTTCCACGTGTCTTGAGTCTGATAAAGCTTCACTGACTGCTCGAAGAAAAGTATAATTATGGGTAGGGAAAATAGAAACTTCCATGTGTCTCCTTAGCATAATTCAAAAGGTAAAACTGAGGGACGAATTTTCAAATGAGCGCAAACCCCCCATGTGGAAAATATCTTGAGGCGAGATAGGCCAAAAGCTTCAAAATGCTCCGTCACCCACTTCCCTTCCTTTTTCTCAAAAAATGGCCACGTGTCCTTCTTTGGGGTCAAAGTAAGACTTTTCCCCTACCATTTCATAATTTCTGGATAAATAGTTAAATACAAGCAAAGCCATGGGGCCAATTTTGTATTTTTTACGAAAAATGACAAGTTTCACCAAAAAGATCCATTGGGCCACATCTAATGAAAAAGGACCATGTTTCCATGGATATTGGGACAAAATTTGACAGGGAAAACATGAGTTTGAAAAAATAAGAAGAAAGGGAAGACCCCAAATTTATGCCCAAACTACAAATTCCTTCTCATGGATAGAGAAACGGAAAACAATATCTGGACTCAATGTGACCTTTGACCAAAGGAAAGGACACATCATGGTAACCAAATGAAGGAAAACAATGTCACGCATCCAAACAGGGAGATAAATAAAACTTTCAAACCATACAGACTGAGATTTTCAAACCAAATAGGGAAAAATTAAATTGAGCACCAACATTGGTTGTAACTCAGGTATGGGCACTCCCTACGAGTACCACAAGAATAACCAACCAGACCATGTGCCAAAATTCCATTGGGAAATAGAGTTAGAAACAAGCTTGTAGAGAAGAAAGACAATAACAAAATCCCCCAAGAAAAATTGAGAAACCAACAAAAATTGGTCACAAGGGACCAGAACAAACCAAAATAGAAAAAGATGAAAGCAGAATGAAAGAAAATATTGTACATTATACAATTGTGCATGCCTTGATTAGGAGAAAACAATCAAGAAAATGTTTCAAGTTCTTGCCATTAATAGGCAACTCAAGCAATTCCCCATCTAAGTCTTTTAGGAAAAAAGTGTGCTCTCCAATCCGAATGTCAATAGAATAAGGGCCCATCCATAATGCATCAAACTTTCCATGCTTTCCCTTATCCTCATGTCTACTATCCCATAGTAGCACCAGATCTCCCACACTGAAAACTCTTGGATTCACCTTTTTATCAAATAGATTCTTCAATTTCTCCCTGAAATTCACATGTCTTTGGTGGGACTCTCTTCTCTTCTCATCCAATTCCACAATTTGATTTATACGAGCATCATATGGATTGACCTCTTGGTCCTATAATTGTTGGATAAATTTGTAAGAAGATAGTTGCATATACAGCGGAAGTAGGGCTTGAGTTCCATATACCAGTTCAAAAGGGATTTTTCCAATATCTCTTTTAACAATGATTCGATCTGCCCCAACAGTGAATTTCAGTTGCTCACCCCACTTTTGTTTGTTTAACTCCAACATTCTCTTGATTATCTTCAGTAGATTCTTATTACTTGATTATTCTTTTCCATTGCCCCGGGGATTGTAATTAGAAGCATATGATAAATTTATCCCATATTCATGACACATGGCTATCAAATTTTTATCTTGAAATCTCATAGCATTGTCAGCAACTATCTTAGCAGGTACTCCAAACTTACAGATTATATGATTTAAAATGAAGTCCATGACAATTTGGTGAGTTTCTTTTTTGGTAGGGATTTCCTCCACCCACTTGGTGAAGCAATCAGTGGCCACTAGTATCCACTTGTGACCTACACTTGAAGGATCTAAAATATCACCAATGAATTCCATTCCCCACTACTTAAATGGGGCTTCAATTGATACAGGTTGGAAAGGAAGGGAGCTTGAAGCTTTTAGTCTTCCTAAAAAATGTTGACAAATCTCACACCTTCTTACCAGTATGGTTGTGTCTTCAAAGAGTGTTGGTCTCCTTTAACCATCCCTTAATATTTTATGAGTTGTGACTCTTCTTGAAAAATGTCTTCCACAAAATCCTCCATGGAAATCATCAATTATTCTTGGGGCTTCATCTTCAGTGATACATCTCAAAAGAAGTCCCTCAGGGTTCTTCCAAGCTAACCCATAATTAATGATGATGTATTTATGGGAGGCTAACTTAAGCGATATTTTTTTATTCTTACTTAAATACTCAGGGCACTGTAGATGTTTGAGATAAAAAATAATATCATTGTATCATTCATAATTTATCAAATTTTCAAGGATCTTAGACCTCTCTTCTTCAACTTCATTTACCTCACTGTCTGTAGGTTGCTCTCTACCATAAGATTTGCTAGACCCATACCTCTAACCAATTTTGTAGTTTGGATATCCATGTCATATTCTTGTAACTTATTTACCCATTGGCATCTTTTACCTGATGTTTCCATTTCTGACAGGATATATTTAACCATGGTATGGGGAACATAACCAATGACTTTAGAACTCAATATATAGGGCTTGAAGATTTTTGTGGCTCTGAACAAAGAAAAAACCTATTTCTCCATGATAGTATACTTCAGTTCTACCCCTTGTATCTCTTTATGAAAGAAATTAGTTGGCATTTCAGCTCCTTCATCATCCTTTTATAACATGACAGATGCAATGATATTCTCTGAAGCAAAGGAAAACATTTGGAAAGCCTTATTATAATCAGGAGCTGCTAAAATAGGGGCATTTTTCAATGATTCCTTAATCCCAATAAAGTCTTGAATAACTACTTCTTCCCATTTGATACCTTGATCCTTCTTCAACATATTTGTGATTAGGATAGTCAATTCAGCAAAGTTATAGATAAATCTCCTAATAAAATATATTTTCCCAAAAAAGGAAGGAATTCCCTTTTTGGTTCTTGTAATAGGAACTTTGCTAATGGCTTCCACTATCTCAGGATCAATCATGACTCCTCTTGACACAATGTGTCCAAGAAGCTTTGCCTTTTAAACCCCAAAATGACATTTCTTAGGGTTCAGCGAGATACCATATTTCCTGCATCTTATAAAAAAAATTTGTAAATGTTGCAGGTGATCACTTATCTTCCTAGAGAAACCTGTCACATCATCCTAATACACAAAAATGAAGTCATTTATATATCCTAAGAATGCTACATCCATTTCTCTTTGAAAATTCACTCCAACATTCATTAGGCCAAATGGCATCCTTACATACACATAAGTACCACATGGGGTAACGAAAGTAGTTTTGCTTCTTTCTGATTCCTTCACAACTACCTGGTTATACCCAGAAAAACCATCCAAATTAGATAATAATTATGAACCTATAACTAACTGCAACATGTTATCCATATCTGGTAGGGGATAGCTATCCTTGATTGATGCCTTATTTAAGTTTCTAAACTCCACACATAAGCTTATGTCCCCATTCTTATTTCTAATAGGTACCAGGTTTGCTACCCATGAGGAGTGTCTTGTAGGCTATATAATTCCTCCGTCCTTTAACTTCTTCAACTCTTCTTGCATTTTTTAGGAAGGGAGTGGATTAAGTGGTCTTTGTTTCTTCCTAAAAGGTCTGGTTTTATCTTCCAGGGGTATTTCATGTATAAAAAGGTTTTCCTTGTATGCTTTTAGTTTTGAATATGATCAAGCCAAGCAGTCATTGTACTTTTTTAACAATTGGACATATGACTGGTTTTCTTCTTTGTTCAAGTTGCTGCCTAGCCATATTCTCCTAGGTTTATCCTTTGTGCCTAGGTCATATTCTTCAACATCTCTCGAGGGTGACATGTGTCTGTTGACAATGCGGTCAACATTATCAAAATTTGATTCTAGTGCAACCAACCCTCTCAGAATAGTATTAGTCTTCAAATGGATAATTTCATTACCAAATATAGTCTCCTTTCCTTCAGCTACACAAACCATTGGTTCCCATTCTATACTCTTATTGGAAAATTCTCCTTTATTTTTAAAAAATCTTTGGACCTAAGAGTCATCTTCAAATACCTTACAGTGCTTGATATTGTCAGGGATAGATGGCCTGGTCAATATTTCAACACCATATTCACAATAGGGAGACATTGTATGATTCTCAAACTTAGATCCTAATACTACCAATTTGTCTACCACAATATTATAGCTCCTATCATGATGTATTATATTGAAAGAATCAAACATTTCAATGAAGTCCCAAAATGCAAGCTTTTATTGCTTCATTCTTTGATTCTTCGTAGCATACAGCTTTCTGACCTGTTTGATTATCGAATTTGAATCTCCTTTAACAGCAATTTCCTTGACACCATATTTCCATGCAATCCTCAGACCCAGGAGCAATGCTTCATACTTGGCAATGTTGTTTATGCACTCAAAATTGAGTTTAAAGGAAAATTTATACTTCTATTGGCTTGGAGATATCAAAACAACACCAGCACCATTTCCAGATCTATAACATGCCCCATCAAACATCAGGGTGCAAAGAGAACCAAACTTCTCAGGATACTTACAATCATCAATTTTATGCTCCTTATAATCAGCATATCCCACAAAGTTATCAACATCAACATCTATGTACAATACTTCATACAAAGAATTGTTAGGGTCCTCAATGAGATGTAACATTTTATCATCACCATATAAATTCACAAGGCTACCCTCAATTGGTATGGTGGCATAAGACATGTCCATTTCCACACTACCACCCACACTAGCTACCCATTTTCTGGATAACAATATTCCCCATTTAGCAGGACAATCCATAATTACTACATTTAAGGTTAAGTACTTACCTACATAAGTTTCCAATTGCACTTCTAAGCCTTTGACACGTCCAACTACTAGCACCTCTCTTGAATCCATGGCAGTACATTTCCCATAAGCTACTAATATTTTGATATTCAACTCATTAATGACCTCAAGAGGCATTACATTACATGAAGCTCTTGAGTCAAACATGCAATTATGTAAGAACCTATCTTTAATAATCAAAGTAGTGAAAAATAGATCCACATTCAGTTGAGACTCAACCAAAGACATTCCCAAATAAACCTTAGGTGTTTCCCCCAGTTCCTCCAATGCTTGCAGATTTTCTAATTCTGCAATGGTAGGAGGAACCTCTACATTGTTCACATTTTTAGCCTAGGTGACATTTTCTTCCTTAAGCCCCAAATACTCAAACGCCCTCTTCTTATGCTCAGGGAATCTAAGAAATTCAAAAATGGGACATTAATCTTGATATTACTCAATATTTGGGCTATGTCATAGGGAACATATTTGGGTAAGGCATTATTATGAGGAAGGTTTACAAATTCATGTGCTGGCATGGGATTTTTCACAGCCTGAGCATGGGGAGGAAAACAAGTTTTGTTTGGGGTGACCAAGCCTTTTCTAGATGCATCCTTTTTAGGGGTTTCCTTAGGGATATTGGTAAGAAGTAGATTTTTTGGTTTGTCCTCAGGCCTTGCCCCTTTGACATCTTTGCTTCTTGTATTATATTCTTTTACTTGGGAAAATACTCCATTCATTAACAACTGTATTTCCTCTTTTGAAGGAATTCTTCCATCATAATTTTTAATAGTTAATGCCCTTAAGTACTCAAAATCATTATTAGGAAACTCAAAATCTTGTACCATATTATTTTCAAAAGTATGAGTGTGGTGTCACTCAGATTTCACCCTGAAATCTGTGACTACCCAATTCGAAATTTTTTCGTACTTTTAAAATAGTGGGTCATTTGTTGTTTTTATTGCCTCAAAGTTCCTGTATTGCGTCAAGATAATCCCAAAGAGCCATATTAGCCCTTTTTGCCAAATACCCAGATGCCCAAAATTGTTTTATTCTGTCGTCGGGATTTGTCTGCGAGAAATTTGTATTTAATTATTTTGAGCCCCGTATGAGGCTATTTGTGCTCCGTTTCAACTCTGTTATAAGCGAATATGTTATTATTCCTATATACCAGAAGGATTTTAACTTATTTTAAGTTTTGGGCTTTATTTGTAACTTTTGGCAATTTTTGGTGTTTTTGTGGTGTTCCGTTCTGTTTTCTGTAAAATTTCTCTGGAACAACTCCTTCGCCAGGTAAGCCCGATTTTTGGCTTGGAGCAGCTGGAAAACATACACGCACATTTTGCTCGGAGGAAGTTGTCATCGGAGGTCTGGATCACTGGGAAAAAGCGAAGTCATGCACAGAAAAGCCCCTGCTGGGATGGGCGCCCTTTTGG
This sequence comes from Taxus chinensis, assembly GCA_019776745.2. Classification (NCBI taxonomy): domain Eukaryota; kingdom Viridiplantae; phylum Streptophyta; class Pinopsida; order Cupressales; family Taxaceae; genus Taxus; species Taxus chinensis. The sequence continues at coordinate 190,777,967 of CM034150.1, read as the reverse complement.
AAAACAAAGGATTTAAGCTGCGATGGGAAAAATATAAGCCGCAGGCAGGATGTGAATTATATGCCTTCCTGGCAGGGTACTTTTTCCCGTGTTATAAAAGTCACTTAAGCTGCAGTGGGAAAAATAGAGGCTGCAGGCAGGTGGGAATTTATTGCCTGCCTTGCAGGGTAAAAAATTCCCATGATATAATAAAAGGAAAGTGACTTAAGTGAAATCATGGGATTTTAGTGCCTGCTTTGCAGGGTAAAGAATCCCATTGCAAAAGTCAAATCACTTAAGTGGATCATGGGATTTTGGTGCCTGCCTGGCAGGGTAAAGAATCCCATTATGAAAAAATTCTTAAAAATAGAATTACATGTGCAAAAAAGTGTGCCCCCTTTGGTGATGGATTAAAGTGATTAAATTGATTATTTTTAATAATCTTTCTCCTTGGAAAAAGTGCGCCTAAGCTTGAGGAGGTCAAAAAGTCAAAGGAAGAATAAAAGAAAGGAATTAAATTAATTAAATTTAATTTATTTAGTGGCTGCCCCTCTCCTTGGAAAAAGTGCGCCACATTTAGGAGTTATTTAATGATTTTAAATGCATTAAATCATTAAATTAATTTCTATTTTCAGTGGCTATGGTCAAAGCACACTGTGAGGCTAAAGTTAAGTGCTGTGTGAAGGATTAAATTGGATTAATTTAATTTATTGGATGGCTGTCCTTAAACATGCAATTTTTGAAAGAAAAAAGCATGATTTTTAATTAATTAATTGCCTTTAATTGTTAGGGCAATTATTAATTATAGAATTGTGAAGGTTATATAAGCATGGGGCAGCCATATGGATGAATTATTCAACACACAGGTAAAGAATTGCAGCTAGGAGAAAAAGTGCGCCCCCAGTTCGAGGAAGGATTTTGCACAGACAAAGTGCTAACACAGGCTAAAAGCTTCCAGATTTGGCGCATGCTTTGGAGAAGGTTGATCTTCGTCAGCATAGTTGTTTTCACAGGTGTAACAGGAGCTCAGGTGTTGATTGAAAGGATTCATGCTCTCTTTATGTGCAAATTAAACACCAATTTTTGGGGCAGCAGGCTTGAAAAGTGCAGATTTTTATAATTTAAATTCACTATTCATCCTCCGGTGGCCATTTTTATTCTGAATACAATTGCAGGAACTCATTACGGGTGCTTTATAAAAGAAAAGGAGTATTTCTCAATGTCCTACTACATATGCAAATATCCTCCGAATCTGAAGAATTGTCTAGCTCCGCACCAGTATTGAAGAAATCCGACCAAATTAGAAAGAAAAAGAATTATTCAGACAAAGATTGATAAAGCCATGGCAAAAGGAGATGAAAAAAGAGAGCACGATGGATTCATGCATTGCTTCTAAACTTTCAGACATAGGAGACACGGATCTAGGCCCAGAACCTCTTTCTGATTTGATTGACAGATCCAGAGCTGGAAAGACTTCACTCATGCGTGCGGTCAAAAGAGTGGAATTATTTGAGGTGCAGCTTTCCCGTGTATAGCCCAATTGCCAGAGTTTGTGATGGAGTGTGCGAGATCTTATCATCCTTCATCCAAATCGGTGCGTGATGTTGCGGGAAAGAGAATAATTCGTTTGGATGCAGAATTCTTAGATTATATGTTTGAAGATTCCAGTACGAACAGATGGTGACTTCTATTAGCATTCAGGTATGCTGACAGTAGGTGGGAAAAGCATAGAGATGACTGTGTGAACAACCTGCATAGCCGGTTCATGAAGAAGCCTAGATCCCCTTCCAAGTTCATGAGAACTCTTCCACGATCTAATTAGGTGCAGGAGGGCGGATGATATTGTCAAATTGCTATGCAGGTAGAATGGTGAAGCGAATGCCTACACTTTCCGGACATGGATGTATGCTTTCATCAGGGACCATTGAAATCAACAAGGTTGATTCTATAATCAGTTGGTCAGAAATTATTAGCAGCAACATCGGTGAGCAACTGCGGAACGTAAAGCGTACCTTTAGCTTCAAGATGACTTCATACTTGGTATATGCCGCAGCTTCATAGGGTATCTTTTCCAAGATGGATAGATGTGGTATTCTTTCCAAGGATCCCATTTTCGAGTGCTACCCGCAGCTTACTGCACCTGCGTGCGAGAAGGATTTCAAAGTGATCAACGATGGTTTCTTCTACAATTTCATCTGTAGGTTAGACAAAGACTTGAAGACTCACAAGGTAGGCAAGGAAGCATGGGAAGCAGTATCCAAGATTGACAGTGTATTCATCCAGTTTGCAGATTTCACATACCTCAGGGTTACGAGCTTTTCAGGTGAACCAACAAAGATGCCAAGGTACCCGAGTGACAGATTGATTGCCATGGAGCTAAGTAGGCAACTTGTGGAGTTACACGACCTTCAGTCGAAGCGGGACAAGTCTACGGGCTTCTTCCCACTCACTGTGGGATATTACAGTTCCATCAGCATTCACAGAGCTCGAGGGATGGAAGCAAAAATGTTGTCCGAGTATGAGCAAGAGTTCTTCCCTGCACAGCTTAATTTCGATCCATTTAGAATAGCCAGGAAGACAATCTCCCAGGAATACGCACATGTGCCTTCGTTAGAATATTTCTAGATGAAGTGCAGAAGTGAGTACGAGGTCAGAAAGAAATATTTCAGCAGGCTGTCGGCAAAGCAAGTATTTGACTTTGGACTAGGACGGATACCTGTGGATCTTAAAGATGATGGGAACGTGGTACTTGACAATTACCATCAAATGGGAGGAGATAAAGCTCTACTGCAGGATAGCAATGGCAGCTGCAGCACAATAGAAGAAAGATCTGAAGATGTGTTGGTGAGTACTTCGAGCTGGTTGTTAACGAAGGGATACTGCCTTGATGAAGTATTGATGATCCAAATCACAGGAAACTTCGGCACAGGAGATTCCCTCAAGTGAAAGCATGAAGGAGAGAGCAGCATAAGGTCTGAGAAGTTGAAAGTACGCAGAGGATCTCAAGAGAGAGAAGACCACTTCTACGACCATAGCTTTGACTCCGACTTCTCCAGTACCTAGTGGATCACCAACTATCGCACCACAGCAGCAGGATGTTTCCATGCCTTCATTAAAACCAGCAACGTTCATCTTCTCTCCGCAGCCACTTCGTTCAGCACCCGTTCCAGAGGAGATGTTGAAGCTGCCTGATGATGGAGTTCGCAAGAGCTTTCTCCTTGGATGTTTCAGAGGAAGGCAGCCATGATACTGTGACACTTTCTGATGGAGAGGATGCAGAGTGGGAAATGGTAGTGCACTCAATTACTTCTCACTCTCCGAGAAGTAATTTCTCGGAATGGTTAGCTTTGCAGTTGGTTCCGGAAGCAAGAGTAGAGATGAACTTAGAGGAACATGACTTGCAGCTACTTCAGGATCTGAGTAGAAGAGACAGCAGGCCTAAAGTTGCTAAAGCAACTTCTAGGTTGATCATCGAGGATTCGGGAGAGAAGTTTGCTGAGAGATTAATCCCGACGGGAGGAAAGGTAGAAGAGGAACTCACGGCAGAAGATGTGATGGTGACCAAAATACCACTCGGTCAAGCTACCACTGAAGGATTAAAGCAGGACACGCAGACGTTGCTAGATGCTTTGTTCCTTAGTCTTGACAGTCAAAAGGTGGAGAAAGAAGAGCTGCAGAAGCAAATATCTCAATTATGTGAGATCATAGCCAAGGTTGCTAAACCTTCCGTTCAGCCCATTTCAGCGCCGGTGAGTGATCATCTTATGCAGGAAATGGAAGATGCAAGCAATCAAGTAAAGGCTATTGACGAATGGAAGGATCTGATTATTCGTCAAGCTTCTGTGCAACTTGGGGAAGTTCCAGCCCGCCTAAAGGTTATGAACGATGCAGCAAATCAACTAAAGCAACTGATAGATAAGCACTAGAAGGAATAAATACAGTTGCAGAGAGTAACCTGAGTATTTTGGCCGAGATCAACAAGCTGCCGGGAGATGTATTGGTTGCAGAACAAATTGTGCCGGATGGATCAGTCGAGAAGGGTTAGCAGCTAGAGTTTGTATTATCTTTCCGTTTGGAGATCTGCAGAGTTTTGCTGAAGAGGATGCAGGCGCTTGAAAGTAGAACATCAGATTTTCAAGACAGTATTATTTCTTTCACTGAGGAAAGAGTGGATGGAGGTATTACTTCATACGTGCGGATTGTTTCTAATGAGGTGCATGATTCCCTGGAGGGTTCTCTTCTGATGGTGCAAAAAGAGGATTGATAAAGCCACCAAGTCTTTCACGATGAACTCTATCAATAGGCTGGTGATACTGCAGGCTGACCATTGTGAGATTTGGGCCAAGTTTGGAAGAAGTGGAAGCATGCAGCAAAGTGTTGAATGAAGGATTGCTGCAATTCAGGACAGAAAAGGAAGCAGTAGCTAAAACAGATGGAAAGATGCTGAACTATATGTTCAACAAGTATATCAGATATCAGAACAAGAAGAAGATGTAGATGTTACAGCTGGCATGACTTCTTCTATTTCTTTCTTCTTCTACTTTCTATGTTCCCGGATGAAATTGTAAACTTCTAAGTTATTGGTTTTGCAACCATTACTTGAAGTCATGTGGAACCTTTCTATTAGTTAAGTGATACATGTGTCACTTAAGAAGAAGTTAGTTGAGGATGATTGCCAAATGTCATCTTTACTTGTTGTTCATACTTTAGTTCAGTTTGAGTCTTCTATTTGTACTTTCCCTCCTACATTCTATAAGTAGGAGAAGAACCTACGAGTTAATCATCGATCGGAATTTGTAAGAAGCAATCTTGTGTTCTAGACTTTGTGCTGAACCCCTGAGAGCCACTTGTTAGCAGAGGAATACAAAGAAGCAGGGTTTCCAGAGAACTTTGTGTCACGGCGTACTGTGTTTCTTGCTTTTAAATCTTAGATCTTTAAAGTAAACTTTGTGTTATTTTAGATCTGGATCTAGAACTACCTTTGCTTTAGAATTCTGTGTGTTCAAATCTATTAAGTTTCTTCTATGTGCATGCAATTAGCTCTGCTATCTACTGATTGGGATGCACATCTTCCTTACTTCTCTGTAATTCCTTTACTTCCTTCTTCTATAATTTTCCTTTCTTAAACAGCTACTTACTTGCTGCAGAACTTCTTAGTTATGGTTCATGAACTAAGTTGTTAAAGTAAAACCCCTGATAGATAAAAACACCTTTATATTGACAAATCTAACACGGGAGCCTCACCGGTTAAATGAGGGAGATTTATCTCATGACTGCCTAGGTTTGATGCTATGCAGAAAATCTAGCCAACAGTTTTTTGGCGACTCCGTTGGGGAACAACTATCTTTGCAGATCAAAGCTTTTCTATTGAAGATCAGAGTGTTTTCCATACAAATCTCAACCTGGCTGAACGTCCATTCACCCAATCTGTGAAGGCACAAGGAAAGATGGATCATTTCTTCCGACTGCAGGAGAAATTCAATTTCAATCATCCTCCTCAAGTTAGAAGCCGTAGATCTAGTCTTTCACCAGGAAGGAGAGTACACACCCATCCAGATCCGGATCGTATTCAGCATAATCTGGCGGCTGGAATTATCCATCAAGTCTATCAAGTCTACACAAGGAGGAGACGTGCTCAAGCTAACATGGCGCACCAAATTGTACCTGTTCCATGGGGAGTGGTTTTTGGACCTCTCAACTTGGCTCCACCTATGCACGAGCTGCCAAAGGGATCCAGAAAGAATTTTCCAAAATTCTTTGGAGATGGAAAGCAAAACCCGGATGTTCACTTGGCAGCGTTCTTCATATCTTGTGGTGTACTTGCAGTGGAGCATGAAGATGTCTCAGTCAGGCTATTCATTGAGACTCTACACGACTTGGTCTGGAGAATGGTTCTATCGGCTGGCTCCTGGCACCGTAACCAACTGGATGACTATGCGTGAGCAATTTCTGAAAAGATTCAAGCCTGCAGAGGACGTGAGCATGATGATCACCCAACTGACGCAATTGAAGAAAGAGCCAAACGAGAACATGCAGGACTTTATTGCAAAGTTCCAAAGTATTTTGTATAAAATCCCCACTTCTGCTGCATTGAGCGACGAAAATCAAAAGACGTTTTTTATAAACGCTCTATTGCTTGAAGTTGGATATCAGCTAAGACGGGCAAGACCTGCAAATTTGATGGATGCACAAAATGCTGCCGTGGAGGTTGAGGACGACTTGATCATGGCTGGAAAACTCAAACAACTATCTCACAAAGGTGATGGTGCTTCTAGTACTTCCGATCCTTTGTTGCAGAGATTGGCTAATGACATGCTGCAGATCAAGAAGCAAATCTCTCAAGCAGGGAATGCACCCCCTTCAAGAATAGCTCCTACCCAGACCTTCAATGGTCAAAATCAAAATCAAAATCGAAACAGACTTGCTGCTGCACCACAACATTTGGCAATAGAAGCTGCTCCAAGGAATAACTTGGAAACTAATGAAGAGGATCTCGACATTGATGAATCATTTGATGATGAAGACTTTATAGATCTCGCTGGCGACTCCAATATTGGCTACCTGGACTATGAATCTGATGAGGGCTATTATGAATCTTTTGAAGATTCTGATGGTCACAATTTTGTGGTGTTTACAAGGTCTCAGATGCGCCAAAATGCCGAAGCATCCACAAGCGGCTAGAAAGAGAGAGAAGATCCTGGCCCGGATGTTACTATCTTGAAAAGAGGTAGCATTCTTCCTTCTTCATTAGCGCCCAAGGAGAAATATTCAAATTCTTTCAATTCGTAGCAAAGAACCAACGCACATCCTGCTGAAGCAAGTCAAGCTTTTGACATAATTGATCACATCAAGAGAAATAAGGTCCAAATGTCAGAAGCTGAGTATTTGAGGGCATTTCCTGATCAGTTGAATAGATTGGTCAAATATGTGCAAAGTAATGGTCCTAGCCCAACGAACAATAATCCACGGGGTATCTTGTCAAGTCCAAAGATTACTTTACCATCAAATAATGCTGCTGCAAGTTCTTCTCCTTCCACCCCTTCTCCTGCTACATCGGAAAGGATTGAGCCATTCTATGTGTCTTTGCTCATCAATGGACATAAGTTAAGCAATTGCATCCTAGATTCTGGAGCTTCCGACAACGTCATGCCTGCCAAAGTTGCTGATGCCTTGGGTCTTACATTGACAAAAACCATTGGAAGATGTTATTCCATGGAAAGGCAAGTCCCTCTTGTGGGGAAAATCAAAGATGCGTAGGCAGTACTTGCTTCCTTCCCAGACAAAAGACTGAAAATGACTATCCTTGTAGCAGACATTCCAGTCTCTTATGGCATGCTTTTGAGTAGAAATTTTTACAAGGAGCTGGGTGGAGAAGTGAAGATGGATTGGTCTTGTGCGCACATACCAATCAAAGGAGTAAATCAGAAGCTAGAACCTGAGAAGAAATCCAAGTACACAGTATCAAAATCTGAAGATCCTAGATCTCAGATCTTGTTTCAGGAATCGGATCACGGAGTCTATTACCTAGAAATGGATAAAGAAGAAATTCAACCGATGATTCGAGAATCACATCAAATTGATAACAAGATTTGGACTCTGGAATTTGATGGTAGCTACTGTTCATTTGGATCCGGCGCAGGCGTTGTTCTTATCTCTCCTGAAGGGAAAGTGCATGCGCACTCCTTCAAATTGATGTTCGAAAATACTAACATTATAGCTGAGTATGAAGCATTGTTGTTAGGCATGGAGCAGGCAAGAACAATGGGAATCAAATTATTACACGCAAGAGGAGATGCTGAGCTGATTGTGAAGCAGATAAGGGGCCTCTACCAAGTCAAAAAAGAAAAACTGCGGCACTACAGAGATCGGGTCTACTCTGCTATCCTGGATTTTTCAGCTTTCTCGGTATCTTACATTCCGAGAGAACAAAATTCAAGAGCTGATTCGCTTGCAGTTACTGCAGCCTTGTTGAATCCGGATCAGCCCCCTGCATTCTTTAGACAGGGAGATTACAAGGTGGAAATGGTTTTTCGCCCAAAGGTTCCTGACAACGTCCAGCAATGGCAGGTTTTCAACGATGATACATAGATTGCTGCATTTCTCCAACAGAAAGATAACTTTGACGAAATCTACTATGAGGGAAGCAATTCACCTCCTAGGCAGACCACTGTCAGAGAAATGGATGCTGACGTCTCAGGAGGTCAGGAGATTATCCAACTAAAGGGAAATAAAATTCCCAAAGGCTTGGTATCTCTTGAGGAAATGTTTGATAAGCATGATCAAATGCTTAAGAAAAATGAAGAAAATGAGGAAGGCTCTTCCTCCGACACACAATTACTAAATTTGGGAGCCAGCAATGATCCCAAACTAGTAAATCTGGGTAAGTGTTGTTCAGAAGCTGAAAAGGAAGCTTTCACTAAGCTTCTTAATAAATACATGGATATTTTTGCCTGGTCCTATCAGGATCTAAAAACATATTAGCCTGCGGAAGTTCAACACTACATCCCACTTAAATCAGAACAGAAGCCTTTCAAGCAGAAGCTGCGGCGGCACAATCCTACAATTTCAGGAACCATCTTTGTAGAAATCCAAAAGTTGTTAGATGCAAAGATTATCTATCCCATACACCATTCGGAGTGGTTGGCCAACATAGTCCCTGTAAGAAAGAAAAGTGGTGAGATTAGGTTGTGTGTGGATTTCCGCAACCTTAATCAAGCTTCATTGAAGGATAACTACCCTATCCCCATCATGGATCACACTTTGCAGGTGGTCACTAGATCTGAGATGCTTTCCATGCTTGATGGCTTCTCAGGATACAATCAAGTCAAGGTGGCTGAGGAAGATCAATACAAAACGACGTTCATCACACCTTGGGGAACCTTCGCATACCAGAATATGCCGTTCGGCCTTATTAATGCTGGTGCTACATTTCAAAGAGCTATGGATCTAGCCTTTGCTCATCTCAAAGATATAAGCATAGTTGTGTACCTGGATGATTTGACAGTCTTTTCTAAAGATAGAAGCACACATATTTCAAACTTAGAAGAGGTCTTCATACAATGCTGCAAGCATGGTATTTCTTTGAATCCTAAGAAATCTATCTTTGCTGTAACCGAAGGAAAGCTGCTTGGGCACATTGTTTCCAAAGAAGGAACAAAGATAGATCCAGAGCATGTCAAATCCATTCAGGTGTTACCTTTGCCCACATCCAAAAAAGGAGTTCACTCTTTCTTTGGAAAAGTGAATTTTCTCAGAAGATTCATTCCTGACTTTGCTGAGCTAACCCGTCATATTTCGAATATGATGAAGAAGACACAAGATTTTAAATGGAGCAGCGAAGGGAAGGAAGCTTTCGAGAAAATCAAAGAGGCCCTGTCTAAAGCTCCAGTCTTGGTTTCACCTGACTTCAGTAGAGAATTTATTCTTTACTGTTATTCTTCTGAACACACCATGTCAGCAATTCTTATGCAGAAGAATCAAGAGGATGCAGAAGCTCCTATTGCTTTCATGAGCACGCCCCTTAAAGCCTATGAGTTGAAATACACTCTGATGGAAAAGCACGCATATGCAGTAGTGAAGGCATGCAAGGCATTCAGGTATTATATTCTTTCCTCACACACTGTGGTTTTGGTTCCAGATAATGCAGTTAAATCTATCCTTACTTAGCAAGAGTTAGGATTATTGAGAGGCACATGGGTGACAAAAGTTCAAGAATATGACCTGGACATTAAACCAACAAAACTGGTCTCGAGGAAGAGGTCTGTGTGAACTAATGATAGAGATGAAAGCACCAATACCTGAAGTAGATCAGGATAGGATAGATGAAGATTTACCTGCAGTACTTTTTATAGATCTGGTAGAGGAGTGGTACAGTAACATTGCTTACTTTCTGACGTATGGAGAATGCCCAGATCAACTTTCCAGAAAAGAGAAACGAACAATCAAACTTAAATCCAAAGATTTTGTTCTTTGGGATAATGGTTTGTACAAAAGCGGAATTGATGGTGTATTTCTCAGATGCGTGGATAAAGCTCAACAGGATCAGCTACTACAACAGTTTCATGACATGGCTTGCGGTGGTCATTTCTCAGCCCGAGTCACTGCACACAAGATCCTTAGAGCAAGGTATTACTGGCCCACCCTTTTTCAAGATACTGCAGAATGGGTAGCTAAGTGTCAAGCATGCCAACATTTTGTTGGGCGTGTGAAATTACTTGCATTACCTCTAAAACCCATTGTGATTGAAGAACCTTTCCAACAGTGGGGTATGGATTTTATTGGAATGCTTAACCTAGCTTCCAGTGCCGGTCATCATTACATTCTAACAGCTACTGATTATTTCAGTAAGTGGGTAGAAGCTATTCCTGTGAAGAATGCCACTTCCGCCGAGGTGTGTAATTTTATAAAAGAAAATATTATTGTCAGGTTTGGCGTACCCAGCAAAATTGTAGCAGACAACGCTCCAATCTTTCTTCTGAGGAGTTGGTGGAATTCTGCTACACTTATGGGATTCAACTTGTTCATTCCTCAAACTACTATCCACAAGGGAATGGTCAAGCTGAATCTAGTAATAAGAACTTGGTAACTATCGTGCGCAAGCTTGTAACAGAAAATCAAAGGACTTGGCATAAAAAGTTGTTTGATGCATTATGGGCCGATAGGATCACACCAAAGAGGGTGATAGGCATGTCCCCATTTCAGCTGCTATATGGTAGAGACACAGAGCTGCCTCTTACCTTGGAATTGCCTGCCCTACGACTTTCTAAAGCCCTGGAGGATTCCACATTCACGGATGCTATAGATAAAAGAATCATGTACCTGACTGAACTGAGGGAAGTACAAACTCAAGTTGCAGATAGGTTGACAGAGCATCAGAGGAAGGTGAAAGTCATCTTCGACAAAAGAGCCAGGGAAAGAAAGTTTGAAGTTAATGACTGGGTCCTTTTATGGGACAAAAGAAGAGAAGCAAAAGGCATGCATGGAAAGTTTGATTGACTATGGAAAGGGCCTTTTGTGATCAAAAAGATCGTCGGAGCAGATAGCTTCATTCTTGCTCATCAGGATGGAGTTGAATTGCCATTGCCTTTCAATAGGCAACACCTGAAGCTGTTCCGGACATAAAATGCAGGGTAAAACCTGTATGTACATAAATAAAACTTTGTTTGTTTTTTCCTTGTTTTGTTTTATTTTGGTGTTGTGTTGTGTTGTGTTTGTTTGCCTGACCCCGTGCCCAAAGGACAAGATACAAAACCAGAGATGCTGGGATCTCATCTTTTCCCTTTGTCATTTTGACAAGAGAAAAAGATGTTCACAGACGGAGCCAACTGGTGTCACTCAGATTTCACCCTGAAATATGCGACTACCCTATCTGAAAATTTTTCGTACTTTTCAAATAATGGGTCATTTGTTGTTTTTATTGCCTGAAAGTTCTTGTATTGCGTCAAGATAATCCCAAAGAGCCATATTAGCCCTTTTTCGCCAAATACCCAGATGCCCAAAATTGTTTTATTCTGTCGTCGGGATTTGTCTGCGGGAAATTTGTATTTAATTATTTTGAGCCCCGTATGAGGCTATTTGCACTCCGTTTTAACTCTATTATAAGAGAATATGTTATTATTCCTATATACCAGAAGGATTTTAACTTATTTTAAGTTTTGGGCTTTATTTGTAACTTTTGGCAATTTTTCGTGTTTTTATGGTGTCCCGTTTTGCATTATGTGAAATTTATCTGGAACAATTCCTTTGTTGGGTAAGCCCAATTTTTGGCCTGGAGCAGCTATAAAACATATATGCACACGTTATTCCCAGCAGGAATTTGCCATTGGAGGTCTGCATCACTGGGAAAAAGTGAATTCGTGCATGGAAAAGCCCCTGCGGGGATGGGCGCATTTTTGGAAAATAAAGGATCTAAGTTGCCCCCAATGGAAAAATAGAAGCCGTAGCCAGGGTGGGAATTTTATACCTGCCTAGCAGGGTACTTTTTCCCGTGTTATAAAAGTCACTTAAGCTGTAGTGGGAAAAATAGAGGCTGCAGGAAGGTGGGAATTTATTGCTTGCCTTGCACAGTAAAAATTCCCATGATAAAATAAAAGGAAAGTGACTTAAGTGAAATCATGGGATTTTAGTGCCTGCCTTTCAGGGTAAATAATCCCATTATCAAATTCAAATCACTTAAGTGGATCACGGGATTTTGGTGCCTGCCTTGCAGGGTAAAGAATCTCATTGTGGAAAAAATTCTTAAAAATAGAATTACATGTGCAAAAAAGTGCGCCCCATTTGGTGAGAGAATGACAGTCTTAAATTGATTATTTTAATTAATCTATTCTCTCAAAAAGTGTGCCCAAGCTTGGAGGAAGTCAACAAAGTGAAAGATGAAATAAAAGAAAGGATTTAAATTACATTAAAATTTAATTTATTTAATGGCTGCCCCTCTTCCTCTCAAAAAGTGCGCCCCATTTGGGTAGTTATTTAATGATTTTAAATGCATTAAATCATTAAATTAATTTCTATTTTCAGTGGCTATGGTCAAAGCACACTGTGAGGCTAAAGTTAAGTGATGTGTGAAGGATTAAATTGGATTAATTTAATTTATTGGATGGCTGTCCTTAAACATGCTATTTTTAAAAGAGAAAAGCATGATTTTTAATTAATTAATTGCCTTTAATTGTTAGGGCAATTATTAATTATAGAATTGTGAAGGTTATATAAGCATGGGCAGCCATATGGGTGAATTATTCAATTCACAGGTAAAGAATTGCAGCCAAGTGAGAAAAAGTGCGCCCCCATTAGAGGAAGGATTTTGCTCAGACAAAGTGCTAACAAAGGCTAAAAGCTTCCAGATTTGGCGCATGCTTTGGAGGAGGTTGATCTTCATCTACATAATTGTTTTCACAGGTGTTACAGGAGCTCAGGTGTTGATTGAAAGGATTCATGCTCTCTTTATGTGCAAATTAAACACCAATTTTTGGGGCAGCAGGCTTGAAAAGTGCAGATTTTTATAATTTAAATTCACTATTCATGCTCCGGTGGCCATTTTTGTCTGAATAAATTGCAAGAACTCATTATAGGTGCTTTATAAAAGAAAAGGAGTTTTTATCAATGTCCAATACATTGCAAATATCCTCCGAATCTGAAGAATTGTCCAGATCTGCACCAGTATTGAAGAAATTTGGCCAAATTAGAAGAAAAAGAATTATTCAGACAAAGATTGATAAAGCCATGGCGAAAAGGAGATGAAAAAGAGAGCACGATGGATTCATGCATTGCTTCCAAACTTGCAGACGTAGGAGACACGGATCTAGGCCCATAACCTCTTTCTGATTTGATTGATAGATCCAGAGCTGGAAAGACTTCACTCATGCGTGCGGTCAAAAGTAGTGGAATTATCCGAGCTGCAGCTTTCCCATGTACAGCCCAATTGCCAGAGTTCGTGATGGAGTGTGCTAGATCTTATCATCCTTCATCCAGATCAGTGCGTGATGTTGCAGGAAAGACAATAATTCATTTGGATGCAGAATTCTTCAATTATTGTTTGAAGATTCCAGTACGAAAGGTGGTGACTTCTATTAGCATTCAGGATGCTGACAGTAGATGGGAAAAGCATAGAGATGACTGTGTGAACATCATGAATAGCTGGTTCATGAAGAAGCCTAGATCCCTTTCCAAGTTCCCGAGAACTCTTCCACAATCCAATTTGGTGCAGGAGGCAGATGATGTCGTCAAATTGCTATGCAGGTTGAATGGCGAAGCGAATGCCTACACTTTCCGTACATGGATGTATGCTTTCATCAGGACCATTGAAATCAACAAGGTTGATTCTATAATCAATTGGTCAGAAATTATTAGCAACAACATCGGTGAGCAACTGCGGAACGTGAAGCGTACCTTTCAACTTCAAGATGACTTCATACTTGGTGTATGACTGCAGCTTCACAGGGTGTCTTTTCCAAGCTGGATAGATGTGGTATTCTTTCCAAGGATCCCATTTTCGAGTGCTACCCATAGCTTACTGCACCTACGTGCGAGAAGGACTTCAAAGTGATCAACGATGACTTCTTCTACGATTTCATCTGCAGGTTAGACAAAGACTTGAAGACTCACAGGGTAAGCAATGAAGCATGGGAAGCATTGTCCAAGATTGGCAGTGTATTCATCTAGTTTGCAGATTTCACATACCTCAGGGTTACAGCTTTTCAGATGAACCAACAAAGATGCCAAGGTACCCGAGTGACAGATTGATCGCCATGGAGCTAAGCAGGCAACTTGTGGAGTTACACGACCTTCAGTCGAAGCGGCACAAGTCTACGGGCTTCTTCCCACTCACTGTGGGATATTACAGTTGCATCAGCATTCACAGAGCTCGAGGGATGGAAGCACAAATGTTGTCCGAGTATGAGCAAGAGTTCTTCCCTGCACGGCTTAACTTTGATCCATTTGGAGTAGCCAGGAAGACAATCTCCCAGGAGTACGCACATGTGCCTTCGTTAGAAGATTTCTGGATGAAGTGCAGAAGTGAGTACGAGGTTAGAAAGAAAGATTTCAGCAGGCTATCAGCAAAGCAAGTATTTGATTTTGGACTAGCGCGGATACCTGCGGATCTTAAAGATGATGGGAACGTGGTACTTGACAGTTACCATCAAATGGGAGGAGATAAAACTATACTGCAGGATAACATTGGAGGCTGCAACACAATTGAAGAAAGATCCGGAGCTGTGTTGGTGAGTACTTCGAGCTGGTTGCTGAAGAAGGGATATTGACTTGATGAAGCATTGATGAATCAAATCACAGGAAACTTCGGCACAGGAGATTCCCTCAAGTGAAAGCATGAAGGAGAAAGCAACAGGAAATTCGAGAAGTTGAAAGTGCATAGAATATCTCAATCCAAGGAGAGGATCTCCATAGTTTCTCCGAGTACCCAACGCTTCACCAACTATTGTACCGCAGCAGCTAGATGCTTCCATGCCTCCACTGAATCCAACGACATTCATCTTCTCCCCTTAGCCACTTTGTTCAGCACCTGTTCCAAAGGATACACTGAAGCTGCAGATGGAGGAATTTGAAAGGGCTTTCTCCTTAGATGACTTGGAAGATGGCATCCATAACATTGTGGCACATTCTAACAGAGAGGATGCAGAGCGGGAGATGGTAGTACACTCAACGAACTTCTCACTCTCCGAGAAGTAATTTCTTGGAATGGTTAGCTTTGCAGTTTCTTCTAAAAGCGAGAATGGAGATGAACTTAGAATAGCATGAGTTGCAGCTACTCCAGGATCTGAGCACAACAGACATAAGACCTAAAGTTGCTAAAGAAACTTCTAGGTTGATCATCAAGAATTTGGGAGAGAATTTTGCTGAGATATCAATTCTGGCAGAAGGAAAGATAGAGGAGGAGCTTGCGGTAGGAGATGTGATAGTGACCAAAGTACCCTCTCGGTCAAGCCACCACTAAAGGATTGAAGCAAGACACGTAGCCATTGATAGATGCTTTATTCCTTAGGCTTGACAGAGAGAAGGCGGAGAAAGAAGAGCTGCAGAAGCAAGTATCTCAATTATGTGAGATTATAGCCAAGGTTGCTAAACCTTCTATTCAGCCCATTTCAGAACAGGTGAGTGATCATCTTATGCAGGATATGGAAGGCAGAAGTAATCAAGTAAAGGGTATTGACGAATGGAAGGATTTGACTATTTGTCAAGCTTCTGTACAACTTGGGGAAGTGCCAGCCTACCTAAAGGTTATGAACGATGCAGTGAATCAACTAAAGCAACTAATGGCAAACATAGAAGGCATGAATATAGTTGCAGAGAGTAACCTGAGTATTTTGGCTGAGATCATCAAGCTACTAGGAGATGTATTGATTGTGGAGTAGATTGTACCGGATGGATCAGTTGAGAAGGGGAAGTAGTTAGAATTTGCAGTATCTTTCCATTTGGAAATCTGCAGAGTTTTGCTGAAAAGGATGTAGGCACTTGAAAGTAGGACATCATCCTTACCCGATAGTATCATTTCTTTCATTGAAGAGGATGTGGTCAGAGGTGTTACTTCTTACATGTGGATTGTTTCTAACGAGGTGGCTAATTCCCTGGAAGGGTCTCTCCTAATGGTACAAAAGAGAATTGATAAAGCTACCAAACCTTTCACGATGAATTATATCAGTAGACTGGTGGCACTGTAGGATGACATTGCGAGGTTTGGGCCAAGCTTGGAAGATGTGGAAGTGTGCATCAAATTGTTAAATGAAGGGTTTCTGCAATTCAGGACAGAAAGAAGCAATGGCTAAAACAGATGGAAGAATGCTGAGTTATATATTCGACAAGTATATCAGATATCAGAACAAGAAGATGTAGACATTACAGCTGGCATGACTTCTTCTATTCTTTCTTCTTCTATTTTCTATGTTCTCGGATGAAATTGTAAAACTTCTAAGTTATTGGTTTTACAACCATTACTCGAAGTCATGTCGAACCATTCTATTAGTTAAGTGATACATGTGTCACTTAAGAAGAAGTTAGTTGAGGATGATTGCCAAATGTCATCTTTACTTGTTCATGCTTTAGTTCGGTTTGAGTTTTCCATTTGTAATTTCCCTCCTACATTCTATAAGTAGGAGAAGAACCTCCGGGTTAATGATCGATCAGAATTTGTAAGCAGAAATCTTGTGTTCTAGACTTTGTGCTGAACCCCTGAGAGCAACTTCAAGCAAAGGAATACAAAGGATCAGGTTTCTGGAGAACTTTGTGTCACGGTGTACTTTGTTTCTCACTTTTAATCTTAGATCTCTTTGTAAACTTTGTGTTATTATAGATCTGGATCTAGAGCTGCCTTTGTCTTATAATTCTGTGTGTTCGTATCTATTAAGTTTCTTCTATGTGCATGCAATTAGCTCTGCTATCTACTAATTGGGATGCACATCTTCCTCATTTCTTCTTTGTATTTCCTTTACTTCCTTCTTCTATAAGTTTCCTTTCTTGAACAGCTGCTTACTTACTGCAAAAAATTCTTAGTTATGGTTCATGAACTAAGTGGTTAAAGTAAAACCCCTGATAGATAATAACACATTTTTATTGACAAATATGACACGGGAGCCTCACCGGTTAAATGAGGGAGATTTATCTCATGACTGCCTAGGTTTGATGCCATGCAGAAAATCTAGACAACACTTGTGACTATCCCTTCATAAAAATCCAAGATGCTAGATTCATTACCTCTTTAAGTGCCATTGCTTCAGTGCACTTGGTGAAATAGTCAGTCACTGTGAGTATCCACTTGTGTCCTTAAATTTAATTTGGGTTGATAACTCCAATGAATTCCAATCCCCATTGAATGAATGGATGATTTACTGAAATTGGACGAAAGGGAAAGTCTATTAATCTTGCTTTCCCTATGAAGAATGAGCACTTATTGCATTTCTTGATCCATGAGTAACAATCACACTAAACACCGTAGGCCATAATAACCAACCCTCATAATGTTAGTGTTGTTACCCATGGAGAAAAGTGACCTCCTACTTCTCCATCATGGAACTCATGTAATATCTTCTCAACTTGGACTATCCCAATGCACCTCAATAGGACATTGTTGATGTCTTTTTTGAACAAAACACCATCAACAAGCTCATATGGAATGACTTCTAATCTAAAGTACCTTCTCTTTGATTTGCTCAATTCTGGAGGGCACAAACCTATTTGGAGATAATGCACCAAATTTTGAGTCTAACATGCAATGGGTGCATTGTTAGCTGGATGCTCTATCTCATTCTTCATTAATAAGACAACCTATACTTCATCTATTGAATCAGATTATTTTTGGAAAGTGAGCTGCTCACACAATCCTTTGCCACAAACTAGTTTGGTCACTTTGATTTCAATATTATACTCCATTTGAAATTTTACACATGAACTCCCCTAGAGATATAGGGAAAGAAATAAATTTCTTTCTTCTACTTTTGAGCTTGTTATTTACTTAGGTAATCTGCCTGCAGAGTTCACACAATACAATTTGGTCATTAAGGTGTTTCGAACGGAATGTTTCAACTTTTGGGAATAGAGTTGCTTCTATCCTTTCATTCCTTTGAGAAACAGATAAGGGTTAGGGTTAGGAGGAATACCTGTTAAATGTCGAGAGGGTGTGCGCGTACCGTAGAGAGAGATCAGGTTGATTGCGAAGAACTCCTTTTTGTCTTGGAAGGACTACCTGCAAATAAGAATACAAGACCACCAGATTTTGATTAGACAATAAATGAGGGAACTGCCTTGGGCCCAGGAAATATAAAACTTCCTTTCGAAGGTGGTCAATTCCCCTGCTAATATAAATTAATACAAATTCTACAAATAAGATTGTAAAATACAATTTAATTTCCTCGTTAAAACAAGTAGGGGAAAGGGTTGGTTTTTGGTTTTGACCGATCAGTCAGTAACCGGTACCGGTTGCTATTAACCGATATCGGTAGGGCTATGTTTTAGGGACTTTTGGTGAGGGTTGGTTGTAGGGTGGTTGTGTTGTTTATAAGGCTGGTAAATGAGTGGGATTAGGTAACGGGGTGATGAGATGAGAGGGTAATGTAGGAATGATAGTTAGATGTAGTGTGTTGCTGGGTAGTAGATCTAGGAATAGACTTATGACGGCTGTGATTCAAAAGCCTAAGAAATGTTATTAAAGAGGACATACAAGATACTACTTACTGGTTATTGATGAGGATGCAGGTCCAAGAACTGTGATGACAAAGGCAGAACTCAGGTAGAATGACCTGATACTCAGGAGATGAGCTATCTTCCCTCCTAATGACAGATGAGTGTCACTGGGCTCTGGTTACTCAGTTGCAGTCTTGGGCTTGATGTCCTTCTCTGTAAACTCTTCTTGTTTCTTCACTTGTCTCTGCTCGGCTAAGTAAAATTCGGATTCTTTCGATGACTTCTAATGATCCATCAATCCAAAATCCTCTGACCCTTTGTTTTTGGTTGGGAGTGGTCATTTACAGGGAACCGATGGCGGTTACGCAACCGACGGCGGTCGAGTAGGAACCGGTATCGGTCAGGTCAAAGCGGGCTATTTTTGGTAAAATAGCCAAATTTCCCTCCTTTTCTCCCGAGGGATTAGTTGTGGGCTTGGTCAAGTTATTACAAGGTCAGTTTTAGGTGCGGATGAGGAGTCATTAGTCATGGGTGTGGATGTAGACCAAGTTATAGGTCTTAATTAGGTTAGTTTAGGGTTAGGACTAGGTCATGATGAGGTGGCGAAATGAGGTGGCAGGTATGGCGATGTGGATTTATTAATTATAAGGTAATTAATAAATAATTGTGTAAGGTTTAGGTGATGAGGTTAGGTTGTGAAATGAGATGCGGGTCACAGGGGGTCATAAGACACAAATTTGGTGTCTACATTAGCCCCTTGTTGTCGTGTAGCTTGTCTTTGTAAAGCTGCACGGACAATAATATGAAGTGGTTACCCCTGTTAAGGGTATAGGTAATCCCCCTCAAATCTATCATGGATTGAGGGTAGCGTGAAATCAGGGATAGGGTTGATAAAGGGAAATGGTGTTGAGATGATGGTAAGATGGTGGGGTAGGTCCAAGGAAGCAGACGCACGTTGAAATGCAGTAGTGCGACCAGGGTACGATGATTTTAAGAGCAAACAAGAAATTCATAGGCAAAGGTCGATAGTTTATCCAAACAAGGGTGATATAATCCTGGTATCCAAGGCATAGGAAGTAGCTCCAGGGGATATAACGGGTAAGGTACAGGAACATTTAGGCATGTTCAGCAGTACCAAATGGTTGGTTTGGTTGAGATAAACGTCACGGTCTTGGTCTAGGCAAAGTTGGTTGACTGATCAAGTCAAGGACCCTAATCATGCTAAAACATGAACAGGTGAGCTCGATTGAACAAAAAGCTACATGATGGGTGGATAAAATTGTAATTTGTTGATTTTGGGCGAGGTATTTAATTGGTGTGGCCTTGGGTCGGGCCAAATGGTTGGGTGCGGCCTTGGGTCAGGCCAAATGGGTTGGTTGCGGCCTTAGGTCGGGCCAAATGGTTGGTTGTGGCCTTGGGTCGGGCCAAATGGTTGGGTGCGGCCTTGGGTCGGGCCAAATGGGTTGGGTTGCGGCCTTGGGTCAGGCCAAATGGTTGGTTGCGGCCTTGGGTCGGGCCAAATGGGTTGGTTGCGGCCTTGGGTTAGGCCAAATTAGTTAGTTGCAGCCTTGGGTCGGGCCAAATTGGTTGGTTGCGGTCTTGGGTCGGGCCAATGAAGTTAACAAAGGGTTTTCAGCAAAGGAGGATATAAGCGATGTTGTGAGAAAGGGCGATTAGTAAATAAGGGTAGAAATTAGGGAAAGGTGGGATTAAACCGATATCGATTGTCTATGACCGGTATCGGTTAGGTGACCGATACCGGTTCCTTAGGGTATAATATAACCGATATCGGTTATAGGTCGAAAACCTATAAAAAGAAAAATACGTCCTGTCATTGTCATATTATCAATTTGAAATCCAATTTTAGTTGTCTGAGGTGTATTGTTGAGATTGGAGCATTTATCAGCTGAGGTGGCGCTATTTGAGTGGAGAAGTGAGTAATTGGTAGGCCCTAGTGAGTAGGAGGTAGCAGTGGATTGGTGGAGGACCCAGCAGAGGAGAGTTAGAGCCATGGCACAGCCAGGAGGAGGTGCTGGACCAGCTGGACCACCACCACCCATCCCACCACGATGACGTGTCGTCGTACCGGTAGGTTCGAAACCCTTCATTGTGTGAATTTGATGTTGTTAAGCTATATTTGGGGGTTTGGGTAGGAATCCATGTTTTGATAAAATAATGAATAAATTGAAGTTATTTGAAAAATGAAGAGGATAGATGGGTTAAATAGGTCAAGCCGGCAGGGTGGATAGGTTTTTAGGGTGTTTGGGTGGGTAGATAGAGATAAATAGGCAAAATGGATTTTGGGGGGGCCGTGTCGGGTTCGGCTCCGGGTTTTTACAGTGACCAATGCTGGTCATTAAGCGACTGGCGTTGGTCACAATGTTTTCGGAGAAGGTGGTTTTGTGGTGGACCGGTGTCGGTCGTACGTCGACCGGTGTCGGTGGAGAGGGGACCGGTGTCGGTCATGGGTGACCGGTACCGGTCCTAGTTAGGATTTTCTATTTTTTTGCTTGGTGTTGTTGTGGTTTTGGGTGTTTGGTTGTTATTTGGGTGTTTTTGTCATTATTAGTTGGGTGTTTTGGTTATTGTTATTTGGGTGTTTTGGTCATTGTTTGGGAGTTGTGGTAATTGGGGTGAAGAGGGAAGGGGTAGAGGTTGATAGGAAGGTTGGTTGGTGGGTGGGGGGGGGCAGGAAATGGGGCGGTTGTGTGGTCGGGTGGGTAAAAGGGGGTATAGAAGGTTAAAGGAGTTGTTGTGATAAAGAGTAGGGCTAATGCAGTGAGTTGGTTTTGCAGGCATGTCAGCAGCTGACGATGCGGGATAGGATGCCCCCGTTGTTGAGACGGATGCGGCCACACGTGTCCGCAGCGCAGTGGGCCATCATGCGCGAGGTGGGACTCGGCGGAGTCTAGCGTTATAGGGCGATAGATAGGGATCACAGTCTGATGGTTGCCCTCATCGAGAGATGGGATCCGGCGACCAATGTGTTCCATCTCCCGACTGGAGAGATGACGATTACACTGGAGGATGTGTATCGCATCCTTAGACTACCGATCGATGGAGAGGCAGTCTTCTAGGTGGATGCAGAGACAGCCATGGACAGTATCTTACAGGTATTCGGGGATGCAGCCGCGCTATTGACTTATCACAGCGCGAGCATCGCCTATGGGGACATGTATCGTGCCCACCGACATGAGACACGGCTTTCCGTGTTGATGATGATCGGCATCACATGCTTCACCCTCCCGGACTCAGAGGGAGGCCGCTTTCCACGGGCGCTGATGGGGGTATTACACGAGATGGTTGAGGAGCATACATGTTATGCTTGGGCACCAGTATACTTGGTGCAGTTATACCGAGAGCTGTGGGGCTACCGCCGGATGAGGCGATTCGGGATTTGCTCTACGTTTTTGTTACACTGCTGGGCATATGAGCATATCATATGCATTCGACCAGTAGGGCTGCCCCAGCAGCCAGGGCCACAGGTGATTTATAGATATGGCTTTCAGAGGTGGTTGGGGGTCGTGGGCCAGCCACGAGCAGTTCTCGCCGGACGGGATGTAGCATATTACCGGCATTTATTAGAGGGCTTGACGGCTTTGGATATTGTATGGAGGCCTTACAGAGGTCATCACCCTCACGGAGGAGCCCGATCACAGTTGCGGTGGATCCAGTATACATTCTGGATAGCGGGACGGAGGCCAGGAGAGCATGAGTGGATACCCCTAGAGAGGGTACGACGGCAGATGGGGCTATGACAGGATGAGCCACCTCCCTTCCCTCAGTACCGGAGGGATGATGTAGAGGCCCCACTGCCTGCACCATAGCCCGTGGACCCAGATTGGGTAGCCGAGAGGCCAGCAGATGATACTGTAGATGACGCCGGCTGCACGGGATCATTTTTGGTATGGTGGGCAGGGGAGAGAGCCGCGAGGAGAGCACAGCCCGCATAGCCAGACTTCGCGGCTGTGATAGCAGAGAGGGACCAGCTCAGGGGCCAGGTACAGTTATTACAGGGGCAGCTTGCTGCTGCACAGGCACAGATAGGTGTCTTACAGGGGCAGCTAGCCCAGGCACAGGTACAGGCGCAGCCATAGGTACAGCCACTAGGCCCCACCATAGGCACCACCAGCGGCACCACCAGCGGCACCAGCACAAGCACCCGTACAGCCACAGGCACCGGCACAGGGGGCACTATTATTAGGAGTCGGGGGACCAGCCCCAGCAGCGATGGTGGCACGGGCCCGCTATATGGAGGCGAGAGCGGAGGCCCGGTATTATCAGGATGTTCTTGATGGTACCGGGGCTGACTATCAGCCATATGCGGCACACAGAGCTGAGACCTCGCGTAGCCAGAGATCCCAGGGGGTGCAGCCATAGCCGGGGGGTTAGTGACAGGGAGGAGGCAAGAGCCAGGGCCAAGACCCGTAGGGAGAGGTGCTGAGGGCGGTGGGGAGAGTTGTGACATCCCTGGGTTGGAGATAGATTTTTGTGTTTATACATTGGATATGGGCACCGGTCTGCGAACCGGTTATGTTTATAGAGGCCTGCGTGCCTACATATGGTGTATTCATTCATTTATTCATTTATTGTATATACCGGCCTGCGAGCCGAGTACGGGTTGTACAGTTGATACCGGCCTGCGAGCCGAGTATATTTTTGATATGAGAGACCGGCCTGCGAGCCGAGTCGAGATTATGACAGTTATTGCGGCCTGTGTGCCAGCCTTGTAGTATTATGAGATCACAGAGGCCCCTATGCAGGGCCAATTGTATATTTGAGACTGTTGATATATATATATATATATATATGATGATTTTGACCCACATACTGTGTTTAAAATGTTTTAAGTGTTTTGTCGATGGTTTGTGATATTTAATGTATAATGAGTTTGATCCACATGGTTTATATATTGATGGTGTTGATGTCTTTTGTTAATGGCTTTTGAAATGAAATGTATGTATATATAGATGATGAGTTTAATTGACATGTTGTGTTATGAAATGTTGTATGTGTTTTGTCGCTGGTTTGTGAAATTGAATGTATGTAGCTGCTGAGTTGGATCCAAATGGTATATAGATTGATGGTTTTTGATATCGTTTGTTGATGGCTTGTTTGTTTTTGTAATATAGATAAATGATTTTGATGAAATTGTGATGAGATATGGATTTGATGAAAAATATGGATGATGGTGTTGTTATGCAGGAAAAAGAGGCGAACGCCACAAAAATTAGGTAGAAAATAAAGAAAAGAACCATGTAAAAAAAAAGGTATGTATATGACCGATATTGGTTAGATAACCGATGTCGGTAGACAATAGACCAATATCGGTTAGCTGACCGATACCGGTTATTCAAATATGAGATTTTCTAAAAATAGAAAAGCTTGTGTGGCAACTTAAGTTCTTATTTTGAGAGCCATGCCAGAAGTTAAATACACGAATGCGACGTTGTTTGACGACTGAGATAGGTAATTGCATGAGAGAATTGAGTGATAAGGAGGAAAGAGACAGGGAAAGTGAATGTGGGCTGAGATTCAGAAGTCAAAACGGCAAGTTATATTTGAAGAGGGTGGTTAACATGGCTGAATAGGGAGAAGCATCTAGCAGGAAGGGACGAGATGGAAGACAAGTTCCACCGCAAGCTGCTGCAGCCCAAGAGGTAAACATTTTGGTTGTAATTTGATTCTTGCATGTTTTGTGAATAGGATGAGGGAGATTAAGTAGATAAAGGTGAGAAATAAAAAGTGATAGGAAAGGATTCAGGGTGGGGTGAGTGTGAGGGGGTAGGTAGTTAGGGGTTTCGGGTATGTTTGTATGTACAGAGAAGGATAAACGATCAAATTATTGTCACAGGTGGTGTTTTTAGGAAGGGTGTATAAAATTGATAGTGACCGATATCGGCTAAAGATTACCGGTATCGGTTATTGAACCGGTACCGGTTATCTATAACCAATGCCAGTTACTATAGGAATTTCTAGAATGTGAGAAAAGCCCTTGGGGATTTGATTTATTGAATGGCTGTGTGTCATTTTGATGTGTGCAGGCGGAAGCAGGGTTAAGGATGAACGATACTATGCCAGTTATTGTTGTTGTCACAAATATGAGCGGATGTAACACCAGCTGAATGGTCATTGATAAATCATTTGGGGTTAAGTGGAATCCGCTATTATTCACGAATCACATGTAACCATGCTATGTTGCAGGCGTTGATTGAGAGATGGAATCCAGAGAAGAATACCTTCTATCTGCCAACAGGGGAGATGACAGTGACATTGGAAGATGTGTTCCGTATTTTGAGACTCCCAATTACAGGAAGACCAGTATATCAGGCATTGCCTAGTGTGGCGCGGGGAGCGATAACAGCAGTATTTGGTCCATACGCACGAGATTTGACACAGTGAGGTTTGACATTCACGTATGGTATAATGTATGCAGCACACCCTGAGGCAACAAGGTTGGCAGTAGTATTAATGATAGTGGTAGGATATTATGCGTTACCGAGGGCAGATGGGGGAAGATTTCCAAAAGCATTGATGTGTGTTATTTGGGAAATGATAGAAAGGAACGTGAATTTTGCATGGGCACCTGCATATTTGGCGGAGCTATACAGGGGTTTATGGGCTTGTAGACGAAATCACAGGACAACACTGGATTGTTCATTTTTATTACATTGTTGGGCCTATGAGCACATTGTTTTTGTGCGACCAATAGGCCAACCCATCCAGTCAGGAGAGACAGGAGTGCAGAGGTTGGGATTCAGACGATGGGTCCAGACAGAACAAGAGGCAAGATCTCAGGCCGTGATGGGTGACACTGAGTATTATAGGCAGGTATGGGAGATGGTGACGATTGCGGATATCTGTTGGAGGCCTTACGGGAACTATATGGTAACAGAGAACATAGCTGAGGAGTTGAGGGGTGTAGAGCGATTGAGGTGGATCACGGGGCACAGGCCAGGTGAGTATGAGAGGATTCCTCTAGATCGCGTGCGGCGATAATTTGGATTTGTGCAGGACATACCCCTGGCTTATAGACCATATATGAGGATTGACGCAGAGGCAACATTCTCACCTCCCCGGATGACACCTCCAGAAGGACCAGAGGAGATAGCAGCCGATCGCAGGGTAATGGATGTAGGAACGATAAAGGCCTATAGATTATGGTGGGTAGCAGAGCTGCGAGGTGTACGTGATCGTCCTGACATAGCTATGATTACAGCAGAGAGAGATCGTCTGCAGAGTTTAGTTCATCAGCTCCAAACGCAGGTGAATGAGACAAGAGGATTGTTAGCGGTTGCGGAGTCACGAGCGGAGGGACTAGAGGCGAGATTCCTCCATGCGAGAGAGCGTATTCATATGTTACAGGAGAGATTGGTAGATCAGTGGGCAGTACCAATAGCCGTGGTGCCTTTGAGGATGGAGAGGCCCGGCGAGAGGCGTCGACGATCACGATCATCACCTGGTTCGGGATGAGGCGCAAGGGTCTAAGTGAATTTTATAGAGGTATAAGAATAAATAAGGATGCCGACCTGCGCGTCGATGATAGAGAAGATGTATTTGTTGAACATCTAAATAAAACTGAATATGTATGTTGAGTTGAGTTATAATAATAAGAAGGGTTGTGTTTCGAATGTTTGTTTTGAAAAATGATAAAGATGAATGTTGGCAAAAAAGAAATACACAAAAATATGTATATTCACAACACATGATAGGTGATGGTAGAGGATGGTCGAGCTAACCTTGGGAGACACCATGTCTCCTAAGTGCTGCCTACATAGCCCATTGCACAAAGCAAGGAGGGGCCTCAGACTGATGTAGTTCTCCCTTAGGACCAGGGAGAGGTGAATTCAGGCAATTTAGGTATGGTTAGGCAATTTGTTGGTTGGTAAAAATATTGATATTGGTATGGTAATGTTGTTGGTGTTGGTAATGAATTGGCGATGTTGGAATAGGTATAGGTGAAGCGAAAGTTAGCCTACCCAAGTGGTAGGGAACCATGTCCTGATTAAGATCAACACATAATCCTAGATTCGAGTCAAAGAGGAAAAAGTTCTCCGTAGGTGAAAAGAGCTAAACAAACCACATAATAACGTAGAATGGGCTTGAACCCCTAGGTACCGTGCATAGACGAGAAGTCAATAGGTGAAAAGAGTTGTATAATCACAATATATCGGGTGTACGTCACGTCCCTTGAGTTTTTTTGTTTTAACAAATGGTGAGGTGAGGTGAATGGTGTAGCTGAGGCACAAAGAACTTGTTATAAAGTGAGTATTCTGACGAAAGAGAACCTAACCTAAGTAGACAAGTCCATGACTCAAAATTTCTTTTGAATGTGGATTTTATTTTGCTGAATATAGACTGATCGATGCGGGAAGTCTACAAGAGATATGTATTTTATTATTCTTGAGGTCTTCATGAAGCTGATCAATGCGAGAAGCTTCTGATAAAGGCTGACTGTGGATAGCTGTCCTTCAAGGGAGCAGTCTATTTATAGTAGCAGATGTGGTGTTTGTGTATAGCTGTCCTTCGGGGGAGCAGTCTATATAGATAATAGCAGCAGTAGTTTGGCATACAGCTGTCCTTCGAGGGAGCAGTCTATATATAATTTAGAGAGCTAGATGTCCGTTTGGCGTAAAGCATCTAGTTTTGTAGGAAGTTTGACTCAAGAAAATCCCATAAGCATATAATTAAGAAGGTGTCATTTTAATACTTTGAAGTCATGGACTAGACTAAAAAGGGGAAGGCATCTTTAAGGGGAGGTGAGAATCAAACTATGTGAGCTTGATTTTAATTTGAGATGTAGAAAACAAAGTGTATGTGGTGGTAAATGAGCTCAAGGGACGAGCGCTAGGTAGATAAGAAGTGATATAACACTAAATTCAACAGTAGAATGGTCGAAGATGCAAGGCATTAAGGGGTTCAGGCTCAGGTTTACCATTAAGCGAAGCTAAACGATAAGTGCCTGATCCATAAGTGTGAGTGATTATGTAAGGCCCAATCCAATTGGGAGCAAATTTTCCACGTTTGCTCTTTTCTAGTTTGGTTACATGTTGATTCTCTTTGAGGACAAGATCACCAACCTTAAAGGTACGCTCATGAAGTCGCTTATCATAAGCACGCTTGATGCATTTTTGATAGATTTGAAG
The DNA here is from genome assembly GCA_019776745.2 of Taxus chinensis. Lineage (NCBI taxonomy): Eukaryota > Viridiplantae > Streptophyta > Pinopsida > Cupressales > Taxaceae > Taxus > Taxus chinensis. Next base: position 190,750,215 of record CM034150.1, on the reverse strand, counting down.
GTGATCAAGAGCTGTAAGACGACGCTCGTCAAGAAGCTCCAATTGGGCTAACCGCTCTTGGCGGAAATCATCGTTGGTGAGAATATCCTGAAGAGATATTCTGAGGGAAGGTATTTGTATTTCGAGAGGCAAGACAGCCTCGGTACCATATACCAAAGAAAAAGGTGTGGCATTCGTGGAGGTACGAATGCTAGTACGATAAGCCCAAAGGGAAAAGGGGATGTGATCATGCCAATTTCTTCCGGACTCATTAACAACTTTCATGAGGATTTTGGTGAGGGTTTTATTAGAAGATTCGGCTTGTCCATTCGCTTGTGGATAGTAGGGTGATGAGAAGCTAAGTTTGATACCAAAGTTGTCACAAAGGTCTTGCAACAACTTATTTTTGAAAGATTTTCCATTATCTGTTATCAGGCGATGAGGAACACCAAAACGACAGATAATGTGATGGTTAATGAACTCTACAATTTTTTCTTTTTTGGTTGAAATGAGTGGAATAGCCTCCACCCATTTTGTGTAATATTCGGTTGCTGTGATTATCCATTGGTGACGTTGTGAAGAGGGCGGATGAATCTCACCAATAAGGTCTAAACCCCATTGTGAGAAAGGCCAAAGATCTCGTGCGACCTGTAGCGGATGGCTAGGAGTATGTTGAAGGTTGGCATGTTGTTGACACATAACACAACGCTTAACATATTCGTAGTAGTCGTTATTAAGAGTAGGCCAATAATAACCTAGGCGAAGGATTCGTTTGGCCATGGCAAGGCCGCTAAAATGTCCACCACAAATACCATCATGGACCTGTTGGATGGTATAGGTGACCTCCGCGCCGGTTAGACATCGAAGGAGGATGCCATCAAAGCCACGTTTATAAAGGAGTCCCCCCATGACGACATAACGAGAAACACGTTTAAGAAAGGCACGTTTGCCGGTACTAGTAAGGTCAGGTGGGAGAACGGAGGTTGTAAGGTAGTCATGAAATTGGTGATACCAGGTATCCTGTGAATTAGCAGACACATTATTTATCATACAAACAACCGGGGCTGAGTAAGATGGGGCAAAGAGTTGTTGGACCAAGACGAAAATGTCAGAGTCAGTTGATGAAGCAGGAATTTGTGAGGCTAAGCAAGCCATAGTATCCGTAAATTTGTTAGTGGAGCAGGGAATGGTTTGGATAGAATAATGAGTAAATAAGGTTAGAAGTGAATCCACGTAGTGTTTTTACTTTTGAAGTTCCTCATTTTTACATTGGTAGATGCCCATAACTTGATTGACTACCAATTGAGAGTCGCCAAAAATATTGATAGATTTGACACCTAAGTGTAATGCAACCTGGAGACCCAAAACAAGGGCCTCGTATTCCGCTGTATTATTAGTGCAGGGGAAATCGAGTCGGAATGAAAGAGGCATAGGCTCAGCGTCGAGAGGAATGAGAACAACACCGGCTCCTCCGCCGCGCTGGCATTTGGATCCATCGAAGAAGAGGGTCATTGGATACGACTCCTCCCTGAGTGAAAGAGTAGCGATGAGTTCGTCGGGAAAATTAAAATTAGTAAATTGCGCCCCAGGTACAGGGGCTTCCGCGAGTTGGTCGGCAATGGTTTGTCCTTTGATTGAATTCTAGTGTATAAATTCAAGGTCGAGGTCAGCAAGGAGCATAAGCCATCGGGCGATGCATTGGTTTAGATGAGGTTTGGCATACATATAATGGATGGGGTCCGTGTTGGTGATGACGAAAGTTTTGTGATTCAGGAGGTAGTGTCGGAGTTTGGTGGCCACGAATGATAGGGCTAGGCACAAATTTTCTACATGTGTATACCTAGTCTCATAATCCACCAGAGTACGACTTATATAATAAACGGCTTGTTCTCGATACTCGGAGTCACGATGTGCAAGCATGGCCCCTACAGCGTGGTCGGTGGCGGAAAGGTAAAGGTAGAAAGGGCGATCGTCCTGAGGTGGGATAAGCACGGGTGGCTGCAAGAGATAAGCTTTGAGAGCCTCAAAGGCTTGGTGGCACTCTTCGCTCCATTGAAAGGTGATATCCTTTTTAAGGAGGTGATGGAAAGGTTGACATCGATCCGAGAGTTGGGAGATGAAACGCCGGATAGATTGGAGTTTACCTTGTAAACTACGCAATTGTTTGAGGTTAGTAGGTGGGGGCATTTCTAGGATAGCTTTGACTTTAGATGGATCGACCTCAATGCCACGCAAAGAGACGATAAAACCAAGAAGTTTTCACGAAAGGACACCAAAGACACATTTTTTGGTTGAAGACAGACAGAATATTGTAACAGGCGATCAAAAATAATGGTTAAAACATCAAGATGTTCACTGCGATGTTTAGATTTGCCAAGAAGATCATCGACGTAATCCTCAAGGATAGTGTGCATAATGTCATGAAAAATGTAGGTCATAGCCCGCTGATAGGTCGCACCAGCATTCTTAAGGCCAAATGGCATAACACGATAATAGAAGGTTCCCCAAGGAGTTATGAAGGCAGTTTTATGTTGATCGGCAGGGGCAACCAAAATTTGGTTGTATCCTGAAAAGCCATCCATGAGAGAGAGCATCTCATGGCCTACAGTGAGATCAACAAGTTGATCAATACTAGGTAGGGGGAAGTCATCTTTAGGGCAAGCGAGGTTAAGATCTCAGAAATCCGTGCATATCCGAAGTCCCCCCGTCGCTTTAGTGACAGGTACGATGTTAGAAATCCATTGAGGATAGTCAATAGGCAGGATGAAGGAAACAGAAAGGAGTCGTTGAATCTCTTCTTTGACCAAGAGGGCAATGCGTGGATGCATTTTTCTCAGTTTCTGTTTAATTGGCTTGGAATCGGGTTTCAGGGTAATGTTATGGACAGCAATGTCAGGATCAATTCCTGGCATGTCAGCGTAGGACCAAGCGAAAGCTTGGTTGCAAGTACGGAGAAAGGTAGTAAAGGTGACTTGTTCTAATGCGTTAAGGGATTGTCTGATCTTCACAATGTGAGGATCCTCCTCTGTGTGAATTTTGATTTCTATAGTTGACTCGTTCAACATGGTTTGAGTTTCAGATGGTAAGGCGCGTTGAATATAGGAGTCATCTGCACCAAGGTAAGTGAGGATGGAGTCATCATCCTGGCACTCAACGACATTAATTGAAGGCGAGTCCTCTTCAATCATGTCTGGATATAGAAGGGGGATAGAAGAGGGGTCCTCATTATCGCGTTGATAAGTGAGAGGACCTAGGAAGATAGCATTTATGAAAAAAAAAGTTAGGAGGGATAGATTCAGGATCTATCGACTCTGTGGGTGACGATGGAAAAATGGGTGATGATGGTTCGGTAGGGGTGACATCGTCATCTTCCAGGAGACAACTGATACGAGGTTCCTTCAGTGTAAGTGTTCCAGGAAATCTTAGACCACTACGATCATTGTGCTTGCGTGTAGTTACGGGAATGATTGTATGTCGGCCTTGTTCATAAAGACCAAAACCAAAGCCTTTCCAAGCACAACGAGTCAAGAAGGTGAGGGCGAAATGACGATTTGTCAGGTATTGAAAATTGGATTGGAAAGGAACCACACCAAGAGGAGGTTCAGGGGTAACGGAGGATGCGTCGACACCCCCATATGTTAGGTTGGTGCGGCAATGAGGTGGTCCGTAGGGGATTACTTCCCCCACACGACAGTCATAGGTAGGATGTGCATGTAACTGTCCGTACTCCTGTGGGGTATGGAAATAACTAACATTATATAGGTGATACTCCCCCAGCGTAAGGCATTGAAACACATCTACTAAGGGGTCTGAGGTTGGGATGTTAGCTGCGGGAAAGGAAGTGGTATTTGTAACGGCGGTTTCATTCGTTGAAGGTGTAGGTGCTGTTGAAGTGGATGGTAGAGGTGTGGTTGAAGTGGATGGTTGGGTTGGATGAATGGGTGTCTTGACTGGTATAAGCACATCATTAGGGCGATATAACATATTGCAGGTTTTGAAGGGGGGAGGATCAGCTTTTACGGTGTAGGACTTCCCCTCGTACTCAAATTTTATGCATCTATGTAAGGTGGAGGGAACACATCCCATAGCCCGGATCCAAGGGCGGCCTAACAACATATTGTATTGGAACTCTCCCTCAAGGACATAGAAGAGTTCGGGTAAAGTACGTGGTCCTACACGAATGTTAAGGATCACGGTGCCTAAGGTAGAGGTAATAGCATCATTGAATGACCGCAACATGATGGGGTTGGCACACATGCAGCTAGAAGGGATATTCATTTGTTGGAAGGCTTTTGAAGAGATGATGTTTAGGCTAGCGCCCCCATCAATCATAACATGACGTACCCAAATGTCCCGGACGTAAGCTGAGATGAAAAGAGCAGGGTCAGGATCTTCTGCACCAAAGTCAACAATTTCATCTTCGGAGAAACTGACAGCAGCGGCTTGTTGTACAGAGACAGAAGTGGTTGGGGTGGTAGGTTGTTTGGTGAGGGAAGCAACGTGATTGGGTGTTAAAATGGAGGTAATAGGCAAGGTTTCATTAGGTAAGACCTCGATCCCTTGAAGGATTTCAACGAGAGCTTGTCGATGAGATTCAGAAGTCTGAATGAGATCATATAGTGTCATTTTTACAGGTGATTGGTGAAGCTGTTTGATCATGTTTCGGTGGGCAACTCCATTAGAGACGGGGTAAGCGGGTCCACGAATAACCACTTTAGGTGGTGGTGCGATCGGGATGGTGGACGGAGAAAGAGAGGACGCAGGTGTGCTTTCTTTCGCTTTCTCATTATTTTTCTGCCCTCGAGTAGCAACACTAATCATGTTGATCTCGTGAACATGAGAGGAGGAAGATGGTCGGGATAAATCATGGTCTTCGAGAGGTGGGGTTGTAATAATGATAGATATTGGTGAGGCGGGGACAGGTGGTATAGGAGAGGAGATTGAAGCTAAAGGTCTCTCCCTTCGTAAGTTGTCTTTCTTAACCTTTCTATCTGAGAGAGGTGACTGACGAAGGATGGCTTTCAAAGCTTTGCATCCCTCTACATCATGTCCTGGTGTGCGGTGGTAAGCGCAGATTTTAGACTCATCATAACCTATTGGTCGAGGTTTAGATGGGTCATAAGGTCTAAGTGGGGGTAGGGAAATGGTTGCATTCTCCACCAACATAGCAAGGATTTTGGCGTAAGATCCTTTGAGTGGGTCAAAATCGGAGGAAGATGAGGGTATTGATTGGGTGGGTTTTGGTAATGTTTGGGTATGGTTGGTTCATACGGGTGGTGGTTTAGCCAAGGGGTATTGATACGTGGTTTTAACTAAATATGGCTTCTTTGGCGTAGGAGCTACGTTTAGCTGGTTAGATGATGAGGCTCCAGATAACGTGGTATCAGGAAACAACGGCGGAAAAAGAGGAGTGACAGCAAACAAATCCTTTGATGATGAAATTTGTTTAGGGTTGATGGGTGGACAGGATACGGGAGGTGACGATGTTGATATACCCTTGGATCTCTGTATGGGTGCAGAAGGCGTAGGTCGTTTTAGAGAAAACGCAGGAGGTATGATATATTGATGCAAGGTGGAGGGATGAGGTCCCAATATGGAAGGTAGGTGTGACGATAATGGTTTTAGTTGTGATAGAGGCATAGGTTGATTGAGTTTGTCTCCTAAGTGGATGGACGGCTTTATTTTTGGATAAATCTAGCCGCTTAGGTGGGTGTGTTAGACTGGGTATTGGTGAGGTCCCAAGTGTAGGGGAAGATTTGGTTGGGCTAATAGAGGTGGATGAGATACTTGGTAGAGATGAGGGGGGTGAAGATGAGGACATAGGCATTTTAAGTTTCTGTAAACACTTCGGGTATATGGTAGAGGCGTCTGGATCGGTCATCTGCATTTGAGTAGAATAGGGGGTACTCAAACGTTCCCATAGGACTCGTCTATCTTCTGGGGAATGACAGTCTTCAGGTGTGAATTGGAACTTTTGTATGGAAGAAAGGTGGGTTGTGATTCCAGTCCACTGTGGGTGTGATACAGGGGGTAGATGAGGCACTGTATCAATGGGTGTTAAGAGGTCAACCGGTCGCTGAAAAGATTTAGGCGATGAAGAACTAATAGGTAGGAGGGCATGTTTGAGAGGATCCGTCATGATTAAAGAATTTGGTGATGTCGGTGCAAGAGGTTTCTCGTCTAAGGATGACAAAAGGAGTGGTGAACCCTCCTCTTGTGCAGCAAGAGTGGTAGAAGGAGACGTTTGGGAAATAGATAAGTTAGATAACATCTGCTCATAGTCTTGTAGGGATGTGGTGTAAGAAGGCTCATCTATGAGAAGAGAACTCTGGGCGGTTAATTCCTTTATGGGTAAAGGAATGATTTCATCTTGTCTTGATGGTGGTGAAGGAGGTTCGGGCCCCTGGGTTAGTGAAGAGGCTTGATTCAGAATTTTCTCGATAGAGGCTTTTGGCTGGGAGTCGAAGACTGCATGGATCTCATGAACACTCTCCTCGGCTAAGATATCTTGGTTTATGTTACTGTTAGAAGAGTGATTCGGGAATGGTTTGTTGAAGATTTTCAAATTTCGGTTAGCAGGGGCATTAGGATTATCGAGGGTTATATCCCCTGCATCAACCATTTCCTGCACTATGTTTTTCAACATCTTGCAGTTTTCGTGACTGTGTCCCTTTACGCGGTGAAAGTTACAGAAGTCATTTTCTTTGTACCAGGAAGGTATAGCGCGGGTGGAGTCAAACCCGGAGTGAGGTTTAACAGGAGGCAAGGTGATAGCTCCGGCTTTGAGCAATTTTTCCAAGATGACACCATAAGTTTCTCCCAAGGGAGTGTAATTGATGGGCTCGGCTTTATACTTATAGGTGGTTTTTGGTGGGGTATTAGACGGTGCTTGAGATTTGACCATCACCGCGTGGACAGCTCCTTTTGATTTCGAAGAAGTGGATGTGTGAGGAGTGGTGGTGTTAGGTTTATTGGTGGAATCTGGAGTTCAGAAATTGGGGTTTTTGTTGCGCAACCGCAATTTCTCTTCTTCTAAGGCTCGAATTTCTAGTTTTCGAGCCATAGTAAAGGCCTCGTCAAATGTGCGGAAAGTTTGAATTTGAAGGGTAGGAGAGATGTGCTTAGCGCAGGCCCACGTAAAAATTTCGATAAGTTCGGCCTGAGGCAAGGCATATGTAAGTTGGTTGATAAGGCCCCGCCATCATCCAACGAAATCTGCGATAGATTCGTCTTCAAATTGTCGGATGGCATAGAGGTCGGTGATAGATACTTTCTTGGCAATGTTAATGGAGAAATGATCCAAGAAAGATTGGGCTAGTTGGTTAAAAGAGAAGATTGAGTGCTGGGTTAAAGCACTGTACCACTCCAAGGCAGGTCCTGATAAGGACATGGGAAAGGTGCGGAGTAGTAAGGCATCATCATGAGCAATCAAATAACAAGCATGTCTAAATGATCGCAAGTGTTGTTGAGGATCCTCTTTACTATTAAAACGAGTAAATTTCGGCAGTTCCCATTGAGGAGGATATGAATGAAGGGGGACAGAAGGGTGGATAGGCTCCCGAAAAACTTTCTCGTATGTCAAGGTGCTACGACTTCCCGAAACAGAAGCCTCCAGATTTTGCATTTTGTCCATCATTTGTTTGATGAAATCCGTGGTTGGATGAGATGATGGTGCGGTTGTGGTAAACGGAGGCAAATTGGGCCAAGGGCCTCCACTAGACAATGGTGGGGTTAAATGTTGATAAGGTATGGAGGACGAATATGTTGAGGTGACCGAATAGGGATGTCCTATATAAGATGTTGAGGTCACTGGATACGTGTGTGGGAATGAAAAGGTGGGCGGAGCTTGAGAAGGAAAGCTCGTGTGGATAGGTGGCAGAGAGCAAGTCATGAACGGAGCAGTCTGCAAGAGAGATGAGGTAGGAGCAGTCGGCGGTAATGATATGTGGGGCCCAAGATTAACCAAAGGAAATCCAATCTGTGTCGTATGAACCTCTGAAGCCGCTGGATTGGGAGACGGGGCTAAGGATGCAGAAGGAAAAGCGGAGTTATCAGGCGGAGAAGGAGCTAAATGAGCAGCTATACTAATAGGCATGCCAACAAGGAGTTGACCATCGGGCGTACGGTCAGGGGCATGAGACAAATAGTATTGTACAGCGCTAGGATTAGCATCCAAAAATTTGGCAAATTCCTTATCTCCTACAGGAATTTTGGGGATCTCACTGGTGTCCGTAGGGTTCCCTATAGAATGTGAAGGGGGTGATTCAGGAAAAGGCACAGAGCAGGCATGTGAAACCATGGCGGCGGCTTGCTTCCGAGTGATAACAACCATGGACAAGAGTACACAGTAGGGTTTCAATCTATCAGGAACAGAAACAGCCTCAGAATGGTGAAATTGGTAGGTTGCTGGTTTGTCAGGGACTGTAAAAGACTAGTAACCGATATCGGTCTGATAACCGATGTCGGTTAGACTATAGCCACCGTCGGTCAGTTAACCAATGTCGGTATAATAGGACTGGTATAAGAAACTGTAAAAATCTGCTGATTTAAATTTAACAATGCTTAGTACATTTATCAAATTGTTCTGAGGTGATCACAGAAGACAGTGTATGACAGAGAAAACAGAACTGAAAACAAGCAAGATGCACACGCAAATCCAGAGACTAACCCTAGGATTAATTTTAATTATTGTGGGCTTATGCCTTTAGACGTAGAATGATGTCAGAATCCTAAACAAAAGACTTAGGGGAAATGTCAAGTTTGTTTTGGCTTATAAGGTTACCTCAATCGGGCGGAGGAATACCGCGGAAAAAGGGGGGATGTTTTGAGCTGTTGTGTTAATTGTGAAGTGATTCGGTATGTGTTGTGCAGTGAAAGTAAGATTAATTTCTTGTCAATACCATGGATATCACCCCCACGTGTACGACCTGTTACTTAATCTATGTTCACTAGAATTGAAAACAACAAGCAAGAATGTGATGCACGTGTTTTAAACCCAAATCGAAAATGATATTCGATGAAGCAAAAGAGATGACTTTCACTAATGCAAAGATGTAAAAGCAAAGAAAGTTCTTTTACCAAAATAACAAAATACCTTGTGAATATCTTTAGAAGAAGAAAACAGCAAGTATGCTCCCTATATGAAAGCAAGCAAGAAAGAAAGAAACCCGAAATGGGTCCCACCAGGCGTGCCAAAATGTTTCGCACGGAATGTTTCAGCTTTTGGGAATAGAGTTGCTTCTATCCTTTTATTCCTTTGAGAAACAGATAAGGGTTAGGGTTAGGAGGAATACCTATTGAATGTCGAGAGGGTGTGCGTGTACCGTAGAGAGAGATCAGGTTGATTGCGAAGAACTCCTTTTTGTCTTGGAAGGACTACCTGCAAATAAGAATACAAGACCACCAGATTTTGATTAGACAATAAATGAGGGAACTGCCTTGGGCCCAGGAAATATAAAACTTCCTTTCGAAGGTGGTCAGTTCCCCTGCTAATATAAATTAACACAAATGATTGTAAAATAACAATTTAATTGCCTCGTTGAAACAAGTAGGGGAAAGGTTGGTTTTTGGTTTTGAGTCACAGTAACCGGTACCGGTTGTTGTTAACTGATATCGGTAGGGGCTATGTTTTAGGGACTTTTGGTGAGGGTTGGTTGTAGGGTGGTTGTGTTGTTTATAAGGCTGGTAAATGAGTGGGATTAGGTAACGGGGTGATGAGAGGGTAGAGGAATGATAGTTAGATGTAGTGTGTTGCTGGGTAGTAGATCTAGGAATAGACTTATGATGGCTGTGATTCAAAAGTCTAAGAAATGTTATTAAAGAGGACATACAAGATACTACTTACTGGTTATTGACGAGGATGCAGGTCCAAGAACTGTGATGACAAAGGCAGAACTCAGGTAGGATGACCTGACACTCAGGAGATGAGCTATCTTCCCTCCCGATGACAGATGAGTGTCACAAGGCTCTGGTTACTCAGTTGCAGTCTTGGGCTTGATGTCCTTCTCTGCAAACTCTTCTTATTTCTTCACTTGTCTCTGCTCGGCCAAGTAAAATCCGGATTCTTTCGATGACTTCTGATGATCCCGATTAATCAAAAATCCTCCGACCTTTGTTTCTGGTTAGGGGAGGTCATTTACAGGGAACCGATGGCGGTTACGTAACCGACGGCGGTCGAGTAGGAACCGGTATCGGTCAGGTCAAAGTGGGCTATTTTTAGTAAAATAGCCAACTTTCCCTCCTTTTCTCCCGAGGGATTAGTTGCGGGCTTGGTCAAGTTACTACAAGGTCGGTTTTGGGTGCGAGTAAGGAGTCATTAGTCATGGGTGTGGATGTAGACCAAGTTATAGGTCTTAATTAGGTTAGTTTAGGGTTAGGACTAGGTCATGATGAGGTGGCAAAATGAGGTGGCAGGTATGGCGATGTGGATTTATTAATTATAAGGTAATTAATAAATAATTGTGTAAGGTTTAGGTGATGAGGTTAGGTTGCGAAATGAGATGCGGGTCACAGGGGGTCGTAAGACACAAATTTGGTGTCTACATTATTCTCAATCTACAAAGCTATGGTGAAGGCTTACCTTAAAGTTCTTGGGGTTTTGTCCCTTAAATAATAAGAAGCCTATTTGTCAAAAGCATCGGAATATTTTATTAAACAAGAAACATCATTTAGCCTTAGGATTACAGGTAGCCTATTCAAGGTCTTATTCAACCTAGTATTGAAGTCATGAGAAAATTCATTAGGATTCTTCTTGATATTCTCAAATTTAGAAAAAAGAAACCTGGGATTTGTCTTATCCTCATATTGCAATCTAAAATCATTTTTCATTTCTATCCATGAATCTTTTGAGTTATCGGAAAATACTTATACCAGTCATGTGCATCCTCAAGAGTATGAATAAAAAAATTTATATACACATCCTCAAATTCAATCTCAAAGTCTTCCATCATATTGACATAAAGTTTTAAATGATGATCGCCAGTGATAACATTATTCCCATTTAGGCAATCTATTTCTAACATCTTGTGGCACCATATATGGATATCAAGCCATACCTCTAAAATTTATAGGACCAAAAGTATTGACAACAAATGGAGGTCTAGGTGGAGGTTGGACCATATTTCCTTGAGGGGGTGATCTTACAGGAGAAACAAAATGATGACGGACAAGGGGTGTTTGGAACACAGGAGTATGATTTTGAAAATGAATATCCCCTAAATACTTTGTTTCATGGAAAACACTATCAACTTTGGATAATACAGGGACAGACTGAGAAGCACACTTATCAGACACAAATGAAGGCCCCTCTCCATTTGAAAATTTAGATCTATATGAAAATTACTTGATTCAGAATCACTTGAAGAAGAATGGTAATCCTCAACCACAAGTTAATCACTTTTCACAATGGATAACTATTTTCTTGATTCATTATCTCCAACTATTTGCTAGACTCTTTTTTCTTCTGAATTTGCCTTTCCCAGTTCTAGAAACAACTTTCTAGTAGGGTATTTAGTGAACAATGATCTTCTTCCTTCTACCTTTGCAAGGATTAGTGATATATTTAACTTAATACATGTTAAGGCACTAATATTTATCAAAATTCAAATCAACATGAAGTCACCACTAAGGATTTTCACCTTAGTTGTGAAAATTCACTACAAATGACTTCTCAAATATCTATCAATACTTAATTTCTGCAAATATTAGCAGATATGATCTTCCTTTAGCAGTATTTATCACTGATGATATAAATTTAGTGAAATAACCACTAAAAACTAGGAATATTGCACACAAAACTTGTAAATTCACACAATTCTTACAAATCTCAACACATAACGATGTTTAAACAACATATTTGCACTTAGATCATGTAAGAAACATTACCAGAGTCAATATTGTTAGGAAATTAAATATTAATATTTACATGAGTATTTGCTAGATGATATTTATGATGTGATGAATATTATGGCTAGGTTGTTATATTTTTGTTTTATAACAATAATGTTATTATAAAGTTATTATACGTGAATTGTGGTGGTTGTAACCACACTCGTATATAGGAGTTAGGTGAGATATTTGTGGAGGAGGTTTTCCTTAGATATAGGAGCTACCTCTCCTATATTATTGTAATTCTTCTATGCATAATTGATGAAGTACTTTTGTATATTCTGTGGTGCATTCTTAACCAAAAATTTATATTTGGTATCAGAGCAGTTTGATTCTCTGTATGTGATGGAAGTGTAAATTGATTGAAGGGGCAGTTAGTATTTTTCCTGTCCCGTGTATGGAAAATTCAATTTTATCATTTAGTCATTACCTGAAGGTGCATGTTAGACTTAGTTTGTATTGAAGCAATTCAATCCATTTCTGTTGGAGAGAGGCAAAATATCTGGAGAGAATTTTGTAATCAAAGATATGCTATTATTATTCAATGAAACAATTATTCACAAGGAGATATATTGAATTTATATCTCTGTTTTGGCATTTATTTTATTTATATTTCTTTGGATTGGCGTTAAAAATTTCTTAGTATCCAAAATGATCTCTTGCGAATAGAACGATTCTTGACAAACCCAGCACATTTTTTCTTCAAATAGCGGCTTTCACACAGTTCAAAAATCTTGGTCTGATTTATTGAATCTCTGCATGGGTATTAGGTAATACTAGCATGATTATCAAGATTGATATATTGGCTCACAAGATTTGGCTTCTACATTGAACATTTTGTCCAGTTCTGATATTTGGGAAGGATCTGAGATATAACAAGAAGAGTGGAGTTTTCATTACGGCGTCTCAGTCACTGATTTGATCAAAATCCTTTTCTCTGCCCTTGTCATCTAGCACTTCCTACTCCATTCTTGTATTTTAGAATTCAAAAGGAGGACATTTGTGAGGATCTTCATTATGAAGGCGTTATATATCTTCAAGTAATTTCAGTGTGTCCAAGGAAGCGTTGGGCTTTGAGAGGCAACCACAAAAACTTGTGCGCCATTGGCAAGGATTAGAGAAGAGATTTACATCTGGAGTCTACTGAAAACATCGCTCAAATTATTTCTAGCTACGTGTTTGACTGTCTATTTCATTCGAAGCTCTTTATTACATTCAAAAGGACATCAAATACCTCCCTTCTTGTCAACCTCAGGTTCTGTGCTGTACATTTTATTATTATTTCATTTGGGTAGAATTAAGTCAAGTTTTATCATCGTTATTTGAAGTCTTTAGTTATAGTGTTAAGAGTCTCTTGTCCACCTCAAATTTCAACATTTAAGTTTTATTATATAAGGTTCAAAATCATATTTTAAGAGTTATTCATAAGTTTTGTGAATTTAGTGTCAATTTTCAATAAGATTCATTGTCTATTTTATATCCATTATGTATTAAAAAGTATTCTTTAATTACTTTTTAGTTGTATAGTCAAATAATGAGTCATTGTAAAAGTCGTAAATTTGTCAAAATTGTGTCAATTATCAAAGTCATACATGCCGTCTGGGTAAAATTGTGTCATTATTACCTTTTCTAAATGTGTCATTATTGAGAGTCTCGTCAAAATTTCATTGTGAGTTAGAGTCAAAAGTTGTGAAAATATATATTTAAAAAAAATAAAAAATTGCCTTACAGATGCATTTTCGGTGTTACCCGATGTCTGAAAAAATAAAGTGTTTCACATTGTGGGAGGGAAGATATAATAAACAATGTGGAAATAATTGAGCTTCATATCCAAATCCAGTTGAGCTAGTAGCATGAAAATGGAGGATGGAGGCATCGGAGGCTAGAGGTTAGACAACGACCTCTCGTCAGTCACCAATGACGGGGCCGCACAGAATGATTTGGTGGCACAACGTGTGTTTGTGAGTTTTCTTTCATTTCAGAATTGCAGTTTGTTGTGTGCAGTATGATTTCAGAGTTTCTGTTTTGGATTGAATAAGTGAAATGTTCACATTGAGGGGGGAACATGATCAACATGATCCAATGTTCCATTTTCAGTTGAGTATGTGGCTATTCCTATTTCCTCAAATGCAAAAACATAGTGCAGAACAAATAACACAGTGAAATGCAACATCATGAGACTTGATGAGGTAGAACAGTTAGATGTGTTCCTGTTCGTACCTAGGTTTGTGATTAGCCTCCTAAAAACCATTAAAGGCTGTTCAGATGTGTTCCCTAGAGTGACTAGTTGATAAACAGATGATTCCTGAGCGTGTTCCCATACTCATCGGTCAGATGTGTTCTCGAAAGTGCTTGGTTGATAATAAGTTGATGTGTTCCTTCTTCTACCTTCAGTTCGAGTGTGTGCCAAGATCATGAGCGCGCAGAGGTGGCATGCTGCAAAGGAAGTGTGAAAGTTCTAATGTTACCATGTAAACATTAAGGGGGGGAATGTTAGGAAATTGAATATTAATATTTACATGAGTATTTACTAGATGATATTTATGATGTGATGAATATTATGGCTAGGTTGTTATATTATTGTTTTATAGCAATAATGTTATTATAAAGTGATTATACATGAATTGTGGTGGTTGTAACCACACTCGTATATAGGAGTTAGGTGAGATATTTGTGGAGGAGGTTTTCATTAGATATAGGAGCTACCTCTCCTATGTTATTGTAACTCTTCTATGCATAATTCATGAAGTACTTTTGTATATTCCTGTGGTGCATTCTTAACCAAAATTTATAAATATGCCTATGCATTTGTGATAATAGTCCCTGAAAATGGCACCAATTCGATGTTGGTATCCAAATTGATTGTCTCGCAGGGGCTGAGCAGCATCAAAAGACTGGAAAAATTACTTAGGGACAAAATGAAAATGATATGAGTCATTTTTTAGTCAGGGATGGGATTCATTTGACTCTTTGTCACTCGAGCATTGGAGAAATGGATAACACCTTCACTGAGGATTTGATCTATCCTCATTACTTTAGGTCATGCCTTTCAACCAGGGTGAGAGGACCTGTTTTGTAACCTATGTTGGTGAAGGACACGAAGAGATCCTTATCTGCATAATTTTTTGGGGAACCTTGAGAAAATATGATCAATACACCATAATTTAACTCTCACGAGTTGTCACTTCTAAAGAATGGAGATATTTTTTGAAATAGGGTTTAGGTTACTAGAGACACTTAAAACCTACTTGCTTCTATATATTTTAGCACTAGAATTTTTCCATTTGTGGATACACAACGTAAATAGGGGTAATTCAGATAGGATTCATGATTATTTGAAATTTATTGGTTGGAAGTTAAGTAGGATAAATCTGATTATACCAAATCTTAGAGAGTCTTTACAGAAATTGGGAGACTCATAGACATAATGCTTCTGAACAACAAAAATATTCCTTCAACTAGAAGGCGTGCATCAATGGAGGCCCAGATCTACATGGTTTCACAGAATCTTTAAGAATTCAACACAAAGGACTAAGCTAAAGACTCAATTAAAAATTAACAACCCCTAGTTCATCACGCCTAAGATACACTCATAGGCTTACAAACAATCTTTATCAATATAGTGGAAGTAAAGTGATTTTAAATTGTTTATTTTAGTATCAGATGAAGGATCTCCTCATAATGAAATTACAAATGCCACAATAATAACACACAGATGAGATCTTGTGTGACACAGAGAGATTTTAACATAAGATTGCAAGAGGAACAAGAAAAACTATTTGAAAACATTCTGAAAGAAAAGTAGGCACAATAATGCTCATGATAAACACAGATTCATTCAAAGTTCATCAGATTCACTTGTAGGGGAAATTTTCTTTAAAAATATTAGAGCATGTCAATGGATGTACACTTGCAACCACCTTGACATGATTGAATCTAAACAACACAGGGAAATGAAGTGGTCTCTCAGAAGGTCTCTTGGGGAAAATGGTTTCTCTCAAATTTTCACATAAATTTTAACCTCCGACCTTTTGTAAGAGTATCCTCATTAGATTTATACAATTCACTTACTCACTCATCCCAAATTTTCCCCGCAAAAAGAAGAATATTCAAGGAATCCTTTTCTTGTTACCAATTTGTCTCAGAAAGTGATTTTTTAACAAATCTACACCCAAATCTGTTAGGAGGAAAAATCATGAACTGATCACGTTTCTTAGACCCTCGACTAATGAATGGCATGTCATGCCCCAATTTTTTTATATTTCTTCTAATCATGTTTTTATTTTGTCGTGTGAGAAATCCCATTCTCAATCATTTTTAGGTGGCTCTATATAGTTGGGTTTGACAAGAAACCATTTACACCCTCGAGAATACACCTTAAAAAGTGAGTTCCCCCACATGGATACCTACATTCGTGCCTCCACATGGATACCTACATTCATGCCTCTCAAAAATGAGTTCCCCTGCATGGATTGTATCATATATCTATGTTGTGAGTTAGAGTCCACTAACTATAAAGGTGAAGTCTAGAGGTAGGTTTCTTAATGAGCATGGACCCTCCACATTTTCAGAACTATAGAGAGTCACATCGATTGTTGAAAAGTCATAATATGGGAAGGCCTAGTGGAAGATTCTAGGTGTCTATTTGGCACAAATTCAATGATGAATTTTAGAGGTAGAATCTCAAACGAGCGCAGGCTCTCCACGTGCCCTGAGCCCAAGAAAATTGCCTTTTGGCCTTTGAAAAAATCTCACTATAAAAAGGAGGTAGCAGAAGCCTCCACATGTCTCTTTAGTGCACTTTTGATATGGTTCCCAAAAGTGGATACCCTAAACAAGTGCAGGCTCATCACCTATCTCAGCCTAACAAATTTGTTGCAATATTTCAGGGACCAGCAGAAGGCACCACTTGCCTAGGGTTCAAGAAAGTTTCTTTGGCCGTTCAAAAGTCTAAGTATGGGAGGATTCAATGGAAACCTCCACATGTCCCTTTAGCACTTCTTCAAAAGTAAAGTACAAGGGAAGTTTTCAAATAGGCATGGGCCCTCCATGTGTCCCATGCCTTAGAAAGTTATTTAAGAAGTTTAAGTATAAATTGGACCAAGCAGAAGCCTCCATGTGTCTCCTTGGTGCAACAACTAAAGTAGGACCCAGAGGCAGATCCTAAAATGAGCACAGGACTCCCACATGTCTAGAATTTGATAGAGTTACATCTACTACTAAAAAATTCTAAGTATGGATAGAGTGAGTAGAGACCTCCATGTGTCCCTTCGGTGCTCTTTTGATATGGAGCCCAGAAGTAGAGACCCCAAACAAACACTGGATTTCCACGTGTCCTGAGTCTGACAAAGCTGCACCGACCACCTAAACAAAATTTTAAGTATGGGAAGGGCCAACGGAAACATCCCCATGTCTCCTTGTTGCAATTCCAAAGGTCAAATTGAGGGGTAAATTTTCAAATCAGTGTAAACCCTTTATGTGGAAAATATCTTGAGGTGAGACAGGCCAAAAACTTGAAAATGCTCCACCGACCCACTTCCCGGTCTTTCTTTTGAAAACCGGCCATGTGTCCTTCTTCAAGGTCAAATTAAGACTTTTTCCCTTCTATTTCATATTTGTTGAATAACTAGTTAAATACAAGTGGGGCCACAAGGCCAATTTGCTATTTGTTACAAAAATGATAAGTTTCACCAAAAATACCTGTCAGGCCATATCCAATCGGAAAGGACCATGTTTCCACAGATGTTGGGACAAAATTTGATAGGGAAAACATGACTGTGAAAAAATAAGAAGGAAGGGAAGACCTCGAATTTACTCCCAAACTACAAATTCCTTCTCATGGACAGAGAAACGGAAAATAATATCTGGACTCAATGTGACCTTCGACCAAAGGAAAGGAGTGATCATGGTAACCAAATGAAGGAAAAAGATTTCATGCATTCAAAGAGGGAGATAGAGAAAAATTTCAAACCATGCAGACTAAGATGTTCTGAACAAACAGGGTGAGATTAAATTGAGCACCAACATATACCTTGTTTAAATGTGTAGGTAGGTGAGATTTTTGGTGTTTGTAATATTATTCTTCATTTTACAAGATTACTGGTAACCTAGACCTATGAAGGGGATCAAGATATTTTGTGTCAAAAAAATATAGTTCTATAAACCAACCATTTCTCATTTTATAATGGTTTTTACTCTCTCGGGCGACATAGTTTAATACAGTTAGGGTTTGGAGGAAACTAGGTTTTGATGCCTTTACTCCTTGAATATTGAGTTGAAACTTGTTAGATAGCATGCTGAATTTTCGTTAAGAGTATTTTGAAATAATTTTAAGAAAACACTAGTTATAATGTGCTTTATTCATGATAGTCTAGGAGAAGGTTACATACACAGTTAAAAGGGGTAATTAAGAAGGTCACCTTCTTAATGAAGTAGTTTTTATATTGTGAATCAAATCAAGAAATGTTGCATGAAGGTAAAACAAAAAAATGGGTGTCCAAAAAGGTGTGGAAATTATTTTTAAACCTCCAAGGAGAGAAGATAAATCCTAGAAACCATAGTTGTAGGGATAATAGATGTTATAACATGTAGGAAAGAGAGAGTTAAAATGAGAGGAACATATTGTGATTTGAATAAAGTAATTTACCCCTCACCCTCGTGAGAAACAAGGGTAGTTGTGAATGTGATTAGGGTGTAATGGGTACATCTAGATGTTTCTACCTATAACACTACGAAGAGTTTTTTTTTTTTTTTGAGAACTCATGGAGGATATTTTTGATAATTAAAGGTGTGATTGGGATATTAATAATTTCTAATCATAATAGAATTCATATTTCTTGTGTTGAGGATTATAAAAACATGGAACAAGGCTAGTTAAGGTATTTAAGGTATAATGTGTCAAAGTTGCATGATATTACTTAGAAAAGAGAGAAGAGTTAAAATTTAGGTTCAACATAAGCTAAAGGAATTGGTATATTGCCTAGAATTTAAACATTTTACTAGAGGATAAGGAATTTTGAAAAAGTATAGGGTAGGGTATATAGGTGGTGAAGGTGAGTTTATTTCTTTGTAATCAATAATTTTCTTATTGAACCATATATGAGAAAAAGAAGAGGATGTTTAAAAAAGGCATGAAATGGAAAATGTTGTTCTTATTTTGATAAGTCATTTAATAGGCATTTAAAGTCATATTGGCCTCTGCATCATGACATCCCTTGTGTTTGAAATAAGAAATGCATATTTAATTCCTTATTTAGTTCATTTTTAAACTAGTAATTTTTGAGAGGAAAGTGCGACCCAAGTAGAAGAGTGTAAAAGGTATGAAGACATGATTTGAGATATGAAGAAACATGTTTCAATTTTAGGAATGAAAGAGATCATGTCTACAAGGGTTTGAAATAAATAAAAGTCCAAAAATAATAAGATATAGCAAGTCAAAGGAATGAGGGTTTGAACAAAGTGTGCGAGATGAACTTGTGATCTCCATCAATTGTGGAAGCAAAAAAATTATGTAATCTTCATCTTTAGATGGTTTATTTAGTGCTTAATTATCTTAGGGGGTTGTAGCCTCCTTTTGGAGATGGTGCTTTACTAAATTATGGTTTGGTTCTCTATTAAATCATGGGTTGGTGATCCTTGTGAAGTTGGTGCTTCACTAAGTTTATTTGATTTGTGTAACATAATTAGAGCTTCAGTGACTTTTCTTCCTCATGAGGGTTTCCCACTTATATATCGTTTTCATGTGTCTTCTTATTGGATACACGTAATTGTGAATTCTTAAGTCACATCTAATGTGCTCATATGGTTATGATTATTAAATGAATGAATGTAAGTGATGGTAAATGAAATGAAAGGTTTTTGTGGACTGATTCACCCCCTCCTCTCATTCCATTATGCTTCCAAAAATTGGTATCAAATAATGTCCTTGTGAAGCAAGTTTAATCACTTGAAGGAGATATTCTTAGAGTGTAGGAAATGGGCAAGTCTTTAGATATTGATCTTGTATTAAGGATGAGGTATGAAGTTTCAGAGTCTGTGATTAATAGTTTATACTATTAGATCGATTGTATGGAGTTAGAGAAAGGTGAGCCATCAAGGGTTTTAAATTACAAGTTGATAATGTAACCAAAACACTAAGGGATTAAGAGGAAACTTGTTATAAGTACGAAGAAAATTTCTAATCCCTAAAAGATGATTATGAAGATGCATCTAATAGGTTTAAGACGTATAAAAGGTTAGAGAAGAACTCTGAAGACATTGAGGGGATCTTGGTGAGCTAAACAGTGGATAATAACAAATTGGGCCTAGGGTTCAAATGAAAACATGTGAAGAATGATGGTGAAGATGGTCCAAGTGCTTAAGCAAGAAAGAAGGAGACCAAGAAGGTTGAGTTAAAAATTTATAACCTTTTTAGACAACCTAATACTACTAGGTATGGTTCTTATTTCAATGGTTATTGTTATGTTTGTCATGATTTTTGTTATAGAGATAGAGATTGCAAAAGAAGGTCTCCTAGGAATAATGTAGATCTCTTCACAGGAGAATTTTATTCATGTTGTGAGTATGGCCATAGAGCCAAGGAATGCAGTTAGAATATAAGTGTATATGAGCTAGGAGGAAAAGGAGTGTTGTTTGTTTCAAATGTCAAAGACCAGGTTATATATGAAGACTATGTCAAAGCAAGAGGATGTTTATCAAAAGGAATGATTCAAAAGAAAGAGTCAAAAGACCTATTCATAGAGAGTAAGTTAAGAAGAATGCTGAAAATTCATATGTTCTTAGTACAAATTCTGATCATATGAAGGTTCTCAAAGACAACTCTAGCTACATAAAGATGGAAGATTAAATCATTCAAGGAAGTATGTTTTGCTTAGTTGAATGGATTAGATCTAAGGAACATCATATGTGCTTATCTGCAATTCAAAATCTTGTACATGAGAAGATGAAGAAGCTAGGTTTTTATGATAAACCAAAGGTTATAAGGTAAGTGATTTGATTCATCCATGCATCTTGAGTCCCTTATATTGGTAGGTGTTTAAGTTTAGGAGTAGGTCAATGTCTATGGTATGTTTGTTAAGTGATGTGTTTCATAGTCATGAAATATTGTCTTTACATAGCTGGTCCAAAGTATCTTAAGGGTTTTTATCTTGAAACTTAGACATAGTTTCATCTCCTAATAGATAATTCTCATAGGGTAGTGAAAAACTTGTGTCTCTAGTTTTGGGAGTATTAGAAAAATCTACAAGTGATAATAAAAAGTTGATGAATCATGAAGTATTTGTTTGGGTCTGTGAAGTATAGCCTATCAATGTGTCAATTAGAGTATGAGTTTCAGAGGGTTTTACACCTATTTCAAGGATTTTTGTGTTATTAAAAGTGCTCAAATGTTTTGTTATGATATTCGAAGTAAGGTATCCGTGTATAATGGTATGAAATGATAATTTATAGGTGTTAGTTCACTATGATAGTGCATAGTGGATTATGCAAGGTATAGGGGATTCCACACATATATGTTATAGGTAAAATTTGATTTTTACGGATTTGTGGAGATGTATGCTAAGATTTAAATAAGGATCTATGACACCATCAAGGTCGTAAAGAAAATATAATGCAAAATATATAGCAATTTCAAGAAGGGAATCTGTAATAATTATCCATGTCAATGGTACAAATAATACTGAGGTAAGTTTAGTTCCCAAGGTCATTCTTTGAAAAATACTCAGGGTCAAAAGTATGAGAGTGAATTTCTTAGCCTATACTCTGTGGTAGTAGTCTTAAAACATGTTTTTGAGGATTCTAAAAGAATATGTGTTTTGAAGGTTTTAGACATGAGTGTAAGGTGATCTTGCATTTATGAGGAAGAGTGACTTATGGTATGATATAATGATGAAATCATGAACCATAAAGAGATAAAAAAAGTATATAAAGGTATTGTGGGGTGACATTTTGGTATATATAAACTTTTACAGATTTTTTATTCTTAAGAGATATTTTTGTTGAAGAATAAGGCCTTGTATTTGACCTATATAATCATGTATATGAAGACAAACGAATTATAATGGATTGTAGCATAATCTTAGGCAGTGAATGAAAGGTGATAACAAGTTTTTTGTAGGTTATATTTTTCCAAATGAAGAATCATGTTGTTAAAGAGCTATGTAAGTGTATTCATCGTATGCAATGACTCATCTGGGTTATCAGAGGGAAGAGAAGTAAGTTCTTGTAAGGGGTCTAAGAATGAAATATGGATTGTATTAATTAATGAAGCTCAAATCAAGATTAGTAGTTTTACGATGCTCTAAGCTTGAAGAAAATTCTATAGGATCTTAGTTATATTGGGTTGTGTAAATTTATGAGTTCTCTATTTCAGTGAATTAATATGCTGCATTCCATGGATATCGTACAAGGTAAACAAAGGTTGGGTACAGTCAACGAGGCACATATAAGAGTTCCCAGGAAATAATATGTTTGTTTCTTTCATGAAAATGCATGAAGGTATGTCCTTTCTTAGTCTGTAGATTGTCATGATAAACAAGTAGCAGAAAATCACGTTTCCTAGGAGTATAAAGACTGAAACAAATATTTGGGGAAGAGCCAAGATGATGGAGTCATCCTCATGGCAAGGAATCAAGGTAAGAGAAAAAAATTGTGTTTTTTCAATTAAAAGAGGACAGTGTAGTTCGAAAGGGAGTTATAAGGAGCCATGTCATTATGATTTTTGGATTCTAGGGCATGTTAGAGTTTCTCCAAATTTCTCTAAAAGGAGTAATTAGGGATTTTAGTCCTCAAGTATGCATAAAATAATTATATGGAAAGTGAAGATAGTCCAAAGAAGAGTTAAGCATGATTATTTTTATGCTTTTTCATGACCAAAAGAAGGTTGGTATGAGGCATATACATACTTTCATAGACTACTACATTTTTTCCCAAACCATAAAAAGGCCAAAAGTAGATCTTAAAGAAGGTGAAATACTATTTTGAGCTAGAAAAAGATCTAAGTGAGATATATTGTTGAGTTAAATACAAATAACGGAGGATGTAATTTTAGGGGGAGTTGGTTTTTCTTATTTATCAATTCCATGGACATCCATATGATGCTAAAGAATTTAAATAAGAAAGATTTTAATTCCGGGTAGGAGCTATTTAAAAGGGGGAGAGAAGCATTAAAAACATGTAAAAGAGTCATGTAGGTGTTTGGTATTGTTGGTTGCCATCAATGACAAAGGGGGCGATTGTTGGCCATTTTTTATTTGTGTTGTCATTGATCTCATGTCCATTTATGGAAAAAATTCATGAGGTCATGTGATTCTCCATGAGGTTTCAATCAATGTCAAAAATGAAGGTTGATTAGTAGTGTCCAAGTTTGGTGAGTTCTATGAGGTTCTGGTGCATGGTCTAGTGAGATAAGTCATAGTTTGAATTCCCTTAGGTTGGATAAATTTTTTCATGAGGTCACACATGGTAATAGAGGTGTGTAAGAGGTGTTAGTTATTTTGTAAGAGGTCAACATAGCTAGTTCTTGAGGTGTCATGGTTGACTCATGTCATTCCAAGACTATTCCTATTCCTAGAGCTTGCAGAATGAGATGCAGGTATGATTTTTTGAGTTGTTTAGTATTATTGGAGAGTTATACAATCATGATGAAAATTTATGTGGACTTTATGGTGAGTTTTAGGTTAATACTCAGAGGTACAGCGCATGTATGAGGTCCTTAGGATGAAAGTAGGTGAGAAATATGTAATAAATAACATGTAAGTCTTAATGGATATAGAGATCGAAAAATATTTGAGATATATGGGCTATATGGATAGCTATAGGATGTTGTAATGATTCTTCATAACAAGATTCATTCCATTCCAAAGAATATTGTTGATGCATAATCACAACACCCCTGAATGTTTGCAACTCGATGGGTTGAAACTCTCAGTGTGATTACATAACATGGAGCTTCTCCCAAAGTGTGGGATTTTGCAATCAGGAAATCTCTCCACATGAATGTCAGTTCCTATTCCTCTGTTCATATGCACATATTCAAATCATAGAGGATCTACTCTAAAATCTACTCTAACTTGCCAAGGATACAAGGTTAAGAAGATGCAAGGAAATAAACCTAAATTAACAGAGGTAATGCACCAAGGTAATGTTAGACACATGATTTGCAATTAAACACAAACCATTAAAATGTAATACAACTACCATGCACAGATAACCAATACTATAATGAGGGATCAAATGAAGGAAATGAAAATAAGAGAGGGTTAAAAATCATCCACAGACATATATTATTCCTCCAAAAATTTGATACAGTCCATTACAATGGCCAAGAGGCACAAACTAGCATTAAAAATTTTTGATGGGAGGTTTAAAATCCACAAATTGAATTACAGACTAGAGAAGAAGGGAGGGTTTAAATCCAAATTATCCAACCTTTAGAAAAATTCCCCTCCTTACAATATATAGGAAGAATTAGAGAAGGAGATAGAAGAAATCCAAAATCTAGCTTTAACCACCTCCAAAAATGCATTGAATTCTTCTGCAACAATGATGGGTTCCATGACAAAACCCATGCTTCCATATGTTGTTCCTTGTTGGGAAAGAAAGGAAACCCATACCTCATTATGGTGGTAGGTGAGAAACTTTGGGCACCTCAAAAAATGGTGAACTGTATTTTTCATTTTTAAGAACTTAGTCCGAAATGTCTTCTCTTGCACAAATCTGAGCTTCAATTTGAAAAATATGTCCATATGAAGCTTGTGTTGATGCAAAATCACAGCACCCCTGGATGTTGATCAGATCTCTAGGTTAATCACTCTAGCATCCAGTGTGATTGCACAACATTGAAACCTTTCTCCAAGTGTGGGACTTGCAGAAATGAGAAAGGAATCTCTAGAGAAGGCTGGTTCCTACTCCTAAACTACCTGCCACAAGCTATTCCAATGCAGGCAAGCTAATCTAATCCTAATCTAACCATGCCAAGGAGACAGAGAGAGAGAGAGAAGGGAAAAACAACAAAAGCCTACACTAAAACGGTGATACACCAAAGAAGGAGAATGTTGAACATCTATCAAAACTGCCATGGAACAAAGAGAGGTGAGCAATGGGAAGGATGGACAGATGCATCACAGGCCCAAGGATAGGTTTCACACAGAAAATGTCCCAAAACTCCATGAACACAGCTCCAAACCTGCAATGAACATTCAAAAGTGCACAAATACCTGCAATGAAGAGAGGAAAGAAGAAAACAAGTAGAAAACGAGAAAGGATGGACAGATGCATCACAAAACATGTTTTTGTTGCTTCAGAATTTTGCACAGAACATCATTTCAATAGTAAAAGGCAAAAACGCCATTACAGAGAAAAGGAGGAGGTTCAAACTCCATTTTCAACCCTAGAGAAGAAAAGAAGGGGAGGGAAGAGCTAAAAAGATGAACCACTTCTAATCTCTGAGCCAAATCTAGCTTTTTACAATGCATGGGTCGAGCCCATGAGAGAGAAATGCGGGAAAACGTGCAAACAGTACAACCATTGACCAAAATGCATCCTTCATTAAAATTGGTGGTCGAAACATTACCTCTAGCCATGCTAAAGAAGAATGCGACCCATGTGCATTAAATCAATTGTTGAAACGTCATTTCTGGCCGTGCTGAAGAAGAATGTGACCCATTTGCATTAGACTGGTTGTTGAAACATCGCTTCTGGCCATTACTACACGCCAGATATGTTTCTTTATTTTATCTCTCCAAACTAAACCAAAATGCAAGATTGACCCCAGAATCGTGTAGATAATTTCATCAGCTTTCCATTGATATAAAGAACATGAAAATCCGAGCTCTGGATCGAAAGTTATGGTGATCTGAAGATTTAGGGCAAAAAACAGGCCAAAACGGATTTTTTGAAATTTTCCCGTGCTCTGCCACTTGGATGACACGTGTCAGGTGCTGATTGGATGAGCAATTCTCTCTCCTCCACCTTTCCGCGGGCTTTCCTTTGAATTTTTGACCTTTTTATACTTTGTAGAATTTTCCATTTTTACCCCGCGCCCCCGCCACTTGGGACACGTGGCATGATTTGGTTGGAGGACAGGGGCGCGGGGGAAGCTTTTACCTTTTAGCTTTTTTGCCAAAACTTTTGCCAAATTTCCTAAGTCCTCCCCGAGCTATACACCTCCTTGCTCCATTGGACATGTGGCATTGTTTCATTAGCTCGGGCCGCCCCTTCAAACCTTGCCCTTTGAAATTTCGGCCAACACTTAGCAAATTCTATTGATCTTCCCCTTGTGACACGTGGCGTTTCCTGATTCGTTGGCGGCTTCTCCGGTTTTTTTTGTCCCTCGCATATTTTTGGCCCGGATGTCCCAGACCGTCTGGGACAAATTCCTCCGAGCCACCCGATTCGGGCTTCCCTGTCCCTCTTTGCGCCAAAGACACGTGGCACGTTTCCATTGGTTCTCGACTCTTTCGGCTCTCCACATCCCGCGCGTACTTTTGGCCCAGATGTCCCAAACGAAAGTTCTCTGTTTCAGCTAAACCGGCCGGTTTGCGTCCTCCGCGTACTTTTGTCCCAACTGTCCCAGACCGCCTGGAACAAATTCCTTCGGCTCACCCGAAATGGACTGACTTACGCCAAACTGGAAGATCCGCGTCTTTCGCATACTTTTGTCCCAGATGTCCCTAACTGTGCGAAACGAATACTTAGGCAATTTTCTCCTCCTTCGCCTGAATCGGCTTTTCGGGCCCGGCGTGTCCCGATGTCCCAATTGTCCCAAGTGATTCCTGGGCCGCCTGGAGGCTTTTCGACCAGTTCGCGCCCCGATGTCCCAACTGTCCCAAGGACCGCCTAGACTAGGACTTAGCCGATTTTCATGATTTTTTCTACCCCAAGCTTGGTTTTTGCAAATTTTCCACATTTTCTCAACCTGTTGGGATTTATTCTTATATGGGAGAGTTAGAGAGAAGCTGAGGGACCCCAAAAAACATGATTTTGGGCCTTCAGTCAATCTTATTTTCCTGGGACAAATTTCTTTGATGCATGTTATCAAAATTACCTTGGGGGGTGAATTTTGGATAACAGTTTTGATGACTCAGCGGGGTCATCTGCCTACTAGATGAATGATCAGTAGCCTGAAGCAATCCATTGGGCATGGCGTCATGAGTAGTAGCCTGAAAACTGATCTGAACTTTGAAAACTTCCCTCTGAACTGCTTGGAAACCCACTGAAATGGAGTCGTTCCTCACCAAAATGCCACTGAAACGGACTGTGCAAGAGCAAAACCAGCAGCACCAAAAACTATATACAGAACTGAAAATCATACATGCTCCAAATGGAACATGCAAAGTGTGCACAATCACTTCTTCTAGCTGAAAGAAAACCTACCTACTCTATTCTAACTGGAGCAAAGGCAAGCTAAACAAACCCTGTAATTGGTTGTGAGAAATAGCTTCCCTTTCTCAAAAGTGGCAGCCATGTAATTGATTTGGAGCTGATCATGGCTGTTAGGATGAGTGGAAAATCAACAAGAAGCTGGTCTTCCACCCAAATCATCAAGGTATCAGCTGAAGGTGAATTCAATACCTCTTTTAGTTGCTCTGCATTTGGATTGAAGAGGTATGACAGCTGATCCTTGGTACTTTGTAGCTCATCCTCATGTTCAGAAGCAAGCATGACTAGTTGTGACTTCTCCTTTGGCTCCAATGAAGCCAAATACCTGATTGGGCAAGGTCTGATCCGTTTGATATGCCCATAGCTCTGATTTTCAACTCCAAGAATGGAGTTCTCTTGTAGACCCTTCTGAATGGATGGTGTGGAAGAAATGGTGGAATTCCTCTGTCCTTTCTCTTCCTCCAATGAAGAACATGAAAGATTAAAATCTTCCAATCTTGGTTCCAAAGAGCTGCTATAAGATGCAGGCTGCTGCAAATGAATGTTCTCCTTCATGACAGCAGACTCAAGTGTTTGGAATGTGGATGATGAAAGAGAGAATGGTGGAAACTCAACCGGCTCTCCTCCATCAAAACAGTCCTCCAAATCTGACAGATAAACTGCCTCATGGCTGTCCTGCTGCAAATGCTCCACTTCCTCCATGGTGTCTTCTTGATCTGTAACTTGACCACCATGGTTTCTTTCACCCTCCAACATTGAGTTTGAGAGATCAAACTCCTCTTCAGTACTAGAACTTGAGAGACGTGAAGTAGAAAGAAGAACTGAAGGTTCTCCTATAGCCTACTTTGTGCCCAAAGCCCTTGGATCTGCACTTTTCTCCTCCACAACTAGAATATGCTCCTCTTCTTTTGGATCTGGAGCAGCTTCTCCTTCCTCCAATGTTTGAAGACAATCTTGCTCTTGATTGAACTCTTCCTCCAGTATGAAGTTTGCCAAGTCAAACTCTTCAATCTGCTGCTCTAGAGGACAAGTTGGGACTGCAAGATCTTCTTCTTCTACTGCAACAAAATCAGTCCTGACCACCATTTGTTCAACCTTAGCCTCTTCTGTAGGTTTAACCATCAAGGGGATCTTTGTCATCCCAAATTTGGCAGCCCAAACCCTCAAGTTGTCTGTCATTTCTTTTCTTCTTGGCTCTTCCTCTTGCTGTCCTTGATGACTGATTTTTGCAATTTCTTCTTTCCCACATGGAATTGGGAATGCAAGAGGAGGGATGGGTTGTAACTCAATTGATTTGGAAATTTTTTGTGGTGGTGGAGGTAGAAACTCTTGTTTCTTTGGAGGAGGGGGTATTTCTGTTAGCTCTTGTGGAGGGGATGACTGTTTGGAAGGAAAAAGGAAAGAAGAATTGAGGTGTGGTGGAAGACTAGGGGGTGGAGAAATGGATTCAACACTTGGGACAGCAGATGGGGAGTTTAGAACTTGACACTGCTGAGATAAAACAGATTGGGAAAGAGGAAAAAGAAAGGCATGAGATGGCGTGCTTACCCATTGACAAGGTTGCTGAAAACTCCTCTCATACACCTCTATTTCTTCAATCCACTTTGCAAGCAATGGCAGCGTTGCAATCATGAAGTCAAGCTTCTCCTGAGGGCTGAAGTGTCTTGGAAAAGGGCCTCCCAATGGACAAGGAGTCCTGCAACCAATTCTAAAAGCTCTCATTTGAGTTGTTGCTCTGGACTACACCATGTTTACCTCCATCTTTTGGATTTTCTCCAACAGACCAGCATCTTGCATCTGATTGTCTTCATTATATGCATGCTCTTGCTCTTGGAAAGCTCCATAGCCAAAATGATTTTGGCACTGCTGCTCATATGGGTATGCATACTGATCTTGAATCTGCTCAAAATGCTGATTTGGAGGATTTGTAAAACATGTTGGAGGTGTGATAAACTGCTGTTGTTGAAAATGTGGATTCCATAATGGAAATGAAGTCATGATTGCACAACTTCATGGAATGGAAAAGAATGAAAGAGATGAAAAGAAAGATGGATGGGAATGGATGAAAAACGGGTCTGCAACATCAGAAATGCGTTGCTGATCAGATGGAGTCGCCAGATGTGTTTGCAAGTGCCTCCAAAGGCTGAAATCTTCACAGGAACACATCAACCTGCAAAGATGAAGTGGAAGATCTCTTAGTGTCCCACCGAGCATGCCAAAACTGTTGATGCAGACTCACAACACCCCTGGATGTAGATCAGGCTTCTAGGTTGATCGCTCTAGCATCCAGTGTGATTGCACAACATTGAAACCTTTCTCCAAGTGTGGGACTTGCAGAAATGAGAAAGGAATCTCCAGAGAAGGCTGGTTCCTACTACCAAACTACCTGCCACAAGCTATTCCAGTGCAGACAAGCTAATCTAATCCTAATCTAACCATGCCAAGGAGACAGAGAGAGAGAGAGAGAAAAGGGAAAAATAGAAAAAGCCTACACTAAAACAGTGATACACCAGAGAAGGAGAATGTTGAACATCTATCAAAACTGCCATGGAACAAAGAGAGGTGAGCAATGGGAAGGATGGACAGATGCATCACAGGCCCAAGGATAGGTTTCACACAGAAAATGTCCCAAAACTCCATGAACACAGCTCCAAACCTGCAATGAACATTCAAAAGTGCACAAATACCTGCAATGAAGCAAGGCAAGAAGAAAACAAGTAGAAAACAAGCAAGGATGGACAGATGCATCACAAAACATGTTTTTGTTGCTTCAGAAGTTTGCACAGAACATCATTTCAATAGTAAAAGGCAAAAATGCCATTACAGAGCAAAGGAGGAGGTTCGAACTCCATTTTCAACCCTAGAGAAGAAAAGAAGGGGAGGGCAGAGCTAAAAATATGAACCAATTCTAATCTCTGAGCCAAATCTAGATTTTTACAATGCATGGGTCGAGCCCATGAGAGAGAAACGTGGGAAAACGTGCAAGCAGTACAACCATTGACCAAAACGCATCCTTCATTAAAATCGGTGGTCGAAACATCACTTCTGGCCATGCTGAAGAAGAATTTGACCCATGTGCATTAAATCGGTTATTGAAACGTCAGTTCTGGCTGTGCTGAAGAAGAATGCGACCCATTTGCATTAGACTGGTTGTTGAAACGTCGCTTTTGGCCATTACTACATGCCAGAGATGTTTCTCGATTTTATCTCTCCAAACTGAACCAAAATGCAAGATTGACCCTAGAATTGTGTAGAGAATTTCATCAGCTTTCCATTGATATAAAGAACGTGAAAATCTGAGCTCTGGATCGAAAGTTATGGCGATCTGAAGATTTAGGGCACAAAACAGGCCAAAACGGATTTTTTGAAATTTTCCCACGCTCTGCCACTTGGATGACACGTGTCAGGTGCTGATTGGATGAGAAATTCTCTCTCCTCCACCTTTCCGTGGGCTTTCCTTTGAATTTTTGACCTTTTTATACTTTGGGAGAATTTTCCATTTTTTTTTTCCGCACCCCCGCCACTTGGGACACGTGGCATGATTTGGTTGGAGGACAGGGGCGCGGGGGAAGCTTTTACCTTTTAGCTTTTTGGCCAAAACTTTTGCCAAATTTCCTAAGTCCTCCCTGAGCTCCGCACCTCCCTGCTCCATTGGACACATGGCGTTGCTTCATTAGCTCGGGCCACCCCTTCAAACCTTGCCCTTTGAAATTTCGGCCAACACTTAGCAAATTCTATTGCGCTTCCCCTTGTGACACGTGGCGTTTCCTGATTCATTGGTGGCTTCTCCGGGTTTTCGCATCCCTCACGTATTTTTGGCCCAGATGTCCCAAACCGTCTGGGACAAATTCCTCCAAACCGCCCGATTCGGGCTTCCCTGTCCCTCTTTGCGGCGAAGACATGTGGCACGTTTCCATTGGTTCTCGGCTCTTTCGGCTCTCCGCATCCCACGCATAATTTTGGCCCAGATGTCCCAAATGAAAGTTCTCTGTTTCGGCCAAACCAGCCGGTTCACGACCTCCGCGTACTTTTGTCCCAACTGTCCCAGACCGCCTTGAACAAATTCCTCCGGCTCTCCCGAAATGGACTGACTTGCACCAAACCAGCCGATCCATGTCTTTCTCATACTTTTGTCCCAGATGTCCCTAACTGTGCCAAATGAAGACTTAGGAAATTTTCTCCTTCTTCGCTTGAATCACATTTTCGGGCCTGGCGCGTCCCGATGTCCCAATTGTCCCAAGTGCTGCCTGGGCCGCCTGGAGGCTTTTCGGCCGGTTCGTGCCACTACGTCCCAACTGTCCCAAGGACCATTTGGACTAGGACTTAGCTGATTTTCATGATTTTTTCTGCCCCAAGCTTGGTTTTTGCAAATTTTCCACATTTTCTCAACCTGTTGGGATTTCTTCTTGTATGGGAGAGTTAGAGAGAAGCCGAGGGACCCCAAAAAACATGATTTTGGGCCTTAAGTCAATCTTATTTGCCTAGGAAAAATTTCTTTGATGCATGTTATCAAAATTACCCTTGGGGGTGAATTTTGGATAACTGGTTGAGTAGTTGTTCTATGAAAAATGGCTTGAGATTTCAAAATTTCTGAAACCCGAAAGCCCAAAAGTCTGAAAAATTCAGACTTTCGGAATTCAGGACTTCAGACATTGAGTTGAGATTTTTGCGTTTTAGGTTTCGAGACTTCCAAAACTCTGAAATCAAAAACCCCAAAACTCTAAAGTCAAAAATTTCAGACTTCAGACTTTTAAGATTGTAGGATTTTTGCTCGTTGATTTTCTAGCACGATTATCAAAATTCCCGAAACACTAAAACCCTGAAAGTTTAGAATTTTTGACTTTTAGAATTTGGGATTTCGAACATTTCCACTCCATTTATGCCACGCTTCTTGAGGTCTCTGAAACCCTGAAATCCTAAAAGTCCAAAATTTTGGACTTTTGGACTTCAGGATTTTAGACATTTGGGTCTGATTTTCTAATTTCCCACCCGAGAGTTCTGAAACCCTGAAACCTGAAAGTTTAAAATTTTGGATTTTTGGACTTCAGGATTTCAAACATTGTTCACCATTTTTTCCCCTATTTTTTGAAGTTCCAAAAAATTAAAATACTGAAAACTCACACTATCTCCATTCTTCTTCTTCTTAAGCTCAGATATCCTTCATGATTCGCATTGGCCATGATTTTCCGACCCTGCATTTCATTGATGAGCCTTCCTGCAACCTGATTTTTTAAATCAGATGTGAGCTTATATGACTGAGCCAACCACGCCATATCTTCTGTGTAATATTTTGTTTGATCATTTTTTCCCAAGGGGCAAAATTCGATAACAAATATTTAGCAAAATACACTAGTTTGGGAAAAACAAGGTTTTATAGAGCGAAGATTTGAGGTAAAAGTTGAACTTTTGATGCTCATTATGAATTTTTTACTATGAATGTTAGCTAGATAATTTTAGTGGTATTTTCTATGCAACTAATAAGGTTTAGAAAAAACAATGCAGTGGTTTTCTCATCTTATTTTTATGAACGATCTTTAAGAAGATAAGTTGCTTTAAAAGCCTAGCTAAACCCTAGCTCAAAGTGACTTGGAGAAAAAGAGGTATACTGAGAATGTCTTGATTTATTTTTCCAAATTTATAATTGGATTTTGTATACAAACCCTCCATATTTCAAGAAAGGTATACTAGAGCATGTGACCATATGTGGGACCCACCAGAAAACTCTTGTTTTAGAACAAGTTAAGTTTAAAGAAAGATTGTCCAAACGAGTTACAAAGTAAATTTATATTTTTTTATCCATATAATTTTTTTGCATTTCCATGATATTTTTAGATCATGGTTGAGGTAAAAAATGGAAAATTGTGCCCTATTTATGAAGACTGGTTTTTGGGGCAATTTGGAGAAGTCTGTGGTAACAGTGGAATTACAAGATCTACATGATGAGTTAGGACTCCGTTAAATTTGTGTTGTGATCTTCATTCAAGTATATTTACAATGGTATATCAAAATTGTGTTTTTTATATGGTATGAAGAAATTATAACCTGTTATTTGAGGGTCAAATCTAGAGGATGCTTGGTTTGACATGTTGTGGAGAAGCTATATGAGGTAAGATGATTGTTATCAGTTATTCATGATTTTTCAAGGTTTATAAGTTATTATCCATCATTTCTTGTGGTTTTTCATGCTTTGGTTAAGTGTGGAGGTTATTTTTGATGTGATGGAGCAAGTTGAGCTCAAGCTTATCTTTTGAGTCCTAGAAGAATAAAGGAGCAATTTTGAAGATGGACTTGGTTTGAGTTATTCCACTTGGTTTTAGAATGAAATAAAATATGTTATGGATATTTTATCCTAATGTATTTCCAATGATAGTAATTTTATTTCTTGTTAATGAGATTTGACAGTTCATCCAACTCAGTTTGTGAGAATCAAAGATGTATGGTTTTTCAGTATAAGATTGGTTGGGCTGAAATATTGATGTATATAAGGCACAATATGAATCAGTTGATTCTCGTTATTAGATGGATATTGGAAAGGAATGAATTTTTTGATATTTAATGAATTTTGAGGTCTTCAAAGTGACAGAAAGCGTGCAAACCAGTTGAGTTTGTAAAATTGATTTTTGGGAAGCTTGATTTGGTGAAGAGTAAAGTAGGTGTGGTTTGCACATATGGATGTTTCATGATCTATGGCATACATGGATGTGATATAAATGTTCTAGGGACTCTATTGAGTGATTATATGGAATATTTTTTTGTTTTTCTTTGTGTTTTTAGGTCCAAAGGTGGAGAAAAGGTCTTAGAAACAACAATTTTAAGAAGGATATGATATTTCTTGAATTTATTGTGATAATTTGGATTTTTGAAATCTAATTAACGACCATGGATGGTGTTTATATCATATTTTACATTATTGTTTATTTATAGAGCTTGTATAATCATGGTCATGGTGTTTGTGGTTTTAGCTCATCTAGGTGATGGGGTTTTGAGATATATTTTAGCTAGTTAGTATATTTGGGCATAGCCTACCTATATGGGTCCAATTGATGAGTGTTTATATTTTTTAGTTATATTTTAATGTTTTAATGGTTGAGATTATTTTTTATGACCGACCTCCCTTTTGTTTGAATAAAGAAATGCATATTTAAGTCCTTGTTTAGTTCATTTTTGAACTAGTGCTCTTGTAGGGAAAAGTATGACCCAAATAGAAGAGTGTGACAAGTATGAAGGAATGATTTTAGAGCTGAATAATTGTGTTTCAAGTTGAGTAATGATATAGATCATGTGTGCAAGTGTTTGAAGTAAAGACAATTCCAATAAGAAGAAAATATAGCGAGTTGAAAGAATGAGTGTTTGAAAAAATTGTGTGAGATAAAATTTTGATCTGCATCATTTGTGGAAGAAAAAAAATCATATCTCTTAATATAGATGGTTTATTTGGTGCTTAATAATATTAGGGGGTGTTATACTCCTTTTATAGTGGGTACTTCACTAAATTAGTGGTTAGTGATGGTTGTAGGGTTGGTGCTCCTTATGAAATTGGAGCTTCAAAAAAATTATTTGATTTGTGTAATATAAGCATAGTTTCCGTGGAATTTACTCCCTTTGAGGGTTTACCACTTATATATGGTGTTCATGTTTCTTCTTCTTTGCTTCATGTACTTGTGAATGATTAATACACATGTAATGTGTTCATATGGTTATGAATGTTAAATTAATGATTGCAATGATGCATGTAAGTGATTATAAATGAAATTAAAGTTTTGTAGGACTAATTCATCCACACCCCTCTTAGTCCATTTTCCTTCTAACATATGTTTCTTAAAAGTCTCCAAAACATGTAATTCAAGGACGAAGTTAACAAATTGACTAAATATTGTTCGACGTAAAAAAAGACAAGATTCATGTAAATCTTGAAGAAGGATACAATCTAGATGACAAACATGATATCAAATTCCCTCAAGAGCATTTATTTTTCACTACATGATCAAACCAGGTTCACCTCTTCATCCATAATTTTGACAAACAAGAGAAAATATTGTCGCAGATGTTCACAAAAATTAAGATGAAGTCCTCAACACAGGAAGTTGAAAGGAAACATCTAAACTCGAATATATGGTGAATCCAAAGAATATATTGATGATTCATTGGTAGATTTTTAAAAATCATCTAATAATGGGGGAATGTTAGTATAAAATAATTTATTATTACATTTTCGACGTATGTATGCATTTTGGGTAGCTAACAAACCAGTAACCATAAAATTACCTTGTTCTCCATTGTATTTATACACCACTTCACATTGTATAATATCATTTTATAAATTTTACCTTCTTCTGTTTTAAAAAAAACATGCACACACAACTAGTGAGCTTGTATGAAATGAAATTGTATCCAAATGAGATTAAAAGCACATAACATATGATAGAAAAGATCTAGTGATGAAATAATTGTAAGCACTACACAAGACATCGTGTTAGTCCTATTAGTACAAAATATGTGTGTGTAACCAAGTACAATGAGGAAATAAATGAACTATAATATAAACATAAAACTTGGATGTAGTGTGCAAAAGTAGATGCCCCAAATAATATCAGTCTTATTAATGGGAGCACTAGCAACTATAATCATGTATCACTCTCTGTATGTCCTCCATCATGCTCAATATACCATGTGAACAAATGTGTGTAAAGAATAAATTCTATGTATAAAATCAAAGGAATAAACAACATGTACACTATGAAGTGAAAATAATGTATGCCATAAAAATAGTTCATGATTTTATATTTATTGTAAATATATTAGTGTTTTTTATTTTGATTATATTGCAATGCGTGATAAGGATTATGCAAATAAATATGGGAAACAAGGTTTCCTCCTAGCATGAGTGAGTAAATTCAGGTTTGGGTGTGAAATTTCTCTCTTAGAGTCAATTTGAACCTATAAATAAAGTGTGTCATTGGGACGATAGGGGGATATCATTAGAGCTATCATAAGAAAACCTTACATGGAGGTGAAGAAACTAACAAATATTGTAGATATTTAATCCTCTAGTGTGTTGTTACAGAATTTGACTCAAGTGTAAGTGAAACTGTGGTGGTGAGATATGATGTAAAATACATATAAGGAAAATAATAAAAAGTCGAGCATTGAGAAGAATATGATGTGTTATAACTGTGGGGTGGACTAGAATAATGATGAATTCTAGATGACCTGTGAAATTTATAGAAAAATCTATAAACCTATAATATTTGCATAACATATTGTGATGTTACGAGCCACAAGAGATAATGTGTGTAAAATAAGGCCTAAAAGGAGACCTAAATCCCCTAAAAATATTTGAGGAAATATTGACAACTAAATACCTTTAATGCAACCAAGGAGGACTAGTTCTATGTATAGTTATGTGTGAAAAATATATACATATCCCTAAATTAACTAAGAAGAGGAATAAAAACCATAGAATAACTAGGTACTCTAGAATATAAATCCTTAAAAGGAATAATTCAAATAATGAAGAATTTTTTTTCATGATTAAAATTGATACATTGATGAATGATGGATGGAACAAACTTAACAGAAATTAGCGAAGGGATACCCTGATGCAATTCTTGAATAGAAACAAATTTATTAACGAATAATGAAGTATGTGTAGTGATATATCTAATTGTGATTGGTAATGTAACCCATCAAAAATTTGGATCATAATCAATCCCAATAATATCATAAGAGATAAAAATGGACTAAAGTAAGGGACATGAGAAAATATTATCCTTGTTATTAGGAATAACCAAGACACCTTTAATAGGAATTTGATGAATAGAGACTTGAATAGATAATGTATTAGAGATAGTTGATTCATCTATATTAGAATCATAAAAGGAAATGATCAGTGTTGAAGATGATGTCTGAGTAATAGTGAAAATTATAGCATAAAGTTTTTATCATATGAAGGTAGTGGTTACATTGCATGATGAGTGTTATGAACTTCTAAATTATAAGTGTCATTAGTATGCTTAGGAAGTAGATCTTTGAATATATTCAATTTAATGTTTTTATTTGTATCTTTATAAGATTCAGTGGGTGATAAGTCATTTTATTTCCTACCTCATCTACTCTATTTTGTTTAGCGAATTATAACCTTGAAATTGTATTTCCTATTAATGTTGTTGAACATTTCCATTATGACTTGAACACATGGAATGTAGATTAGTTAATATAATCATTAATAAGTTTACTTTATTTTGTGGAGTATGGGAATGCATTTATCCTTCTAGATGTAATTTAATGTTAAATAGTGCTTTGAATAAATGTCACCCTCAATTTTCAAAGATTTTTTATGTGTATCAACTAACATGCAGCCAAAGAAGATCATTCACAACGTATGGGTCATCCGCAACAAATGACATGCACCCAAAAGGACCCATCCACTGCCAAAAGCCTACAGCCACTATAGGTCACACACATATATAAAGCCATGATAGCTTGAACAACATGGAAACTTCACGTGAGCTTGCATGTGTTGATTGAGAAGTAGTTATGTGAACAAGAATAATATTCAATGCCATCCTCTGATTATGCATTACATCTCAAATAAAGAACTAAATGATTGAATTTATAATTTAATAACTAGTTGTTCAATCAATCAGTTAGTTAAGTTATGTGATTGTATTATAAAATCTCTTAAACAGTTGTATTATATGCCAATTTGTGAATTTCTTGGTTAATATCTTTTACTGAAGATAATTTTAACTCATAGTTAGAATCTATTTTTTCACACCTCTGTTGTAATGAAGGATATAAAAAGGAAAGATTAATGTTGTAAAAGGGGATAATGATAGAGGAGACACGTTGATCCATAGATAAAAGAGTTTACTGCATTCTTTCATTTGTAATCTTCATGATAATGAAATAAGAATATGATTTCTATTAATTTTTTGTAGAAAGAACGATTAGGAGGGATTAACACCCAAGGGAAGGCCCACTTGTAGTTTGCGAACCCTCTCTTTTTGTTTGTTGTTTTAATTCATTACATGGTTAGAATTGTAGCAATTTATTCCTTTATTTGTATCATGTTTTTCCATGTTTTTCCATAGCCATAGTATTTACTTTCAGTCATAATCTAGTTCATTTCCATTAATGTTATTTCCCAATTGTAGTGACATCATTTTACCTTTACAATCCTCAAACATCTATAACTGTGCATACAACATTAGCAATATTTAAATTTTATGTCCATAGGTATGATAATTAAATGACTATAGATTAATGAACAACATATTAATTGCTACAAGTTAATTTTCACCACCATTTTTGGCACTGTTTCTTAGGATACTACTAATTTACAAGGTTTTTGAAGAGGTTTTGATTTCCTAGAGCAGGATAGGTTTTATGAAATTGAGTTCTAAATAAACCCCCACTAATTTCTATTGAATTAGTTGAGTTAGTTGATACATGAACCATCCAAGGGATGCCCATTATATTTTTACCTAATCCAAAAGTAGCACATATCTCTTCATATACCTTTAAGGATTATGAAGAAGAAACCTCTGTAATAGGTTTGTTGTTCAAAGACAATCCTTTAAGTGATAGCTATGAATATTCTCTTGAGTATCCAGATATGCTATAAGAAGTAAATCAGAATGTTTGAAATTTTTGAAATGAGGAAACCAACTTTGAGTTACCCATCATTGACAACAATGTAGCTGTTGGAGTAATGATTATACTAGTGATGGATATAAATTAAAGATATTTCTTTCTACACTCAAGGATGTAACCTTGAAATGGTTCATGGGATTGGGAAAAAATGAAGGAGAAATTCCCCAATAAGTACCAAGATTATTATTGACCAAGTAATAGAGGGAATGATGAAATGTATAGAATGACACAAAAATAAGATGAACCATTGGAAAACTATTTGGAAAGGTTCCTATTCTTTGTACAGAAGTCAAGGCACACCGAAACTACCACCCAAATCTCTCAAATTTATCTTTTTGAAGGGACTCAGTGAGGAGGACATGGATGCTCTAGATATGATAGGAGCAGGAGAAATTTCAAAAGATAATTTTGGAGAAATTTGTGAAGCTTGTAAAATTACTCAAGAGCTACTATAAAGAGGGTAAGAAATGTAATATCAAGAGGTGGATTAGCTAATAAAATAATTGGGGACATATCCAAGTTAGATATTTTCAACATGTTAAAAAATATGAAGCAGGAGATTGTCAATGATATGGATAATCAATTAAATTCTCAACACGCCAAAAAGAAAAAGGAAGATGTAGAAGAAACACTCAAAAATTACTACCATGCATGTAGAAGGAAGAAATTTGACTATAGATGTAGAGAATTTGCCAACATTGCTCAAGAAAGGGAGGCTTCACCTGATTTCAAGATGTTACAGATAGAGGATGGGAAATAATTCTATGTTTCTCAAAGAAAACCATGGCCAATGAGGCAAGGACCTGTGAAACAAGACCATATGCATTCATTTCAAAATTGGTCTAATAATTCATATATAAAGTCCCCCACCTTGGGCTAGCCCTCAAGGTTGGGCCTTATATCCTAACCAATACCAAAAACAGTGGAAACCTCAATTCCAAGGCCAACCAAAAAAGATTCCAACAACCTCCTCAGTCATGGAAATATCCTTGGAGAGGACAAATATGGGGGAAACCCACGTCCAGATTACCAAAAATCCTATCAGCAACATCCCTATACACAAGAGCAAGCTCTAATGCCAAACCTCCAATCAAGCTACTAACCAAAATCTATCCAACTACTAGCTCAACTAATGCCTAACCCAAACAATAAAGTTTCTCAGCTAGCCTATTCCACTAAACCAGCTTAATACCCCACCTATTCTATTTATATCAACAATATTCATTTTCATTCAAGAAGAACATTTCCTTCACCATATGGACCCACCATTATTGAGATTGCTAAGGAATCATACATGTTTCAGGATGATCCACAACAATAACAAAAGATGTTGCATGATAATTCCCAAAAACTTGAGAAAAATTTTAGCAAGGGTAAAACACAGGGTAGTGAGCCACCATTTCCTGAAAGGTTACAAGAAAAGAAGACTAACCTCAAATCAGAATATAATTCTTATATTTTCAACCAGCTAAAAGACATTTTTGTCAAAATTCCATTGATTCAAGTTATTAAGGATGTTCCCATCTATAAAAATTGGTTAAATATCTATGCATAAAGAAACCATGAAGAAAATGGAAAGATCCAATTAGTGTGCAGGTCTTTGGACAACTAGCTTATATTTTTCTTAGGAACTCAATTTTGCCCAAATACATAGATCTAGGAAGTCCTTTAGTAAATGTCATAATCAATGGGACAATGATTAAGAACACAGTAATTGATTTGAGGGAAAAAATAAATGTAATGACAAAAGAAATAATGGATGACTTTAAGTTTGAGGGAATAATACTAACAACTATAGTCTTGTAGCTTGTAGACAGATTAACAGTTAATCAGGAGTGTTGGAGGGCGTAGTAATAGTGGTAGATTATTGGGATTACCCTACTGATTTTATTGTTCTTTAGCCAAAAGTAATCTTGGAAGGATATCCTATCATCCTAGGAAGATAAAGGTTGGCAATTTCTAATGCATTCATAGGATGATGGTATGGTAATATAATTATCTCTAATGGAAGTAAAACCAAAAAGATCATGCTTTACCCCCTGCACAACCATTCCATGAAGAAGACCAAAAAGGTTGGTTCAAGAGCCAGAAGAAGA
Organism: Taxus chinensis; assembly: GCA_019776745.2. Lineage (NCBI taxonomy): Eukaryota > Viridiplantae > Streptophyta > Pinopsida > Cupressales > Taxaceae > Taxus > Taxus chinensis. Next base: position 190,709,221 of record CM034150.1, on the reverse strand, counting down.
CCAAATCTCATTTTAGTAGCTCATGATAATAAAGAATTCGAGCACAACTGAAGGGAAACAAGAGGATGTTGTTCTTTCTAACGTCCTACAAAATAATTATGGGAAGAATGAAGAACTAGATGGAAACTTAGGGTGTATAAGCTATCATGAGAATCAAATCATGCCGCAACAAAACACTATGAATGTTTCAGATAGAAATTGCATCGTCCACCAACTTCTTCCACATGATTTTATATTGAATTATGTAAGCAACAACATATGCTCCATGAACGATCTCTCTAAGACAGTGAAAAATTCTCCAGAAAAGCCACTTAATGTGAAGAAAATGTTGAGCATACAATAAGAGCATTTGTTAATTTCTCTTTTGCAGAAAAAAAACATTTGTATGGGAATATGGAGATATGCATGGGATATACCCTAAGCGATGAGCACATAAGATATACATCAAAGATAGATACAATCTAATAAGACAAACAAAAAGAAGAATGAATACAAAAGTTAGGGATATAGTGAAAGAAGAATTTAAAAATGATGGATTCATATATCAAATTTTAGAGAGTCAATGGGTGTCACCCTTTATCATTGTAACTAAGAAGAAATGAAATTGGAGGATTTGCATGGATAATAGAGAGTTGAACGCTACAACAAAGAAGGATAATTTTTCACTTCCTTTCATTGATCAGGTACTTAACACTCTTGCTAGCAAGAAATATTTTTCTTTTCTTGATGACTATAGTGGCTATAATCAAATTCAGATTGTACCAGACGACCAGGACAAGACCACATTTGCATGCCCACGGGGAGCATTTTCTTATTTTTTCTTCCTTTTGGTTTGTGCAATACACTTGCTACATTTTAGCAAGCAGTTTTGAGCATTTTTTTAGATCTAACCAATGACTGCATGGAGGTATATATGGATGATCTTACACCATATGGTAGTAATTTTGATGAAGCAATGAAGATGTAGATAAATTTCTCAAGATATTTAAGGAGCGTAATATATCCTTAAGCGATGAAAAATGCTACATGATGATGTACACAAGAATAGTGTTAGGGCATTATCTATCAAATGGTGGAATTCAAGTAGATCCAACAAAACAATGTGTGATTATAAATCTTCTAATACCAAGGAAGAAAAAATATGTATAGAGATTCTTGGGAAATGATGGGTATTATAGAATATTTATACAGGACTTCAGTAAGATTGCAACACCATTATTTGTCTCGTTGGTAAAAGATGTTTCCTTTGAGTGGACTGAGAAATGTGAGGTTGCATTCAAGATTTTGAAGAAAATGTTGACTTCAACACCTGTGTTAAGAGGATCACATTGGATTTTTCCATTTCAAATTCATACTAATGCCTTAGATCATGCCATTGGAGCTGTTCTAGGACAGAAAGATGGAATCGTAAACTATGTAATCTACTATCGCAATAGAAACCTGTAGCACATTAAACTTAACTATAGATTCATAGATAAATAATTCTTAGCATTGGTTTATGCTATTAAAAATTTCAGGCATGACATCACAGGTTAATAACTATTTATTCATACAGATCACGCAACAATTAAATATTTAATCAACAAACCATTTTTAAGCATTAGAATAATCAAATGGTTGCTACTCTTACAAGAGTTTGATGTCACCATTATGGATAAGCTTGGTAAAGATAATGATGTAGTTCACTTTCTTTCAAGAATGCAGAATAATAATGAAGAACAAATATTGAATGAATATTTTCCATATGAGCACCTTTTTTCACTTTCCACTAGAACACCTTGGTATACCGATATAGCCAATTATTTGGTCTCAAGTAAGACACTTCCACACTATTTATATTTTGTACATAAATTAATTGTTGAGAAAAGTTTTCTTTTTTCTTTGATAGCTTGTTTTCTATTTCAAATAGGGGAGGATAATGTTAGGAAATAAAGGATAAAATATGCAGAATAATCCCTCACAAAATTGCAACAGTAGAAAATAATATGCAAAAATTATTACAGATCTCAAATAAAAGTGTAGAATAAAATAACACAACACAAAGAGACAATATTTAACGTGGTTCACCCAATTTGGACTATGTCCACAAAGAATCACTTGCTCGAATTTTATTACAAGCCACCGCTCTCTCAATACAATACCCAGATTTGTTTGGAGCTATGCTAAATAAACTCTACAGAATTCACACCCGAATTCAAATCACATCTGCAATGTTTTTCATGCTTCTATCATATACATAAAACCATATAAATAGACAATTGCTTAAGCAATTTTATAAAACCGTGGGTATCAAAACCATGGAAAAAAACTGTCACATAAACCTATGGGTCAAAATCCCACCCATATGAGAAAATCATGTTTCCCGATATATCGGGTATGTTTTAAGGCCCCCAAAAATATAAGGGATGCACCCTCGAACTGGGCTGCTATCGGGCGCTGCCATCACGGGCCTTGAACCCCGACAAGACAACGTAGAAAGTGTATAGTACTCTTAGTGTACAGTCTTCAACACTTTCACACAAGAAAATAGGGTCCACAACCTAAAAATCTCCCACTTGGAGACTAGTTTTCCTCTGAGCAAGCTTCTCAACCCTTCACTAGTTTTCATGAAGGCTAACCAGAGTTGAACACAGCTTCATTTTTTCCCTTGTGACCACCTCGGTCATCATGTTTGTAGGATTATGACTAGTATGAGTCTTCTCCAGCTTTAAATTCTCTTCCTCCAAAGTTGTTCTAATGAAATGGTACCTTAACTGTATATGCTTCATCCTAGAGTAGAAAGCAGAGTTCTTAGCTAGGTGTATAACACTCTGAATATCACTATGCAACTTTCCTTCCTCCTTCTTATGCCCCGAATCCTCAAGCAATTCCTGCAACCAAATCATTTCTTTTCTTGCCTCTATGATAGCAACATACTCAGCCTCTGTGGTTGACAAAGCCACCAGCTTTTGTAGTCGTGAAATCCAGCTCACTGTTGTCCCACCTACAGTGTAAACATAACCTATCGTTCTCCTCCTACTTTCTACATCTCCAGTCATATCTGAATCTACATAACCATAAAAAGTGGTGTTTGATCCACTGTAGCACAAAATTTTATCCATGGTCCCTCTCAAATACCGAAGGATCCACTTTATTGCCTGTCAGTGATCTCTGCCTAGATCACTCATAATTCTAATCACCAATCCCACTACATGGGCAATATCAGGCCTAGTGCACACCATGAAATACATCAAACTGCCAACCACTGATGAGTAAGGTACCTTGGACATCTAGTTTCTCTCCTGCTCTATCTTGGGACACTGCTCCTGTAATAACTTGAAATGGCCTGCCAAAGGAGTCCCAACCAGTTTAGTATCCTGCATATTAAATCTCTTGAAGACCTTCTTAATGACCTCATCTTGAGATAAAGTCAGCTTCCATTCCTTCCTATCTCAAGATATTCTCATACCAAGGATTTGTTTGGCTGCCCCCAAATCCTTCATAGCAAAGGATTCACTTAGCTTCTTCTTGAGTAATTTTATTTCCTGCATGTTTTTACCTACAACCAACCACATGTAGACATAAGATAATATAATTTCCATCCTCAAATTTCTTTGTATACACGTAATGATTAGAATGACATCTAATTAAACCTTGCTCCATCATGAAGCTATCAAATTTCTTATACCATTGATGTGGAGATTGTTTCAAGCCATACAAGCTCTTCTTTAGTTTGCACACCATCTCCTCTTTACCTTTGACCTCATAGCCCGCTAGTTGCTGCATATATAGTTACTCCTCTAAATAACCATGAAGAAATGTAGTTTTTACATCAAGCTGCTCTAAGTGCAAGTCTTCTGCTACAACTATTCCAAGAACAGTTCTAATAGAAGTCATTTTTACTACAGGAGAAAAAATCTCGTCAAAATCTATACCTTTTTTCTGTGCAAACCCCTTGACCTTCAGCCAGGCCTTGTATATTTTCTTGCCTCCTTCTTCCTCTTTGAATTTGAACACCCACTTGTTCTGTAATGCTCTTTTGCCTTTGGGTAGCTTCACCAAATCCCATGTTAGTTCTACATGAAAGCCTAATGCTCCTCATCCATGGCTTACTCCCACTTCTTCCTGGCATCTACATGCGTTGCTTTATCAAATCTCTCTGGCTCTCCACTATTAGTGAGTAATAAATAATAAAGAGAAGGAGAAAAATGTTCAAGTTCTCTTCTTACCCTATAAAACCTCCTCAATAGGAGTTTGGGGTTCCTGTGGAGGAGGTTCCTGAACTGATTCATGTGTCACTTTTCCATCTAGAATATCCTCTACTGCTGCATATTCCTTCTTGGATTCTTCCTTGTTTTCCTACAACTAATGCTTATACATGAATTTCTCATTAAATATCACATCCCTAGATCGAATGATTTTCTTGTCCTTAATACTCTAACATTTATATCCAAATTCATCACCACCATAACTAATGAAATTACATTTTTCTGATTTAGCCTCTAGCTTGGTCTTATCATCCTTGTCTATATGAACAAACACCTCACATATAAAGACTCTAAGAAATGAATAATAAAATTTCTTACCATACCAAGCCTCCTTAGGTATGCCTCCATCTAAGGCACTCGAGTGTCCTCTATTTATCAAGTACACTAATGTACTCATCGCTTCTGCCCAAAAATAAAGGTAGTCCTGCATGTAACCTCATGCTCTTAGCACATTCCATTATTGTTTTGTTCATCCTTTCTGACACCCCATTATGCTGTGGAGTTCCTGGAACCTTTTTTTTCCTTCAGATTCCATTTTTAGAAAAATAATCATCAAATTCATTGCTACAATACTCCCCTCCATTATCTAACCTGAGACATTTTAGCTTAAGACCTATTTCATTCTCTACCAAGGATTTCCATTTAACAAAAGTTTCAAATACATTATATTTGTTTCTAATACAATAAACCCAAACTTTCCTTGTTACATCATCAAGAAAAGTAACATAATAACTTGAACCCCTAAGAGAAGATACCTGAGTCGGCCCCCACACATTAGAATGCACCATCTCTAACTTACTCTCTTTCTTTGTAGGTCCAACCTTGAGAAACCTTACATACTTTTGTTTCCCATATATGTAGTCCTCACAGAATTCCAAACCTAATTTTCTATATCTAGGCAAATCCTTCTTTATGATCTCCATAACCTTATGGCTCATATGACTAAGCCTATAGTGCCACAATGTTGTATCTACTTCTGAAGCCACAAGATTATAAACATTAGTTCTATAAGTTGTTAAATACAAGGTTCCAACCTTCTTACCTCTTACCACCACAAGAGCACCCTTGGTAACCTTGCAAGAGTTAGCTGTAAATATCACATTACAACCATCACTTCCCAACTACCCTGTCAATATCAAATTTCATCTTAATGTAGGCACATGTCTGACATCCTTCAATAGCCAAGTATTCCCCTTCTACATCTTAACCTAAACAGAATATTTTTCCAACTATGTTGCAAGGCTCATCATCACCAAGAAAAACATGCCCAAAATCTCCTTGAAAATAATCAAAAAAATAATACCTATGTGGAGAAACATGGAAAGAAGCCCCTGAATCAAAAACATAAGATTCAATAATATTGTGCAAAGAAAGAGTCAAAGCATCCTGACATACATTACCCGTTGCAACATTTTCCTCCTTGTTTTCTTCCTATTGTTTACTCTTCTCCTAAAGCTCCCAACAGTCCTTCTTTTCATGCCCAAACTTTCCAAAATGCTAGCATACTATCTTGCTTTTGGATTTTGACCTTGCCCGATCCTTTGATTTTCCATGGCTTCCTCTATTCTTTTGTCTCCTCTAGTTTCCACTGTCAAAGCATTCCCTGAAGTAGAAGATTCACTAGAGATTTTTTCTTTGCATTTCCTTGCTTAGAATCACCCCTACAACATCCTCAAACTTCAACTTTGAGTTAGCAGGAACCGAGTTGCTTACCACCATTACCAGGATATTACAAATCTTAGGTAAAGAACACATAACTAATAAAACCCTAACTTCTTCATCAAATTCTATTGTAACCAAAGCTAGCATATTTACAATTGTATTAAAATCATTTAGATGATCTACTACTAAACAATTCTCAGACATCTTCATATTAAACAAAATTTTCATTAAAATTATCTTATTAGAGGTAAAGAGTTTTTCATACAACTTCCCTGATGCATCCATCAGTTCTTTTGTAGTATTTTCCTTTGAAACATTAAATAATACTGAAGATGCAAGACACAACCGGATTGTCCCAAGTGCCTTCCTATCCAGCAAATCCCATTCCGCATCTGTCATGCTCAAGGGTTTGTTCACCTTCTCAGACAACAGAGTATAAAGATCCTTCTGATAAAGGTAATCTCCCATCTGCATCTTCCAAAGACTAAAATTATGCCTGTTGAATTTATCAACCCTAGATCTTCCATCATCTGTTATAGCTCCCACTCAAGATAAAAATTTCCCTACGATTCAACACTTCAGCAAACCAAACTAGGCTCTGATACCAATGGTTAGGAAATAAGTGATAAAATATGTGGAATAATCCCTCATAGAATCGTAACAGTAGAAACTAATATGGAGAAATTATTATAGATCTCAAATAAAAGTGCATAGTAAAATAACACAACAAAAAGAGATAGTATTTAACATGGTTCAACCAATTTGGGCTATGTCCATAAAGAATCACTTACTCATATTTTATTACAAGCCACCACTCTCTCAATACAATACCCCAAATCTACTTGTTTCTATGCTCAACAAACTCTACAGAATTCACACCCAAATTCAAAGCACATTTGTAATGTTTTTCATGCTTCTATCATATGCATAAAATTATATAAATAGAAAATTGCTTAAGAAATTTTATAAAACCATGGGTGAAAACTATCCCTTAAACTTATGGGTCAAAATCCCACCCATATGATAAAATCACATTTCCCAATATATCGGGCACATTTTAAGGCCCAAAAAAAAAATTCAGGGGCTACGCCCTCGAACCAGGCTACTACTGGGGGCTGCCACCCCTAGACCCCTACTCAGGGCCTGGCCTGGCCCCAAACCCCGGCAAGACAACGTGGAAAGTGTACAGTACTCTTAGTGTATAGTCTTCAACACTTTCACACATGAAAACAGGCTCCATAACCTAACAAGCTAAAATAATGTTATGAGGAGATGCAGAGATGATGAGTAAATCTATGATGTCCTCAAAGCTTGCCATAATGAACCATGTGGAGGAGATTTTTCTACAAAAAGAACATATCAAAAATTATTTAGAACATGGTATTATTGGCCAACACAACATAAGGATGCAACATTGTATGTACAAGAATGTCTAATAAATTTTAAAGAATGGGTAAGCCTACCAAGTGAGATGAGATTCTACTGTATCCTCAATTAGTATTGTACCCATTTGACAAATGGGGTTCGGACTTCATTGGTCCAATAGATCCTAAATCTCAGCAGAAAGAGTACATTTTTGTGTGTACTAATTACCTCACTAAATAAACAGAAGTGAAATCACTTCAGAATTAGAAGAGTGAGAAAGTTTCTAAATTATTATATGACCACATTTTCATGCGGTATGGAGTACCAAGAGAAAATATTATACATCAAGATACACACTTCACTGTTGAAGTTATTTTTTATCTAGATAAGGAATATGAAATTAAATATAGGAAGTATACAACTTATCACCCCTAATCTGATGGTCAAGTTGAGGTAACAAACAAGGAAATAGAATCCATCTTGACAAAAACTATTGCACTCCATAGGAGATATTGGAAAGATAGACTTCCAGAGGAAGTTTGGGTGTTCAACAAAACTTGGAAGACAACAACATAATTTACACCATTCGAGTTATTCTATGGTAAGAATGTTGTTATCCCTATTGAATTTGAGCATAAAACACTAAGGAATGTAATGGAACTAGGCATAGATTTATCTGAACATCAAAGTTAGAGGATTCTCCAAATCAATGTGTTGGATGAAATGAGGAGATAGGGTCTGCATAATACAGAAGTGATACAAAAGAAAAGGATCAAATGACATGACAAATTCATCAAGACAAGACAATTCCAAGAAGGGGATTCAGGTCCCTTATTTGACTCCAAGTATACAAACCACATGGGAAAAATGTGGACAAGGTGGCTAGGGCAATATGAGATTGAGAAAATATTTCCCAATGGAGCTGTGAAACTCAATACCATAGATCCTGTGAGATTCAAATTACTGGTGAATGATCATAGGTTGAGATTATACAAAAATCCAACTGATAAGATCACCTTTATGTAATAATTTAGAGGAGGTCAAGGTAGGATGGAGATGAGAACATCACAGTTAAGGTCATGAATTTAAGCTTTTGGTTCATTTTCTTAAGTTGCTGCAGAATAATATGTTCAGTGGACTTGGTTTATTAAGCTTGTTAAATACTCCAAGGGTAAATGAAAGTGTTGTGATCATGCCTCATGGTGATCATCACCACTCAACTAACATGTTTTGTTTTCTTATAATTTATGTTTTGTAGGATTTAGTTTATTTCTGACAGAAGTAGATGGTACAAAGACTAAATGTCCACTTACAGAAACATACACCAAATCCCCACTTTGTTTTCCTATTACCAAAAACTTGTTATTTCATGAAGAAATAAGGAACAAACTACACATTTTATTACTAATGAATATGACTGGCACCAGGGAGAAAACTTCATCCTTAACTATCTCGGAATTAACTTATTTTACGAAGGAGCATTTAACATGTCTCTACCTACACTTGTGGTATTCTTTACAACACCTGCAACATTGTAGCACCTCAAACTATAGTATCATTATGACTATGTATGCAACCAAATGCACAAATTATGACAAGACACATGTCACCATCATCTAACACACCTCTTGAGATAAGTGCACTTAATTCACTTTAATAAAGTAGTGATCAAATAATTATATGTGATTAATATTTGTGCCATGACATGAGTTAGTTCATAAGCCATAATATGTCACCGCCTTTTATTATATGATTTTTTCCCATGTCATCCCACTTTGTCACATGACCTCACCTTACATGTTTTTACCCCTCAAATGAAATTAATGCATGCATTTTCATGTTGCATGTGAGTCGGTTGTAAGATTGGAAATCATCAAGTACTCAACATCTTTACACTTACTTGAATTTTTTCATTATCACCGTAACCTGCAAGATTTTTCCTCTTAAAGCTCAAGAAGTTTACCATATTTGAAATGGGATGAGACCTAATCTTAAATGAGCATACAAACCACTCACAACTTCGCAATCAACCAAAAATATTGTAGTATTTGTATGACATCAGATGGATGGACTATATTAATTAGTTTTAGTGATTCAATGAGTCCATGGTGACATAGTTTATTACCACATTCAAGAATGGAAAGGCCACTGTTAAATTGACAGTTAAGGTGGATGATGAAATTCTATCTATAGTAATAGGACTTCGGGTAGAAGGTGAGTTGTTTCTTACAAATTCAAATCTAGATGAGGCTCAAATGGAATTTTGTGACAATGATGATATTTTTGTAAGTGACAGATAAGGTACATTATGCACTTTCCTAAAACCCTTTTTGGGTTTATGTTGTAAACTACATTATAAAATAATTCACATGTGAGGGTAGGTACTCAAGATTGAATACTGTGCATTTTAAATTTCTTAATCATTTAAATAATGGAAGACATGTTAATGTCCCTGAATTCTTACAGTTAAACTTAAATAAAATGAGTAAGAAGTCTCAAAGTGGGAGGACTACATTATCTCCTCACTATCTTATTACCTTTATTGTCAAACATACATTAGAGAGGGAGAACCCTACAATAAAATGGAAAGAGTTTTCCAAGGAAAAACACATTAACGATTTTTTGGTAAAAAGGAAGAAAAAGAGGAGAAGCACATCTAGTTCTTCCACACCTGTGCATAAAACCGTAGATTATTTACATTTATTCCTATAGAAACCTCTATTCCTACATAAAATTCCACACCTGTAGAAATACATGTTCACTGAAACCTCCATCTCCAGATAAAGACCCTAGGGCCATCTCTCCTGATATGATTCTTGTTTCTGAAACTTTGTTAAATATATCTACACCTGAATCCTCTTCTTCTAAGGGAAAATTAAAGTCCTCAAGAAAATCCCCTAAAACATCTAGGATATCTCATAGGATTCCCACTAAAAATACCAAAACTTTAAATTTTAGGAGAAATTTTACTATCGCACTAGAAAGTAATGTAGAGGAGGTTGAAAATACCAAAGAACCTAGACAAATTGATATTGAGCAGGGTGGTCATGAAATTGCATGTGAAAAGAAGGATATGGAATACACCGCTAAGGAAATGGAAGAAACAAAGGAGGAGGAATATGATGAACAACCTAATCACAAGAGCCCTCCTGAAGTAATTGGGGCTTAGGTAGAGGCCGTTCATGCTGGGGAAACCCATAAACAACATTAAGGTGAAGCATTGATAAAGAAATTTGATAGCACACCACATCGTACTGCAGTTACTGAGGAGTACAAAGAGGAAGCACTAGATCATGTAGTGCATGAGCCACATATTAATGACAGAGATCTTGTTGAGAAAACAATATGAAATATTTTTAATGAACTTGAGACAAAACCCCAATATGAGAATATTGAGACGATACAAGTGGATAATCAAACAATTATTCAAGATATAGTTCATGAAGTTTCAGAGTCTATTTTACTAACATCTACACCAGATATCCTACATCCAAAAATTATTATTAGATAAGTTTTCAAGGAACCCCCCAAATTAGTTTACAGAAGCATAGGCACTGAAACAAATCTTCTATATTAGTGGGTGAAGCAATTTGAAGATTATCTTGTTAGGTTGTAGGGTAGATGGGAAAGGGAAAAGTAAGAAGTAATATTCCAACATTGACATGATCTTGAAGAGAAGGATAAAAAGCTAAAGGAAAAGGAGAAGGAAATTGAAAGACTAAAGAAGAATCAGGAAGATACAATTGAAGTGACAAATGAAATACTTAAATGTAGACCACTATCTAGCATTTATGCTATCTTATTAAAAGAACAAATGTTGCAGTCGAAGTATACTTTTATCAATAATGATATCCCATTTGATATTAGTGGAGTTAATCCTTTCTTCATGATATATATGCAAATGCTTCATGAAATTCAGTTCATTTTATATGAATTATATCAATGTAATTATGCCTTGGAATATGACAGGGACAAGATCCCAGTACTCTACATTGGAGATGTTCCAATTTGGGCATTGTGTTCCTATTTTAATAATGAGTTGTATAAAGAGAAGCAAATGGTTGACTACAGGAAATTATGTAAAGTGTAACCATTAATGATAAGGGTAGAGGTTGGAAATACCAAATCCATGATTGAATAATATGGGAAGTATATGAAAGTTTAGGAAATTAAACAAAGGGTCTATCAAATGAGACATGAAGCTCATGATGAATCCAGAAACCACATTAAATTTAATGGCTTGGAAATAGTACATGCATGCAGGGAATGATGGAAGGAAATGTCACCAAAGATACAGAGGAAGGAAATGAATTCTTATCATAATATCATCCCCACTTTAAAGAGGATAAATGCATATATTGAAGTCTTTAAGCGATGTGGAAAAAATCAATTTCCTATTGGTTGTTATCCACCAATTTTACACTATCCTATAACACATTGATATAGAAACATGGAACTTAAAGAAGAAAAAAAAACATGATAATGGAAATATACAAAAGGAATGTAGGGTACTTCTTCAGCAAGCCAAAAGGAAAATCTACACTTACTAAATTTAGGTGCCTATGTAGCATCATCTAGGATGATCCTAAGTTGGCTTAAGAACCTAAAGACTATTGAATGAGTAAATTTAAGAGCTTAAGTTTGTGGGTGTGATGAGTCATTTTATTTCCTATTTAAATAACTCATCTACTATCTTTTTTTTAGCCAATTATACCCCTCAATTTGTATTTGCCAATGATACTATTGAACATTTCCATTATGACTTAAACTTATGGCACATATATTACTTAATATAATTATTACTAACTTTAATTTCTTTTATAGATTATTGGTATGCATTTGTTCTTCTAGATGCAATGTGATGTTAAATAGTGCTTTGAATAAATGTAAGCCTTGATTACTAAAGATTTATTATATGTATCCACTAACATGCAGCCAAAGAAGTTCATTCACAACGTAGAGGTTGTCTACAACAACTAACATGCACCAAAAGGACTCGTCCACTTCTAAGATCCTGCATCCACATAAGGTCACACACATATATAAAGCCGTGATAGCTTGAACAAAGTAGAAACTTTGAATGAACTTGCATGTGTTGAATGAGAAGGAGTTATGTGAACAAGAATAATATTCAACTTCATCGCCTGATTATGTGTTACAACTCAAACAAATAACTAGTTGATTGAATTTATATTTTAATAATTAGTTGTTCAATAGACCAGTTAGTTAAGTTATGTGATTGTATTAGAGCATTTCTTAAACAATTTTGTTTCATGCTAATTTACAAATTGCTTGGTAAGGATATTTTACTTAAGCCAACTGTAACTCCTAGTATGAATCTATCCCTTCATGCCTCTCCTGTAATGAAGGATATAAAAAGGAAAGATTAATGTTGTAGAAGAGGATAATAATAAAGTAGACATATCGATGCATAGATAGATATTTTGTTGCATTATTCCATTTGTAATCTTCATGATTATGTAATAAGAATATTAGTTATATTGATTTTTTTATACTCAGGCATTAGGAGGGATTAGCACCCAAGGTAGGGCCCACTTGCAATTTGGTAACCCTCTCCTTCTGTTTTTTGTTTTAATTCATTGCATGGTTAGAATTGCAGCAGTTTATTCCTTTATCTGTTTTCTATTTTTACATGCTTTACCATATCCATAGTATTCACTTTCAATTATAATCTAGTTCATTTCCAGTAGTGTTATTTCTTAATTGTAGTGACAAAAATTACCTCTACACTCCTCAAACATCTATAAATTTGCATACATCACTAGCAATATTGAAATTTTACATCCCTAGGTTTGATAATTAAATGATTGTAGATAAATGAACAACATATTAATTTCTGAAAGTTAATTTGCACCACCAGTGGGCTAATCCTAGTCAATTACATTAGATTAAATAAGATATTCAATGATCTTCCATAGCTTAATAAATATATCTGTAGAGTGACCAATACATCTATCATAATCACAATAAGCATTATCATTTAATTTCTTACTTTTAAGAATTTATCGTATCAACCTCAAATGGTTGAGGTACAGACAAGATTTCACTCAATTCAATTCTTTAAAACCATATGCGGAGGACAAGGTAATAGTGTTAATTTTTATCTTATATGTTTTAATTGTATCTTAGTATGTTAAGAAATTTTTTTAATAGTGTCTTTATAAGCAACCTTATGGTCATTAGATTTTCATTTGAAATTAAATTTTCTTTAAAAAGTTTCAATTGATGGATTAGGAGAGTTAGCAACATACTTGATATTTTTCATTTATAATATCTTAGCTTCATGATCTTTGAATGTATGGCATAAATGCTTAAAAATATCTTAACTTATCAAATTTATTTTATTCTTGTAATGGTGGAAGAAAACTTTAAACAAAAAGGTGTTGTAACTCATTGCCATCTAATATGTTGTTTGTCTTGTTAAGCATTGTTATATAACGAAAGATATAATCATTGACACTCTCATTATATCCTTAATTGATTTTAGACACGTGTGTGTAATATATATTATTCCCAATGTTGATGGAATATTATGGAAAAACTTTATTTTCAAATGTAGTAAAAGAGAGAACAAAATGTGTAGTGAGACCTTAAAACCATTGCAAAGAAAATTCCTTAAGAATACTATGAAATAACTTTGTAAAAAATATATCATTAGATGAATAGTTTAAAAAAACAACATGGAATGATATAATATTAACTTGGGGATCAATATTGCAATAATAGATATGAATCTTAGGTGAAAATAAAAATAGGAAAAGGATATGAGACAACTTTAGGTTCAATTGGATTATGCAAAATTGAGAAGATTTCATTTAACATTAGAATTATGAGAGAAACCTTAGTTCAATTGTAATAATTGTTATTGTAAAGAATGAATAAGGCACTCAATATCCTATGTATTATATAAACTTACATGTGAGCCATTATTGTGATAAATAAGAGATGGAGTAGCAATTTAGTGGATGCAAGAATAGGAAGACACATTTTTCATAGGAATTTTAGGTTTCCCCGAGGAAGTATGGAAAATAGATGTGGGCATAGTAGATTTTTTCACAAATGCATGCTTCAGTTGATCTCTTACAACATAGATAAGCATGTAAATGTTTTCGGGGTGTTCAAGCATGAAATTTTGTAAGTGTTGTTCATCATCCTTATGAACATCTTGTGTATGGTGGTCATAATTAGTATTAGATCCATCACCTTGTATAAGATCCATATTAATAATCAAAATAGCATTATAAAATACATTATCATGGAATTGGGTAGAAACGTGAGTAGGGGTGGTATGGGAATCAAAATAAGTGGAAAATATAAATAGATATTGATGATGTTCATGGAGAGTCAACGTGATGAAACACAAGATCCAAGAAAATTAGATGAGAAACCCTATGGAAACAAGTCACAATTTTCATACAAACAAATCATACTTGAATGTTATATAAAACCCTAAGACCAATAGGGTTAGGGATAATATATTTAATTACATAATGTTTGGTTCAGCAAATGATTTAAATTTTTTGGGAGTGAATGTCACCCTTTTAAAGTCTTAGAATGCTTCTATTTAACATACATGAAAAGGATGAATAATTTTATAGGTGGATGCTATAATTTAAATAAATTCAAGCATTAACTACACAAATAAGAATAACAATTTTCAATGTGTTTATCAATCAAAAAACTAAAAATAAATAAATAGAAAGAGTGCACTTTGCTAATTATATGTGGATCTGGAAGAGTATGGGTATTCTGTGTGTGAGAACAAGAATATCTAAACTCAAAATGCGTTGTTAATGATACTATGACCTCTAAATGATCCTGGTGAAAACCATATAACTCATTCTATAGCATATATAGTCCCGACCATTTTATATGGTCTTGGAACTATTTGGAGTTTTGGTGTATAACTTATTCGGTCTATCGTTGCATGTCGGTATTATTTGCTCAACAAAATGGATTTGTAAATTATTCTCAAACCCTCAAACCTTTGTAGTGTAATTTTTTATTGCAAAAAAAAGCTAGCTAGGTTGTTTTTACCACTTTGCAACACTGATATCACCACTACTCTAAAGAGGGATAAAACCACAATTTGTTCTCCTATCATGTGATATCTATATAATGCAAGTAGACTTGAAAAACATGCTCTGATAATGCTTCACGTGAGTTTTACACTTGCTCAAATGTTTAGGAAGGGTCACTTTCCTTTCTTATAAAATTAGGATGAGACTCCTAGACCACTGAGGATACTTCAAACACATAGAGGATGCTACCCTAATGTATACACATGCATTATTTCATTTTTTAGTTATATTTGATCACCTTTAGTGTTTGCTTTTACATTAAGAGTTCATAAAGTTCCAAGTACCTAAATGAGGCATGCTTTAATTTCTTATATATTTTGGTGAAGGTTATTACATCATGAAAGGATGACCTAGGGCATCTATTTTTTGCAAGAATGTAATGTAGTTGAGATAATTAGTTTAAAACATGTCAGTATAAAACTGTAATTTATGTTAAATATGTAATTCTATATCCCACCTGAAACTAATGTTTTAAGATAGGAGGGAGAAAACTATATTTTTACATCATGGTCCTAAGCATGGATGTTTTCAGATATATTTTAACCAATTAAACTTTAGATACTGATGAAAGAGAGATGTGCAAAGATAAGAAAGTGCATGAAGTGCTATCAAGGTGTGTTAAGCAAGAGTGAAGAGAGTACATTTTTTCGTGGAAGTGTGCAATGTAAAGATCATTAGTCTTAAATGATACACTGCCAAATTCGATATCTATAGTAAAAAACATAAAAAGTACTCAATTTTTATATAAAATGTCTCAAAATAATAAATCATTAGAGGTGTGTGCAGTAAAAAGTGCAGTTTACTTGCATTGTAGGGCCAAAGTCATGAGTAATATTAGTTATTGTCTTTTTATGCTATTTTAAAGAGGATATAATAGTAAAAGTCAATAATGTGCTTGTGTTATGGTGAATTTGGATTTGAAATTTCAAACCTTTAGGATTGAATCTAGCTAATATATCTAATCATAAGGGTTAGATTATCTATTTCGTGAAAAAATCCTTCTTTTGCAAAATAAAAATAATAATATCTAGTGTACGTCCAAATTCTTGTTTTATAAGAAAATATTCCAAGAAAACATGAATACAATGTCAAAATCTATCTTAGATTGTTATTGATGCATTTCTTTATAAAATTTGAATAATTGAAGGTTATGATCCTTAATTTATTTTAGAAATGTCTTCATATTTTTTTTTTAAATGTACTATTTTTTCTACATAATTTAAATATTCTCATTGAAATTCCAAAAAAAAATCAACACAATCTACACTCCAATATACACACATAAAAATATTTTTTCTCAAAATTAGGGGTAGTGCCAATGTGGTTATTTTATTTTAGGGACGTGTTAACTTTGAATATTAGTAAAACATATATATACTCATGAAAAATTAACAAAGCCTTATCATTCCCTACTACATAATCATAGCTAACTTTCTACAGAATAGATTTGTAAAACATTTTACGAAAGTAAAAAATGGGGGATGCACACAGGAAACTGTTATGTATTTCACACAAAAATAGGAACACATTGTGCGTGCATTTCATTCGACCCTCTTAATCTCCACCATTTAAAAAAATATTATATTAGAAATTAAATTCCAAGCACTAAACAGTATTGTTCTTATTCACTTTTCAAATTTTCAGAATAAACATGTTAGTGTAGGATATTTAGTTTCCTTGTATTTTTTTATTTACTTGGAGCTTTCCTACACTCATGGGATATGTTTGCTTATTTGTAGTAGTTGTGTTGAGTTAGCTTACCAGTTGTGTTTATTCATCTCACTAGTTGTGTGGAGTCAACTCTATGTCTAGTATCAGTTAGTGAGAGTTATTCCCCACTGATCTAGGAGGAGGTTGCACATTCACCACCTATATGTACTTGACTTGCATCATTGTATTACATGGTGAATATGGAGCATGGAGCATTGAGATGATTTGGAGCCATTCTTTCCTTTGTGAGTTTTGATCATATTGCATCTTATTGTTAGTTATTTTGATATCTTCAATTACTCGTGCATTCGTTTTTCATCAGAGATCCACAAACACTAATATGGTATCAGAGCAGTTATGGTGAAATTTTTTTCATTATGGAGTTATATGTATTAGTTTGCAAATACTTTGATTTGTGAAACTAATAATTCATGTACAAAAATATATGACTTCATCTTGGTTCTAATACGGTTGTGAGTTTTTGTTTACAGTTCTGGTTGTAGTTGTTGGTTTGTTGTTTGGTTTTGGAGTTATTACATGTCATTCTGCTATGCAATTTGAAATGCCCTAGATGGTGCATACAAGATGTTTTCTACTCCTTAGAGATTCGAATAAATCCTTGACAGATGCATGGATCTTGTTACAGAGGAGACCTCAATCTCTTTCGAAGTCTTCTACAAGGCCTCTAGCAACTCTGAGAGTTTTTTTATAAAATATTGGAAGAAGTTAGGTGTAGATCAAGACTGTCTAAAAAGTTTTTTTGTAGGGTTGAGGCATTCTAAAATCTAGGGTTGGGACATTTTTGCATTTTCTTGTTGGGATTTTTTTTCATCGATCAGACCTAAGGATTTTTGATTAAGTGTCCATGGCATGTTTACAATACCTTTGAAGTTGGAAAACGGCTCTTACATAGCATATTTCAGACCTCTTAGGTTTCCCAAGTGTTTATGCACCCCGAAACTGTTTTTAGGATCCAGACGTCACCCTCAAGAGTTTATTCTTGCATTACAGTTGATTTGTTCATGCCTGCATTTTTTTCTCCTCATCTAAACAAATTTCCATTTTTTCCTCCAAAACTCCTCGGACCTCCGTAAAAAACTTTTGTAGTCTTCCTTTTGAGCATGGTGATGCCCAACAACAATAAACTACATCAAAACATAGTTTGTTTTGAGGTTTCCTTCTCAAACCTAAAACAACTCTTTGTTCCTCTATCTCCATGTGGACTCCAATATTCAAGGAGTTTATTACATTAATTTTCTTTGTTTGACTTTAGATTATTTCTAATATTATCATTTTATACTTATGAAATATAAGTCAATTTGGAGAAATTGTATTAAGGGATAATTAATTGGTTTTTTTAAACTTGTATCTTCATCAGTCAAAGTTGAAGGGTAAGGCCCAGGTTGGCAGGAGGGATTTTTTCCCTCACAAATTAAACCATTTTATTCTTCATTTTGTCCAAGTTCTAATGAGTATATGCACAAACCCATTTCACATCATTTTGGAAAATTTTTAATCAGTTTACAAAAGTTTAATTAAATAAGCCATTATTTATGGGAAATTGTTTTTACTATAACGTTTGATTGGTAGCTCGTTTATTAGCATTGTTTTGGTAAAAAGTGCATTTTTTCTTGTGCTCTACATGATGGAATCATTTATTTTTGAAAACTTACTACTTTATAAAGTGCCACATTTGGGGAGGGGGGGGGGGGGGTTTCTAGCAAAACTCAATAGGGACTTGTAATTTTTGCACTAAGTTACAAAGTGCCATCTTTGATAATTTCTGGGGGTTTATCTACATTATGGAGTTTCAATTTCACCATTCCATTTTTATGCTTGATTCTAAGAAATTTTTGTCTTGGAAGGCATGCATTATCAATCATTGCATAATATGAATGATTTACTACCATACCTTCATGGTCTTGTTCCTGAGCCTAATGAGCCTCTACAGAAGTACGATTGGCTTAAAAATAATGATGATGTTTATGGCCTTCTCAGTATTACTATTTCTAGGGATATATTTCATTTGTTCGAGAACATTGAGTGACTTTTCATTTCCTGTACCATTATTCGATAATTGTATGATGACCTTGTTTCACCATCTATGAGCGACGCTTCCCTAGACCACTCTAATTCCTCTATAGATTCTTCTCCCTCTCACATATATTTCATTGTTTAGTGTTCCTCTACACCTGTTTCTACTCATGAGTCCCACGATGATCATTCGCCACAGGATCTTGCTATTGAGCACGCTCTCCCTATCGTTGCCTCCACAGAGCTCATTATCACCTAGGTTCATGCTTCCATCCACTCTCTGTAGCAATGCTCTATTGGAAAAAATTCCTCTGAGACAGATGTGACCATTTCCTTTTGTGCTCTATTGAATCTTGATTTCTCATATGATGACATTCCACATACATAGGTTGCTACCCTTGAGTGCAGTGTTGCTTCATCTAGGACTTCCAGTAGCTATTTGCAACACTTTTCTCCTCCTACTTCATGTTGTGATGTTTATAGATTCTTTTTAGACATTACTCTCATTGAGGAACCTCATTGGGACAAATATCTACCTGACCTGAGTTGTCTATTTGTAGATTCCACTTGTGTTACATTACAGGAATATGCTATGATTAAGCCATAACACATTCTGGAGGACCCATTCATCTCTCTCGTTGGGAGTGCCCACCTTGGGAAATTTGTCACTTCCACTATTTCAAAGATGTTTTACGATCCAACTATTCTTATGGATCCCTTTATGAGGGTTATTGGCCCCTCACCATCTTCTCTCTCAGACACGTGTACTGCAGTGGCATTACCATTGTCTTTTATGCACATGTTTGTCAGACTTATGCCACCTTTTAGTTATAAAATAGATGCAAAGATTAGAGTACTACATGCTTCTACTTCCTTTGTGGAGTGGGCTGATTTTCAGTGCTCATTTTTTGTCCTTCCTAAGGGCAATAATGTTGTTCGTTACAAATGGATTATCTTCAGTCTTTACGCAAAGGACCACATCATCGATGCTCTTCTTAGGGGGCCTTAATGTCCTAATTTCTTTCTATGTCTACTCTGGAGGATGATCATTGTACGTGGGTACCTCATCAGGATGAGTTACCGGGGCCCACTAATTCTTCTTCTTCTCCATTTTTTCTTGAGTGAGTTTCATGTCTCTCTTTTGGGGGGAGTTTTTCTCCCATTTGGTTTTCTCCTTTTCTCCACTTTTTGAGAGATTTACATTTTATGGGGGTACCTCATCAAGCCATGTTACCGCGACCCACGTTCCTTTTCAATTCCCACCTAAGTTGTGCTTATGGGGGGGTGTTAGTGTAGGATATTTATTTTCCTTGTATTTTTTTATTTACTTGGAGATTTAATACACTCATGGGATATGCTTTCTTAGTTGTAGTAGTTGTGTTGAGTTAGGTTACTAGTTAGGTTGAGTTAGCTTACCAGCTATGTTCAATCAACTCACTAGTTGTGTGGAGTCAACTCTTCTTCTAGTATCAGTTAGTGAGACTTATTCCCCACTGATGTAGGAGGATGCTACACATTCACCACCTATATGTACTTGACTTGCATCATTCTATTACATGGTGAATATGGAGCATGGAGCATTAAGTTGATTTGATTCCATTCTTGCCTTTGTGAGTTTTAATCATATTGCATCTTATTGTTAGTTATTTTCATTTCTATAATTGCTCATGCATTCATTATTCATCAGAGATCCACAAACTCTAATAAAGCATGCAAATTTACTAGTTGAAATTAAACTTTTACTAATTTTATGGGAAAATGGCAACTTTTTACCTCCTTTTAGTCTCCCATTTTCATACATATACCCATACGGGATAAAACCATTTATATAGTATTATAGTGATGCATGTATTATTCCTCCTACTCACCCTCATCCTGTGACATTCACACTGACTGATACATGACATTAACATGACCATTAGATTGATGCGATCGTCAAATTATACTCATAACATTTTTAAGGATAATAGATACAATTTAAATATTATTTTATATAGATTCTCAATGTAAGTAGAGTTTTCATGTAAATATATTACTGATTTATTGTTTACATGACCAATGTAGAAACCACTTGGTTGAATAGTAAAGAGATTGAAAAGAGAAAAAAATGGGTCGATTTTTCCTAGCATTTGACAAGGTTGCTACAATCACCCCACCAATGACAATTTCAACTTCTTCTATTAATCTATTGTGACCATTTATGTTTTTCTTCACACTAACTATTTTTTTGTCTAGGTTAGATTTGACCGTAGTGTTTTGCATGTGCTTTCCAACTTGAATGTTTTTATTTTCCTCATATATGATGAAACATGCATACATATTATTTATGTATCATTGGACTACAAATATGTTGAGGATTGCTATACTTTTATTTGAAACATGTCATTTTACTACTAATCCATATTCACCTTCTATTTTTTTTAATCATATAATACATCGATTTTAAATGTTTGTATCATCTAGATGTCTACACATAAATTATTAAATTTGGATATACACTAACAATTTCACATTGGAGTTTTGATATTTTGGGTATATATACATTATAATAATATTTTTAAACACACCTTTTGGGTCAAATTTTCTATCCATATTTCTAGTTACATTAGGGATACATTAAAAGTACCATCACTTTTATAAGATTGATTCACTATCATGTACCTTGATACAAATAATTTTTTGATAAATGTTATCAAATGTATACGAACCTCATATTCCTTTTATTTTTTCAACCTTTTCCGCCTATCATTTTTAGATGCAATTATGCTTAGAAAGTTTAAAAAACAGAACATTTTTTCTAAAACACTCAAACATTTCATAAATTCAAAACAATGACCTACTTATGGATTTACTTCTTAATGAATAACAATAAAAAAATTACTTTACATATTTATGTTACTATGCATGCACTTAACCATATAATAGGAGTTTAGACACTGAATACATAGTCTAGAATTTGTCATAGATATACATGCATTACAAATTTACATTATCCATTATTCCATTATGGAGGAATACCTACATCATGGGAAAAGTAAGTAATTTTTAGGTTGTATATTTATATGTTAGTCCATCATTATATAGATCAATGTAGACTTCTTATACATGTTTTTCCTTTCTTATTTGTTTAAGATATTCGTTACTCTATATATTTCATAACACATTTACTTGATTGTGACATTGTTTTCGTAAATATTCTAAATATTTATTGCTTCATGCTCTAATTTATTAGTTGACTATTTATTATTTTCTTGTTGCATGCATTAGTTAAATCATCAAATTATCATTTTTGTTGATATTATTTCTTTCTTATTATTTCCAAGTCCCATGTTGAGCTCAATCATGTCATGTTTTGTAATGGTATATGTAATTTATTTCACATGATCCTCGTTTAGTGATGTTATCTTGTTTGAGTCTTCATTTTGATATTCATTATAATGTTTCTAATGATTTGAATCACACATATCTCTTTTTCATATTTACGTTATTATGATTATACTAATGTTGTCATGAATTTTATTATGTATTTTCCTGATGTTATAATGTGCTTATTATGTTATTCATTGATGATTTCTACTCTCATTTTTTAGGTATGTCCATTTATGAATATTTTTTGGATAAAATTTTTCATATACTTATTTTCTAACAGTGACATCTTTCCATGTTTACAAATATAAGCATATTTTGTATACATGATTTTTATAGTTTATTGTATATACGTAGCACAAGTGTGTTTTAACTCTTTATTTTGATAAAAATGATACGCATACTTCATTTTACTTCCCTTGTCTCAAAATGGGGTATATAGTGGTCTTACTTTATATATTTAGATAGATTTAAAAACGTTTACTCACATACCTTAAAACCTAGTAACATTCTACATGATTATAAATTCTGTACCAATCCTATACTAATTTCTAATAGATTTATCAAGGCATTAAATACCTTTTTTATATTCTTACCATGAATTATCAATAGTTTCCAAGACTTTATCTTAACTCTTTGGAAAAACTTATTAATTTGTTTCATGTTTCTCTATTCTTAAGATAGATAAATATTATTAAGTTAACAAAAAATTGAGTTTTCTTCATCAACAACAAGATATCATAGCTTATATAACCTTTATGTATTTATTTTTTTATTATACATTATTCCGTATAATATAATTTCTTCAATAGCGCTCAACACAATTATGTTTCCATTGTAGCCTTTGCAATTTTTAGTTTCCGCTGTAGCCTATTTGATTCCATATGTTCTCTATAGTAATTGGTTATTAATTGGATATCTCTAACATGTACATAGTTTAAAATATATAGTATATTCTTAAACACTCTTTATGACCTCATCCTTTATTAGTACGCCTTCTCTAAAACAATTTTGGGTGACTTAATTCTTGATTAAACAACCGTTCTCCACGAACATGTTATATGACTTCATTCTTTGTGTTCAAGAAGGTCACTCATTTATAGTACTTGTAATAATCATGAACTCTTGCTTTATAAATGTTACGTATCCGTATCAAGTGTAAATTCAAAATATTTTTGAAATATTCTATAAACGGGTACCTCCCTCTAAAAAGTTTAATTAGTTACTCCATTGTTTTCGATATGTGTATCCTAAGGAGCTCTTTAATAAGTTACTAGTTGTTATAACATAGTTTAGGACTACCACTCAGATGTACTCATTCTTATACTCATTCATTTTAACAAGTTTGAATTTTTAATTAATTCAGTATATCAAAATTCAAGCTTATTTATCTAATATTAATCTACTTCTACATTTCTTATGCTTGCATATTTTTGGCTACATAAAAACATAATTTTAAACTAGAAAATTATTATATGAGAGAGATTTTCAAGGTTTCTTTTGGCATATAGGCTTAATAGGTGTTGTCATTATTGAAAAACCACATTAATGAAAAAATGGATGTTGTCAGATGATGTCATGATGACGTATGTGATGCTAACATACTGTTTGAGCTACTACAATGAGATTCAATGAGGTATGCTTTCTCTAGCAAACCTATAAAGGTTCCTACAAGGTATAGTTTTATAGTGAGAGCTTATTGGATATTGGATAATATACCTACATCTTTACCAAATTATTAATGTGAGTTTTCAAGAACTCTCAAAACCTGTTATGAATCATGTTGACATGATTCATAACAAGTTTTGAGGGTTCTTAAAAACTCACATTAATAATTTGGTAAAGATATAGGTACATCTCCATGTTACAGGTGCTCATTGGGAGTAGGTATGCTAGCTAGTAGGTGTGACAGAATGTATTGTGGCTATTTGAGATCATGGATGCATTATATTAGGTGTATTATGCAATATGAGATATTTTTTTGGCAATTTTTAGAAGTTTCTTGTTCATTTTTTGCATTGTTTCATTTGGTTATAGTTTTTATAGTGAGAATCTAGCATGCAAGAAAAGGTAAGTGTTAGTGACTAGAATTATTGGGCCATGGCATTCACATTCTAGTGATTGGAGATGTTAAAGGGATTAATGATGATGCTATAAAAAAAATTCATGTGCCGATGATGATATTTTTTTAATTTATGGTTGTTTTAGCGAAATAGGGTCAAGAACAAGTGCTTTTCTAGCTCGAAATGCAACTTCATATGCTCGTTGTGGACAATATGATTTTCATGGTAAATTGAGCCTTTCAAGGTAGATCCTAAGGTGGATGAATAAGGTTTAAGAATAATAATGAGTTCCATTCATCGTCACATTTTTATAAACGAATGTTAAGAAGGTAAGAAGGTAAAAACACCTACTTACACCCTAACTAGGAGCAGTTGTCAAAAGAAGGTGAATTTTGACCCAATTTAGATTCCAAGATAAAATGTGATGATTTTATGTTATATTAGACTTATTTAGATTTGGAAAAATGTATAGTTGAGGTCTTGACCATATGTTGACCCCACCTAAAAAAAGAAGTTTATGAAGAGTTTCAATTTAGGACAAGTTGGCCCAAAGAAGTGATATACCAAATTAATGTTGTATAATGTATGTGAGTTTTCATAGTTTTACATGGAGTTTTCAGATCAACGTCATGCATTTTAATGAAGATTTAAGTTCCAAACAACTTGTCTGGTCCAAGGGCAGTTTTGGGATCTCAAATAGCAAGGTTCAGTGTTTTGGCCATATTTTGAGTTACAGGTTGAATAATAAAACTATTCAAGTAGTGTTGGAAAGAAGATTAAGATATATTTCTATTGATATATTTATTTCCTCATGATTAGGTCATATGACATGGTTTCTAGGGCATTATTTCTGAAATAATAATTTTTTGCAGTTCAGCACAAGATATGTTTTTGTGCAAGTTTGATATTGTTTGAAGCATGAGATGGATTAGGTGATGTTTCCTATCACCTAGAATGCAAAGAGGGATTAACTATGAATCCAATTAATTTAATTCAAGGTTTTGAAGGCATGTATATTTGAGTTTATGAGATAACCTTTGGGAACAATTTTTTGGTAGGTTGATTTGGTGAAGGAAAATATTGTTGTGGTTTGAAGAGAAAGATTTTTCATGATATTTAATATGCTTAGAAGTTTTATAAATGTTATTAGCTTTCTTTGGAGTTGTTATATGGCATGTTTTAATTCATAATAATAGTAAGCATTCGGCATGAGCTAGCATGGTAGCCGAAGGGGCCATTTCCAGTTTAAATATAATATAGACAAAGAGGGTACAAAATTCGATAGAAAATATGGAAAATAAAATAGTGTTAAATAACCCTTGTTGTTAAATGTTAATAAAGTAAAACATTAGAAAACTAATTCGTAATTTTCTAGTCATGTGTCTGAGTTTTAGTATGCCAAAATATGGCACTACAATGTTGTGAAAGGTGGACCTTGGTTATATGGGAGAACCACTCTCTCCATTACTAGATGGAAGCTAGGATAAAAATACCACACTTTATTTGTGTGTTTAGTTTCTGTAAGGCTTCCTCAGCTACCCCTGGAGTTCTAGTAAGTGGATGTTTTTGTAGGAATAGTTAAATAGATATGGGCTATGATTTCTCTTGACCCAAGTACATCATCCAGGTCCATATTCATTGAAGCTAGGATGTATGTCAATGTCTCTACTGGCTCTTCATCTCCGGAGGTGATAAAGTGTGTGTCTAAAGACGAGATCTTGAATCAAAAGCTCATTATCATTCCCTATATTTAGTTTTATGTTCAAGTTCCTTATTTTACCTATTTACCTAATTGATAGGTTTATTTGGCAATAATTAGTTGCCTATTTGATACTTTCATGGCCAAGTTTGCAATTACTTTGGCTCATAGGCTTTTTGAGGTGTACCCATGGCATAAGATGGGAGGTAAACCTGCATGAGGAGGGGCAGAACACGAGAGGGGGTATATGTTGGGGTCACTTGATTAAAAGTTTCCAAAACATGTACAATCATGGGATTATAAATCGTATCACTATTATTCATTTACTAACTACATGCTCTCATTTAAAAAATAGTATAATTTTTCCCCCAAACAAACCATACGCTCCAAAAATATATAAATTTATTCATTTCAAATTGTTTGTAAATCAATTATATTTAAAAGTTATTTTAGTTATTGAATATTTAGTAGTCCTAAAATTACATTATTCTATGGTGTCTAAATATTTTTGGCTTATTGGTTTAGATTAGGCCTTATTGGTATTTTTTTCTATAGTTTATTCGTTCATGTCGTGTTCCATTTATTTTTCTCTCGACCCTTTGTCTCTTCCCCCCCCCCCGCATGTTTATCATTATGGAGATTTTTGTTCATAGACCCTTTTAATGATTCTTTGGTTTTCAAGGGTTTTTTTTACCTTATTTTAGATTTTTATCATATGTTATGTGCTTGTTTTTTCTCTAACTGAATTCTAATTTGAGTTTAAGAAGTTGATAAATACAGATATGCATTAGTACATGTAATACAAAGTCATTTTTAAAGAAAGAGATAGAGCCTCGTATAAATTCAAAGCATTTAGAGAACAAATTAAACCATTTATTGATATTTAAAGAGCATTTAACATTGTATCATTTTTGTATAGAGAATCTGTTATAACATTCAAATCAATATGGGTGGGTTATTCAAGCATGAACTCATATAATTATCTTTTGAAGATTGTATTATACTTGGTATAATTCTATAGAAAGAAAACTTAGAACATATATCATTTGGAAATGACAATATTTATTGTACATGTAAAGCAAGACATGTGTACACATTCCAAGCCTAGATGACATTTCCTTATCTCTCCTACATTTCTTTATTCTCCATCCACAATATTCAGTCACTCACATAACTACTTGTATTAATCACAAGTATTATATTTATCCTTAGCATCATACTAATGTTTTTGAAGAATCCTAAGAATTATTCATACGAGACTATCGATATAGGATTGAACCATCCAACATTTAACTCCAAAGATGACAATTTCATTCCTAGTAACCCAATGGTCACATTTTCAATTTGATATCTTTTATTGGCTTGTTCATATCCAAGGTTGGAATTAAAGTGAACTTATATCTACAAAGGCATATATACCTCACCTAGCACTTTTAAGATCATACTTTAAAAATATATTGAAAAAGCACTCCAAGCTTATCCTTATCCCTATAAAGAAACATTAAAAATCTAGGAGCAGCTCCCTCATATGTCTGAAGCACTCTCATCCAAGTTCAAGATTCAAGATTCCCAATCTAGAGACCTTTAAAGGAAAATCAAACTTAAGAGCACAAATACATTGTGTTCTTATTGTCAAGTGATAAAATTTCCGAAGTAATGGCTTTCATGTAGATATCACATGCTAGTTGGATAACTACATGTGGTTTGAAGTATTTTTAGAGTAATGCCAACATAGATACTACTCAAATTCCATTTCAATCCAACCAATAACCTTTTTGAATGTTTTATACCCCTAGTTCTAGGTTTTTGATGTTGTTTCACATCACACAAAGTGTTTCATGGATGTGTGACTCATAGAGTTTCAAAGTGAAGGTCATCTTAGTGTAGTCAGTCATAGTCTTACAAAATGTTGCATAGTGCCGCCACATTATTATACAAAACAGTCTGAAAGAGACCAAATTACCAGTTAGCACTTCTACACCTACTCAAATTTTCAATCTAATTCTAGAGACGATGCACTTCTAATTCATTTCTAGTATTCGAAGGTTTTGGTGGATTATTAGGTGTTTGACGAAGATCGGATTACAAGATATCTATTCATAATTTTGGGAATTTGAGTGATGTTTTTAAATACCTGAAGTTAACAATCAAGATTTTTAAATCCTATTTTTCCCATGTGAAATTTGTATGATCCACTATTTGATAGTTTTGTATAATAATGATTAACAACAAGTTTGTTTATTTATCTTATTTTCACGGGGCTTGTTCATCATTAGTGTGTCATATTTCTCTCCATTATAGATCTATTTCTTATCACAATATTTCGGTTTGTAATAAATCATATATTTATTTAAAATCTCCTCTTGTCATTGATCAGTACATAATAATTATTTATTTATGCAATTAGATTTTGTTATAATATTTTATATCTATTTAGATTGGATACTTCCAATGTTTACAGATATATGTTTATCTAGGACTAGATTAATTTTCCATCTAGACATGTTTTCCTCATATTTCTAGTTGTGATTCCCTAATTACATCCTATTTATGCCTATAATACCAATTCTCTAGTCTTTTAAGAAAAACATTAATTTAAACCATTTACAATTATTTCTATATAATTTTCTACATTATAAAATAGTACAGATATAGTAAATACATCTTTATGAAATTGACAGAGATATAAATCTCAAGCCGCTTTTCTTGAATTTTTTGCTTATATCACATTAAAACTTGAAAACCTTTTATAAGAATTTCTCATTGAATGGTGACACATGACATGATCAATCTAGCTGCACTATTAAGCCATATTCAAAAATATGTTTTCAAAGAAAAGATAAGTTCAAAACTCTAATATATAGCTAATATATTATGATTTTTGGATTTAACTTTTCCAAAGAAATAAGAAAAAATTCTAAGTCATAATCAAATGAATGTCAAGTTAAAAGATTAAAATTGCTATGTGATAGTCAAATAAATATTGAAATTAAAGTCAACCACTAATTATTAACATTTCACAAACATTATTATCCACCACTGGGTGCTATTATAAGATACCTATCAATTTTGTGTACACATGTATTTTTCATTTCTATCGTTGACCAAATTACATATCAGGTATGAGGTGTGATTATTGTTGCATGTGTATATACAACCAGTTTCCACAGTTGTGATGTAAAAAAAGAATTAAATGTTAAAAAACGCTAGATTTTTTTAATAAATATTATAATTTCTCACCAAACGAGTTACGGAGACATTGGTAAGAGGCAAACAAAATTTTATTATTGCTTAGTATATAACATGCCATGTTTAAAAAGGTAATCTATTATTTGACGGGTAATTTTAAAAAGCTGCCCTTATGAGATATACCATCAACTATGGGGAGTTGACAATGGCATGGACCGATCAAAATAGTTCTACTGCTCCAGCTTGTTGATCTTACGATGCTTGAACTCTGCATAAGTCTTGGCATTGTACAGTGGAGGATTGTCTTCATTGATTAATTCTTTCATGGGGCCGATGACTTTATCAGCAGGGGGAGCGCAGAATACCGGCCATGACATTCTCAGTTTGTCCTTGCTCACCAAACTCCTGTGCAAAACACTCTTGCACTTGCCATTGCTCAAAACCTGCACAATTTAAAGCTCATTATAAGCTGCTGGTAAACCCTAATGGATTCAAAATAATTAAAAATATATTTGCAGAGAGGGAATGAAATTGCAGGAACCTCCAGCTGGTCACCGATGTGGACGATGATAGCATTAGGAACGTAATCTGCAGTAACCCAACGGCCATTGTTGTGCACTTGGAGACCTGGAACTTCATTCGAGACGAGAAGAGTGAGAACACTCATGTCTGTGTGGGGTTCCACTCCCAGAGCAAGCTCAGGTTGGGGACATGGTGGGTAGTAATTTATTTTCATCTCCATTTCTAAATCTTCACCACCAACTGCCTCTTTCAACGCACATTCTTGCACTCCAAGAGAGATAGAAAGGGCCGAGAGCAGCTTATTCACCACTCCCAAAATTGCCCTACCATATTCATCGTTCACCTCTCTGCACCACAAACACGAGTCATCTAAATGGGATGCAGATGCGCAAGGAAATATGTCATGGCTAACGCAATACGAAGAGACACAAATAAAAAAATAACACAAAGAAAGAAACTAGGGATTGCACCTGTAAGTGGGAGGGTGGTCAGGCCAGGTTTTGAAGTCCCTTTTGGAAGGAGGCCAGAGTATATGGAAAAAGTAGTCAATCCACTCCAGTTTTCCATCAATATTATGGGCCAACTTGGTGCCATATCCCTCCAAAACACCTGCCGCTGCATTGTTGGCGTACCTCTCCTTTTCCTCCTGCGGAAGTTCGAAGAATTCCTTGCCAACACCCTGAAGGCGCTGGATTAATTCCTCAGAAATTCCGTGATTCACTATCTGGAAAAGTCCCCATTGCTGAGCCGCGCTTCCTATTTCAGAAATGGTCTTCTCACAGGGATGGCCGGAAACGTCTAAATTTGCCAAATCGATGAGAGGAAGGCAATGATCGGAAGGGCCGTCACTGCCAAGGGCACTAGGTCTTTCGTGGAGAGGCCTCACGAATTGGGCTGGTATAGTAGTTAGTCCACTCATTGCAAGGGATTGGACTCTAACTGCTGCCATTTTGAGCAATAAAACTGTACGAGCTTTCGTCGGCATAGAGTACATAGAATAAATAGGCAGCAGATGGAAGAACGGTAGCTGGAAGACCGGCGGCTTTCCCGCATATCGATTATAGAAACGTGAAACCCAACTACTTCACACCGACTTACAAGAATAATCGATTAAATTATTGTAAGGAATCACGTAATTTGTAAATGTCAATCTACATCAAAACTAATATTTAATTTTGCATGGCTCAATCAAACCAGGAAATCACAAGTCACGTAATATAGATATGTCATTCTATCTGCTTCAAGCAATATTTAATTTTTTATGGCTCAATCGAAGCATATGTAACTTTTATTTATCACGTGCACACTTATTCTTCATTGGTCCCAAAAAAAACACCTATAACTATAGTTTTTTATAGGAGTATCAAATCTATCATCCTTTATTTTTAGGGAAATGATTTGACTACAATCTACATGTTTGACACATTCATTAATATGTGAAAAACACCTTTAACTATAGTTTTTAGGAGTATCGAATCTTTCCTCCTTTATTTTTAGGGAAATGATTTGACTACAATTTACATGTTTGACACATTCATTAACACGTGATATGTACTTTTCACTAGCTTTTTCTAAGGTTTCAAGTTTATTTATTATCCTGCTGAAGGCATGGATATTGTCTTCACCTT
Source organism: Taxus chinensis (assembly GCA_019776745.2). Lineage (NCBI taxonomy): Eukaryota > Viridiplantae > Streptophyta > Pinopsida > Cupressales > Taxaceae > Taxus > Taxus chinensis. Next base: position 190,677,634 of record CM034150.1, on the reverse strand, counting down.
ACCAATTAAACATTTGCATTGTTTTCAATCATATTGTGACATCTGTATTTATTTATTTTGGCTTTAGGTCATTTATTTTGTTTCCATCGACATGTTTAGCACATTTATTAGTATGTGATATGTAAGTTTCACTACCTTTTTCTTGGGATTTATTTTTTTGGTTTTAGGCCATTTATTTTGTTTCCATCTACATGTTTAACACATAAGTTTAACGAGAATTTTCTTGAAATATAGGTCTAATCTTTTTCTTTCACACTCATTTTGTATCCATCCACATGTTCAACTATGAGATAAATGCCTTGTATAAGTTTTACTATATTTTTCTTGGGAGTTAGAGTTTATTTTTGTTACTTTTTTCCACTCATTTAGTATCCATTAGTATATTCAAATATCTTGTCTTTCTTGTATACACATGGGTGGGCGAAGAGAAGCTTACAAAAATGTCCCATTCTCAATCAATATTAATATTCATTTATATTTTATTTGGGATTTTTTGTCTTCAAAGAATTCCTATAGCTTTATGTTTTCATGTGTGTAAATGAAGAGGTGAGATTTGTCGATTATTATGATGATCAAATGTTATAGGAATCCAAAAAAAATGTTAAGTGTTGACGTTTATGCTAAGCATGTAAAAAACTAAGACCTCTAATTATTTTTGGATGCCTTATCATTAATTTATTAGTCTTTAAAAACCACAAAAAAGTTTTTCGAGGATAAAATTGTTATTTAACAAACAACTTTGAGGTGAAATTTGTATTAAAAATGGAAAAAATAAGTTATTCTACAGTAACATTTTTTTCCCCATTGCTTTTTATTGGACTTTATAGTTTATTTTTTACACATTTACTAAAAAAAATATAGTCAAACTTGCACTCAAGATTGTTATAAATAGTAATGCTTTAGGGAATAAAATAATATATTTTTTATCGAACATCCCTCATTAACATAAACTAACATCAAAATACATAAATATCCAATGTCATTAACTATTGACTAAGTGTAGGTCCATTTTTTTAAAAACCTTTTTTAAAGGAAGCACAACTAAATATTTCAGATTTAATGTATAATGCATAACTATATTTCGTAGATTTATAAACAAACAAGACCTTCTAATGAAGACATGTAAAATAAAAGAGCTCATGATTTCAATATTGTAATCTTTCCTTTCTTTCTTTTTTGTTTACAAGATTCTTGCAATAATGAAGGGAAAACTTCTTTAGCAAATTACTTAAGTTTACAAGTAACATCAAATACAAAATAGTTTTTTTACAAGAAGGTGAAAGCTTCACAAAGCCACATTCGTAAAGATATAATGAAAGTAATGTCCTCAAAAGAATGAAGATGACCAAGAGAACCAAGATGACAAGGAGACTCTAACAATCTCCAAATTGAGCTCCAACTCAAATACTCTTAGATGAATCCACCTTTGAGAGAACATGGCTTGTTTACCACCCAACCAATAGGCATCATCACATGTCATTCCATGGTTGGAAGTCATGCTAGACTCCCCCAAGCCCATGGGAGAGAAGAACTAGCTTCCACAATGTGCACAAGTATAAAGGGGATAAATACAACAAGAATACATAAAAAAATTTCATACACTTAGAAAAATAAACATGGTGAGACAACACTATGAGGAAAAAAAAGATCACCCTCACAAAAGGGGGAAGAGAAGAAATAGGATGCCCAAAACAAGAGTGTTCAACCATAGGATACACCAAATACATATTTTATAAGCTCCTTGTTTCTTCGAATATTCATCCTCCTTATTTCTCCTTTATGTCAATAAAATCCTTCTTGGGAGGATTTTCAAACCCAATGGGTTTCCTCCCAAGAATGGGGAAAGGTTAAAGCCATATGAACCTTTCTCCCACCTCAAACCATATGAGGGGATAGGAAGAAACCTTCATGTCTTGGCCAACAAACCACAAGGTTTGAGAGGGGAAATCCCTCTCTCTTCCACTACATTCTCCAAAAACCACCAAGCCATATGATGGTGGAGAGCAAAACAAAACAAAAAATAAGAACAACCAAGACTACATTCTTAAAACAAGCTTAACAATATAAAATTTCACACACTTTATTTTATTGACAAATGCATAGCTATCAAAGCAACAACAAGGAAAGAGGGATTAAGAACCCTACCTCTACAAGCTTCCAAGAGTCTAATCTTTTCCCACTTTGTCCAAGCAATCCTCAAGCTCCCCAAAATTTCTCCAAGGCCCATAAAAAATGTGGAAAAAAGTCCCCTTCCTTCACCATGAGGAAGAATATCAAGAGGAAATGAAAATTTTCCTCACCAATAAGAAAATGATATGTTTCACCCCCCCTTCATCATGTCAAAGACTCCCAAAAAATAAATAAGTAAAAGTAAACTCACCTTTAAGCACTTATCACCCAAAATGCTAAAAATGTAAATAAAACAAAGTGGAGCAACTTTTAACAAATACACACAAACCAACCACCTTAAATGGATGGTGACTAAGGAGGGAAAAATGGGAGGGAAACTCCCTCCAAGCCCTTGAAATAAGTCCCCTACCTATTAGGTAGGGTCCAAGGGCCCATTTTCATGCTAAGTGAACTCCCAAACCGAACAGGGGTCACTAAAAAACCCAAAATAGCCCAATTTCAGGTTTGGCATACTTGGCACAAGGGTAGAGGGTGTGGGGTCCACCCAAGGTTCACATGTGGCCCCAATCCCTTCTACCAACACACACACACACTTGCCCAAAACCATCACTTAAATTAAAATGAGATCATTTAACCCCTAAACTAGTTTACTTAAATAAAACACACCCTAAACATAATTAATTTTACAAGACATAAATGCATTACAATTTAGGGTTCACTCATGGTGCCCAATTAATACACCTACTCTAAGGCCTCAAACATTTAGTATGTTAGGGATTAGCCAGTGGGCCGCTTGTGCACAATTGCATAGCTACCTTGAAACCCATGTTCTCCTATAACTTGTCAATTGCAAACTCATTACATACATTAACCGCATCTGTCCAATACAATAAACATCATCTACTCATCACAAAATTAATCAAACATTTAATATCCTAACATCATTATACAATTGATAGTGCAAAGCATATAGTTACACACATAGTTCACCATGAATCATCCACAGATATAATTAAAATGACATACACCTATGCTAGCATGAGTTACCATTATTAAATGCAGAAGACTATATCATTGATTAAATCGACTACAAGAAGTTAACATCCAACCAATAAATCTCACTATCATGTAACTATGTTAGTGTCATCAACATTATAAGGAATATATCAATATACTAATCTAGTCCAATTAGCGCTATGCGCCCAAAATACCATAATGTCCTTGAGGAAAAATAAGATAGCATAATGTCCAAAATATATTAGATTCTCAGTAAAAACATGTCTATACAGAAAGGAACCAATAGATAACTGGAGCTATAAAAAATGTGGGCATTATATTCCCCTCTCCTAGAATTAGACTTCCTCCTGGAAGTCACTAGAAGAGATAGGGTATCTAGCCCTCAGTGGTGTAACATCCTCCCAGGTAGCTGATGTCTCATCATATCTTTTCCACTACACCCTAACCTCATCCAAATCTTGACCCCGAAGGGCCAACCTCTTGTGCTCCAGTATGCGTACGAGCTCCGGTCTCCCTTTTCCTCTGTCCTCTACTTATAATGCTGACCAATCCAAAAGATGAGAAACATCTGTACATATGTACGTAGTACAAAAACATGAAATACATCATGGACCCGTGCAAGGTGTGGTGGCAAAGCTAGATGATAGGCAACTGGACCGATGACCTCAAGAATATCAAAAGGCCCCAAAAAATGAGGTGATAGCCTAGAACCCTTCCCATAATAGATTGGGCTCTTATGCAAATGAAATCTCAAGAAGACTTTGTCACCCAGTGAGAAGTGAAGATCAATCATCTTGGTGTCTACATATTCCTTTTAGTGTGCTCTAGCCTACTCAAGATGTTGTCTAATCAAAACAACCTGCTGCTCTAAATTCTAAAGATAAGCTGGTCCTAGAATGATCCTGTCATCTAGTCTTTCCTAACTCAAAGGTGTCTTGCAAGGTCATTCATACAAAGCCTGGTAGGTAGCCATACCAATGGAGCTATGATAGATTTTGTTGTATGCAAACTCAACTAAATGAAGGTAGTCCTCCCACTTCTTCTGCTAGCCCATCACATACATCCTTAACATGTCCTCCAGTACTTGATTAACCCTCTTTGTCTATCCATCTGTCTCTGGATGATATGCTGAGCTAAAATTAATCTAAGTACTAAGGGCAGCCTAAAAGGAAGTATAGAAAACTAAAGTGTAGATGGTATCTCTGTCATTGATGATGGTCTTCAGAATCCCATGTAACCTAACAATGTCCTTCATAAATACTTTGGCGATGGCCTATGCATTATAGGTGACCTTGGTTGGTGAGAAATGCGCAACCTTAGTCAACTTATCCACAGTGACCATAATGGCATCATGATGATAAGTAGACATAGGGAGTCCATTTATGAAACCCATGGAGATCACATCCCATTTCCACTCGGGAATATCATGAGGATGTAAAAATCTTGTGGGGTGAGAATGCTCTACCTTGACCCTCTGACACTCAAGGCAACGTGTAACAAAATCTGCTATGTCTCATCGAAGACCTGGCCAATAATATAACTCTCTCAAATCGGCGTGCATCTTCTTCACTCCTGGATGTGCTACGTATGGGGCTCGATGAGCCTTAGTAAGGATGAAACTACACAGATCACCTGCCTTAGGCACATAAATGCACCTATAGAACCGAAGGAAACCATTCGAATCTAACATACATCTTGAATATCAGCCCTCAAAAGAACCCTAAGAATCCAACATATGTCTAACACCCTCATAAAACCTATCCTCGGGAAGATGCTGAAGAATCCTACCCTTTAAATCTAACTGCAGTGTCAAGGAAGCAAGAACATGTTGTCACCTACTAAGAGCATCTATGATGACATTTTCCTTTGATTTGATGTACTACAAGTCCATGTCATACTCACATAAGAACTCCATCCAACGCCGCTGATGTGCATTGTGTAATGCCCTGTTCTACGTTACACCTATTACCTTGCAAAATGCAGTACCAAAAAAAAATGCAAACAATCTGGAATTAATTCAATTATAGTTGCATGATTAGAAGTAGATACACCTGCAAAAAAAAAAAAAAAACATAAATACATTTTTATATTTAGGGAGAATGTCATAATCAAATCTGTACATTCCTTCAATGCACATATTTTTCATTGTCTAAAACTGATTTTGTCAGAGAATTTGTAGCTGTCAAAAGTCATCGTTTAATCTGGGGGTGGAGATTACATATCTCCAACAATATCCTCACATCTCTGCCATATCAACCCATAAGGATTTATTGTACTCTCAAAATATTAGGAGTTGTTTAAATTCCCTACATATTGCTAAAGGAGGATTAACAGTTAGCAAGTTCATTTGGAATCATTTAGTCCATCCTCATGCATGCCAGCTGTGCATGTGAAAAATTAAGTGTAACTTGTGATCCGTTAAAAAAAATTTATATTTTTGAATTGTTGGGAATTCATATTTATTAGTGTTCCATTTCGATTAGTATCTAATTAATTTAATTAGATATTTTATAGAACGAGTTGTTAGATAAGTAACAACACACTTGTAATAGAGATTTTCTTTAGTTAATAACGCTTTGGTAAACTAATCTCCTTATTTTTAAGAGATACAAACATTAAAGTATGAGACTCATATGTTTAATATGAATAAATATAACAATATTATTCTTTACATAAATCTGCTCTTGCCCTTTTATCTTGTATTACAGAGTTTTATTTCTCATATTCCATTGAGTGTTTAGATTAGAAAAGGGGAAACTTGTGTGCCTCGTTGGATGAAAAAAAAAAACATTTTCAGTTAACTCGGGTGTCTATACATTTTAGATATTCAAGTTTGATTGGAATTTTTGGTAGCAAACCATTCAAACACCATTATAAATATTCCTTATGGCCTCTGGTCAATGCATGAACCTTCGTACAGTGTATTTTCCTATGGAGTCGATAGAGTTATCCAAGTTCTTCTTTTGAATCTCATGGTCATCGATTAAGATCTGCGCACTGGGATTAGATGTTCAACATTGAGAAAAGGAAATTGTGTTTATAGGGAAATGGTTCTCATTTTATATTCTATGCATCCACATTGTTAGCTTGTTTTCTACCAAAAAAGATCATGCTCCTACTACACATTCCTTGCACGTATTAGAAAGATATAGTTTTCATTGACTTGGTGTTTGTACATGGAGAATAATATATATCTAAAATTATCACATGCTTTCTTGGTAAGGCGCAAAAATTTGGTGAATGAAATTAAGTGTTTAACCAAATGAAAGAATGGGACAACTTTTCTGAGAGAATTGAAGGCAGGTGGGTGAGAGTTGGGTCAGTTTGGCAGGGGGCGCCCTCAATAGCTGTCACAGTCTCACCAAATGCAATAAACAATGACCAGTACACTCCTAGCCTGTGCCTTTACCCAACGTGGAGCGTAGAACTGAACTTTTCCTAGGAGAGTGCCGTGAGGAAGTATTTGGCTATATGCAGCAGCTGTAGGGCATTTTTAGTATGTGGAATTCCATCACTCAGGTTATTCATCCCCTCATTTCTGTAAAGTTAGCTTGCTCTTCTCCTCCTTCCTTCCTTGTTTGTTCACTCACTTTGTTGTCTGCCTGTCCCTTCATGGCCGCAGAATTTACTGCTGAATCATCATCTACCTCATCATCACGATTTGGCAGGGATTGTATTCTCTCAGGAAACGTATTTTGATAAACCTACCAAAAACAACCACCACCACCAAAAAAGGCTTGTTGCTAATCCCGTTTCAAAAATCTCTTCCAATATTCAGCACTTGTTCCCACTTCGAACTAGCGGCACCCACATTAGCCGAGTTTCTTAGATTTCTAGGGAATTCTAGATTTGCATGGTTCTACGTTAAATTGGGCCGTGGAAAGATTGAAATAAAGAGGATAGAAAATACTACAAACCGTCAGGTGATTTTCTGTAAGCGCAGAAACGGCCTGTTGAAGAAGGCCTTTGAATTATCAGTGCTTTGCGATGCAGAAGTTGCTCTGGTCATCTTCTCCAGCCGAGGAAGGGTTTATGAGTATGCCAATCACGGATACATTTGAATTGAGAGTAGCACACAATGTGATGAAAGCACGTTCTCGTATTGAAGCAAATGAAAAAAAAGTGGAATTCACATCTTCAGTGGATCCAACAGTTTGGCGAGAAGACATTCAATTGCTAATCTTATGGAAAATATTGGAGTGATGGAATCCTCTACAAAATACTGAAGTAGGGATACCTCATTTGGGAGGTGAAACATACCTTTGCAACAAGTTTCATCAAATGGACTAACTAAGCAAGAGTTTTCTGAAACATTAGACGCTAGTTTGATTACAACATCAAAGTTACTATTGCCTATGCAAGAGAAGGCATCCTTATATGAAAATAAGTCTGAAAAGGTTTTTATCAATATCAGATGCTTTGAAATCCAAGATTGAAGTTTTTTTGGCATACCAAAATGCAATATCATACAGAAATTTTGCTGGCGAAATCTACTTTGGAACAACGCTCTTCTTTTGGAACTACCACAGTTTTTATGCTGTCCCCAAATCTGATGAAGAAAAAGGTTTATATATCATTACGGTTGATGCCTTTCAGATCTAGGAGCGTGATGTTATCATTATGTCTTGTGTCCGAGCTTCAAATCATGGGGTTGGGTTGTAGCTATTTTTCACCACGTGAATGTGGTGCTAGCACAAGCTCGTAGAGCACTTTGGGTTAAGGGCAAGCAGCGGCATTGAAACAATCATATGCATATGGAGATGGTGTTTTAAACCAGGCATGTTAAACCTGCCCTTGCAATCTTCTACTACCCTTTTATTATGTCATGAATTGAATGTCCTTCTATTTTCTTTTATCTGTTATGGCATTTAGAATGAGCTTCTACTTTTTCCTTGCTCCTCAATTAATTGCTCTTTGGATTCGAAATTTTGTTTTTTTTGTAGCATAAAATTATTTCATAATGGACAAAATGATTGAACTAGGTAAACAATAAAACTTAACCCTTGTTTATGTTATTAGTTACTGCAATTGTCTGATCAATAATGGTAATTTATGAAAAGCTATCTCAAACCGATTACAATTCTAATTCTAGTTTAAAAATAGATTGGCTAGGTTGCTTTATGACTGCCTGATAATGCTTGTATTCTAAATGGATGTAATAGTGAAAGGAAGAAATTAAAATTTGTAGAGTTTCCTCCTTCTTGATAAAGTGTATGATGTTATAGACATTCTATGTAAATTATCTTCCTTGTGAAACGAACTCTGTAGTAGCAGATGTTTTCCTTGGAACGACTGTGAGGATAGGTCGAATAAACAGTCGTGAAATAGATGGGTATGCCCAAGCTATTCATATGTTGTTTTAGAGACAGAAGAGAAGGCTTAGTTCGTAAGAAGAGTATCTTTGCTTGTATTCCTCCTTCGCTAACTGTAAACCTTGTGATTGGTGACTCGAGTTGGGTCACGGTAGAGGATCTTGTGTCGATTCACTTATATTTTTCAATAGACTATCCCTTGCTTGTTTAAATTCAAGTATCAAATGAAATGGGTTCCTTTAAATCCTTTATGTAGCTTAGCAAACCTTCAATAATTCAGGTAGGGACGTTCTGAGTAAGTGTTGACTGAGGCATGTATGAAAATATAATGGTTATCTTTCTTCGAATTAGGTTAGACTTGTATGAAAATGGAAAAGGTAGGAATCAACTCAGTTACATATTTTAGTGAGCTAAGTTCTTAACTCTTACAATGATCATACGAGGGGTGGATTATGGGTTTATTACTGATTATGTGATGTAAGACAATAACAACCTTTGGTGAAAATACTTCTCCTTGATCCTTGCCTATGTAATCCAACTATAGTTGTTGTATGTAATTTTAATTGGATAGAATCTAATTTATTTAACTTCTTGATGAAAAATAATTAGGTTCGGTGAGAATTGCTTGGTATATTGAACCTTCATATAGTTAGTTATAATGTTGTGAGTATTATATGTATGTTGGCTTATTCAGCCGAGTGAAGTTAACTTTAATCTTTGTCTGATTTGTGTTCATATATGGTTGGGACCTATATTCTTCCTAAAACATGGATGTGCGTTAATGCAGTCTTGTTAACAAGCAATTTTGAGTATGTTAAGTCATTTGACCGATCTTTATCTTTTGGTTAATAATAATAGAATGATGTTTGGGTGTTAGATTTCAATCACGTAATCCATAGGATTATATGACTGAAATCTCAACACTCTCAACCTTGTTGTCTTCACCAATCAGGTCTCACCTTGTTGTCTTGGAATATCTCTCTCACTTGAATATTGGGATTCCTCCTTGTTGGCCGATTTAAATCTCGTCATCTTGTGAAACATATTGATTAGTGGTTTGTGATTGATCCTTTCTTAAGTTTAGAATTTTACCTTCATGATGTTATAAAATGTTAGCTTACTGTTGCTATGGGTAGTCTTAACATGCTCAGTTCTTACGAACTAACTTTATTTAATATTTGTGCAAATGGATTATGCAAGTACACTAGACGTAAAGAGTGTTAAAGGTTCATCAGTGCAATTTATGAAGTTCCTTGTAAAAATGTCCAATGTGAGGTAAATTTTGTAATAGTGCTTGCAAAGGAGCTTAGAAGACCTCTTGCCTTGGGTTGTTCTAAAATTCCATGATGATGTTGTCTTGTCCTTCTGTAGGTAAACCGGTAACTTACCTTTGTGAGAAATGGTATTCAATCTTTACATCGATATGAGTATTGTAAAACTTGATTTTGAGAATAAATTGTTAAGTAAATCTTTCTAAGACTTAGTGGCAATATTTTATAAGTAAAGTAAAATGGGTCGGTTAACCCTTAAAGGAGCTAAACAAAAATAATAATTTTATATTCAACAAATAAAGGTAGAGGTGATCTAATTGAAATCAAATAAGTTCATGAGTGATCAAAATGAAACCATCCCTTGTGAAGTAAAAATTTTATAACTTGATATCCCTAGCTACACTAGCGAACATTATCCTTTTTATGGTGAATTCTTAGAATGATCTTAAGGTGAAAGAAATTGTTAGTTGATATAAGATAATAAGATTTAATAAATAGGAGGAATCGGTTTCGAAGCCATGTAATCTTTCTCTCAACCATATGAAAGGTAAATTGTTTTCTTTTGTAAAATCATCCAGTGAAGCCTAAGTAAAATATTTAATAATTTTCGATAAATCCTCAATCTTCATATAAAAAAATTGAGTTAATAACTAATGAGGTCATAAAGATGAAAACAACTCGACCTTCTTCCTCTAACCTGTTATTTGTCAAGGTGCTTTGTCTTCTTTCTCTTAAGTATGTGGAACGCAAACCCATGTTGTCATATGGGCATGAAAAAGTTCTAATAGTGTAAGTGTAAATAGATGGCTTGGTGGGATTAATTTTCCCCTTTCTCTAAATAAACTATTTAAGCAAACAAATGTCAAAATAGAGAAGTATTAAAGATGATTACTCAGTGTAAAAAGAATAAACTTAGCTTGGTTCGATGAATTGTATGAGTCATATCTTGAGCCTCTTTGAAAACGTAAGCTAAGAATTGTAAGATGTCTTTCTAAAATAAATAACCCTCAAAAATATCTCATTGTGGTTGGCCTAACTATAAGTGTGTTTTGTGGTTGGACTTCAATGTTGTTCTGTCAAAAAGAGAAAAGTAAATTGTCCTTGATAGGTGTGAACGTTTCCATGCTGCCTTTATGGTCATCCTTGTATCAGGTTGTTCACAGTGTTAGTTGTATCCTTGGTGATGACATGTTGCGTCATGTTATGTGTCAAGCAAGTTCAAAAAAAAAATATCCTGTATTTCACTGTGTTGTTTGTGTGTGAATTTTTTTTGGGTTGTTACACATTGAGGTTTAACTGTGAGAAGATATGTTGTAAGCTACGTTGATCTATCCTCAAAATGAAGGGTCTACCCAAAAGGAAATTTCGCCAATGCATAAGAGCATGAAAAATGCTACAAGCTCTAAGTCATGAGTAGGATAGTTAAGCTCATAATATTTGAGCTTACGTGACTCAAAGGTAATAACTTGATGCTCCTGCATAAGAACTGCTCCCAAACCCTCTAGTGATGCATCAGTGCAAACAAAAAAATCCTCTGTCAGGTCTGGAACTACTAAGATAGGTGTCGTGGTTAATCTTTCCTTAAGCAACTGGAAGGCCTGCTCACACTTCCTTGACCAGTCAAAATTCTTCCCTTTCCTATGAAGGGAAGTAATAGGGTGAGCAATCCTAGAAAAGTCCTACACAAACTTGTGGTAATACCCTGCTAAACCCATGAAGCTCCTCACCTCATTCATTGATATGGGCACTGGTCAATCCATGATAGCCTAAATCTTAGAGGGATCTACTGCGATACCCTTTCCTGAAATAATGTGTCCCAAGTAATGAATCTCTATATGAAAGAAGCTACACTTTTCCAAGTTCCCAAAAAACTTCTGCTCTCTCAAAACCTGAAGTATCTGTCTCAAATGCTCTTCGTGTTCCTCCTTAGAATCAAAATATATCAAAATATAATTAAAGAACACTATGAGAAAGTGATCTAGAAAATTCCTGGACACTCCATTCATGAGGCTCATGAAGATATTTGGGGCATTGGTCAAACTAAAGGGGACAACAGTGAACTCATAATGCCCATAACGTGTGTGGAAAGCTTTCTTATGAATATCTGCATTTGAAATGCACAACTGATGATATCCTGACTTGAGATCGATTTTGGAGAATAATCTTGCTCCCCACGTCTGATCAAACAAGCCATCAATCTTAGGGAGTGGATAACGGTTCTTTATTGTGATCTGTTGAGCTGTCTGAAGTCTAAACAAAGCCTGAGAGAACCATACTTCTTTTTCACAAATATGACTGGTGCTCCCCAAGAAGATACACTAGTGTGAATTAGACCGTTCTCTAATAAGTCCTCTAATTGAATCTTGAGCTCATGAAGCTCTGAAGTCGTCATCGAATACGGTGCCCTAGAAACTGGTGCAGAGCAAGGCACTAAATCAATGGTGAAATCCACCTCCCTACTAGGTGGTAATCCTAGAAGCTCACCTAGAAACACATCTGCGTACTCCCTAAAAAATGCGTTATCATCAAGGGATGAATGCTCTGAAGTATTGTTTGAACAATCACTGATGGTGATAGCAAAAAACTGACAACCCTTATGCATGCTCTGCTTGAGTTGCTTAGCTGATATCATACACAAGGAAATAGGTCTCTGCATACTTGAAGTCACAACTGCACTCCTAAGATCATCTTGACACTCAATGACCTTATCTCTGCAATCCACCTTGGCTCGATGAGCCTCAAGCTAATCCATACCCAAAACTTCCTGATAGGGTCCTAGAGGAATAACTCAGAGTTCAAGTGTAGTGGAGAAGACTCCTAAATCAAGTACACAACTCTCCACATACAAGTCTATGGTGAGTTTATCCCAAGAGGCAAACTCAACCTACCAGCTATCTGGTTGCCTAGCCACCAATAGTCCACATTGGTCCACTGTAGAAGGAGATACAAAAGAATCTGAAGCACCTGAATCAAAAAGTACTAAGACAGAGATACCCCTGATAGTACTTTTCATCTCAATGATGGTGACATGGTGCTCAGCTTGGCGGTTGTCCACCATTGCATATACATGATGGGAGCATCCCATGTCACCCATCATCTACTCAGGTCTAGGAGCTCTCTGCATATCTGTAGTAGTTGATTTGTACGGACACATACGGACATAATCATTTGGAGCCCCACAAAAAAAACATCCTCCTGTACCCCTCTGAGATGGGATCCCTCATGTACTCTGGTAAAATGAACCTGCCAGACCAACCCTAGTAGACTACTGTGAGCGGAATGGCTATGTGTGATGAGTACCCAGCCTCTTATCCCTAGATCCACCAAAACCACCTCTAGATCCACCTCGCTTAAATCTCTAAGTCTGTCTACCCTTATGAGGTTGGTGTCCCTGATGTTGTGTCTACTGAGGTGGGTGCGGTGGAGCTCTCAGTATTACTAGAGGAGACCAGAATCCTCCTCTAGGGGGTGGTACTGCACCTAGTGTCCTCTGACTCTAGAGAGCCTGAATCCTATCCTAAAACTTGCTCTTGTTCCTATCTCGATGTTCATGTGCCTTGGTCCTATTCTCCTCAACCAGGTAGGCCTTCTCAATGGCCTTCTCAAGCATGGGAGGATAACAAATCTTGCTATATCTGCATTCAGGCCCTGAATAAACCTATTTACCTATAATTTTTTGTCCTGCAAGTAGTCCACATACTACATAAGTTCTAGGATTCTACTATTGTACTCTGCCACTATGCCAGAGCCCTGTCGTAAGTCATGAAACTCGTTAATCCTCTTTTGTATGAAATGATCTGACATATAGCAAGCCTTGAATCTCTCCTCAAACATCTCCCATGTCACTGAATCTCAAGTCAAATGGAGCTTCCACTCCTCATTCCTCCACCAAATACCTTATGTGTCTCAGAGGAGGTGTATGGCAAACCTAGGTTTGGCATTGCTCTCGTGAGAGTACGAGCCAATGCAGCTATCCAGGATAAGGAGCCATGACACTGCCCCAAATCCATCTGTCAAACTAGTATAAGTAGGTGGCTAAAGGAAAAGAAGGTCTCGAATAACACTGGTTGTGTCTCGATCTTGGCAATGTGGTCTAACAAGTGAAAGGGGTCGCCTATCTCGAAAAGGTCCCTCGAAGTTCTGTGATCGGCTACGATGGAACGAGGCCATCCTCTTGCTAAGGATGGAAGGCCTGCGTGACCTCTCTCATCTTAGGGTATCATGCTCAGGTGGCTCTGAATGTGCATCCTCGCCAATCAACTCCTAATCTCCCAACTAAATGTCCTCCTCTCTCGACACCTCTGGTGGTGGAAGGCGCTGCTACATGACGCCTATCAATTGCTATAGGGCCTCTAATATCTGAGGCCCAAATTCAGGTTCTGACGGCTCCCGCATAGGTGCACTACATCCCGAACCTCTAGCTGATCATCCCCTCTTGGGTGTCATCCTGTACCCGAGGTAAAAAAAAGAACATGAACAAAAATGGTTTATAATTTTTTTTTAAAAAGTTACAGAAGCATTTTTTTTGAAGTGAACAATAATTACTAACGTGTTGCTTAATCCTTTCCCATTAATAATTAATTTATATTAATTATTAATTTCCCCAAAATCACATAAACACTAGCCCAATAATAATTTAATTATTTTACTCTATTAAGCTTCCTAGGGTCATAAATAAAAGTCTACACCCTTTGCAAATAATTAGTCTTCCCCCTTTTAATTAAATTTTCCTACACACCCTTGTAATTTAATTTGTTTTCCCCCTTTTAATTTAATTTACCCACACACCCCCTCAAATTTATTTTCCATTCCCACAAAAAAATTCCCATGACTTTAAGTGTGTAGGGTTAAATGAGAGCCCTAGGATAGATCTAATATTGACCCTAGATCTCATCTTGCCCAAAGTTTTGACCTAATCATCCTTATGTTTTCTTTACCTTGCTTTCTCTTCTTCTCATTTTTGTTTTATTGTCTTTACAGATGCAGGTTGAGGAGAAGCTTTCAGGATTTGTTGTTCAAAGGATTGTAAAGAAACCCTCACTAAAATTCATTTATGAATGTATTATTTTGTTTATGTATATTTTCTTTATCCAAAATCATGGAGAACATCCACAGTAGGAATTTGCAGATTTTTTTTTTTGAGAAGGAACCTCAAGGTTCTTATATATATATATATATATATATATATGGTTGGGAGGCTAGAGGGGTAGCGACTTGCGTGGTGGGACATGGGGGACAGGTACAAATGCTGCGATGAAGGAGGATGGGTTAGTGTTTTGAGGGAGAGGAATGGGTGCTACGCAGTGGCAGAGGTGTGGGGAAGGAGGTGCGGCAGTGGGGAAGGAGGGGACATCGACAGTGAGGGAGGAGGGGGAAGTGGTGGAAGGGGGGGTTGACGTGCAAGGTTGGGGAAGGAGGAGGAGGGGTGTGGCAGTGGCGGCAGGACAGGGGAACGGCTGTGGGGGGTGTGGGGACAGGTGGTGGCGGCTCATGGGAGAGGCGCAGGGTATGGGGGAGCGCTCGACCCATTTCCCCATTCACTTTTTTTTAAAAACTATAATATATATTATATATTTATATATGAAATATGTAATATATAATATATTATACTGTAATATATATATATTTCTTTTTTTCTAATTCTAAAATTAAATTATTAACTTATATATATATATATATATATATATTAAAATATAAGTATAATAAATATTAGTATATTACACTCAAAATACAGTTTTAAATATATAAATCTGCAATACATAATTCCAATAATATAAAAATAAAATATGACTAACATAAGTTTATTCTATTTTGTTTTACTTTAATTTTTTTACTTTATTTTTCTATTTTTGCATGAACACATGCAATAACAGTTTGTAAGAAGGGAACATATATCAAAGTAACAACATTTCCAATAAATCAAGTTTTCCTTTGCACACAAATAATCAGATTTCTAGAGTCATATAGAGGTAAAAATATATTTAAATCTAGTTTCAATGAGTATCTAAATCTTATAATAATTTTACAAAGGATGTACGTTTCAAAATAATAATAATTCCTTGCAATATTAAATATCAAACTTCATATAACAACTAGGTTTCCTTTTAAAAGAAGTTATAACAATTTTTTTTTTATAGCAAAACAATAAAGATAAATAAAACAGAAATTAACCAAAGAGTTCATGTGTTTGAACCATGAATTTGATACCAAATCTAATGCCATTTTTTTTCTAATTTTTAAAAGTAAGCACAACTAAATATTTCATATTTAATGTATAATGCATAACTATATTTTTTAGATTTATAAACAAACAAGACCTTCCAATGAAGACATGTAAAATAAAAGAGCTCATGATTTTAATATTGTAATCTCTCCTTCTTCTTTTTTTTGGTTTACAAGATTCTTGTAATAATGAAGGTAAAATTTATTTAGCAAATGACTTAAGTTTACAAGTAACATCAAATACAAAATAGGTGTTTTACAAGAAGGTGAAAGCTTCAAAAAGCCACATTTGTAAAGATATAATGAAAGTAATGTCCTCGAAAGAATGAAGATGATCAAGAGGACCAAGATGACAAGGAGAGTCCAACTATCTCCAACTTGAGCTCCAACTTAAATACTCTTACATGAATCCACCTTCGAGAGAACATGACTTGTTTACCACCCAAATGATAGGCATCATCACATGCCTTTCCATGGTTAGAAGTCATGCTAGCCTCCCCCAAGCCCATGTGAGAGATAAACTAGATTACACAACGTACACAATTATAAAGGGGATAAATACAACAAGGATACATAGAAACGTTTCATACACTTAGACAAAATACGCATGGTCCGACAACACGAAAAACAAGATCACCCTCACAAAATGGGGAAGAGAAGAAATAGGATGCCCAAAACAAGAGTGTCCAACCATAGGATACACCAAATACATATTTTATAACCTCCTTGATTCTCCCAACATTCATCCTCCTTATTTCTCCTTTATGTCAATGAAATCCTTCTTGGGAGGATTTTCAAACCCAATGGGTTTCCTCCCAAGAATGGGGAAAGGTTCAAGCCATATGAACCTTTCTTCCACCTCAAACCATATGAGGGGATGAGAAGGAACCTTCATGGCTTGACCAACAAACCATGAGGTTCAAGAGGGGAAATCCCTCTCTCTTCCCCTACATTCTTCGAAAACCACCAAGCCATATGATGGTGGAGAGTAAAACAAAACAACAATAAAACAACAAACAAGAACAACCAAGACTACATTATTCATACAAGTTTAACAATATAAAATTTCACACACTTTATTTTATTGACAAATGCATAGCTATCAAAGTAACAACAAGGAAAGAGGGATTAAGAACCCTACCTCTACAAGCTTCCAAGACTCTAAGCTTTTCCCACTTTGTTAAAGCAATCCTCAAGCTCCCCAAAATTTCTCCAAGTCCTAAAAAAAATGAGGAAAAAAGTCCCCTTCCTTCACCATGAAGAAGAATATAACCAAAAGTTTCCTCACCAATAATAAAATGATGTGTGTCACCCCCCTTCCTTTCTCAAGTCAGATTCTCAAAAACCAAATAAGTAAAAGTAAACTCACCTTTAAGCCCTTATCACCCAAAATGCTAAAAATATAAATAAAACAAAGTGGAGCAACTTTTAACAAATACACACAAACCAACTACCTTACATGGATGGTGACTAAGGAGGGGAAAATGAGAGGGAAACTCCCTCCAAGCCTTAGAAATAAGCCCCCTACTTATTAGGTAGGGCCCAAGGGCCCATTTTCATGCTAAGTGAACTCCCAAACGAAAAAGGGGTCACTATAAATTCCCAAAATAGCCCAATTTTGGGTTTGGCATACTTGGGCACAAGGGTAGAGGGTGTGGGATCCACCCAAGGTTCACATGTGGCCTCAATACCTTCTACTAACACACACACACACACAATTACCTAAAACCATCACTTCAATTAAAATGAGATCATTTAATCCCTAAACTAATTTACTTAAATAAAATACACCCTAAACATAATTAATTTTACAAGACATAAATACATTACAATTTAGGGTTCGCTCATGGTGCCCAATTGATACACCTACTCTAAAGCCTCAAACATTTAGCATGGTTAGGGCTCAACCCATGGGTTGCTTGTGCATAATTACATAGCCGCCCTGAAACCGACATTCTCCTATAACTTGTCACCTACACACTCATTGCACATATTAACTGCATCTGTCCCATACAATAAACATCATCTACTCATCACAAAATTAATCAAACCTATAATATGCTAACATCATTATACAATTGATAGTGCAACGCATATAATTAAACACATAGTTCACCATGAATCATCCACACATATAATTAAAGTGGCATACAACTATGCTAGCATGAGTTACCATTATTAAATGTAGAAGACTATATCATTGATTAAATAGACTAGAAGAAGTCAACACCTAACCAATAAATCTCACTATCATGTAACTCTGTTAGTGTCATCAACATTATAAGGAATATATCAATATACTAATCTAGTCCAATTGTCGTTACTCGCCCAAAATACCATAATGTCCATGAGGATAAATAACATAGCATAACGTCCAAAATATATCAGAGTCTCAGTCAAAACATGTCTATGTAGAAAGGAATGAATAGATAACTAGAGCTATAAAAATGTGGGCACTACACTAAGCTAAACTATATTAAACCTTCTCTTTTATATTTTATAATTTTTCTTTATCCTAAAATTTAATTATAGTTAGTTTTATACCATTGATATTAAAACTCCATGGATTAATTTTAAGAGTATTGTTTTTACCACCTTCCATTTCTGCTTGGGAAACTCCAATACTAAACTACTAGTCCTTTTTAATCCAAAGTCTAATTGCCTTAATAGTATAATTTCTTGTTTATAACTTTGTTTTGGGAAACACTATGTCTAGTATGGTTATAGAAAAAACAGATTTGGTCTTTATGTGTATCTTTCATGTGTTTGAAAATATCTTTGGTTGTACATGATTGTTTGTAAAATGGATGTTAGTGAAGAAAAAAGATATCACCTTTTTTTCTCAAAATTACAATTTCATCGAACGGTTGTTGGCCCAATGGTGAAGTTTATTCGCTCACAAAGAGCCCACCAAGGTTCAATTATTGTTTAATGCAAGGGTGGGAGATACCATAATAAGGGATGAGGCCAAGATTTTGTCCCAGGTAAATTTTATGGAATGGAAACCCCTTCGTCCTTGGTATCCAATCCTGAGAATTCTGTTCACCTTACCCATGCAAAAATATAGGTTCAGTAAAAAAAAATTACAACTTCGAGGATCTTAAGAACCCAACCCATGGTCATTCATTCTTGGACTTAAATCATCATTATTGTTAGAATTATAACCATGACTTATTTACATTTAATATTTTTAGGTAGTTTTTGTGCATGCTCAACAAATAACGTCTATAAAATTTCAGGCGAAGCAAGACTCAAAGGATGATATGCAGTGCCCACTCCTCTTCCACATTTATTTATCTTGATATTGATACTATTGGACTGATGTCTGAACATTTGATTATGATTCATTGATCAGTAGATGATCGAGTTTACTGATATGTTGATTATTGACACTATGATGTTTATGTTTTATTATGAGGCACTAGATAGTGATGTTAGATAGTTAGATGTGTGTTGACTTTCATGATGTAGATTTTATACTGACATGTTATGTTTGATATTGTTGAAATAGAATTCCAATCTCGTGGATGTTAAGGTTAGATTTTGACATATTGATGGAAAATAGAATTTTTAAATGTTGAATGATGAACATTGATTTTATATGCATATGTTCTCGATATTGTCAATATGGCTGAAAGGCCAAAGATTTATTTGTTGTGTGCAGAAATTTTATCAGAAACATCGAAGGGGATACGAGACCAACCACTGAAGGATGTCGAGCATTGAGCAATAAGGCCAAAATTGACAACTTGTGTAATGTTGTTTTGTGTGTGTTTTGCATGTCTTGTTTCGAAGTCTCCCATTGGGGGGTGATTTCACATATGTGGCCATGGGGTGGATTTTGTCCCTTTCTTTAATTTTTGTATGTGTTTATTTATGTTTTGTGTATTTAAATTTGGAATTTTTTTCACTTTATTAGCATGTGTAAATGTGTGTTCACTAGACTTAAACCTTCTTATTTACTTTAACCGAAATAGAAATGTGACTAATAGTGATGATGAGATCTTGTAGTCCTTGTGTAAGTAGAATTTATGTTGATTTGAGAGTATTTTACCCCGCCCCAAGTTCAAAATTCGGATTTTGACTTGTGGGCACTTTTGGAGACTTGTGGGACAAACAAAACTTGTCTCATGCCTTTTAATTTGGCCTAACAACCTTACCTATGGGCTGGGAAGCTTAATTTTGAATGTCTGTCTATTTTTGAGTGTAAGAGAAGGAAAATCATTTCAATTTCTTTCTAATCCAATTTATTATGTCCCTTGAAATCATGGTGTGCAATTTTGAGCCATGTGGGTTGTCATAGTCCTTACTTGTGCATTGATGTTTCTTGGTCTTTATGTGTCTGACTTGAGTGTGGGGATGGGGATGATGAAGTGGAATCCTACATGGAGCCACCTCATCATCCTCAATTTTCATTTCTATTTATTTGTGATTTTTGGTTGGAATGGGGGTTATTGATCTGTTTGTTCTTGTGCACTTTAGATTTTAGAGCTTTTGGAGTGCTTAAAAATTCTTTGGCTTGGATTTGAAGAGACTTGTGAAAGTTTTATTAGATCTTGATGGAGAGGTAGACACTCCACCTTTTTATTATTATGTCATTTTGTTTGTTGTATGCAATGTTGTGCTTGTTAAGAGTATGTTTGTCTTGTGATGGTGTTTGTGTGGGTTAGTTGAGTAGTAGGCCTTAGTTGGGTGTGGGAGAAGGGTGTATGGGACCATTGGGGAGGGAAAAGGGAGTTTATGTGAGGCATGCAATTGGTGGGAGTGTGAATGAGAGTCTTACCTATGGGGAGTGAAAAAGAAATCATGGTTTTGTTGCATACTTGCAAAGGAGTGATAAGGAGTTTGTGTGATTATTTTGTGCACTTGGAGGCTTAGGGTAAGACCCTCACTTCACTTGGGAGGCATAAGGAGGTGGTCTCATATAACCCTTACTCTATTTGGTTTGATATTCAAACCTTTGTATTGTTGTGAATGTGCAAATTTGTTGGATATGTTGTCTTGGTTGAGTTGAATGTCTTGTATGCATGTTTTTTGTGAATCCACTTTGTTGGAAGTTGTCATTGTTGCTCAATGTTCCTCATGGTTCCTTGGTTGGGGATCGGGGGCCATTAAGGGGATGGCTTCTCCCCTTAATGTATTTAAGGTTGGGTGGAGAGTGTTGCCTACCCCCCTTCCTTGTTTTGTGATTCCATTATATGTTTGAAGAAATCAAGTTTTGGAGCTACCAATGTGAAGAGGACATGCATATTGAAGACTTGAAGTTTGGCTTGTTGATAGCCCTTTGTTGTATATGATTCAATTTGTTATCCCATTGTTTAAAGTGGAAAGTTTTGTAAAGAATGTAATGAAATCTTGTAAAATTGTATGGTAAAGAGCTCTACTTGGTTGTATATCTGATTATGAAGATTTGAGAAAAGTGAGGAATGTAAAAGTTGCTTGTAAAGGAATATATGAATGTAAAAGAAAAATATATATCTCTTATCCTTGTTGTAAATGTTGTTTTATCTAAAATATATGACTCATTGGAAAGATGGAAGTAATTATAAATCTGCTTCAAAGTTGCATGCAAAAATCTAGAAATTTCAGCATAGAAATCAACTTCCAGTGATTTTAGAAAATTCATTACTCCCAAATTATCTTCTGTGTTTTTCTAAAATTTGGACAATTCATTTATAACATATTAATCTACAAACCCTATAAATCTCATAGTAACCCAACATGTAAATCTCAAGATACGCCATGATCTTTCGAGCAGTTTTAACCTTGAAATGCTTGTGTGAGAATCAAATTACAATGATCTTAGAAAATTTATTTCTCCTAAAATATCTTCTGGGTTTTTCTAAAATTTGGAATAACATATTAATCTACAAACCCTCTAAATCTCATAGTAACCCAACATGTAAATCTATAGATATGCCACGATCTTCGGAGTAGTTTTAATCTGGAAATGTCTATGTAAGAATCAAATTACACCGATTTTAGAAAATTTATTTCTCCTAAAATACCTTCTGGGTTTTACCAAAAATTGAATAGATTCCTTATAACATATAAATCTAAAAACCCTTTAAATATCATCGCAACCCAGCACGTAAATCTCGAGATAAGCCACGGTCTTCAAAGGGGTTTTATCCATGGGCCATGGTGAGTTTAGATTATTATATGACATTTTTGTTTAAATTATGGGTCAAATAAGTAAATGTGTTAGCACATGTACATTGGAATTATTTTCTTAGGGTAATAAAAAATAATAATATATATTAAAAAAATTATTTAAAGAAACTGAGATAATTTTAATTAAATAAAGAAATTTAATTTTGTTGCTTCCACGTATGTTAATGTAAGGAGTTAATTAAAACTATATGATTTTAAATCTACAGAATTAATTCACTTGTAATTTTTTTGGGAAAATGGAATAAAACTACTTATGGATGGGATGCATGGAAAATAAGGGAATGAGTTTTAATGAACACTATTAATGTAAAAAAGGAGAGAGAGAGAGAGAGAGAGAGAGAGAGAGAGAGAGAGAGAGAGAGAGAGAGAGAGAGAGACAATTAATAAAATAATGAAAATGCCCATGGCTTATATCCTTGAGCCTATAGCCACTGTCAAGTGCCCACAAGAATTATCTAGTAGCTTGTAGTCATTGCCCAGTGCCCACAACAACTGTCTAGCAACTTGTAGCCACTACTTAGTGCCTGCACCAACTGTCTATTAGCCTACAACCACTGTCCAGTGCCCACAACAACTATCTAGCAGCTTGTAGCTACTGCCTAGTGCCCGTAACAAATTTCTAGCAACCTATAGCCATTTCTCAGTACCCACTGCTACTTTCTAGCATCCTACATCCAATGTTTAGTGCAGCCATTGTCCAGTGCAATAAACAATTGTCTATAGCCTGTAACCACTGCCCAGTGCCTGCAACAACTGTGTATCAGCCTACATCCACTGTATAGTGCCCAAAACAACTATTCGACATCCTGTAGCCATTAGCCAGTGACTGTAACAATTATTCAAGAGCCTATAACCACTTCCCAGCAGCCCGTAACCCTACCTTAGTAACCTACAACAGAGTGTAGTAGTTTGCGAGTGATATTTTGGTAAATAAAGATATTGTAGCTTAAACCTCGATTAATGCAATTAAAATTTCATACATATAAATCATTACTATAGTTTTCTAAGCGAAAAAAAATTCCTATAAATTTTCCTAGATAATTATGAGGATTAATATGGCTTGGGTGCGTCGTTTTTTGGGTGTTACACGATATATGTATGTGGTTATATTTTATGTATTATCATATACTATGTATTGCCCACATTTTCAACACCAAAATATAACATATATAATAACATAATATTTTTTTTGGCTAACATTGGTTGATACATAAGATCACATAGGATCACTAGGATAATGTTTAACACTACATGAGATATTTGCGTAACTATGGACCAACATATATAACATGAAACAAATGATGCACATGAAAGTGACATGTTCAAAAATGACAAGGTACAACAACGACCCATGACTAGATACACTTACTCATAGAAACTTCCCATAACACATCATTATTCATGGTGAAATATTTATTTCAATCCTATTTTTATTAGTTGACTGTAATTTTCAGAAGAACATAGAACATGAGACACTTTGTTTTGTAATGCCTTGCCTCAGGACATAAAAAACCACACCAAATGTAAGTTTAAAATTTAGGCAATTTTAAAAAAAAAAATTAAACAACTATATGTAACACCCACATTTTTTGACATTTTAAAACCACAATAATCCTTAAGCAATTATTCAAAAAGGTTATAGATTTTTTGTTTTGTTTTAAATTATAAGGTTGCAAGGGTGTCAAACCCTAATGTATGTTAAATTAATCTCCACCAATAATTACTACATTATAAAGGATGGACTAGGTCTAAGTTAAGTAATTAAATATTCTTAATTTATCTCTAAGGTAAAATTAATTACAACCAACTAAGAAGGTGCCATAAATTAATTTACTTGGTTAAATATTTTTCACCTTCTTAAATTAACATTCAAACCCATAATTAATAAACCTTATACTTAGTTACTTTATCTTAATAGCTTTAAAATTCATTTAAATAGTTACTAAAACATACTAGAAATAAAATAAATAACTTAACATACAAGGGTATTGAATGGCCCCATTTACCCATTTACACATACCTTTAAATTATCTAAAACTATAATATGAATATTCTAACCTAATAATTGAAATGGTTGATCCTCAACCCTTGGATCAAATCAATTGTGGCCACTAGATTTTAGGGTTCTATACTAACCCTAACCATCCCTATGAAATCTTATTAAACCCTTTTCTTTGCCATAGCCTCCTCATTTGGCCTATTTTCTTTCTTTAGTTTTGCAGGTTGGAAGAGTGGAAGCCATGAAATATAGGAGGGAAGGAACCAGGGAGGAATTCAAAAAATCAAGCTCAATTTAGTTTAGGTTATGGATTCATTATTGTAATGACTTCCATTTGAATATTATGGAGGTTTCCACTCCAAATCTGGAGTTGTTATAAAGTAAATTTCATTTTTAGTTTTCTACAAGGGAAAAACCCTACTTTATTTTTAATCCATGAGATTGAATGCCTTTCAATATGCATTTAAGGGTTTACAAGTTTGAAACATTGGATTTATTCCTTTATTGCTTGCTGGAGTTTTTCTCTTTAGTTTTGCGGGCTTACATTTTTATTTAAACCAAGTATAAAATTACACAGATGCAGATTGTACTTTTCCATCGTCAGTGATGAAACTGTCTCCCAAAGTAGGCCGGTGGTCCAGAGACTGCCACCTTACGTGGGTGATGATTCACAAACCACCGCTTTTCCTGAGCAGTATTCTAGAGACCGCCACTCTACATGGGATGAAAATCCTATTCTTTGAAAACATAACCTTCATTTCCACAATTTTTCAAAAATCAAAATTTACTAGTGTTTTAAAGACTACCCTTAGGTTGAATTTATATTCCTAAAGTCTCGAATTGAAAAATTATTCCATTTATTCATTCCATACTTAAAATTACTAAATTTATAGATTTTCTATTTCTATAATAACAAGAAAACAACTACAAGATCATTTTCATTTCCTTCCAACAAATTTTCTTTCAAGTTCAAAAGTATGAATGAAGATAAATCTACTTCTAATGTTATTATTTTTTCTTACGACAAAATGCAATATTTCAACATAACAAATTACTTAAAATTTATTGCATCTTTCCATTTCTACTACAACCATTTGTTCAAGTAACTAAAAACAACTTTATTCCACATTCAAATTTGTCAAGATTACATTATTAGTGTTTTACAACCTATATACTCTTCTTTTAAATTTTTTACAAAAATACAAACACTTACAATAACAATGGACTTTCCTTTTTCCTTTGAGCATGACTCATTCTCTTATAATGAAAAGTTTTTCCTTTTCAATAATGTATTACAAATTAATGAAAAAATTATTCAATACAACTTTTCTTTCAAATACAATACTACAAGTCTTCCGCCTAAGTGAGAATTACAAAAAGGGTTTTCTCATAAAGAAGAATTTCTTGACTTCACAAAAGGTCCAAGTGTCAATTATTCAATAAGAGCTCCATCATTTATTCACTTAATCACAACAAAAAAAATGGGGGAGAGGCAACACTCTCCACCTAACCAATAATCCAATGAGGAGAAGAAGTTATCCTCCTCATTGGCCAGCGTACTACAACTACAATGCAGAAAAAAATGGATCCAACTCATGGAAAACTATTGCAAAGCTTCCACATCACAATAAAAAGATTTCACAACCATTTCAAAACACAGTCAACACCAAATACAATTACAAGAAGGAAATTAACAAAATATACAAGGCTTTAAAATGCAAAGCCAATGGAGCAAGGATCTATGGGGAGATCACTTATGCCTCCTAATGGGATTAGGTGCCCACCTTAAAAATCCTCCAAAAAAAAAACTCAAAATCCCTACACAACTCTTATGCCTCCCTCTAATATCCTCTTATACTTCCCACATTCTCTTATGCCTCCCTATAATCTCTTATGTCTCCCTCAAAAGAACCAAGTAAGAAATGCAAGACATTTTCTTATCCAAGGTGGAGCACCCAAACAAACTCCCTCCCAAAACATTGAAATAAAATCTTATTCCTCCCTACATATAAAATACTCCATAGCCTTCTCCTACACCATACTTAGGCAATTCTACCCAAGAATCCCAACAAGCATGCCAAACCATTCACTTACATACAAATTTACACATATAAAATAAAACAATTAAATAAGGGTGTGGTTCCTACCTTTCTATGGTAGAACTTGATCAAAGAGTTACACACCAAGCTCCTTCAATCTAAATCCAACTCCAACAAGAACCAACAAACATTCACAAGCACTCCAAAATCCTCCACCTCCAAAAATATAAGAGCACAAATGAAATAAAGTAACCCCCAAACAAACAATTGAACTTGCATAAATAGAAAAAATGAGAGAAGAGGATGAGGTGGTTCCATGTAGGATGCCACATCACTCATCCTCAATTCCACATCACAATACAAACCTCAATCTCAATACACAATAAATTCGTGGTTGAGATGAATGACAAACCTCTTACACACACAATCCCAACCCACACCCCCTAAATAAAAAACTCTTAAAACCCATGTAAGAAAAGTGTAATAAATGACACTTTTTGTCTTACAAAACACATAATTGGGTTTAGTTTTTGACCCACAAGCCTCAAAAAATAGTCCTTAAGCCCAAATATGAATTTCCAAGATAAGGTAGAGTGTATATACCTCAAATTTACTTACACTCAACTTAAAATCACATAGTCCAAAAATATCAACTCTAATAAATGAATCCATCA
This sequence comes from Taxus chinensis, assembly GCA_019776745.2. Classification (NCBI taxonomy): domain Eukaryota; kingdom Viridiplantae; phylum Streptophyta; class Pinopsida; order Cupressales; family Taxaceae; genus Taxus; species Taxus chinensis. The sequence continues at coordinate 190,650,796 of CM034150.1, read as the reverse complement.
TCAAAACCCAAAATAACTCAATAACATGATTAATTTACTTAATGAAGCACATTAATCAACATGGATTGAAAATATTACATCAAAAATAAACCACATACTCTACAATAAATAAATAGAAGGAAAAAAGTGCACACAATCCCATGGTCACAATTGGAGGCCATCCCCTCCCATCGGAACCACATAACAAAATTAAAACACACAAAATAACATAACACAAGTTTCCATGGTGACATTTATTATATCCACCTAGTATTCTACTGCGGTTAGTCTCTAATACCTCTTTTTATTGTTGTGATTTAATTATCTGCAAAATCACACAATACTTCCTTCGGCCTCATGGCCGCATTAAAACATCCAAGATAAATTATACGCACATCAATCAATAAACATCCACATGTAGCTAAATCATTATTTAAAATAAATAATGCTATCATTTGACTAAAATTTCCACAACATCTCAATTCTATCTTTATCAATATCCACAAGATTACAAAATTAGTTCAAAAGTTAAATCCTACCTAACACGATGAGAATTCTGAATGTCAGTAATACATATATCAACAACACATCATCATCATCAAATATAACATGTCTCTCTATGTATCTAAGAATCCAGACAATCATACTATGAATCACAAACCATCAAAATCAAAATATATCTATCATCTAACATAATTCTAAACCAAAATGATACAATAACATCCATGTCTATAGTCAACAATAATCAAAATCAACATATAATAAGTGTTGAAGAGGAGTGGGCACTACACTATACTTATCTGATTCTCGTTATTAAATATTTTACCAATTTGATTTACCTAATTAATTAACTACTTGTATAATTCCAACTTAATTATTTATTTCTTATCACGGTTACCTTTATAAACATTTTCTAGGGTAACATTAGAAAGTCTACACCCCATTTTAATTTAATTAACTCCCACACACCCTTCTTTTAATTTTATTTCCTAATCCCAAAAAATCCCATGACTTAAAAGTAGTGTAGGATTAAATGTGAACCTTAGTATCAAACTAATCTTAGCCCTTGATTTTATGTTGCCCTAGAAATGCCCTAATCCATCTTTATGGTTTCTTTCCCTTCTCATTTGGTTTCATTTTATTTCTTTTTTGTGTAGGTTGAGGAGGACCCATGGAGTTTTGGGTTCGTGGATTCTTAAGGAATATTATTATTATTATCATTATTATTGTATGTTTCCTTTACCAAAGTTCTTCTTAGGCTGGGTATTCATTATACCCATTTTTTTCTTTGCTTAATGAAAGTAAACTTTCTCATATATATATAAAATAAAATGTAAACCGAATTAAGAGATCCCGAAAAGAGAAATCCGTGTTGGGTTTTGGTGGTAGAATGTGTCAAACCATAGGGCTTTGGGGTGTGGGTGGAAGTGTCTTGGAGGGGAGTGTGAGATCTACGTGGAGTGAGGCGGTTGGGTGGGTGTTGGGTGTGGTTCGAGTGGGTGCGGTGGTCGGTGTTGGGGTCTGCGGGTGGCGTGGGTGTGGGAAGTTTGGAGGATGGGGAGGTGGTGTGGCCTATGGCCACACCACCAAAATATGTGTAGGGTTTTGTGGGAGAGGGGGTCATTGTCCCTCCCCAAACAATTTTTTATTTATTTCATTTTCATTCCAAAGTTAGTACCAAATGGAAACTACAAACCATATTTTTTTTCTTTATATATATATATATAATGTGTTTTCTTTGAAAATATAATATTATAATATATATATATTATTATATGTTTTTTGTATTATATAATCTGTTATATAGGGACATATTTCATTTTTTTTGTAAACATATACAACTTCCACATTTTGTGTTATCTCTAATATATATAAAATTTGAATGTGAATGTGTAATACTATAAATTACAAATGTTGTTGCATCTAACAGGAGGGAACTTGAATTAAACAAGTACTGGTATATCATCACATGAATTAACAATGTGTTCATTCCAAAAGAATAAATATAAAAGAAATAAATCCTTGTGTACTAGACTATTTCAACTCAAAAGAACCCCCTTTTTTTCCTTTAAAACAATAATATGATTTCTAAAGTGTAAAGAAATAACTTGTAATGCCTGAGAAAAAAAAATAGAATATAAAATAAATAAAGAAACAAATTTAAGAAAAAAAGGTTTGTAGGTAGGTGGGTGAGTGGGGCAGGTGATCCCCCCACACTTGAAGGCACATGGGCACCAGTAATAACAAGTCAGACCGGTCATTTCCCTGACATAAAAATAGTTGGTTTTATTTGAGATCCAAAAGGAGGGAACCACATTGAAAACCAAGGAATTTGTAGATTTAGTAGATTTTGGGGGGTTATAGTGTAGGATGAATGTGGAGGTGGCCATAGTTTCCTCAGCAACATTCACACCAGTTCTCAATGCAACAAACAGGTCTCCAACCTGATCCTTTTACATTTTTTTCATACTCCTAGCCAACACCAAAATGTTAGCTCCGGAACAGGGTATGGACACCAATCTATGTATAAAAGATCAAGGAATTTCGCCAAATGTTGTAGTTTCCCATGCTATGGTAGATGCATATGTAAAAGTAGAACCTTGCACAAGGGGAAAACGAACTATTTCACATAATGAATATTAAAAAAAAGCATTGTTCATGGACATCATTAACTGTTGGATATGAGAAAAATGGGTTTGTTGAATAAGATTATAAACTTTTATGAAAATGTGATTATAAGTTATAGTGAATGGATCTTAGGGACGTGTAGGTAATGTACCAATGTCAATGTGTAATGATCCATTTCCAGAACCTACAGAAGGTATTCTGTTCTTGGAGAAGCTATGAAAATATCCAAAGGACCACTTAAGTCAAGATATTAAATACAAATTTTAAGGAAACATGAGTTTCAAATGGATCAATAGTATGTACTATTCGAGAAATAACAATGTGGCCAATTGCAAGCTATTTTATTCTTGGGTAGGTGACATTTACAGTGGATATTTGTGCAAAAGTCATCATTATACGAGAATTTATAATTTTTGAGTTAACTTAAAATATTTATAAATTTGGTGATAAGTGATTTGTTTCATTCTCCATTGAAAAGAATGTGTAGAAGTTTAGCTTTGTGGATGTTTGGCGCATATGTGTAAAGTTTTTTATGCAATTAGGGATCTCGTAACTGAAGAAATTAACATTCAAGAAAATTTTTCAAAGGAAGAAGCATCATTTCCATTTAACAATGGTCAAATCGTATACCTGTAACAACAGATAAAAAGACAAGGAGGATGTCTCAGGGAGACATGCCATTTCTATATGCACACACGCGTATCTCTCCAACTAAAAAAGTAACCCAAGTGGTAAATATGGGACTGAGTGAAGAAATAGTGCATTGTATGCAGATAGGAGTGTATGGAGGAGTTTCTAAATCCACGTAATTTGTTTGAAAAAACACTAAAATTCATTCAACACCTTTTGGAATGCAGATGAACTTGTCATACACTATGAATGCAAATATATCCCAGACATGGTTCATCTCTCATAGTTTTTGTTCTTTATTTTTTCTTTTGCAATGGAATACAATTCTAAACTGAATGATTTTCATATATTTGATTGTATTAAATAAAATTGTTTTAAAATAATAAAACGTTATATCGTAACTTACAAAATCTAATATTCCTTGGTAAACAATGACCTTAAACCATTACTTCGTGACGATATATCGACGTCCCCACCAAACTAGATTGCTACAATATCCCTTCTTATTGACAAGCTAAAGTTGACTTCTCGGTAAATATGTTGACCATTTCTTAGTTTAAATATATAAATTGTGATTTTCAGAAACTCGTAATACAACCTTATTAACTCCGAAAAGGGGATGTTAAGCTTCCTTCATGTCCCTTGTTATGTGACAAGACACTTTAAATATTTGGGTCAATATCAAATGATCATTTGTGATCTTTTTTATGCCCTACTAGGAGCATTGTTACATCATTTTGTAGTTGTAGAAATCTACAAAAACTAAAAAGTTATGTTTCATTTTGAACCGCCATTTTAACCTTAAGCAACAAGATGTTTATCCGCATTTGCAAACCTCTAGTATTTTTACTAGACAATTTCCTTGAACCTTCATTTTGAGGAAAAACACTTTTCTTGATAGTTTTCTAAAGCCATTTTGTAGGCCTCCGGTTGCAATTTTACTAGATCAAACTTGACCAATTATGACTGGTGGCTCTGGAAACATGTTGCTATTTGAAAGTAGTGTTTTTGTTCTCAGTTCCGTCGACTCTGATGAATTCTACATATATGGGGGAACTTGTAGGAAATTTATTGTGGCACATTCGTCCATCAAATGTTAGTTTCAGATGTGGTTTTATGAGCCCTCGAGCTAACTTTTAATCATTTGCAACTTGGCCAATTACGACCGATGGCCTCGAAAAACTAGCCGCCAAACGTAAATCATTCACCAGTTCTAAATTCTGTCAGTTCCTATGAAATCTTGGTATATAACTAGACACGTAGATAATTAACTGTGGTATGTATTCACATCAGAAGTTAATGTTTGGAAAGTGTTTCTTAGCCTCCGAGCCTAAATTGAACATTTTTATAACTAGCAAGAAAATGTAAAAAGAAAGTTGTAGGACCCCCGTTGGGTTACCTAACCACTGTAGATACTTGTGGAAACTTTTAAATAACTTTTTGAAACTCTACTGTGTGAAACCAAACTTTTGGCAAAATAGTGTTTCTCTCTCTTCCCTATTTATTTCTCTCTCCTTGGTTAAGGAATGAAGTGAACTCAAATGAAATAAATATATGTTTCTAACCTTCGCCTTTTGAATGAAAATTATTAATGTTATTATGCAAGTGGGAAACAAAAAAATGTTAATTATTCAAGATTTTAGTAGGTGACATGCCATTGATTTATCGTTGATTTCGTGCTCACGTGGTTTTGCAGGATGCAAGTAAGGTGGAAAAAGTGGCGTGGTTGTAATTTTCTATGTATTATTTGATTTTATATTTGAAATAATATAAATGCTTTTGTAATGTGTTGAAAAACTTATTTTTGAATTTGGTAGTATGAATGAGATGCTAGTTTTAAGTGTGCTTTGGGAAATGCGCATGTAACTAAAGGTCTTATTTTCATTCATATTTACATATGGGAAAAAGAGGGATGGATATAATGTTAGATGAAACTGCAGAGGAAATTCTAACATTTGTGAAGTTTAAAGAGGTTTAAAATTGAAGTTCTGTAATATTTTAGATGTCAGGGTTTAAGGGGATGTTTATCCACACATGAGTGTTATTTTTATCCTCAAATTTTGTATTGTAAAAGTTAGATATGTATGTTAAGTGAATTTGAATTTAAAATATTCGAGTGCATTTTTAGTGTTCAATAGATGATTAATTAATTATTGTTTTGTATTATTACCTTGTAATGTAAATAAAGCAAAACTACCAAGAAATATACAACACAAGGAAAAAGACACACGTTTCAACTATAAGAAAATCTAATATCTAACATGCCAAATAACATAAAATCAAATCAAACATCCTACCTCTTATAAGCTCTCCAAATCTCCAAGATTTTCCCAATTCCTTTTCCAAGAAAAACTCTAACTTCCAAAAAGCCTCCAAGAACCAACCAAAAGCTAAAACAAAAAGTCATCTTTTTCCCCCATAAGGGAGTATTTGAAGAAAAGAAATAAAAATTCCTCACAAATTAGGGGGTGACATGTGCCACCCAACTCTCTTCCCTCCAAGTCAATATTTCCAAAATGCAAATTAGAAGAAAAGATAAAATCACATTTAAACATCCCTACTCCCTAACTACCCAAAAATAAAATGAGAAAAGCTTATGCAACTTTTCAAAACACACACATTGTAACCCATCTTACATGGATGTTGATAGAAAGAGAGGCTAAATAGGAGTGAAAATCCCTCCATGCCTTGGAATTAAGTATCCCCTACATTATAGGTACGGTCCAACGTACTTATTTTCATACTAAGTGAACCCCCGAAACCGAAAGGGGTCACTTAAAATGCATTAATAATAGCCTAATTTCGGGTTTGAAACATTTGGGAACATATGTAGAGGATGTGGGGGCTCACTCGAGGGTGTATTATGTGACCCCAATGCTCCTTTAATTAACAAACACTTACACAAATAAATACTTGGTGCAAGTGGGAACCATTAGGTCCCCCAACCTAGTTTAGTTAAAAAAATTAAACCAACCTAGACACAATTAATTTTTCATGACATTAAAACATTATAAGTAAGGGCCACTCATGGTTCTCAAATAATACAATCAACCAATAAGGCGTCATACAACTAACATGGATAGGATCTTAGCCCCATGGGTTGCTTGTGCACAATTTGTGTAGGCCATCATAAAACCCCACATTCTCTTATGCTCTTGTAAGCTACACAATCATATGCACACATTAGACACATCTACCCAATACACGTGTAAATCAACTACTTAGTAAACGATCAAGTCTAAACATGTAAATCTATGATATCGCAACATTGACATCGAATAATGGAAATGAGAAACATGCACAATTTCACTAAAATTCACCATGTGTTAGCCATTGAAATACATATAAATGACATATTTCCATAATATCATGTGTTCTCATCAATAATCGAATAATCTATATCCTCAAGACATGTGTTATTAAACTAAGTATCCATTATATCTCAATTAGGTCCTAAATAGCTATAGAAATATGTTAGTATCCACAACATCTATTAAAATGTGCCAACAATAGTAATTAAATTTATAATGGTCGCTACATGCCCAAATCACCATATATGTCCATGAAGATCGAATAAGATAACATAATGTTAAAAATATTTCAAAATCCCTGTCAAATCATAACTATGAGTAAAGAAGTTAGTAGATAACTGAGGCTATAAAATGTTGGCACTACATCCCCCTCTCCTTAAATTAATACTTTCATAGTTGGAATTTACTGAAAGAGATAGAGACATCTACCCCTTAATGGTGTAACATCTACCCCTCAATGGTGTAGCATCCTCCCAGGTATGTTGATTGTCTCATCGTATATGTCCCACTACACTCTATCTGTGGTCTAAGTTTTGAACCCCAAAAGGCCAACCTTTGTTGCTCTAGTATACATACAGGCTCCAGTCTCTACTATCATCCATCCTCTTCTTATAATTCCAATTAATCCTAAACTTGAGAGATATCAGGTACATATCTACATTGTATAGAAACATGAAATACATCGTGGGCCTATTCAAGGCATGGTGAAAAATCTAGGTGATAGGACACTAGACTAATGACCTTAAAAATATCAAAATTCCCCACAAAACAAGGCAATAACTTAGAACCCTTTCCATAGTGGATCAGGATCTTATGTGGAAGAACACTCAAGAACACTTTGTCACCCACTATGAAGTGATGATCAGTCATCTTGGTGTCTACATACACCTTTTGGCGTGCTCTGGACTGCTCAAGATGTTGTCTAATCAAACCAATCTTCTGCTCTAAGTCTTGTAGGAAAGTTAGTCCCAGAATAACCGTGTCATCTAGCCTGACCTAACACAAAGGTATCCTACAAGTTCAAACATAAAAAGCCTAGTAGGGATCCATACCAATGGAACTATGATAACTGTTGTTGTATGTGAGCTCAACTAAATGTAGGTAATCTTCTCACTTATTCTACTTGTTTATCACATACATCCTCAACATGTCCTCTAATACCTAATTAACCCTCTCTGTCTATCCATCTGTCTCTAGATGATATGCTAAGATGAAATTAATTTGTGTACCCAATTTGGTTTGAAAGGAAGTCCAAAAAACTTATGTGTAAATGGTATACCTATCATTGATGATATTATTTGGAAGCCCATGAAATTTAACAATGTCCTCCATAAATACTTTGGTGATGGCTTGTGCATTATAGGTGACCTTAGTTGGCAACAAATGTGCAACCTTGGCCATCTTATCCATAGTGACCTTAATGGCATCATGATGATAGGAAGATATAGGGAGTCTTACTATGAAATCCATGGAAATCGCATCCCATTTCCATTCGGGAATTTCATGAGGGTGTAAGAGTCATGCAAGATGAGAATAATCTCCCTTGATCCTCTAGAACTGAAGGAAACATGCTACAAAATCTGCAATGTCCCATTAAAGAACTGACGAATAGTACAACTCCATTAGTTCGGTGTTCATTTTCTTCACTTCTGGATGTGTTCCATTTGGGCTCGATAATCCTCTATAATGATGAAGCTACACATGTCACCTAAATTAGGCACATAGATGTAACTATGGAATTGAAGTAAACTATTTTCCTTTAAGATGCACCCTGAAAATCTACCCTTTAATGAACCTCGTGACTTGCAACCTCTGTTTAGAACCCTCATAAAACTTGTCCCTTAGAAGGTGCTATAGAATCCTTCCTCTCAAGTCTGACTATAGTTTCAATGATGTAAGCACATGTCGTCATCTACTAAGGGCATATACAATGATTTTTTCCTTTCCTTTGATATACTGCACCTCTATATCGTACTAACAAATGAACTCCATCAAACACCATTGGAGAGCATTGAGGTTTGGCTAAGAGAAGGTATGTTGTAGGCTATGGTGATCTATCCTCAAAATTAAAGGCCTACTCAAAAGGAAATGATGCCAACACATAAGATTATGAACAATTTATGCAAGCTCTAAGTCATGAGTAAGGTAGTTAAGCTCATAATATTTGAGCTTATGAGACTCAAAGGCAATAAACTGATGCTCCTGCATAAGAATTTCTCCTAAACCCTCTAGTAATGCATCAGTACAAAAAAAAAAATCCTTTGTTGGGTCCGGAATTACTAAGATAAGTGTCGTGGTTAATATTTCCGTAAGCAACTTGAAGGCATGCTCACACTTCTCTGACCAATCAAAATTCTTCCCTTTCTTCTAAAGGGAAGTAATAGGGTGAGAAATCCTGGAAAACTTCGGTATAAACCTGCAGTAATAATCTACTAACCCCATGATACTCCTTACCTATGTAACTGATGTGGGTGGTGGCCAATAAATAATCTCATGTATCTTAGAGGGATATACTAAGATACCCTCTCCTAATATGATGTTTCCCAAGTACCAAATCTCTATGTAGAAGAAGTTGCATTTTTCCAAATTCCCAAACAACTTCTGCTCTCTCAAAACCTGCAATACTTGTCTCAAATGCTCCTCATGTTCGTCCTCAAAATGAGAATAAATCAATATATCATCTAGGAAAACTAAGACAAAACAGTCAAGAAAGGTCCTAAATACTCCATTCATGAGGCTTATGAAGACAATTGGTGCATTGGTCAAACCAACATGGAAAAATATGAACTCATAATGTCCATAACATGTGCAGAAAGTTGTCTTATGGATTTCTACATCTGATATGCACAACTGATGATAACCTAAATTGAGATCAATTTTGGAGTACACCCTCGCTCCCTGCATCTGATCAAACAAGTCATCAGTCCTCGGGAGTGGGTAATTATTCTTTATTATGAATTTGTTGAGCTGCCTCAAGTTTACACAAATATTGAGAGAACCATCCTTCTTCTTCACAAATATGACTTGTCCTCCCCAAGGAGATACACTAGGGTAAATGAGACCCTTCTCCAATAACTACTCTAACTGTATCTTGAGCTCATGAAGCTCTGAAGTTATCATCTGATAGGGTTCCCTAGAAATTGGTGTTGATCTTAACACTAAGTCAATGGTGAAATCCACCTCTTGATGGGGTGATAAAACTTGAAGCTCATTTGGAAACACATTTTCATTATCATCTAAGGGTGAATTCTCTTGAGTGGTCTTTGATTGATCACTAATGTTGATAAAAAATAACTGACAATATTTACACACGATCTACTTGAGTTTCTTAGCAAATATCATGTGCAAAGAGATAAGCCTCTGCATCCCTTAAATCACAATTGCACTCCCAATATCATCCATAAACTCAATGACCTTATTCTTGCAATCTACCTTGGCCCGATGAGCCTCGAGCCAATCCATATCCAAAACAACCTGATAGGATCCTATAGGTATAACTTGGACGTCAAGTGTAGTCGAAAAGACTCCCAAATAAAGTACATAACTCTCCACATATGATTCCATTATGAGTTTGGCCCTAGAGGCCAACTCAACCTGCCAATTGTCTATCTTCCAAGCCACCACTAGCCCACACTAATCCACTATAGAAGGAGATATAAAAGAGTCTGAAGCACATGAATCAAATAGTACTGAGACAGAAACATCCTTGATAGTACATGTCATCTCAATAAATGTGGCATGATGCTCATCCTGACATTTTTCAACCACTACATATACACGATGGGCACTTCCTACATCGCCCATTGTCTGCTCATATCTAGGGGATCTTTTTATATACATGGTAGTAGTTTTATGTGGACACATACAAACATAGTGAATAAGGGACCCACAAATAAAACATCCTCCTGTAGCCCTTTTAAATGGGGTCCCTATTGTACTCTAGTGAACTAATCTTTCCAGCCTGGCCATAGCAGACTGTTGTGTACTAACTGGCTATGCTTTATCAATACCTTATCTGTCATCCCTGGCTCAGTAAAAATATTCTCTAGTACCACCTTTCTGTAAGCTCTGATTATATCTATCCCTTTTCTATTGGTGGCCTTGATGTTGTGGATTCTATGGAGCCCTCAATACTGCTAGAGGAGTCAAGAATCCTCCTCTAAGGGCTGGTGTTGTACCCTGTGACCTATGGATTTTAAAGTCCTACATCTTTTCCTAAAATTTTCTCTTGCTCCTATGTCAGTGTTCCTGCACCCCAGCCTTATTCTCCTTAGCTAAGTGTCATCTCTGAATCACAACACCCTTAGATTTGAACAAGTGTTTGTGTTTGAGCTCAAGGTGTGACTGGGTAACATGGGTGATATCTCAAAGTTGTGGGACTATCTACTTGAGATTGACCTCAAGATAAATCTCATTCTTACTTATAAAAAACCCACCACAATCTACTCTAATGCAGGAAAAACTATCTTATCCTAATCTAACTTTCCAAAGGACCATGGAGAGAGAATGCATGAATGTAAAGCCTACACTAACAATCGTGATACACCAGAAAAGGAGGGAATGAGAATAGGTTTCCAATGTGTTAAAAATTGAAGTGAAGTGCATAATAAAGAGGGTGATAACAGTTCTCCATAGCATAGCAATTGCATTCATAGCCATATTTCATACACACACAATAATAATGAATCCATGAAAGAGCGTGAAATAGACACAATATATTTACAATAATATTGAAGAGCCAAGAAGAATGCAAACAACACAAGGAAAGATAAATCTACAAACTTGCATCTATTGCTTCATGATATACATAGTTCAATCTATTACAAATTAAAGGCCTGGATCACCATGCAAGGAGTCCACTACAAGGAAATGTAACACATTGGCCTTACAAAACAAAAAATGACAAATTTTTTCTACTAAAAAACCATCATTTACAATGAGCCCAACACTCTAATTTATAGAATTTTGAGAGGAGAGAGAAAGGGAGAAGTGAAAATCATGAAATTTTACTTCCCAAAACTTGCAAGAGGTAATCAATGAAGTGAAATGATGGTATGTTGCTTACAAAAGGCTCCCCATACTATCCTATAACTTGTAGAAGTGAAAAATGTATGGCCATGATTCATTAAATGTTCTCACAACCACTAATAAAATCATTGTTCTGAACCTGGCCACTTTTTCAAAAAAATCAGTATAAAAAATTCATCAATTTCTACATTTCCTTATTGTTGTGTGGTGGGATTGGAATCATGATTCGAACGAGACCAATTTTGTTAAAATATATTGCAAATTACAATAGTTTTGTGTTCTGTGTGTGAGAATCTATTTTGGGTTTGTCAGGGATTTCTTGCATTTGATAGGGCTGAGCATTTAACTTTTTGGAGCTGGAGATGTTTATTTCTTTTCACCCATCTACCCTTATTAAAACTAAAAAATCCATTTTTTGGGCATAGAGGATGTTATACCCTTTCCCAAAAGTTAAATTTTGTGAAAATTAGAGCTTTGTGTAAATATTTATGCCCATTTGAACTTCAGGGGTCGCATTACACCAGATCCCTTTGTATTGCAGTTATTTCAGGTTTTTCGGGAACTCACGTCCCTGTGGTACTTGGAACACATAGACCTCCTTTCTTCGTGTCACCCGATTCAGGATTTTCTGTCTGTGTGAATCTGTCACTAATCAGGCTAGGTGGGTCATTGACTCCCAACATATCCACACCATACATACCTATGGCTATTTTGGATTTTTGGGGCCCGACTATCCCAAACATATTTTTTTGCCTTAACCGTATTGCACTTGGTTGCAGATTTTTCAGAAATTTGGGGCCTAACTGTCCCAGACATATTTTTCCGCCTTAACTGCATTGCACTTGGTCGCGGCTATTTTGGATTTTTAGGGGACTACTTTCCTAGACATATTTTTTTGCCTTAATTGCATTACATTTGGTTATGGCTATTGAAGAATTTTCAGGCATTTCGAGTACTTTTGTCCCAACTATCCCATGGACCGTGTGGGGCATTTTTATCCACTTTTTTTGCATTCTAATGCCTCTTTATCATTTCAGGCCCAAACTTGGTATGATGAACCCTGGTACAATCCTCGTTTGTTCCATCCACAACCCTCTGACCATATTTACACTAAAATAGGCCCTTGCCTTGAATCTTTAAATTTTTTGCAAATTTTTGCTATCTCCTTGGATTTTTCTTTACATAGGGAAGTTAGAGAAAATTCAAGGGATTCCTTAAAAATCCAATTTTGGGCCTCAAACCATTTTTGTTTTCTCTAGAATGAAGAGATTGTGCAAGTTATCAAAATTATCTCGGGGGGTAAGTTTTGGATAACACTAAGTAGGCCTTCTGAACAACCTTCTCAAGTGTAGGAGGAGATATCATCCTAACTGATCCTGTTATGTCTACATTCAAGCCCCAAATAAACCTATTAACCTATAATTTTTCATCTTGCAGGTAGTCCACATACTGCAAAAGATCTAGAAACCTACTCTCATAATTTGCCACTGTGCCAGATCCCTGTCATAAGTCCTGAAACTCATTAATCCTCTTCTTCAAAAAATGCTCTAACATATAACGAGCCTTAAAATTCTCCTCGAACAACTCACAATTAACTGTATCTCGATTGAAATGGATCTTCCGCTCCTCATTCCTCCACCAAACACCTACTACATCTTGGAGGAGGTGTATGATGAACCTGGCTTTGACATTTCTCTCGTAAGAGTGTGAGTCAAACTAGCTATCAAGGCTTAGGAGCCATGAATCAGCCCCAAATCCATCCATAGTACCGGTGTAAGTAGGTCTTTGATCATGCTACTTGTATCACAATCCTGATGAACTATGGTCCAAAAGATGAATTTGGTTGTCTATCCCCAAATGGTCCCTCAAGACTATGTGAATGGCTATGATGGTGCAAGGCCACCCTGTTGTGGTGTATAGAAGGGCTACATAACCTCTCCCACCTTGGGGTATTTTTCTACTATGGCTCCAAGCATGCATCCTTTCCTATCGAATCCTCATCTAGTGACTAGACATCCTCCTCTCTTGCCTCCTGAAGTGATGTAAGGAGTTGTTTCACCACACCTATCAGTTGTTAAAGAGCCTATAAAATTGTAGGTCTGAACTCAGGTGCATGTGGCTCAAGGGTAGGCAATATTTATCCTAAGTCCCTAATTTATTGATGTCTCATGGGTTTCATCATGTGTATGAATAAAGTAAATGGATTATTATGTTATAAAAGGTTGTGGAAACATTTTAATTATTTTCATTAAAACATTATTAACTAATTAAATATTTTACCCTAAGAGTCTCTGTGTGCGAACCTTAGCTCTAATACCAAATGTAATACCTTTCCGCGAGACATAGAAAATCATGAAAACTGGAAGTTAAAAATTTGGGTAATTTTTAAAAGTAAACAACATCTATACTTATCCGATTCCCATTATTAAATATTTTATACCAATCTAATTTACCCAATTAATTAACTAATTGTCTAATTCCAGATTAATTATTTATTTCTTATCATGGTTACCCTACTAAACATTTGCTAGGTCCAAATTAGAAAGTCTACACCCCCTTTTAATTTAATTAACCCCTACACACCCTTCTTTTAATTTTATTTCCTAATCCCACAAAATCCCATGACTTAAAACTAGTGTAAGATTAAATGTGAACCCTAAGATGAAACAAATCTTGTCCCTTGATTTTATGTTTCCCTAGAAATTCCCTAATCCATGTTTATGGTTTCTTTCCCTTCTCATTTGGTTTCATTTTGTTTCTTATTTATGCAGATTAAGGAGGAGACATGGAGTTTTAAGAAATAATATCATTACTATTATTATTATTATTATTATTGTATGTTTCCTTCACTAGAGGTCTTCTCAGGTTACATATGCATTATACCCATTTGTTTTCTTTGTTTAATGAAGGAAAAACTGCATATATGTATAAAACCATGGGGCTTTGGTGTATGGGTAGTGAAATGTTAGAGGGGAGTGTGGGATCCGTGTGGATTGAAGAGGTTGGGTGGGGGTTTATAGTGGTTAGAGTGGGTGTGGTTGTCGGTGTTCGGGTTTGCGGGTGGCGTGAGTGTTGAAAGTTTGGAGGATGGGAAGGATGTGTGGCTGTAGGCCACACAACAAAAATATGCACATGGTTTGGTGGGGGGTGGAGGGGCTCAACCCCTTCCCAAACAAATATTTTGTTTATTTCATTTTCATTCCAAACTTAGTACTAAACAGGAAATGTGAATAGTATTTTTTTGCTTTTTATTTTTTTATTTTTATTTATTTATTTATTTTAATAAATAAATATATATAGAGAATGGTTTGTTCACAGATATAATATTATAATATATATTTGTTATTATTATATATAATATATATTATTATATAATATATATATATATAATATTATTTATATATTATATAATCTGTTATATAGGGACCTATTTCATTTATTTTTTGTAAACATATGCAACTTCCACATTTTGTGTTATCTCTAATATATATCAAATTTAAATGTGAATGTTTACTAATATAAATTGTAATTGTTGTTGGAGGTACAAGGAGGGAACTTTAATTAAACAAGTAATGGTATATCATCACATGATTTACAAATGTGTTCATTCCAACAAATAAATATTAAATAAATAAATCCTTGGGTACTAGACTATTTCAACTCAAAAGAACCCCCATATAAAAAAAAATAACTTGAATCAAGACATAAGTGTAAAGAAATAACATTACTCTTTTTTTTATCAACAACTACTTATTGCAAAAATTTTATTTTTATTTTTTTAAAATAAGTAAATAAATACTAAAAATTTCTAACAAGAAGGAGATCCCACAAAGAAATATCACATTTTCTTTTAGTGCTCTTAACATCACATTTTTGTATTCTTAATGGGAAAGGCATATTTACAATAACAAACTTTCTTTTCAAAAATGAAGTTTCCAACAATCCATATTAAAGGATCAACTATTTTACAAGATTTCGTTTCCAAGAAGCTTAAGCTCACAAATACAACATATTTCCAAAATACTTAAGATACACAAAGAAAAAAATTATGAGGCTTCATTCCAAGATTGAAGGGAGATTACACATACTAATGAATATTCTAGTTTAAAAAGAAATCCCAAATCACAAAATGGGAACCTTAAAAGGACATAGAACCTCCAACCTAGCCATATCCACATGATTACAATGAGAGTAGTGTTCAAATTTTTTGAAGAAAACAATGAGAAGGAAGAATTTCAAGAAACTCAAACCATTTTAAAAACTTGAGCTTCAACTTTTGTTCTCCTCAAAGAACCCAACACATAGAGAAATGATTATTTTACCACCTAACCTACAGGAATCATTACATGCCTTTCTAAAAGTTAGAAGAGATGCTATCCTCCCCCAAGCCCATGGGGAAGAGAGCTAACTTCCACAAAAGTGCACAAGATTAAGGGAGACAACCACAAAAATATCACATACAATACTAATCCATACATTAAAGAAACATGGCATTTACCAACCAAAAGAAAAAATAAGAAAACCATAATCATCCTCAACAATGGGGAAGAGTAGATGAGACATCCAATAATTGCAAAGACTGTGGTCCAACCATAGGATGCACACTTACAAATTATTAAAAAAACTCCTTATACCTCTAAGACAACAATCCCTCCTCATTGCTCCACCCATTCTCCTAAAATCCTCCTTGGGAGGATTTTCAAACCCATTGGGCGTCATCTCTGAGGATGGAAAAGGGGGTTAAAACAATATGAACCACCTTCCCCACCTCAAACCATATGAGGGGAATAAAAATAACCAACATGGCTTTTCCATCAAGCCACAAGGTTTAAGAGGGAAATCCCTCCCTCTTCCCAAATAAAACTCGAAAACCTATCAAACCATATGATGGATGGAGAAAATAACTAATAACACACCCAAGAAACAAGACAAACATATCAAATATAAGAAAATATAAGATCTAACATGCCAAATAACATAAAATGAGATCAAAGTGCCTACGTCTTACAAGCTCTCCAAATCTCAAAGATTTTCCCAATTCCATGTCTAAGAAAAAATCTAACTTCCAAAATGCCTCCAATCACCAAGTTAAAGCCAAAACCAAAATTTCTCTTTTTCCCCATGAGGGAGTATTTGAAGAAAAACAAAAAAAATCCTCACAAATGAGGGGGTGACATGTGTCACCCATCTCTTCCCTCTAGGTCAAGATGACCAAAATAAAAGGAAGAAGAAATAAACTCACATTTAAACACCCTTCTCCCAAATTATCAAAAAATAAAATAAGATAAGGTTATGGAACTTTTCACAACGCACACATTCAAACCCATCTTACATGGATGTTGATAAAAGAGGGGATAAATGAGAGGGAAACTCCCTTCATGCCTTGGAATTAAGCCCCTTACCTAATAGGTAGGGTCCAAGGGATTTTTTTCATGCTAAGTGAACTCTTAAAACTAAAAGGGGTCACTTAAAATGCAAAAAATAGCCCAATTTCGAGTTTGGAAATTTTGGGCACATGTGCAGAGGATGTGGGGCCCACTCAAATGTGCTCATGTGACCGCAATCCTCCTTAAATAACAAACACTTACAAAAATACATACTTAATGCAAGTGGGGACCATTAAGTCCCCCAAACCTAGTTTACTTAACAAAATAAAAATACTTAGACACAATTAATTTTACATGAATTACAACATTACAAATAAGGGTCACTCACGGTGCCAAAATCATACAAGAAAACAATAAGGTCTCATACATATAACCTTGTTAGGACTTATCCCCATGGGTTGTATGTGCACAATTTGCGTAGCTTCCCTGAAACCCATGTTCTCTTGTGCCCTGTAACTTGCACACTTAATGAACACATTAAAGACATCTTCCCAATACAAGTGTAAATCAAATACATAGTAAATAATTGAGTCTAAAAAATGCAATCTATGATATCACAACATCAACATGGAATCATAAATGAGAAACATGCACAATTTCATAGAATTGATCATTTATTAGCCATTACAATACACATAAATGACATGCATCAACATTATCATGTGTTCTCCTCAATAATTGAATACTCTATATCATCAAGACATGCAACCAAAATATGTATCCATCATATATCAATTAGGTCCAAATAACATAACAATATTATAGTATGTAAAACATCAAATAAAATGCATCAACATACTAATCAAAGCTAAATTGGCGCTACGTGCCCAAATTACCATACATGTCCATGAAGATCAAATTACATAACATAATTTCTAACATATGTCAGAATGCCTATCAAATCATAACTATGAGTAAAGAAGTCAACAGATAATTAAGGCTATAAAATGTGGGAACTACATGTTCCTTTACAACTAGGTTACATGTTTTTATTTTAACATTTCACCTATAGTGGTTTCTTTAGAATTCGCTCGTTTCTCTTGTGGAAATAAATTTATATAGCATTATTGTGATTAGGAACGTATGAACACACATGCATCTTCTAATATTTAACTTAAGGATTATTTTGAGAGATTTGTGTTTACTTGGTTTGGAGAAATACTCTAGTTATAAGGAGGAAACTTCATAGGAAGAAAAAGGAAGGTTACTATATCAATAGAAAACCTATCCTGAGTTAATTTCATGGAATTGTTTAATGCTAACAATACACTCTTTTCATCATCCATTTAATATAACCAACTACGTTGGTTAACTAATTAAGTTGTATCATAAATGATTCACAATCCATTGCTCCAATTAAGGATTCATATTTTCACAAACATGTTATGTATGGAAGGGTACATTACACTTGTGTTCCCATTATAGAGATTTTTATTTGAATTTATGTGACAAATTTCACATTTAAAACTAATTTTGTTTCATCATCTTAAATATTTTATCTCAATGGCAATGGGTGAATTACATGTTTTGACCTTAATTTCTACTTCCTGATTGATCCTAGGCTTGATATATTCCTATCTATGCCAAGGGTTCTACTAGATTTTACAATTCCAACTTGAGTTCAATTTCCTTAACTCACAAGACCTTGGCTACAATCTGAGGTATCCCATTCTCAAAGCTACACATTATTATTTCATTAGCATGATTTTTTAATCCACATTTATGCAAACAAAGTATGTGTTCATGCATCACATGTGTTTTTTTTAATTTATTAAGTTGTTGTATTAGTTGTGGACCTCTACTTTATTATATACATTTTATCATCAAATATGACATTTTAGTTTATTTTGACATCACTCAAAGGTGTAACATTTTTGTAGTAGGATTTCAATAGATTAATCATATTTACCCTTTTTACTAACTACATTTACACATTTATTGTTATCCCAATTTTTCCCCTAGGAAAAATTGATCAAACACGACCCTGCACAAAAGAAAATCTAAGGGGTAGTTCAGACCTGCGAGCTCGTAATTGATCCCAAATATGAGGGATAGGTGAGCTCTATAATGGAGGAACAAGGTCAGCATATAGGGCCAAATAACATTAAAGGAGATCAGAGCTCGACAAGAGAAGATTGAAGAAAGGGCTCAAAGTTTCAGACTTCACATACGAGTTGACTCAGACCCAAGCAACAAGGTCAGTAGAAGCCTCCGTGTAGTAAAAACCTTACAAGGCAGTGTTCACTCGAGGCCCTGAATCAGCTAAGTATAGAGAAAATCCATGAAATGTGCCACATGCCTCAATGGTGCAACTCCAAAGATTAATCCCAAAAGGAGGTCTCCAAATGTGTGCTAGCCCTACATGTGTCCAGGTTCTATAAAGCGTCTCATCGATAGTTTAAAATTCATAGACCCTAGGAAGGTGCCATGTGCCTCAACAGCACAACTTCAGGGGCAAGACCCAAGGGGCAGTCTCTAAACAAGCACAGACTCGCCACATGGTCAGAATAAAAAAGGGGGGAAGAACTGGCCATTGAATTAGCTAAGTATATAAGAACTAGCGAAATCATCCATGTGTCTCAATGACACACCTCTAAATGTCAGGTACAAACAGGGTCTCTAAATGTGTGCAGACTCTCCATGTGTCTAGGGTCCAACATTTGTTTCTAAATGGGCAGAAGGTGCCAATCGACTAAGTATAAAGGAGTGAGAAGAAGCCTCGACATGTCTCATAAGCATAACTTCAGAGTTAAAATATGGAGGTAGATCCCAAATGAGCACAATGCTTCCACATGCCTAATCGGTGCAACTTCAAAGGCACGTCCCAAAGAGAGACCTTGAACTAGTGCCAGCCCTCCATGTGTACTAGGTTTGCAAAGGGGACATCAGCCGTTGAAAATTCCAAGCTCAGGATAGGCCGAAGGAAGCATCCATGTGTCAGCTCGGTGCATCTTCAAGGTTAAAATCCGGAGGTGGTCCCGAAACAAGCGTAGGCTTGCCATTTGGCCAAAGTCAAAGAGGGGCAGAGCAAGCTCGAACCGGTTACATCAAAGGACCTGTCTGTTTCACAGTTTCACAAGTCCCACGCTTGGAGAGAGGTTTCCATGTTGTGTAATCACAATGGATGCCTAAGTGATCAACCTAGAAGCCTGATCTGCATCCAGGGGTGCTGTGATTTTGCATCAACAAGTTTTCCCACTGGGTTTTCCTTAATTTCTTGGGACTTCTTTTTGTGCATGGGTACCTCATCAAAATTTGTGCTAGGACCCATTTCTTTTCTTCTTCTTCTAGGAAGATGTTTTTTGCATATGGGCACCTTATTAGGCCTTTAGTTTTCGGGCCCCATTGACACATCTTTCTTAGTTTTTTAGGAGTTTTTTCTTGTTCTTTTTTGACTCATCATTACCACTACCCTAGCTTTGATGAAGGGGGGGTGTTAGTGTGAGTGATCCTATGTGTCCTCCACTCACATATGGAGGGTCATCTCACATGGGTGATGTCATTAGGGCTTGTGTGTCATGCACTAAGGTTACTTAGCACCCCATATGTATCCCTTCATTTGAAATTTATGAGCATGCCAAGACACTCTATTGAAATTTATGTGTAAGCTTTGTTATGTTATTCAATCAGAGTGCAACTTCATCATGGTACATAATTTGCAATTTGATTCTCACAAACTCTGTAAGTTTTTTGTTATATTCTTCAACACCATGCCCAATTGACAAGATCAAGGCACTAATGTACAAGATAGCAAGCAGATTTCCCCATAGGGTCGCTATAAATGTTGACATTTTTTGTACCCCGTGTAAAAAAGGTAAACTCAAAACATTTAACTTTATCAGATTGGTCGAGTTACAGGATTTGGATATGTTTTTTACTAGCCATCCTAGAAAGGGATACAATATTAATTATTTGGTTTTGGAGAGTCTTAGAAGTTACATTTGGATCAAAACTAAAACTTAAGCACAGTTACAGAACTTCCTACCTCATATATGCAGCCATTCCATCTGTTACCCTCTTCATAACTATGCAACAACCATAAATTACTATTGCAAAGCCCTGAGGAAGGTAGAAATGAAAGCATGTATTAGATATGATGATCTAAAACTATAATCAAGTTGCTACTTTGAAATACGAGGTATATTTTTACAAGCAGTTTGCATTTCAAATGATCATCAACAAGGTACATTCAATTTTAATTTATTTCCATGATTAAGTGAATTATTTAAGTGTTTTGAATAGTATATGTTCATTTATTATCCATACAAATGAAGAAAAGTATAGAAAGGAAAATATACATCTCATTACAAAAAAAATATTTTCAGTTATTCATGAGGAATAATTGTGCACATCTTCTCATACAAGCTGTGAGAAATAATTGAAGAAAAAGGAATGCATATACTTATGAAACTGAAAATGTAAGGAGGTAAAAGAAACCCATCATTGCCTTGAGGATGTGTTATTTTATCTCTGAATTATTTTTCCAGATGTCCTCTGTAAACTACATCTTGATACCTAAAAAAGAGAAGAAAATGGACATCAATATTGAGCTCGGGTTTTTTTTAACTCCCTATATTCACAGTTTCAAAAAAAATTGTACTAAAAAGTGCAATTATGGTATTCACAAAAAAATTGCAAGTTCATCTCAAACAAATTTTAAAGGTTGCAGCAGATAAGTACAAATATAGAATATCATAAGTTGATAATAAATAAGCAACATCATTTGTTAAGTTCAAAATAATTCATTTTCAGCTTTGAAGGAAAGGTACAATGTTCATAAATGTAATAGGTGCAAAAGGTCTAATAGAATTCAATTTACAACCTTAGATATATCAAGTGATCAAACATAATATAAAATTATTAAATGTTTAAACAAAGAAGGTCATAACCATGTAGGAATTATGAACAAATCTAACAAATATAGTCTTTAGCCCTATGCCAAGTGTACAAGAGACTCAAAAGTGCAAGTATACAATATCAAGAAAGTAGCAGTTTTAGTTACAAAATGGAGTTCAATGTTTCTTTGAATACCTCATTTCTACTATATTCAATGCCATACATGTAAAAAGTTTCCAACTCAAATAGGAACAGTCTTCTAGGAGCTATAATAAAATTCCATATTTAGGATAAAGGATTCAATTTTTGAGGACCAAATTTCAAAAGAGGCACTGCTCATCAATACGGTTTTACAACATATAGTTATCTAGAAAAGGGATGTGATGAAATTGAGCTAGAAATCATTTATTAAAGGAATACCTTTAAAAATATATATCCTGGATGATAAGTACAAGCATGCTAAAGGGATCAAGAGTTTTTTTATTCAAAGAAGAGATGAAAATAATCATCATGTTTTAAAACTACAATGATCATATTTATTCGAAGTAATGAGTACAAACATTGACACATTATCACAAGAAGTAAAAAGAATAATAAAAATAAAATATTTTAAGGAATGGATTGTTTTCCTAAATCAAAAAAAAAATGAAGGGTCATTTTACAGAGGACGTAAATTAATTTCTTCAATTCTAAAATTCATTTACATCTTAAAAAGTGTTGGGATCAAGAGAAACAGAGTTCTAGAGCCATCATCTTGACAAAAGAAATAAGTATGAGTACACAAGATACAACTAGGGTTAGAAAGAAACTTGGGCTCTGAAACGAGCCTCTACATGAAGTAAATGAACAAGCTTTTATTTTAATTACATATCTAGTTATTTTCAAAGTGTAGATCCAAATTGGAACATCAATGGAAAATACTGATAAGAAAATCAATAGTAAATACAAAACCCTGGAATGCAAATAGATCTACAACAGAGCATGAAATCTACATTACAGAAAATGAAATCAGAACTATGCAAGCATATCAAAACCTAACTCTATTAGAGAAAGCACAAATGACTATATCTCGAATGCCAAGATTCAGGAGGTATGAGGTTCGAATAACAGGAATAGAGAAATCCCAGTTTTAGAATCAACCCAACAAAACTCGAATGGAGAATACAAAAGTGAAAAAAGTTGAGTTGAAAAATTGGGTAAAGCCTTAAGGAATTGCAAAATTACATGAAATCATGGTTTTCAAGCCCAATTGATAAGTTAAACAAGCACAGATGCAAAGCAACAACACCAAAATCATGACAGGATAAGGCAACCCTTCCATTCTTGAAGTCTCAAGAGAGAATATCAATAATAACAAGGTAACAAAGATCTGAATGTATAGTAATGGTTTCTTAGATAAATGTAAATCATTCCATGAAAGGGAAATTGAGAAGCAATCCTATATCTAAAAAAATTGACAGAGATTTCACAATATAACTAGTCAATTAGCAATACAACTTAGAAGCCATATACCAAGATGCCCATGAAGTAAAAGTTTCATATCCATGAACTCATAAGCAAAAGAAAGGATATCCATATCAAGGTTATCAAAAAATAACTTTTGAAGTTGAAATTTGAAATCATGAAAGTGTAGATAAACGAAATCATTTACTTCATTCCACATTTTTAAAATATTTGTCACAGGGTTTCTAAAAAGGCTCAAGGATTGAAAAAGAACTTACAAGTTAGGCTTCATAAGTATAAACAATAACGGTTATCTAAGGAAAATCCAAATATTTCCATGAACTTCATAAACTAAGCATCAACGAAAACCTAGGATCTAGGGTAGAGACCAAGTGGGCATCCAAATAAATCAAATGAATTTAGATTTATGCAATGACAAAGCTCCAAAATTGTGATTTAAAGCATCTTTATCCCTTCTTTCAAATCTCGAATCATGGCTGATACAAAAGTGATCCTTCTCAATCATCGATACATGGATACTATTAGAGGCATGATACCTCATAGTTGAATCCTTAGAGTGTAAAGTGAAACATTCAGGAGATTATGATATATATTGAGGAATGGAAACCACGTACGTATATTTCCACAAAATGGCTCTATTACAAACAAATTATGTAAAATAGAGAACTCTATTCATAGTTAACAATGGCCGGTAGTTGAAAATTCAGAAGTGTATACGTAGCTCAACTAATAGCTCAAAACAATTCAAAATGTTTTAGGGTTTCATGTTTTTACCCGAGCCAGCCACCAAGTTCACAAACCTAACTAGGGTTGAAGAAATTATGCACGTGGAAACAATTCATCAAGCCCTAACTCAACTCAGGTTAGTCTCGAACAAAGAGCCACCGTTAAGTTACAAACGTTAAATGCAATATGAGCAGGGGAACATACTTCATTCCCCATGATTGTTTTTGACTAAGAATCAAATGGTATATATGCATGCTTATTATTAACCAAAGGATACCAACCACATTCAAAGGGATGGGTCAAAGTGTATAATGAAGGATGTCAAGACTAATGTCCAAAACCTTAAATATTTTCAAAATGGGGGAAGACTAAATTATATGCCATGAAGTGGTTAGGGTAACAAATAATCAATCAATGATTATTATATGTGCCATGAAAAAATGAATTTCATGACCATGTAGAAAAGGGTGTCCATGGTCAAAATGAAGGACTTATGATAAACTTGGGAGCCAAGGAATTTGAATCAAACAAATGTGTACCAACTCCATGGACCACATGATGGTGAATAATATACAAGAAAAGTTAGCATCAACCATCACATGGATCATGGACAGGACATAATAGATGTCAACATCATAACAAGTGGTCCCCATCAAGATGAATGCATGGGTGAATTATTTTAGCAAATTATTGCAAATAAAGAAATCATTTTACTCACACACAGAGATTTATTCTTGCATGTGCATCCAAGGGGCAGGATTAAAGTGCTAATTTTATCATTGCAAATGTCAAATCAAATAGTTGAAGACAAGTTGCATGCATTGGAGAAGACTTTCTCATCAAGAAAAGATTATTATTAGCCAAATTATTCATCTTACTTTATTAAAAATAGATTAATCAAATACAATTTGACTGGAGTGTAGTTTTGAAATCAAGGTTATTAATGCCTCATTTTATTAGCATGTTTATTTTTATTCCTTTATTTAATCAAAATAAAGGATAAAAATAAGATGTATGGGTGAGTACAATTTGTAGTTTATTTTTAGGATGGGTGGGATGAATAAAATTTCTATATATTGTATGCAATTACAAGGCATAAGGAGAGGATGTTTTTGGACACATGATTCCTGAATCAAATTGTACCACTTTTTCCCTTTGAATGAGAGTTGATTTATGGCTTTCCAATTATTTGTAGTGTTTTGTATATCCTATTAATTCTTGGGAATGTAAAATTCCCTAATTAATCATCTTATCTTGCTTCAAATTTAGCAATTTATGCATAATATTAGTGTGCATGTTTTCTTTCTGCATTGTTTTGATTTATTCCCTCAACAGACCAACTGTTTTACCCTAATATTCCATTGAAAACCTATTTTTTTGTGCATCCAGAATCGATTCTAAAATTGATTGTGCATGTACTCAGTCATAGCCCTCAACAAGTTTGGTGTATCACCCCAGTTTTCATTTCATTTACAGTCATCTTTTTACCCTCAAAACCCATAAAAATTAGTCTAGGATACATTAAAAAGGAACCGGCCTTGATATCGGAGACTCACTTCGACAATAGGTATACCCAAAGAACTGAGGTGTTTCTATTGTATCTATGAAAGAGAGAGATACAGAGAAAACTTAGAACATTGCAGTCATCTCCTTACAAGGTGCACTTTCGAGAAAAAATAGTGCCCTGTACTCAACATAGGAGGGGACATCTATCCCGATGGTCATCAGATGATCCTGGTAATACTGTGCCTCACTCAGGACATCCTTGAACCTCGCGATCATCACCGTCTGAGTTCGTGCAATAGGTCATCCATACATTTCCTTAATTGTATTTAGGGACCTATTATTTTACATATACCTTGGCCTTACCCGTGCCACAACCAATATACATTGAGTTGAACTTGTGTACTCATTATAGCCTAATGACCTTACCTTGCCTATTTTCATGTTTTTTATCTTGACCAAACCTTTGGTGTACTAAAACATACCAAAATGTTCTTGCACCTGACCTACATCATGGTTTCAGACCATATCCTATACCCTGGATACTTGAATCACTTCAACCTTGTTTTGATAAACCCATTGACCTTAGATGATGTAAATTTTGAAAGCTCTACAACCTAGTACCATGTCATAATCTATACGTGTGCATACGTTCTATTTTCATTACCCATTACCCATTAACCAATTTGACCCTTACCCATTACCCAAAATTCCCACACCCTTACCTAAAAATTAGCTACCTTCACTTTCATCACTTACCCATTTATCAAACCACTAACCGATTCTGTCTCACACCTCATCAGCTCCTAGTTTGAGGGGTATCACCTCCACTCACACTTGGGGAAACCTCACTCCCACTTATATTTGATTGCTAACCATTTTTTGTTTTTGTCAACATCACTTATTAATACAAGATACGTGACAAAAAGGGCCAAATATAGACACCAAATTTGGTTCACACTCCCCTTCGTCCCCTTTAATTAGTTAACATAATGTGTTTTCTTAACCATGACCCCTTTATGTCACATTCATATTAATTTAATTATTTACAATTGAATTAATGCCCAACCTCACAATTACTTTAATTATGTTAATTTACATCTCACCTAGCCACATCACCTAGACACCTCACCATTGACTTATTCTTATCCTATTAATCAACTAACACTTTGTCTCCACTTATCCTAACAACCTGGTACTTAACCTAACCCTAGTATTAAATTCCTATTCCTTCTCTAATAACATGCCCGCCTATCTAAGCATTAACCATCACTTAAGACTCGGGCCAACAATCTAAGCACAACAGGAATAGCCAAGATTTGTTATTTTTGGTAAACCTAGGATATCCCACCATAACCAACATCAATTAACCCTCAACTGATTATGGTCACCTTGAATGTCGTCGGTCACAATATATAAAATTTTGCAACCTCTTTCCTGTGTAGGTCACTTTGAGTTTTGGGAGAGCTATCTGATTTCAAGAATGAACCAAAGTTTTGTCAACATCAAGACAAAAAAATACATCTAGCGAGAGGCCAAAGAAAGTACCAGGATAGATCTGAAGGCATTGACATTCATGGTGACACTCTGGGAAGCACTTGCACGGCACTGACCAATAGGTTTGTAGATTGACTATCACCTTTTTTCATCCACCAATATTACAGGAAAAAGTAATTGCATTTGATTTTGTATCGTTGTTGTACTTACTCATTAGATTATTTATCCTTTTTTTATCATAGCTTGTTATTCTATGTAGTCCATGATCCCCATTTTCTAGCCCATATCCCTATGCAGAAACCAAAACCTTTCAGATCTTTATTCTTAACTTTTTACATATTTCTTAGTTTTTATCACCTTATCACAAAGCCAACCAGTCCCCCTTCATTCTCTATGCAATCAAAAATAAGCCCAAAACTACCTGTTAATTAACTTACACCAAATTTACCCTACTGACACTAGTTACTTTAACTATCGTTGGTTTCCCATTCACTAGCATCAGTCACCAAACTGATGTCGGTTACTGTATCTCATTTCAGGCTTTTACTCAATTAATCTTAACACCCCAAAGAATCTCACAAAAGCCTCACCCAAGCCATCTACTCTACCTGAAACCTCTCCACATACGTCCCCATCTCTCAATGTAGACATAGAGAGAACCTACACAACTATTTCTAATATTTTACCATTCCCTCAGAAACTGAGATTGGTTATCCCTAACCGATATCGGTCATAGATACACGGTTGTCGATCACAACCTGACTGTCATCGTTCTCTTTGTGTAGCAATATTCCTCAAATGAAAAAGCTCTCCAATTACCCAAATCAAGCCCAAACTCCACCAAGTCTTACCCAAACCCTGCTTATGACCTCCCAACCCCCTACCCAGCCTTCAACCTAACCCAGGACCTTCACCAATTCAATTATTATATTATTTAAGTAGATTAACATTGATATTAATATGAGATACGTAAATTAGAATACTAGTATTAAAATCATTTGTTTGTATGTCCGTTTATTTTATATTGAATATAATATATATATATATATATATATCAGTTGATTGACATCTGTTGAGGAAGTATCACACTTCCTAGATCTAGCTCACGCTAGGCAATCCACTAACCTTCTGTTATTGACTATGTTTTATGTTCTTGCTTTGTATTTAAGGTAGTTCCTCCTAGCCAAAAGGAATCTCTCGCAATCAACTTGCATTGGGAAATTAGAACGCGCACACAACCTTCAACCGAAATCACAAACATGTATTCCTCCTTTGCCTTCAACCCTTATCTGTTTCATTAATTTGTTAAGAATTTGGTGAAACATATTCGATAGAAAAAGGGGAAGGAAAGGGGTGAATGTTTGTTTTGAAGTCCAAAAGGGAGTTGTGGTAACTAGATGACTTGGTGGGACAATACCCGAGTTTAAGTTGTTACTCGAAACTCCAACCACCAAACAATTCAATGATCAATGTGGGGAAAGTAGAAAATAATGGAACTAGAACTAGTTCCTCACTCCTCTTTGTTCCCTACACACCCATTCCACCACAAAATTAAGGAAAAAAACATTTAATTGTGAATTTTGGAAGATTCTAGGGTACCCACATTCCTCTTCAAGCCCCCCTTGGACCCGTATGATCATAACTTTCACCTAGATGCTCCAAATTTGGAAAAATTAAACTTTTTGGAAATAAATTTTCATCTAATAGAGAATGGAGATAGAAAATATAGAGTTAGGTGACAGTAGGTGGGATAAAATGAAGAAAATATTCTTACCATTTAATGATGTAGTTCTATACAGTCAAAAAACTAGATTTAAGGGAGTATGGTGCCCATTTCTTGTTCGAAAAGCAATAAATCATGGAGGAATGGCCTTGGAAGGTTTCCCATGCATTTCTTATGATATTTAATACATGTCATTGGTGAGTGAAGGTGGAAATATGAGTTCCCTATATTTTCACTCTCTCTCTCTCATTCTCTCCCATTTGTTATAAATTGTAAAGTGATGCTCATTTATAATGTTGTATACTTTTAGAATGCAAAGGAATCATTGAAAATTTTTGCACAGTTGGTCTTGAGTTTTAGGAATTGGATTTTGATTCTAATGTGTGTTTATACCTTCTTCCTCGATTGCAATGATTTTTTCATCATCTTAAATCAATAAAATATTTTTTTTGTGGCTATTAGTTTTCCCTAGATGGTGATTTGTTGCTTTTTCTTGACTCTTAATTTATTTGCAAGTATGTTTTCTATGTTTATTCATACTAAAGGGTTTATTTCTATTGTGCATTGTATAAAAATGGGAGTTTAAATACTATTCTTGACTATGCATTTCATTTCCTCCATCTCTACCTTTAGTTTCCTAAAATTTCTCTCATTTAAAAGTTTATTTTCCCTTATTTTTCATCCTATCAACTCCCTTAGTGTAGGATTTCCCTTTTATTCATCTCCCTCTCTCCCTAGTCCCTTGGAATCATAGAATACTATTAGATAGTTATGTTTCCCTTCCTAGGAGTAGTTTAGTGGTAGAAATAAGCAGAGGAAGCTGACCTTCTCTGGAGATTTGTCTTAGTTTAGGTCACACAACTTGGAGATAGCCCCATGTTTCCTCAAAATTATGGATTGTTTATGACTCAGAGAAGGGTGCAGTTTTGAGCTTCAAAAAGTACACAACTCATAAGTCTTCAAAAGATATTAGAAGAAACCATATCTATAAATTCCTTTTGAGTAAAGTTACCATAAGTTATTATATTAAGAGGAGATAATCTGAGAGATAATTTTATAGATTTTCTAGACATCGATCTATAGGATTAGAAATCAGGTTTCCTAGGTGTGATGGTTTACTATAATGTTTTTGTCAAAGTTTGAATATTTATTGGTTTTGGGGATCTTTAGAGAGATACTATGAGCTATTTAGCATGGGAAGAAATGTATAATTAATATGCTAGAATCATGGAATTATGTTAACTCAAACCGATAATGTATAACAAAGAAAAGAAAGGGAAAAACTCATGTTGAAAGCAGGATAAAAGACAATATTTTAGTGACCTATTTTTTACATAAAGACCTGGCCTGAACCCGTGCCACAAACCAATATACATTGAGTGAACTTGGTGGAAAACGCATGAGAGCATAATGACCTGACCTTTGCCTATTTTCATTTTTTTTATCTACCAAACCGTTGTGTACTAAAAATACCAAAATGTTCCTTTGCACCTACCTACATCAGGGTTTAACCATACCGAGAAACCTGGATCTGAATCATTCAACCTTGTTTTGATAAACCCATTGACTTAGATGATGAAATGTGAAAGCTCTACAACCGAGTACCTTTGTCATTCTCATACGTGTGCCAGACGTTCTCTTTTCCTTACCCATTACCCCTTAACCCTTGACCCTTCCCCATTACCCAAAATTCCCACAGCCCACACCTTACCTAAAATAGCTACCTTCACTTTCATCACTTACCCATTTTAATCAACCACTAACCGATTCGGTCTCACACCTCCTCAGCTCCGAGTTGAGGGTAATCAACCCTCCACGCACCAGCTGGGAAACCTCACGCACAACGTAGATTTGGATTGCTACCATTTTGTGTGTTGGCAACATCACTTCTTAATACAAGATACGTGACAAAAAGGGGCCAACGTAAGACACAGGCCAAATTTGGTTCACAACATCCCCCTTAGCCCCTTTAATTAGTTAACTCTGTGTTGGCTGAAAGACCATACCCCTTTCTGTCACTGCCTATTATTTAATTATTTACAATTGGAATTAATGCCAACCTCACAATTACTTTAATAGGTTGAATACAGCTCAGACAGACCACATCACCTAGACACTCACCATGACTTATTCTTATCCTATTAATCAACGAACACGTTTGTCTCCACTTATCAGAACAAACTGGGACTTACCCTAACCTAACCTAGTAATTCATGCCCTATTCTTCGCTAATAACATGCCCGCTATCTAACATTAACCATCACTTAAGAACGCGGGCCCAACAGATAAGCACAACATGAATAAGCCAAATTTTTTATTTTTTGGTAAACCGAGGATATCCCACCATAACCAACATCAAATAACCATAAACTGGAGTATGGGTTCCACCTTAATGTCGTCGGCCCACAAATAATATAAATTTGTGCAACCCTTTCCTGTGTCGGTCACTTTGAGTTGTGGGAGAGCTATCTGTTGCAGAATGAACCAAAGGGTTTGGCAACATCAAGACAAAAAAATAAGTCTAGCGGAGAGGCAAATAAAAGTACCTAGGATAGATCTGAAGTTGCATGGACATTCTTGGTGGACACTCTGTGAAGCCTTGCAACGGCACTGACCAATAGGTTTGGAATTGACTATCCACCCTCGCTTTTTTCTCCACCAATATTCCCGGAAAAAGTAATTGCATTTGATTTTGTATCGTTGTTGGACGGACTCAGGAGATAGTTATCCTTTTTTTATCAAGATTGTTCATCATGTATCCATTATCCCCAGGTTCTAGCCCATATCCTAGGGCAGAAACCAACACTTGCAGATATGTATATTCTTAACTTTTTTACATATTTCTCTTAGTTGTTATCACCTTATCACAAGCACCAAGTCCCCCCCTTCTTCTATATGCAATCAAAAAGGAGCCCAAAACTACCTGTTAATTAACTTACACACCAAATTTACACCTACTGCACTAGGTACTTTAACTATCGTGGGTACCATTCACTAGCAATCATTCACCAAACTTATGTCGGTTACTGTATCTCATTTCAGGCTTACTCAATTAATCTTACACCCCCAAAGATCTCACAAAGCCTGCACCCAACATCTACGCGACCTGAAACCTCATGTCGCACAGCGTACCCCATACCTAGCATGTAGACATACGAGAGACCACACAACTATTTCTAATATTTTACCATGTCCTCAGAACTGAGATGGTTATCCCTAACCTATACGGTCATAGATACAATATACAAGGTTGTCGATCACAACACTGACTGTCATCGGTCTACTTGGGGGAAGGGCAAATTCCTCAAATGAAAATGCTCTCAATACCCAATCAATCCCAACTCCACAAGTCTTACCCCAACCCTCTTATGATGACCATCACCAACACCCCACCCCCTACCCATGCCTCCACCTAACCACAGGACCTCACCATTCAAGGAGTATTATTATTTAATTATGATTACCTTGATATTTAATATAAGATACGTAAATAGAATATCTAGTTAAAACATTGGTTTGTTGTCCCGTTTATTTTATATTGAATAAATATATATCGTATATAGATATGCAGTTATGACATCCTGTGAGGTAATTATCACCTTCCCGAGATCTAGCTCACGCTAGGTCAAGCACACTAACTTCGGTTATTGACTAGATTTTTATGTCCTTCGCTTGGTATTTAAGGGTAGGTCATCCTTAGAAAAGGACTCCTCGCCCTCAACTTGCATGGAAAGTAGACGACGCTCACACACCTTCAATTCAACCGACAATCACCAACATGTATTCCTCTTTGCCTTAAACCCTGATCTGTTGCATTAAGTGGGTGAAGAGGTTGGTGAAACTATTCTAGAAAACGGGAAAGGAACGTGTTGAAATGTTTTGTTTGAGTCCAAAAGGGAGTTTGTGGACTAATACTGGTGGGACCATACCCCTAGTTTTAAGTTGTCTACGAAACCCACACCAAACAATTTTCAATATCAATGTGGGGAAAGTAAAAATAATGGAACTAGACTAGTTCCTCAAGCTCTTTGTTCCCTACAACACCCTTCACCACAAACATTAAGGACAAAACTTTAATGTGAATTAGGAAGATTCTTTAACAAAGGGTACCCACATTCCTCTTCAAGCCCCCCTTGGACCCTATATGATCATAACTTTCACCTATATGCTCCAAATTTGGAGAAAGGAAACTTTTGGAAATAAATTTTCATCCTAATAGTAATGGAGATAGAAATATGATTTAGGTGTACGTAGGGGTGGGATAAGAATGAGAAAAATCTACCACTTTAATGGAGGTAGGTGCGCACATTCAACCAAACTAGAGTTTATCGGGAGTATGGTGCCCATGTCTGTTTCGAAAAGCAATAAATCATGGATGAATGCCTTTGAAAGTATGCCCAGTAGCATTCTTAGGATATTGTATACAGGTCATGGGAGTGGAAGGTGAAATATGGATTCCTCTAATTTTCACACTCTCTCTCGGCTCATTCGCTCCCTGTTTTATAAATTGTAAAGTGATGCTCACATTTCTAATGTTGATACTTTTCAGGAATGCAAGGAAGCAGTGAAAATTGTTGTCACAGCTTTGTCTTAGAGTTTAGGAATTGGATTTTGGATTCTAATGTGTGTTTATACCTGCTTACGGGATTGCAATGATGTTTCATCAAGCTTAAATCAATAAAATTATTTTTTTTTGTGGCTAGGATTTTTTTCCCTACTGGTGATTTGTTGCTTGTGTTCTCGTGACTCTTAAGGTGTTTCAGTAGGTTGCTATTTTTATTCCTACTAAAGGGGTGGAGGTTGCTCGTGTGCATTGTGAAAATGGGAGGGTAAAGACTAGTCTGGAATATGCATTTCATTTCCTCCATCTTACCTTGTATTTTCCTAAAATTTCTCTTCATTTAAAGGTTAGGGCCCTTATTTTTCATCCTATCAAACTCCCTTAGTGTAGATTTCCCTTTTAATTCATCTCCCTCTCCACTAGGCCCTTGAAGCATAGAATATATTATATAGTTTATGGTTCCCTTCCTAGGATATTAGTGGTAGAAATAAGCAGAGGAAAGCAGGACCCGTCTCTGGAGATTTGTCTTATTTTAGGTCACCAACTGAGAGCGCCACCAGGTTCCTCAACAAGTATGGATGTTTCTGACTCGAGAAGGGTCAGTTTGAGCTTCAAAAAAAGGGTACAACACAACTCATAAGTCTTCAAGATATTAGAAGAACAGATCTATACATTCCTTTTTATTACAGTTACCCATAAGTTATTATAATTAAGAGGAGATAATCTGAGATAATTTAATAGATTTCTAGACCTCGATCTCTAGGATTAGAATCAGTTCCTAGGTGTGATGGGGTTACTAAGGTTTTTGTCAAAGTTTGAATCTTTATTGGGTTTGGGGATCTTTAGAGATAACTAATGAGCGGGTAGCTTGGAATTTTTTTGGATGTTTGGGAAGTAACAATTCCTTTGTGTTGTTGGCATCAAAAGCACAAAGTCAAGATGTATATATCTTTCCCATATGTATTGAATCCTCTATTTGGTGGTACGAGGTTTTTTTTACAAGGAATCACCTAACATCCTAAGATTAACTCAATTGATTTTCATGCAGAAAGGTAGGGGTAGGATGGCCACCAGAGAAAACAACCTGGGAATATTGAAAATAACAGAGATTGTTTGTAGATAGGACGACGGATGGATGTAGGGTCACATTCGATTGTCCAAGTGCTAGAGTGTTGTGATAAAAATATCTTCCAAAATGGTGAAAGTGTCATTCTCATGGATCTTAGAGACCATTCCTTACTATGTTAGTCAAGAAGTCCTGAATTGGGAGAAACATTAGTCCGATGAGACTATATCGCACCTTCTTAACATTAATAACCATAAATTGGGTGCATGATTTTGCATTAATACATTGCACCAGACCCTAATACTGACTCTAACTCTCACTGACTTTTTGACATATTGTTTCCCTACCTCGAAAAAAATCATAGAAAGAGTTGAGAAATGAGAGAAATTTTAAATATGCAAAATTGATTTAGTTTTAAGTCTTAAGAAAAAGTTGGTCAAAGGCCATGGTTGGTGAGAACCTTCACCGCAAAGTTGAATGATTGTGTTTTTTGAGGCTCTTTAAAGAATTTCTGGGCTAAGTTAGCTAAGGAATTTTTGGAAATTTTGGGACACAAAGATACCTTTCATAGTGGCACCATCCCCACCAAACAGTTAATCACCATCTGTCTATCGACATGAGGTTTTTTTTGCAAGATATTTCCTAGTCACCCTAACACTAACCATAACGCGAAGATAAATAAATTTTTTACCTTAACCGATCACTGAGTTTTAGGTTTAGACAATAGGTGTTATATAGAGGTACCTCCGGGTAAATAAGCAAATAAAGAAGATGAATTAAAATAAACCAAAACAGGACATTATGTATTCCACCAGTCACACCCTGGCGAAGGGTAGAAGGCGGAGGTTGAATGTGTCGACATGGAAAAAATCACCCCAAGCCAGTTGAAAGTGTAGACAGCGCAAATTCATGCCCATGCACGATCAGAAGGTGTCACAGTTGAAAAAGTCACAACACCACACGGTGAATGTTGAACGGTTTTGACTTGTAAAATTTTGTGACGGGGCTGTG
The DNA here is from genome assembly GCA_019776745.2 of Taxus chinensis. Classification (NCBI taxonomy): domain Eukaryota; kingdom Viridiplantae; phylum Streptophyta; class Pinopsida; order Cupressales; family Taxaceae; genus Taxus; species Taxus chinensis. Next base: position 190,615,446 of record CM034150.1, on the reverse strand, counting down.
GGAGGGCACAGGTTAGGAAAGGTGTGCCGATATTGAAAATTTTCACACACCCTGGCGAGGTGTGAGGTGTCGATATTGAAAAAATTGTCCCCGGGGGAGCATGTTGGAGGGTGCGGTTGAACGGCATTGACATGAAAAAAGTCGGGCCCGAAGCGCAGTTTGGCTGGTGGTAGTTTACAAGGTTGGTCGACATGGAAAAATTCGCACATTGGCCGACCGGTTGAAGGTGCCAGATCACAAAAGGCATCGACTGAAAAGTCATGCCCACTCCTTGGGTGTTTACAACCATGAACAAACCAAGCTGGTCAAATCAAAAATGGATCATTCGTCTTTATTTTTCTCTATATTCTTGTCGTTTTCCCATTAGATGCATTTCGGTTCATTAAGGCCAAATTGTAGGTTTTGGAAAGGGATGTAAAGTTTAATCTCAAACATGATTTATATCAGGCATATACAACCAAAAGGGAAAAAACTTATGAGGAACACTTGAGCGCTATGAAAGTTGTTAACCTTCGAACGTCAAGACCACATGAGAAGAAAATCATTCCGATATCCCCGTCTAAAATAATCATGCTCGTAAAACTAAATGAATGATTTTCCTCTTGAACCTCTAGTTTTCATGAGTTTTTGTTTTTTTCATGTCAACGTTCAAATATGGATCTGTAACAAACATTATTCGCTTGTGGATAATTCTTTTCTTGGGGACAAGAATGGATGTACAACGAATTGTTAGAAGACCTGGTTTTTCCGAATGGAAAAAAGGGGGGAGTTTGGTTTCTTGGAAGGTTGTAATTCTAACTTAATTTCCTACAAAAAGGTTTTCGTCTTTTTTTGTTCCTCTACTATATATTCTCTACTGACTCGCTTTATGGATGTTTTGGCTTACATTCAGTAACTTTACGGTCTGTTTCTGGGAATCTTTAGACCTGTGATGCAGATTTTTGTGTCCGCGTGCTTATTTATCCTTTTCTATATTTTTTGGGTTCGTGTGAGTAGGGGTGAGATCTCTGCTATCTCTTTGCCCAAATCCATTGTGGGTGTGCTTCCTTCTCCCCGTCTCCATATTCTGACTATTCTTCTGCTTTATATATGGTAAGCATGAAACATTCCAGAATATAGGGTCCAAACATGAGAGGGTGTGAGCTTGAACATTGGGGTTCCCTGCTTTTCAATAAGGGAACCTATCTCATTAAAGAGAAAGGGACTTGTGGTCCCCGACGTGGTTTCATCAACCAATGTTCTATTAACCCAACCACACCTTACCAACCTTCCCTCCAAGTGGTTGTAAGGGATCATTTCTTTTCTGTAAACACATTACATCATCTGGAAAACAACAATGAAATCATTAATATCACTAGAAAATGCTACAGTCATTACTCCCTCTCCCCACCATTTAGAAGTTTTCCTCCATAATGCATCAATCCAAAAGGCATCCCGAAATAACATAAGTTCCTCAAGAAGTGGGGAGGCAGTCTTGATCTCTTTCTAAAACTCCTTCACAACTTGATTAGATCCATGAAACATTCAAAGTGAATAACAATTAAGAAACCAATTACCATTGTAAGCATATTCTCCAATTTTAGTAGAGGGGAATTTATCTTTCAATGTTACGTGTTCAAAGTTCGTAAAGTCTCGCAACCCTTATATAACCATTCTTTTTTTCTGATAGGAACGAATTTGCGACATAAAGATGAGTACTTGTTGAGAAATGATCCCTCCATCCCCCTCAACTTCTTCAATTCTACTTGCATCTTCAAGTAAAAGACAATGATCACCTCCTGTTGTTCCTAAAAGCTTGGCAGTAGAGCAAAGGAAATTCATGTTGGAGAAAATCTCCCTGTATGCACCTCACTCAGAGTAGAACAAGTTAGGTGAGGATGGATAGTTATTCGCAATGTAACATAGACCTTTCTCTTCCTTGCTCAATGCTCCCCTAACTATATTTTATTGGTTTTTCCGCTATGATAGGTCCCATAGATGCGCTTCCTACATCTAGAAAACTGCCATAAAAACCGTTTTTAAGTAATGAAATCAACATTATCAAAGTTTTATGAACGTTCACCAAGCCTCTGGAATCATTTTTGTTGGTCTTTAGCTGGATAGACTTGTCCAATCAAGTTTCCTTTCCTTCAAGAACACACACCATTTGGTTCCCAATCTATATTTTTGTCAAAAACCTTGCTTGGTTCTAGAGAAAATGTTCACCTAGGCATCATCCGCAAACATCCAAAATGCCAATTTGAACGTTGTAAGGCTACAGCGGCCTTGTTTAGTATTTTAAACATTATACGCAAAAAATCGAGATATTGGTATAATTTCCAAATCTAGAATCCTAGCAACGGATAATTTATCTGTACAACATAAAATTTCTAAATTTCTATCATGGTGCACATATTAAATGAGTCAAATAAGTCACATCAAATCCCAGACCACATGCTTGTATTGTTTCATTGCTATTTGTAGTAGCATACAGTTTTAAGAAAGCTTCTTACAATCCGTTCTGATCTCCTTTGACAATGATACCTGGACAAACCATATGTCCATGAATTCTTGAAACCACATAAATTGCTTCATCTTTAAAAGGTGTTGGAGTGCATCACATTTTAGTTTTGGGGAATAAAAACAAAATTTCCTAATCCTAAGAAATTAGAACAATACCACACCATTTCCAAACTGGAACAAGGCTCATGCTACAAGGCCACAATGAAATAACCTAATTAGTCAATACATTACATTGATCAATCTTGTGCTCGTTCACACATCAACAAAGTCCAAAAATTTGCAGCAGCGACATCAGCATACAACACTTCATAAAAAACATTATGGGGATCTTCAATATGTGCAAACATATTCTTCCCTCCAGCTACTTTATAAGGCTAACTTCAATTGGAATGGGGGCAAAAGACATATCCATCTAACACTTCTAACCTCCTTTTTAATTTGATAAAACAGGCCCCATGTGTAGGGGTAATAAACAATAAACACAGCAAGTTGCATGTTCTTACCGGAAAGCAAGTTGTACCACCAATCCTTGACAACACCCTACCACTGGTAACTCTCTAGAGAGCCACAGTGGTGCATTACACTTTCCTAAGTTGTTGTCACTCTGAATGTTCAATGCATTCATGGCGTCTAGATTCAAAAAACAGTACAGGATCTCCGAATCAAACAACATTGTCTAGCAGTCTGTCCATGAATAATTAGTTGTTGTAAACAATGATCAACATTTAATGGAGACTCCAACCAAAGATGTTTCCCAATTAAAATTCAGGTGGTCACCTGTCTCCTCGATGCTGGTGGTTTTTTTTAGGTCTTCATGCTTTAAGGAGTAGTGGTTACATTATTATTTTCCTTGGGTATCCGCTCTTCTTCAATCCCAATACTCAAATGCCTCTTCTGTGCTTAGGAATCCTAAGCGTCAACATTGGAATAAAATCTGGATCGGACTAAAGACTTGGTAATGTCATAATGAATTATTTTTGCCCCAGAAACTGTGTAGAAAATCGAACAAACTCATCAGATGCACAAGAATTTTTCACATTTTTTCGTTCGGGCATTGGTGGGACACCTACACCAGTTCTACTTGGAGACAACAAAGGCCTTTGGCAAGATAAATATTTCTTTGAGTTGATTTTGGGATATTGGTGAGAATGGGTTTGTTGTTTGGCTTGAGCCTTTCCCCTTTGATGATGTACTTTTGTGTTATCTCTTTTCTTGGGCAATAACAACATTCATTAACATTAACAGATGTCAAGCCGAGTTAGACTGGGATTACTCCATCATATTTCTAAATCATTAGATATCTTAGGTACTCAAATCAATATTAGGAAGTTAAAAGCTTTTGTACAGATATTAGTTCTAAAGTATGAAAGGGAGGAAGAAGGGTACCTTGTGAATACAATCCTTAAAAACTTTGCAGCATTTTACACTATACTTCAGTTGAAGTTGCTCCTTGTTGTGAGCTTGAGAGCAATCCAGCCGTGCATGAACATCATACGTGTCTCATCATCAGCAGCTTCTTCCTATTGTGGGATATCCGACTTCACATGGTGTGTGGGGTAGAAACATTCTTCACACCAATAGAATTTCAGTATGTCCTTCAAACAACAAACAACTATAGCATTTAGAGGATCAGACCACTATATATTTTCCCTAGCTTGGGCTTGTGCTAGTATCCCATGGGTCCTTTACCTCTCTTGTATAGATCTCTGATCCTTTTAGGAGATTTATAAAATTTGGCTTATCCCTTGTGCCTATGCTGACTTGAGTGAGAGAACCTTGTTCAATTCCTTTTCTTCCCTAGCTAGCTTGTAAGATAGATATGTCTGTGATAGCTTCCAACGGAAAGTCTTTACAACTCCTCAAGGCCACAACCTTACTTTGAGAGGATTGCTACGTAGGTTGATCAGTTTAGCACCCCGGCCCAACTTTCCCCCTCTTAGGATGTTCCAACTACTTTAAGTTGGGTTCTCAATTGTAGAGCCATGGTAAAGGACTACCTCAAAGTGTTTGGTCGCTACCCCAAATAGTAAGCAAATTTCTGGATCAGAATGCCATCTGAATACTTTATCAGACATGATTTACACATGGCCTCAAATTAACAGGTAATTCTTCTCAATGTTTTTTTAAATATTTGTCTTTTTTTTTTTTTCTATTTGAAATCAGTGCCTTGATTCATTAGGATTCTTTTTTATATTTTCGAAAATTTTGATAAAAGAAATCTAGGTTTGTTTTTATCTCCATACGCATGCTAAAATCATTCTTCATCGCAGGCCAAGAATCAATTGAATGATCTAGAAAATATTATACCCGTCCTTGCATCTTCTTCTAGAGTATGGAAAAATTTTAATTTACACATCCTGAAGTTCTATTTAAAGTCTCCATCATATTGACCAAAGCGATTTAAGTGCTGATTCACAGTGATTGCATTAATTCCATGAAACTTAGGCCCATACATTCTACATCTTGTGGCCACAAACATTTGGATAGTAGCCATACCATAAAAAATTGATGGAACCAAAAGTACTAACACCAAGTGAGGTCTAGTGGAGGCTTTGAGCCATATTATTTTTGAGGATGGTTGACCTTAGAGGAGATGCAAAAATTGCTGAGGAGGAGTGAGAAGTCTATGTTGTACAGGGAGACATATTATTGATGACTGCCCTTTAAAGGCTCTGTTTCTTGGAAAAATCTATTAGATGTGGAAAAGAACGAGGTAGATTGGGAAGAAAAATTTTTAGAAACCAAAAGAAGGAGTCTACATGGAGAATTCAATTCAAATAAAAGAGATACATGGATTTCAGTAAAGTAGTTAAGGAAGTATTATAATCTTCAATCACAGGCTGATCAATTCACATGGAGAGCTATTTTCTTGATGATGATCTCCAAAAAACTTCTCCAAATTCTTCTTCTCTTATCCTTTCAACTTTGCCAAGATTAATGACAAATCTTACTTGATATACGTTTAAAACTATTGGTATTTATTAAGAATCTTAAAACAACACTAAGTTGCACTAAGGAATTTTTCACCTTAGTTTGTGCAAACGGAAAAAAAAAACTATGTGAAAGACCTATCAAATGTCTGTAATACTAGAATTCATGAAATATTACAAGATTCTTCTTCTCTACCCAAATTTGTCAATGGATGATACAAATTAGTGAGAATAATTGTTATAAGCTCAAAATATTACATAAGATTTGAACTTTGAACAATTCTTACAGATCTGAATGATAATGGATGTTTCATAAATGATTGGAACTTAGATCATGAAGAAACATTACCAAGGTATGTATGTACAACATTTGTTCAAATTATTCAAAAGAAATCCCACTAGCAACGACGGCCGCGAGTGTTTTTGATGCACCAAGGATATGAACTTGGTAACAAATAACCAAATTATCATGGCAATGGGACATGAGTGTTGTTCCACAAAAAAAATAAATATAATAGCTCAAATAATCCACGAGAATGCAAATAGATCCCTGACAATGGCGCCACGACGTCGTGGTATACAAATTTTTTCTCCCTTACAGCTGAGTAGCATCCACAGATAGATTCACGTAATGTGTGTCATTTGTAGCTGGGGATGAGAGCTAACTTGGCCCTTGGTCACTCAGATTTGTGGAGGGATGGATAAACCTTCCAAAAGGGGAATTGAACCCTATTCCTCATACTTTTGGTCGTGTCGTGTGTTTCGACACCTAGGTGAGCGATGACCCTAGTGGTAACCTCGTTTGCTAAATGAGATGGAGTATTCTTCTTTTGCCACAAATTATGAAGAAAAACCGTGGAGAAAGTAGATCAAACAATCCATAAGTTAACTTCTCAGGTTGTCACTTCTAAAGGATGAGATTGATTTCAAAAAATGGCTATTTCGTTAAAGGACATTCGTGATCCATGATTGTTCTGCATATTTTAGTAAATAGATTTGTTCCTTTGTGATATCTAGGGGAAAACAGAGGTAGGTCAGGATGGATTATGGTTTTTTAACATAATTTTGGTGGGAGATTGAGCAAGTAAGTTGACAGCAACAAATCTTAGCGACTTCACAAACAATTGAAAACTAATGACAGGAAAGATGGGAATAGCTCAGATATTCCTTCTTCAAAAGGTGTGTGCTCAATGGAGGCCCTAGATCTATATCGTTTCACAAAACTTTGATATATTAAGAACGAGGCTCGAGCTAAAGAATCAAAAAAAATCAAAGACCCATGGTTACTCATGCTAGATCACTCCGAGCTTACAGACACCTTTATCAACAGAATAACAGCGAAGTAGTAGTGATTTTAAATTTTTTATCTATTACAAGATGAAGGATCTTCTTGAAATGAAAATTGAAAATGCCACTAAACGCACAGGACGAGATCTGTGTGATTCGGGGGACTTCTTAAACAAAGAAGATTGACAATAAGAATAAGAAAAAACTACTTGTAGGACATTCTAAAAAAAGCAGACACAAAGTGCTTCCGATTCACACAGCTTATCAATATTGATTAAATTCATCGCAGCGGGAAGGTTCCTTGCAAGTCTTATAGATGGTCAATGGTTGTACCTCGTAACCAAACTTGACATGATTGAAATTTGAAACACAGTATATTAAAAGTTTTCTCAGATGGTCTCTCAGGAAGACGGGCTCTCTCAAATGGTTCTCGTAAGAAATTCAACCCTTAACCATTTGCAAGAGTTTATTCTCATTCCAGTAGACATTTCACGTGCTCAATTTTCCCCGCCCAAGAGAATATAGTCAAGGACCTGTCTGTTACAATGTACCTTAAAAAGTGGACCATTTACTAAATTCACAACTGAATTTGCCAGGTGGACGAATTATGAATTGATCATGCTCTTAGCCACACTCGATAAGGAATAGGGACTGCAGCCACAACCTTTTGACAATCCTTTTAATAATTATAATTCTATCATGTGAGAAATCCCTGTTGAATCATTCTCTAGCAGGTCCTCATATCTGGATCTGATAGGCAATTCTTTTCACTCTGATGGCAACACATTTTCCATTCCTTTGCACCTGCACCGTCCATCATTTCATATTTTTCCCTCTTTTCCTTGTAATTCTACCACACATCAATTCTTCTCTATTAATTCACATTTTTGCAAGGTTCCTGAGAAATTCCAAATTCAAAAATATTGATCTAATGTAATCCTTAGACTCAAAAATTAAGTTTCTGAACCGACACAATTCAAATGGCAATTGTTAGAAAACAAAAATGACAAGGGAATATTTCAGCACGAAAAAGATGAAATTGAAAAAAACAATGTGTATCACATTTAGGAGCTTAAGAGCAAAAATGTAGAAAAACAAATGCAATTATCAACAAATAGTGATTTTTTTCCCTTTCTCTACTTTAGATTATAGCGGGGCCAAATGTTTCCCTGGCGCAAAATGCCAAAGGAGAAGTACAGGGAAAGTTCCAAAACAAGTACAATCCTTCCACGAGCTCTGGGACCAAGAAAAATTCTTTTCCCTTTGAAAAATCCAGTAAAAAAAGATTAAGTAGCAGAAAGCCTCCACCTGTCGTCAGTGGCCACAGTTGAGGATGTCCCCAAAAGAAGAGACCCCAAAACAGCGCAGGATATATATACCCTGTGTCTCTATGCGGTAGATGTTGTTAAGAAAGTGAAGGATAACAAAAGGCGAAATGGTGTCTAGGGTCTGAGAATAGTTTTCCTGTACATTGAAAATCAAGAAAGGGTTTTAGCGCTGAGCAGAAGCCTAAGGTCCTCTGGAACTTCTTCAAAATAAATATTAGGGGTCAGTGTCCCCTAAGAAGCGTGGTCCCCCACGTGTACCATGCCTAGAAAATTTCTTTGACTAGTTGAAGTTATAGGAGCGAGCCAGAGAAGCCTCCAAGTGTCCTCTGGGTTCTGTTAAGGTGGGGAGCTTGAGGAGGATTCTCAAATGAGTGTTGGCCCCCTACACGTGTCCATGGCTCCGCCAAAGCTACACTGGACACATGAAAAAAATTGTCTAAGTCGGGGCAAGGCCACGGGGAAACCTCCAGGCTCTCCCCAACGCAAACTCCAAGGTCAAACCAAAACTGTGAATTTTTAGATGAGCGCCTACGACCCCATCCACCTGTGGACAAGTTGAGTGGAAGTTGGCCTCTTGAGTTTCACAAGATTCCTCACCAAGACCGAGCCAATCAAAAAAAGGGCCACATTTCCATGTAGATGCTAAGAATGTATGTATTTGACAAGGGAAAATACACCTGTCAAACCATAAAATGCCAAGAAAAAAGAAAATCACAATTTGCGCCGAAAATGAATATTTTTCAACAACATACAATTGGAAATGATATATTCCCAAATATTGATCTTCTGGTTGCATCCATACGTTGTTCACCAATACTTGGGGACAAAAATTACAGAGGAACAAAAAATTACATGGGAAACAAAATGTGCCTGTGGGGGAAAACAGGATAGGAAGGGAAAAACTGGAGTTTCACCAAAGTTATGATATAATCTTTCCATGGACAGAGGAATGAAAAAATAATTCATGATTCAAAAGACATCCTCGACCAAAGGAAGGGACTAATAATGGAAACCAATATGAACAAAATATCTTTCATGCATCCATACAGAGATAGAAACACGACAGAGCGCCAAAAATGAAGATGTAAGGATAAACGGTGGCAAGATTAAAGTGACGCACCAACTTCATTATTTCTACTTTGATTTAGAATGCTTACAAGTATTTTTCTTATGTCCTATTGCAAATGCTTATGTTTAAAAATCCCGCTGAATCACACAGGATATCGTCCTGTGGAAGTTTAGTGGCATTTGCAATTTAATTTTAAGAAGGCCTTCATCTTTATGATAGAATAAACAATTTTCATTGTATATGATTAAATATTGTTTGTAAGCCTTTGAGTTTTAGATTAGGCATGAGGGGCAACTAGGGGTTTCTTGATGTTTAATTGAGTCTTTAGCTCGGAGCCTTCGCGCTTAGAATCTAAGATTGTGTGAAACCATGTGGATCTAAGCCTCCATGAAGAACACCTTCTTTTGTGTTAAAGGAATAATATTTTAGCTATTCCTAGCTTTCCGTCATTTAGTTTTCCCAATTGTTGTGAAGTCTCTCAAAGATCTTGTATCATCAAGTTATCCTATCAATCATTCTCCCACCAAAATTATTCAAAAAACCATGAATCCATCTGAGCTATACCCCTGTTTTCCTTGTATATCAACAAGGAAAAAAAGTCTATTTTATGGAAAGATGAAGAACATCAAAGATCTTGCATAAGTCTTAAGTAACCTTAACCTTGTTTGAAATTATCTCCTCTTTTCGACGTGACAACTCATTGAGAGTTTAAATTATGCAGTATTGATCAATACTTCCCAAGGTTTTCTTCATAAAATAATGCACAAAAAAGAAGGATATCTCCATGCTCCTTCATCAAAAAAGAGTTACACTATGGGTCCTCTCCCCGTGGCGAAAGGCACAAAACAAAGTAGTGAGGATAGGTCAATCATTTTAAGGTGCTCTGTTATCCATCTCTCCATAAATCTTGAGTGACAAAGGTCCAGTTAGATCTCCATCCACATCTACACAAATGACACACATTATGATCTATTATCTCTAAGCTTCATGTCAAAAATGGTGATGCTGCTAGCTTGAAAGGGAGAACAATGGCTACCAATAGAGCCTTAACATTAGTAGATTGGTATTTTCTACGTTTAGACCATGTAAATTGGGTGCATAAAGGACCCCTTGAGGTGATTAAGGGTTTAAAAAATAATTGGATGTTAAAATAAAAACCATATGAAATCAGTCGTATTAGGTGACTCTTTATCACTTACCATTGGCGTTAACTTCATTGAACATGATCTAGTAAACGCAAAATCAAAGTTTCCACGTTTTGAAAATAATATGGGTACTTTAGCAAACAATCATCAAAAATGAGATGGACATATTAGTTGGGCACTTGTAAATGATTCAGATGATACCATCTGAGATCAAGGTAATTTTAAGCATCCCCTAAAAAAACCATCAATATTACATTCAACGAATTCTAAAAAATGAATTTCAATATTGAAAATGCTACGAAATTAGTAGGGAAATGCGGTCGACGAGTAGCATAATGTTACCAACTAATAACCATTATACTACAGTACGAAAGTATCATGACTTACCAAGCAAACAAAAATATGCTACCAATCAATACCATTATGTTATCTTGAAAAACATTATGTAACAATCGGTACATTATGTTGTTGACCGATAGAAAATTTCTCTTTTTTTCCATAGTAAGGCAATTTGAATATAAAAATTTGGCTATTACTGTAAGCAGTGTTAGGAAAGAAACAAAAAAAATAACACTTGTACAAAAAATTAGTGTGAAATAGCGAGTGACTAACACCTCAAAATTGAAACAAAATACCAATCTTGAGAACCAAAATATTCACGAAATGCGATGATTTGACACTAAAATTTATGTACTATTGAGATAGAGAGTAAGGATAGTGAATTGGAAATGTATTCTTGAATTTAAAGTTATAGTTTTGTATAGATTGAATTGATCTTAATATAAGTATGAAGGCTTATTAATAAAGAGGTGGCAATATGGATCTATGGTTAAATGGAATAGGAGGAATGTTGTATAAAGTAGGTATGTCAATTATCACAGTGCATTGCGAGGTTCCAAACATGGTGTTTGTCAATGGCAAAGAGAATTTTTTTGTCAACATTAAATATCATTAAAAGAGAAAATGTTTGCCCAATGGGGGAATAGCTGAGGCCTCTCAAGCCTTTGTAGGTCTACATCAATGTCACGTGAATAAATAAACAAAGAGCATTGTGACAATCAAATGCCCTAAAGATTGGACCCAGTTTCTCTAAAAAGTGCAAAAGTGGAATTGACATGCTTTACGTGACGTTCAAGCCTGAGAACTTGAGAAAATGCTAGTTTAGCGACTTGACTTGAAAATCACTGGGTCAAAGAGTTAGACAACCATTTATAGTAGTTTAAATGAACCACAAACTAGACTAAGTACGTAAACAATGGTCGATGCACTTTGGTGAATAATGTGTCTTTGCCCAAGGAAATTCATAAAAAATCTTTTTGAGGATTGTGAACTCCACCCAATCACCAACTTTCATGTCATATGGCTCACAAGTCTGCTTGAGTAAAGTTCCGGTAGCGGATTTCTGAGAAGGAATGTAGCAATATATTAGTAACAAGACTAAAAAAATATTTTTTTTTTCTTTTATTTTATTTTTTTTAAGTTATGAACATGTCAACAACCAAGCGACCTAGAGCACATATACATATAAAGGAATTAACAACCTATCATTACCTCATCTTAGACTTTTGGAACAAAAAATAGGACTTACGGTGGTGTAGGCACCTCATCGGCAACAAATTACACATTTAAACTAGTTTAGAGTTGCTATAGAATAACATCCAAAATTCACCTTCATGGGGATTAAATAATCTACTAAACATTCATAACAAATATGGCTGTGAAATGTTTTGAAGTGACCCAATTTGGGACACATTAGAAAAATAACACACAAATTTCAAATCCATTGGAAAAAAACATCAGACCTTGGTTTCTTCAATTATACAAAACTAATTGCAAAAATAAAAATTACATAGAATTATAAATTGTCAATCAATAAACACCTATTATATATTGTATTAGATACATACATATATGACTTCTGCGGTCCTATCAAGACCAGTCGCTAAGTATTTTTTGATATTTGCTCAGTTCTGTAAATTCTATGGGGTGAGTGTTGCTAGCTACCGAATTAATGCGAAAGTATGGATCAAATTGGAATTTGGTTAGGGACTTTATCGAATAGAAAAATGGCCGCTGCGTAAACATGGAATAAGTTTGTACTTATGGAACATTTAGCAAAACCCCCCACCCCCCGAAACACTGTGGGGGCAAATATATCAATATATGTTTAACCAATTGCATTGATGCCTTCCTTACTCCTTATGGTGAAACCCCCACATTCCCATTAGTGCCTCAGCTAGGGCCCCCCACTTGGCCTCATGCGAGAAAGAAAGTAAGACAGTCGTCTACAATGACGTGCTTAGAGGGACTAGTTTTCCTGTTATTAATTGTGGTTTGATAGAGGGACTGAAACTACAGTTTCATTGGAAATATATATTTTTTAGAACTTTCCTCGGCCACGGAATCAATGAGTTACGTTTGTTATGTCTGGTTGGGCCGTCCACACCCCGCGTTGGCAATCATGTAGGATGTTATCCGCAGGCAAAATGAAAGTATAATCATTTGTACATATGGGCTTGTGCTGAGCACAGCGGCAAGCATGGCTCACTTGCATGGCGAAAGTTTGACGTAGGTTATTCCCGTTGTGGATCGGCGAGCTGTGGCAGCCAGATAAGGAGTCGGGAGACAAGTGACAAAGGCATGCGAAAAAGAGTTCGGTTGTTTTCGTATAATAAAAACACGGAATCGCACCTGATGTTGGTTCGCACCGCAGGATTTGGGAGGGCCGCGATAGTGTTAGTCTTCCAAGGCGACCAAGAAGAAAAACGGTTTCTCCAGTCCTTTTTGACGAGTTATTGGCGGAATACCCTTCGTGCCCTTTTATGGAAAGCCTCGCCATCGCGATCCCAGATCGGGAAGCTATCAAAGACTTCTCTATTATTATGTGGCCCTCCACGGGAACCCACCCCCCCAATTTCTGGAGGGATTCACGCTCCTTTACTTCAGGGAATTTCCACACATAGACGCGGGCAATGGGGCTCCCACCTCCCCAACTCCTCACTACCAATTCATGGTAGGAATTTTACGTGCAGACTACAAAATTGCCTTCGTTTCTAGGAGGTTTGGTGTGTAGAACACTCCAATCCTATTTCAATTTTTATAGTGAATTACCCTTTTCCTTTCATTTTCCCCCCCCCCCAGACGACATTCCTTATTTCGAAGCTTCGTGAACCAAGTGACACCTTTTGCGGCCCTACTGAATTAGCAGCCCAAGTGGTGTTGTACAGCTAGTACGACGTGACCACCCTAGAAATGCTTGTGTGCAGTTTAGGGATGGCAAGCAAAATATATGTTCTCCAATTCGTATCGCTCTGCAACACCACGCACAGCCCTCCACCATCTACTTGAAACGCTCCAATCCCTACCCTTCACCCTCCACCAATGAATATGTAGCCACCCCCTGTGCCCCGTACGGTTGTCCCTAGAAGAACTTGTGTGTCTTACATCCCCCACACAGGATGACCGAAGATAGTCGCCTTAACCCACCATATCGTATGACGATAGGGGACCAGGGGGCCTTCAGTTCCGGGACCAAGGCTGGCACTTTTGACCCCACTTGCCCAAGTTAACCACCCGCACCCTAATTCCCACTTTACAGTAGTTATCTTTTTGGACTGTGATGCTTCTGCATTCGGTACTTCGGTAACTGTATTCATTTCGTTTATACCGGTTAATGTTTTGGTATGCTTCTGTAATTCCCATATTGTATGTCCTATGCTTTTACTTTGTGTGTGTGGTTATAATACCTACCCACACTCGCGTTAATTATAATATTTTATTCTTATGCTATGATTTCTCCAAGGTCACTTTGTTATATCTCTTCGTCACCCATGAGTATTCGTCTCTGTTTACCCCATTTTTGATGTACACCCCATTACTTTCTCTCCCTAGATCCTTTCACTTCCTCCTCCGCCCTTCCAGCCTGTGCCACATTAACACTTGTTTTTGTCACGGCTTTTTTGTTGTGTGTGGTATACTAATTTTGATAAAATTTTGTAATGTAGGGATCTCTCTGTAAATGTCTTTTACCATTTAAATTAATACACACCCTTTCTATGATGTTTCATAATTGTCGAGAATGCAGATCGCAATACAATTTCGTTCCCAACTCCATGTGCACTTTCCGATTAAGGGAAGGTATTTTGGATCCATGGTTGTTGTGCTCAAACATCAAGTCTTCGGGGGGGCGGCCCCCACCCCTACCACCCAGCTTCGCCCTCATCCCCTTGGCTTGGTTTTCGTACCCTTTTCCCGAGTGTGAGATTGGATCGTCCCCGGCCCCCGCGCTCTGCGCCTTTCCATGCGAGACCCCACCCTGTCTCTTCCCCGGACCCCACCCCCCCTCGTTCTTTGGAGATTCGCGCGCCTACTAGGTTGGAGATTGCGGGCACCGCACCGTCCTGCCCTGTGCAACCCACGCACCCCACCCTTGCCATGCAACTCTTCGCCTGATGCTCCACCCCCCGCGGACACCTTCCCGCGCACACCTGCCCCCCTTCGTTCCACTTAATTTTTCTACTTAGCCCTTGGTGATTCTGCCCTCTCTTGGTTTTGTCCCCTATGCTCTCGCCTACCTCACTCTTGCTTTATAGGCTCTCTTTTTGTTGGTTGATAGGCGCCCACTACACACACATGCCCCTACCTCCTAAACTCAATCATTTGATACTACTTGTATATTCATCCTCCCCGCACAATCCCCCTTCCTTCCCAATGATCTACAGTTGTGTTTTGTTTCCTACTCAGTCCATTTACAGCCCTCGTAGACTCTTCTTTTTTCTCCCCGTAGTATCTCCCTTACATGATACAAGCCTCCCACACTTGCTCTCAACAATTTATACGCTCTGCCTTTGTTCAACTAGGCACTGAGACGCGCGCGAAAAGCATTTCGAACGCCGATGACGCATCGTCTATGTCTGTATTAAAGCCCCCCACTGCCTCTTTTTTTCCCATCTTCTTAGTCCCTGTTCTTCTTCGTGACCCCGTTACCCTTCTTGTCTTTTGTACTGCCAATCTTCATGATGTCACAACATCTTTCCTTCCTTTTTTCCCTCTCGAGACTTCTTCCTTCCGACCTACTTGTATCAGGACCCTTCCCCACTTTCTTTCCTCTCTAGCAAAGAGGACTTCCTCCTACTTCCCCCGCTATTTGTTTCCATCTCCGTGTCGGATCCCTTATTTCCCTCTCCCAAGAAAGTAGCCTGACAGCTGATCCCAAAAATTAAGATTGAGAAGAGATAAATAGTTGTCTCAAGACCGCCCCCCCCTACCTAGATACGAGTACATCTAGGTAATGACAAACAACTATTCTTATTTGTTTCGTCCAAAAAGAGAGTGAGAGGAATGTATCGGACCGTTCATAGACTCCCACAAGAATTCTTCCTATACCTACCAGCTTTATCCTAACGCGTCCGACACCACAGTTATCACTCCCGATGCGATGGTTGTGAAATTGAAAACTACCATTAGGTGGTAGCTTTTTTTCCCTATGTGTTAACTCCGCAATACTCCTCTGTTTTTCGTACTGGAGACAGCTTATCGGCTCGCGAAAGTGTGATATACTAATTTAATGCATAAAGCATTAGTCGTATGTAACATGGTGGCACGGCGGGAACAATTTTAACAACTTACCGGTTCTCTTTGTGTAGTGTTACTCTCACACCTACCTATTCAATATTACGGTCTAACAGTAATATTTTTCATACCCCCGCTGTTTTAATATACAGTGCAATGACAACAATTTGAACCCCCCCCAACCCAATTATATCCCTATATGGATTGCATTTGGGAGTTATTAAATGTAGAGTTTTACAACATGGACCAAAAGGTTGATCTTAAGTGTGGCTTATTCCTATTGCACCCCATGTCTACTGGCATTATAACTATCCTCTACTTAATTATTTGTAAAAATCGTACGACATATCAGATCTAAATACCACTAAATATAAGTTTTTATAAGTCGCTTGATAAAAAAAACCTCTACGCTGTTCTTTTTGTTCGTACATTACAAATAGAGCAAATTTATAAAACCACACTATAAGGCATATATTAAAATGATTATTAGAATAATAATTTCTTTAAAGTGGTGGTTTTGAATATGTAATCCCATTCATTTTTAATTAAAATAAATGTTTCATAATATCTTGATTTTGTTGACAAAAAGCGAATTTGCCATAAATGTTCCCCCTCATTGGACTGCAGATGTTCCTCTACCCTTTCGAAAGGATACTCATGTAAGCATTCAAAAAATGAAAACAATGGAATAAAAATAACAACCACATGATTTAGTTATTTGTATATTTCAGGTCAGTATAAAATTACAACAAACAAAAATCATATGGTTTATTTTTTTAGGTTAAGATTACCCGTTCCTTGATATGGAATGTATGAGTATCTCACACGGGTTTGAGAAAAAACTTAATGAGGGATCTATAGCCTTCTAGCTATATCACACCAATTTTAGGAAGGAAAAATTAGAGAGGAGAGGAGGGGGGCAGAGAGAGGGACAACGAAAGAGAGAGAGAGAGTGAGCGGAGAGAGAGAGAGAGGAGGTGAGAGAGAGTAGATTTTTATTTATGATATATATAGATATAATACACTATATATGATGATTACAAAATTGATTAATGCGATTACAAAAGAAAAGATGAACATAGTATTTCATATTTGCATTATAATGATAAAAACTTTATGTAAAATATGGCATAAGTAATAATCAATAAATATAAGATGGTGAGTTACAAGTAGTTTGTCATCATCAACCCAAGTTCCATTCCCATTAAGTTCAGATGGGATGATTTTCAATAGGGCATGGAGAACGTTGAGGAGGGTAAACTCTCACATAGACCAAGCATTAAAAAAACTGGGTGCTCCACGCAAGTAGGCGCCGGTGGAAAAGTTAAGCGACCAACCCACCCCCATGTCCCATTTATAGAAAATTCTCTTCCACCACTCCAATTCATAGCTTTGCTATAGTAAAAGAGTTTACCATCTGAAGCTTAAAAACCCTACATAATGCGGGAGAACAAAATGGAAATTCTCTAGCCCTAAACCCTAAAAATTGTAAAAATTTGTTTCGCCTTACTTCAAGGTGGCAAAGATGGCATGGATCAGGGGAGTTTTTAATTTTTTGAGATGAGTGAGAAGGCTTGGTTAGAGGATAAACGCCCCTTTATGTGTGATTTCTAGACCTGGCGGATTGATTGTTGGTGTGGGTTGTTTGTGTAGTGTCTGTAATCTGCAACATGATTTTTGTGTTGGGAGCCAGAGTCAACTTGCTGGTGGCAGCCATGGGTGTGTCTTCTTTGGCACTATTCAACACAATATTTCTAATGGTGTTTCATACCTCGTGTCTCAGGTTTCGACCTTGGTTGTAACACCCACAATTTTCTACACTCAAAACCATAATAAAACCTACTAAATTAATAGGGAAAATTGCGGTGATTTTTTTTAGAAAGTTTCAAAGGTAAACGCTATTCACAACTTAAATTAGATTTTCTTAATTGAAGATTTACTAGACAAGTTTGCAAGAAAAGAAGTAGAATTAAATTAATATTGCAATATTGTTAATTTATTTCCCGAAAATAAATTAAGGTATAAAATTCTTCCATTAAGTTCATTTACTTAAATAGAGTATTTTTCAAATATTTAATAGACATATCCAATTAGGTTAGAAATTATACCCATACTAATATTTGTTTAAAAACCCTTTTTAGGGCTCAATTATTTACTTGTCCATGAAAAAAGTTAATCATTTCTACACAAAAGTCAATAAACTAAGAACCTAGCCACCCAAGTGGCCATCACCAATTACCCTGCCTTTTATTTAATTTCCATTTCCATATTAACTGACGTAGGGTTTATTTTCAATAATTAGATTTGGTCTATTTGGTCCCGTGGATCTAGGTTGCCCTAAAGATTACTTATGAGTTTATTTTAATTATCGATATTTTACCTAAAAACTCATCATTTGTTCGATTTTATTTTTGAGATGTGGGAGGAGGAGGAGGCATGCCATGGAAAGTTCTCAAAGTCTTCTTAGATGGGTACCCATTTTAGGGAGTTGGTTTGCATCATCTCCTAGTAGGTTTCTCATATTGATTTGTTATTGTGTTATATTTTTTATTAAATTTTTATAAAGACCGCTCCTATTTCGATATGAGAATTTTTCCCATTTTTTTCATATTTATTTGATTTTTTTATTTCAGATCTATGTATATATACATTGGATATATACTATTTGTGGGTATATATAAATATATAAATACATATACACACACACATATAAAGATATATATTTATATATAGACATATATTTATCAAAAATCGAGATTTAAATATTTCGGTAGAGTATATATGTGAAAGTGTGTGTTTGCGTGTGTGTGTGTGTGTGTGTGTGTGTGTGTGTGTGTGTGTGTGTGTGTATACTTAACAATAAAAAACGTTCAGCCACATGCATAATAAACAACACAGGGTTTACATTAGTGGTCGTGACTGACATTTGATTGCAGGGTTGGATATTAATGGTTGGAGGGGGGGAGAGGGGGGGGGGTTGCTGCCACACACCAACCCCACTATATAATATAGCGGTGGTTTTGGGGGTAGGGTGCGGAACCCCCATCCCCCTTGCCCTCCCCCTCCCCCTTCCCCTTCCCCTCTTTAATTAAAACAAAACCAATATGGCCGCTTCAGCCTTAGTAGACCACAAATTCAAACACCAATTATTTTAAAATATATTACCTACTTTTTAAAAACAATGTGGCCACTCTTAATGTAGACACTCAAATATTGGTTACTCAATTTCGTTGTCCCTCTAATCCATTACTTGCTTTGTTAAACATGGGGCACGTTTTACGTCAATTCCAACTATCCTTGGGATATTATACCAATTTGGATTTATACTTATTCCAAATTTTAATTAACCCATCAAACTTGTACCCATGAGTGAATTAAATATTTTAAATATTTGATTACGCTTCTTCCCAATGCATCTTAATCAATTATCTACCCCAAATTTATTCATCAATGTACCACATATATTTTTCCTATTCCCTAAGCGGGATATTTCCCGTATTCGGCCACCCACCCAATTCAACTTCCGTGTCTTCTTGTTGCTGGCTCCGTCTCCTCGTGAAAAAAGCTTATTCTTTCGTGAAATCACTCATTTGGCCATCTCGGATCGATTCGCGATCGGCGCCGACCACCCATCATGGCGGCGCCGATTTTCTAGGATCGGCGCCGATTATAAAAGCGAAGTCCAGAAAGAACTTCAGTTCTAAGGGACCGAACAAAAGAGACCACGAACGAGCGAAAAAGTTGAACAGACGAAAAAAAGGAAGCATTTACACACGAACAAAGAGCGAGAGAGATACAGGTTTGGGAAGAAAGAGAGATCTTCTTAGATCAATTGTTCAAATTTAGGCAAATCAGTGTCCGAATCAATCCCCTGAGAGGAAGCACAGTTCTCTGTTCCATGTCAATCAGCATAGCACACCCACCCATCATACTAGTGACTCTGTCCAGTGTCTCTTTGCCAACTTCGTGCACATCCAAGGCAGACCACATTCACTTATAATTCACCCGAATCTTATCGCACAGTTATTGATTTTGTTTTCGTATTAATAAATAGAGCCAATTTTATAAAACCACACTATAAGGCATATATTAAAATGATTATTAGAATAATAATTTCTTTAAAGTGGTGGTTTTGAATATGTAATCCCATTCATTTTTAATTAAAATAATGTTTCATAATATCTTGATTTTGTTTGACAAAAAAAGAGAATTTGCCCTCATATGTTCCCATCATTGGACTGCAAGATTTCCTCTACCCTTTCGAAAGATCCTCTGTAATTCATTCAAAAAATGAAACACTTGAATAAAAATAACAACCACATGATTTAGTTATTGTGTATATTTCAAGGTGAGTATAAAATTACAACAAACAAAACATTCATATGTTTTATTTTTTAGGTTAAGATCCCGTCTTATATTAATGTATGAGTATCTCACACTTGTTAGAGAAAACTTATGAGGGATCTATATCCATTCTAGCTATATCTACACAATTTATGTAAGGAAAAAATTATATATTATATGAGTCTGCCGCTCATAGATAGTGTTCAACGAATATATAGTTATAATTATATATATTATATTATATTATACTATATATATAATAATATATAGATATATATAGATATAGATATAATATGAGTGATGAAAAATTGATTATGCGATTACAAAAGAAAAGATTGAACATAGTATTCATATTGCATTATATGATAAAAACTTATGTAAAATAGGCATAAGTAATAATCAAAAAATAGAAGATGGTGAGTTACAGTAGTTTTGCATCATCAACCCAGCGTTCCATTCCCATTAAGTTCAATGGATGATTTCAATAAGTGGCCATGGAGACCCGTTGAGGTAGGGGTCAAACTTCTCCACATAGACCAAGCATAAAATAACTGGGTGCTCCGAATGTAGGTCGCTCGGTGGAAATTAAGGACTCAAACCCACCCCCATGTCCCATTTATAGAAAATTCTCTTCCACCACTCCAATTCATAGCTTTGCTATAGTAAAAGAGTTTACCATCTGAAGCTTAAAAACCCTAAATGCTTAGAAAAAATAGAAAAATTCTCTAGCCCTAACCCTAAACTTGTAAAATTTGTTTCGCCTACTCAAGGTGGCAAAGATGGCATGGAATCAGGAGGAGAAGGCTTTGGTAGAGGAATACACGCCCCTTTAGGTGTTGTTCTAGACCTTGGCGGATCTGATGGTTGTGTGGGTGTAATCGTGCAACATGATTTTTGTGTTGGGAGCCAGAGTCAACTTGCTGGTGGCAGCCATGGGTGTGTCTTCTTTGGCACTATTCAACACAATATTTCTAATGGTGTTTCATTAACCCGTGGCTAGGTTTCGACCTTGGTTGTAACACCCACAATTTTCTACACTCAAAACCATAATAAAACCTACTAAATTAATAGGGAAAATTGCGGTGATTTTTTTTAGAAAGTTTCAAAGGTAAACGCTATTCACAACTTAATTAATTTTCTTAATTGAAGATTTCTAGACAATTTTGCAGAAGTAAAAATTAAATTAATAATGCAATATTGTTAATTTATTTCCCGAAAATAAATTAAGGTATAAAATTCTTCCATTAAGTTCATTTACTTAAATAGAGTATTTTTCCCCCCCCAAATATGTAATAGACCTATCCAATTGGTTAGAAATTTACCCCAAATAATAGTTGGGTAAAAACCCTTTTTAGCTCAGTATTTACTTCCATGCAAAAAAGTTAATTCATTCCTACACAAAAGTTCAATACTAGGACCTAGCAACAAGTGGCCCCATTCAACCAATTACCCATGCCCTTTTTATTTAATTTCCATTTCCATATTAACTGACGTAGGGTTTATTTTCAATAATTAGATTTGGTCTATTTGGTCCATTGGATCTAGGTTGCCCTAATATTCCTTATGAGTTTATTTTATTCTGATCTTTTACCCTAAACTCATTCATTTGTTCGATTTTATTTTTGAGATTTGGAGGAGGAGAGCATGCCATGGAAAGTTTCTCAAAGTTCTTAGATGGATACCCACATTTAGAGAGTTGTTTTGCATCCCTCTCTAGTGGTTCTCCATGATTTGTTATTGTGTTATATTTTTTATTAAATTTTTATAATATGCCCTATTTCGATATGAGAATTTTTCCCATTTTTTTCATATTTATTTGATTTTTTTATTTCAGATCTATGTATATATACATTGGATATATACTATTTGTGGGTAATCTAAATAATAAACAACATATACACACACACAATAAAGAATATATTTATACTAGACATATATTTATTCAAAAAATCGAGATTAAATATTGCGGTAGAGTAGTAGATGTGAAAAGTGTGGGTTGGCTGTTGTGGTGTGTGTGTGGTTGTGGGGGGGGTGTGTGTGTGTGGTGTATACTTAACAATCAAAAACGTTCAGCCCACATGAATAATAAACAACACAGGTTTCATTAGGGTCGTGATGAAACATTGATGGCCAGGGTTGGATATTAATGGTTGGAGGGGGGGAGAGGGGGGGGGGGCCACACCCACCCAACCCCACATATATAAATATAGCGGTTGGGGTAGGTGCGGAACCCCCATCCCCCTTGCCCTCCCCTTCCCTTCCCTTCCCCCTATTTAATTAACAAAACCCCAATAGGCGCTTAAGCCAACCAAAATTCTAAAAACACCAATTATTTTGTAAAAATATATTTACATTACTTTTTTAAAAAATGGGGCCATCTAATTGTAGAACTTAAAATTGGTACTTCAAATTTAGTGTCCCTCTCATCCATTTACTTGCTTAGGTACAACCTGGGGCACGTTTGACGTCACCAACTATCCCTTGGGATATTATCCAATGTGTGATTAATCACTTATTCCAAAGTTAAATTCACCCAATCACATCTTACCCATGAGTGATTAAATATTAAATATTGATACGCTTCTTCCCATGCATCTTAATCACTTATCTACCCCAAAGTTATTCTATCTATGTACCACAGCATTTTCCTTTCCCTAAGCGGGATATTTCCCGTATTCGGGCTAAATAATCTTATCTTATTGAAATCACTCATTTTGGCCCTCTCGGAAGTCTATTCCGAGATCGGCGCCGAACCCATATGGTCGGCCGCCGATTTTTTAGGATCGGCGCCGATTATAAAAGACGAGATCCAGGCACTCAGTTATAGGGACCGACAAAGAGACCACGAACGATCGCGGAAAGGAAAAAAGTGAACAGACGAAAAAAGGAAGCATTTACACACGAAAACAAAGAGCGAGAGAGACAGGTGGGAGAAAGAGCAGATCTTCTAGATACAATTGTCGTATCAAATTAGGGGCAAATCCTGTACGAATCAATCCCTGAGAGGAGCACCGTTAATCTGTCCCGTCACATCAGCACGCACACCACCATATATCATCTAGTGACTCGTTCCAGTGTTTGCCAACTTCGGGCACATCCAGCAGACCACATTCATCTTCTAATTCCCGAATCTTATCGACAAGTCTCTGATTGATAGATTCTGTTTTTAGTCTACGCCGATCAACCCAGTCACCGCCAATTCGTCCAATCGACGCCGACACATCAGTCGACGACGATTCTACAGTCGACGCCGATCCCTGCAAACAGGTAAAAGGACACATGTAAACACAATTCAGCATTTATTTCCTAGTTCCCTGTTTTTTACTTCGTCTGCCTGCTTCGTTCTGTTCTTATTACTGCCAATCAGAATCCTAGCTTTATTACAATCTTTACATGTATGCTTCTTTTCTAATTGAAAACGTGGACTGACATCCGCCGAGGAAGCTTATCGCTTCCCGGCCGACTTCTCGGGCAGCCACCAATATCTTTTAACGTGGTCTTTTCCTGTCACGCCATCTGGTGTTTGCAGGATACAGGATTCTATTGTTGTGAATTGCTCTTGTGCGCCCGTCTTATCACATCGGCTTCTTCATCATCTACATCTTCAGGGATGTTAGCAATCAGGTATCGATTTTTATTGGAGTTTCAGGGTTTTTGTCTTTAGTTTGGTACATTACTTGGACAGGTACCAAGCGCGAAATTCTTGATGACATTCTGGCACGCCCGGTGGGAACCACCCAAAAGTGTGCCTTATTGGTAAGTATTTCTTTCCTAGTTTGAACATTGTTCCTGTTCTTCACTGATTTCTATCAGTCCTATTTGGCATTTCTTTCATCATTTCAATCTGCTTTTTTAGGCCAAATCGTCATCTCTGGGAATCTTTCTAGTTCCTTACAAGTGAGATTCTATGTCACCTTTATCTGGATATACTTCTGGTTTTCTTTGGTGTTTGCGTAACCTCTTCTTGCGGAGCACTTTGCTTGTTCGTGGGGATTGTTCGAGGGGAAGAGCTCACAAACGCCTTTTTGAAGTCCACACACGCCTTGGGAAGAGCTAAATCTACTGGTGGGGTGTATTCCTCTTTAACTGTGTTTTTCGCCTTTTAATAGGATCTTTGTCGTTGTTTATCACAGCAAACACTTCATTTCTTGTGCTTAAAAAATAACTTATCGCATTTGGGAAAAATCGTTTGACTTGTCTTCATCGAATCAAACCCTTCATTTTTCAAGAGTGCTGTAGAAAAGAACTTTTTCCTTTGTCATTGCTGCTGCAGGTTTTTCATCTATTTGTAATTCGGCTGCAAATTGATCAAATCGTATGACACTATTTATTTTTTTTTCACCCTTCGCACACAAACCAAAATCACTAGGTATAAAGCATTTACAAAATTCCTTCCTGGCCTCACCTACTTGGAGTGATATCCAAATAGGAAAGCCTCGCGTTACTCATGCCGCCTATAATCACGAAGATTTTTGTAGATATTGGCACAGCACCCGACGCCCTTATCGGCAGCGGGTGTGACGTGGCGGGGGTAGGCCCGATATCAAGCCACGTATCGTCTTTTATGAAGTCCTTTCGGGACCTCCTCACCAAACATTACCCAAACCATCCTTAGTTTGTGCCATCATGAGTTGTTCCTGTTCTAAAAAGCCTTCCCTACACAAGACATTTTCTTTTCTTAAAAGCATCACAATTAAAGGAGATAATCACTTGCGCTTCTTGAATTGTCTTGCATTAGTTAGGTCAATCTTCTTTTCTGCGGTTTAATGACGTTTATCACCCGTCCCAATCTAGAAGAATGTCCAACTGGTTCCTTCTCCTCCTAGATCACCACTAGTGTGGAGGTTCGTCACCCCCCCAATCTTCCCTCGGGACCGCTGTTAGTATGGTTTTCCCCATCCTGTCACATAATC